>CM034703.1:102345024-102393477 GCA_020142125.1 Phrynosoma platyrhinos
GGGGGGGGGAGATTGTGGTTCTCTAAAACCTCAACTAAGAAGTCTACCATTATCTCTGCATATTACAATGGGACTTAACTATCAGATTCTGGGAGTTACATACCTTCCTATATTTCATAAGATACACGGCAGACATTTGTGGCCAAGCAACATTGGAGTGTGGTCCAGATGGCAAAAGTTGTTAATGAGGAAGAACACACAAGTTAGGAGATGCTGCAACAGCTTGCTTTTGCCTGAGCTTTCTGGGAAGAGAAGATTCCATCTCCTACTCCCCTGTGCCTCTATTTGAGTTGAATTTTGAACTCAGTTTGCAGCTATTAAAGTATGCTGAGGACAAAGGGAGAAAGTGGGAGAAGAGAGAAAATGGAACATTTTTAAAGCAGCTGAAAAAATGGGGTGACACAGGATTAATCAATACTGTCCCTTCCAAATCAGGACAGTTGGAGCATATGTAGTTGTAATCCAAAAGGGCACCTTTTCCAAGCTCTATGTGCAGTTAGCATTGAAGACAGGCAGCTTCTGAAATAGTATATGCATATGGACCTTAGAAATAGTGTAAGTAATGATATTACCTGCAATATAATAAGGTGGCAAATAACCAAGATTTATCAACAGAAGAGGAAGGGGGAACCTCTGCCTTTGCCACACCTGAGAGATCTTACATCATATATCTTGTTAATAAGGTTCTTTCTAATGTACAAAACTATATTTTGAAATAAAGTAGTCCTTTTTAAAACTAGAATACTTCAAAGTTGACATGCTGATGCATAATTATATTGTGAAATTACTGTAATTAGCAGCCCTTAAGGAGTTTATAATTATTTCATCCAAAATAAACCCCACAGCACTGAGCGTAGTAGAATTGGCACGTATATATCTCTGTAATTGTTCTGAAATGGTGCAGCATGATTCTAGGTCTTTGATCATACATACATTTAGCTTGTAAAAATTGGACTATTGGATTATTAACTCAAAGCACAAAAGTGACTTATATTTACAGACAAAATAGTGTGTTGTTATGATGGGTGAAATGTATGCACCATAGTAAAACATATTTTTCAAGTAGCCGCAAAGATGTTCCAGCCACTTAAAGTCACAGAATTAATTTCCCCCCTAGAATTATAGGATTTATTTAAAAGGACAATTAAAAAGTAAGCATATCTGGAATTCTGCTTCCATTCTGAGGCAAGCTAACCAGAGTAGCTTTATTTCCATCACCCAACCCAACAAAAACAAAAAAGATTGAAAGATAAAAGAACACCATGGATACAGTTCTATAGGGCTGGCACCTATCTACTTGTTCTATCATTTGGACACCAAAAGGCAGCACCAGAGAATCAAGCACACATTGACAGTCCAATTCTATACAGCACCCCACTTTGACAGCCCCATCCCAACAAGGCAATCTAGAAGTATATCATGGTTAATGGGATCAAAAACTTTGAAGAAGTGCAACTAAGCCAACAGAGACACAATCCTTACGTACAGTTCCAGGCATAGATTGTCCACCAAGGTGATCTAAGCTAGGTCTCCATCCCGTAAGCCAACCTGAAACCAGACTGAAATGGATCTAGATAATCCATTTCATCCAAGAGCCCCATTCCAAGAATGAAATGTTGGTGACTGGCCTATAATTATCTAGTATAGTAGGATCCAGGGAAATTCTTTCAGAAAAGGATTTACAACTTCCTCCTTTAGGCATATTGGGATCTTTCTTTGTTGTAAAGAGGCATTAATCATACATCTTATCCACACAGTCCATCCACATTTGGCTTGTTTAATAAGGTAGGAAGGGCAAGGGTATAGTACACATTTTGGTTCTCAGCTCTCCATGGATCCTCTTCACATCCTCAGGTTACACAAATTGAAAAGTATCCTTTGACACTGCACAAGCAGTGGCATCACTAGATGCAGTGGTGCAGCCTTCACCAGATGACACCTGGTGAGGCTGTCCTTCCATCAGGGGAAAAAGGTGAGTGCACCTGGGCCAGATTACCTGTGCCAACAGCAGTTTCCTCAAGAGGAGGCTGCTGCCGCCATGAGAAACAATGTGCCTGGCCCAGATTCCCCACCATGGCAGCATTTTCCTCACAAAGAGGCTGCTGTTGCTGTAAGGAGGAGGAAGGCCGAGCGTGCCCTGCCCCGATTCCACACAGTGGCTGGCAGTGGTATCCTTGTGAGGAGGCTGCCACAAGGAAGGAGAAGGGGTGAGTACGGCCTTTTAGCCATGCCCCAGTAGTCCTATTCCTATATTTAGAAGTGGGATGCCACTGTGCACAAGCAGGGGCCAGTGTTCCATCCACTGGACCTCTATGGCATCCAATCAGAGCAAATCTGAGAGATTTTATCTGTGAAATTGTGGGCAAATTGTTTGCAATGGGCTGTTTGAGTGGCTTAAATTCCCCTTTGAGCCAGATTGTAACAGGTCTCTGGTCACTTAAAATATCTCTGCTGGATGGTTCTGTGATGGTGATTGCATCATCACAGAACCATCTAGAGGAGCTATTTTGAGTGGCAACCAAAACAATGGTGTTTTTTTTTATTATTATTGCTGCCAGCTCCTTTGAAAACCAGGGCTTAATCCCACTCCATAAGAGGGAACACTGCACTGGTCATTTCATAATTTCAGAGGTCAACCAAGAGCCATCAGGAATCTATCTGGATCCATATACCTCTTGGGGTGGACCATCTTAATGGGTTCCCCTACCCCTGCAGAGGCTCTGAGTCCCAGCAAATTTGGGATATATGATTCTCCAGATTGGATGGTTAGTTTTGCAAAGTTGTTCATCATTAATTGAGGTGTCATTCTCCTCCTTTGTATTTGCTGTAAAATGGCTTGTCAGGTTTTTTGCCAAGCCAAGATCTAAGGTAGTTCTTCATGAGTGTTCATTCTTCTCCACGTGTGTATCATAATTAAAGCATGAAAAACTTACTTTGTTGGACTGCATCTCCCAAAATCGATCATTAGCTATGATAACTAAGTGGTTTGGAGAACCCTAGTCTAAGAAGTATTTCTTCTAAGTTCTGATCATATTATATAGGCATGAAAACATACATCTAGGTTGGTAGGTCATGTGTGTTATGACCATTCCTCACCTATATTTTTTTTCTTTTGAGTCTACTATAAATAATATTAGGTAATGGTATTCCCCTGTTGACAAGGTTGTCAAGCCGTGTCTGACTGTAGGGAGTGGTGTTCATCTCTGTTTCTAAGCTGAAGAGTCAGTGTTGTCAGAGCCTACTCTGTGATCACATGGGTGGCATGATTGCACAGAACCCTGTTTACTTTCCCACCAAAGTGGTACCTATTTATCCACTTGCGTTTGCATGCTTTCGAACTGCTAGGTTGGCAGAAGCTGGGACCAGTGATGGGAGCTCACCCCATCATGAAGCACCTGGGCCTCCAACTGCTAACCTGCTGATCTTGCAATCAACAGAGTCTGCGTCTTAACCACTTGAGCCACCATGTCCCAGAAATAATATTAGAAAAAAACTATTTCAGATTCTTCAACCAATTTTATTTTCAGTTTAAGGGGGTTGCAATGGGAACCCCATTGCTTCATCGGTAGCCAATATATTCAGGTCACAACCGGAATTAACCTACATCTCTAACCCTGAGAATAATTCATACTATAATAGTATTATCTTTTACAAAAGATACATTTTTCTTATTTACAAGGACCAATCCTCTATAAATATGTCCTTTCAATGAACGAACTCCATTCATGAGTCAATAAAATTCTCAATGCCAGCTAAGATAGTGACACCTTTGCTTTCTGATGGTTCAGTGTACACATACTTTCTTTCACGCACAATTTTTTTTTAAAATATTATGTGTAAAATTACCTTCAGGCTATGTGCATAAAGTGTATACGAAACATAAATGAATGCCATGTTCAGACTTGGGTCCCATCGCCAAGATATCTCATTATATATATGCAAAAATTCCAAAATCCAAAAAGAATTTGAAATCCAAAACACTTCTAGTCTGAAGCATTTCAGATAAGGGAGACTCAACCTGTATCACATTTTCATGGTTTGGGATAACCCCATTAACGATTTGTATCTGTGTTGGTTATTACCATCTTCTTTTCTGGAAGATGTAGGATCCTGCAACATGTCTACCCAAAATTAAGTTCAAAATATGTAGGACTGCAGCTTTAATCTGTGTTCAAACTTTGACTGAGCCCTGATTCACTTTTTTTAAAACAAGGGCCACTCTTAACAAAAGGCAGTTTTGGGGTAATGGTATGCTTTTGTTTCATTTGCATTACTCACAATAATCCAAATGTCACTCTATATAAATTTAGTATCGCAGTGATCAGCAATCAGTAAGAAGGTGAACTATAATAATCTCATTCCCAAAAGCAGAGCCACAAGTATTACTTCAAAGAGCATGTTGCTCTGTATGATAGCCTGTACAGTTAAGAAAGCAAATCCTGCTTGGGGCTCTGAAGTGTTTTAGAAGCACAAGATAAACCATGCAGGGCAATTTATAGTTTGTAATGCAGCCAAGACTCATCTCACACATACTACCCGTAATGCTTCATTATTTTCTGCTAACTTAAATGTTGACCTCCCAGGGCTCCCATAACATCATGTTTCATTTATTTGTTCAAAGCAAATGCTGCTTCCAACTTCTGATTTATACATAGTATTAAATATGTTGTCATTAACGTTCATTTGCCTGCAGTTATTACTGAGGTATCCAGAAAACAGCAGAGATAATTTCGCTGTACTTAAAATAGTAAATATAATAATTGCAGCATCTTAAGAATCTCCCAGGGGAAAATGCAGGGGAATGTTAAGTATGATGTGTGGGTACCTTGAAACTGTCATGACTTGTTTATAGATCTGCTGGTAATGCTTTCACAAATGGAGACATGAATCTTTAGCCGCTACACAGAAATGTTCTGCCTTTTTGAGCTTTATAGCTGTTCCTAAACAAGAGGTGTAAAATAAACACGGTGTCTCATGAAGAAGCACGTGTATTATTCATTTAATCAGCATTAAATTAATATATTTTAAATTTGTGCTGGGGGAGATTCAAAAACAAATATCTAAATCAACAAATCTTTATAAGGCAGGTTTCTGTGCTGATGTGTGGATATTAATTGTACTTTCAGTTATAGTTTAACTATATTATCCTCAAATTGTCAGATCTAACAATGTGGGCTTCCTGCCAGAATCTGTTGTACAGATAAACAGCAAAGCTTTAAGAAACATTGGGCACTTTGCAATAAAAGCATATTGCATGTGCTGTTTCACTCTTTGCATCTAAATATGTTCCCAGAAATGAGAGTTTAATCCCGCCTAAACAAAGACTCATTGTGAGCTGAAGTCAGGCATTTATTTCTTGATTCTCATGTGTTAAAAGGGTAAGACTGGCATCAGAAGTCATCAGAAGTTGGCATCATTGTTAATCTACTAAGGGCCTGCATCTCAGTAGGAGACTAACCTTGTCCCTCTGAACAGCTGAGCCCCTGGGCAGACTAGGATCAAAAGGAGAGGGCAAGAGAGCAGGTACTCATGACAGCAGTAAAGACGAGATGGGGAAACTCAGGAAGGCCTGCAAAACCTTAAACCAGCACTAGTCAGTGGTGTTGTAGGTGCTATAAAAAACCCAGCTGTGCAACACTCATGCAGCTCTTCTCTAGATACCACTTAAGACTGTCATGGCCTAATTTGCTGGGAATTGGACTTGTGGCTTGTGTGCTGGAAATATGCATTATCCCGGGAAATAAGGGCCCTTCAGGGAAAGTGCTTGGAACTGATGCTACAGATATGCAACAAATGTGACTGCCTTGTGTTATAAGTGCAATTGCCTGCAATGTCATTTCAAAAAAGCGAAACATCAGGGACCATTTGTATATCTGTATGTGTGTTTCTACGATACTGTTAATGTTCCCATTGAGAAAAGACAGGAAATGTTTTAGTCAGAAAATATACAATCAAGTATTGCTAGAAAGGGAGCTGGTTGTCATCTTGGCTACTTTATTATATATATCATAGCAAGGTCATTTGAAATAGCCAGTGTTCATTCCGGGCTCTGGCATGTCATGCTTATAAGGCACTTTACATATGAATTCTCTCTTATTTGGTGGTGGTTACCTCTATCAGCCCCGTCATTCTTCCTGGAACCCACTTTAATTAAATTTTCCAGGGCGTTTCACTGGTGACCTAAAGGCCCATAGGGATTTTTATGTTCAGGAACAAATCTGGCTTCCTGCCCAAATCCTCTTGGTGGTTTATTGCTTCATGGATAGAAATTACTTTCTGCTCAATTTAAAACTTTCTGCTCAATTCGCCTCTTTAGTTTTTTTCCAACTTGGATAGTTGATGTATATTTAAAAAAACCAAAAAAAACCACCAGGTTTCATCCTGAATCAAGCACATTTCAAAAGGAGCCTTTTTGCATTGTTATACCCTCTGTCTGGTCACTTATTTCTTAAGGCAATGTCTTCACACATTCATCTAGGTGACTCGATAACTACGGTTGATAAAGCAGTCAGAACAAATACTGCTCCTGTAATGTGCTGTCACTTCAAACACATGCCACTCTCCTGAGGAAACAGCTTACATTTGAGACACTGAGTTCTAGTTCATACTTATTTGCATTGGAAGAAGGCTTCATTGAGTGCAGTAGCAGTACTGTTGTTGCTATATGCTGCCAGTGTATGGCAACCATAACCTGGGCTTTCTTGGCAAGATGTATTCAGAGAAGGTTTGTCATTTCCTTCCTCTAAGGCTGAGAGAGTGTGACTTTCCCAAGGTTACCTAATGGGCTTTGTAACCTGGTGTCCTGGAGTTCCCCATCCAACAATATCACTATACTATGCTGGCTCCTGAGTAATGCTACACAGTAGTAGTATGACTACACTTTATATCCAGCCTAGTGATTAAAACATCCCTTATAACTGGGCACTCCATAAACTGCCTAATTGTGTGGAGGTATTTATTTATGGAAGCTTGTTGTTCTGTGTCTTCAAGTTGTTTCTGACTTATGGTGACCCTAAGGCAAATGTACATGGGGTTTTCTTATTCAGAGAAGGTTTGCCATTGCCTTCCCTGAAGCTGAGAGCATGTGACTTGCTCAAGGTCACCCAGTACTGGGTTTCATGATCAAGCAGGAAATTGAATCCTAGTCTCCAGAGTCATAGTCCAACATTGAAACCACTACACCACTCCACTGGGAGTCTTTCCTTATAATGCTATCTCAGAGTGTGGTGGAGTCTCCTTCTTTGGAGGTCTTTAAACAGAGGCTGGATGGCCATCTGTCGGGGTTGCTTTGATTTTGAGTTCCTGCATAGCAGAATGGGGTTGGACTGGAGAACCCTTGTGGTCTCTTCCAACTCTAGGATTCTATTATTCTATGATTCTAGGTGTCAGGAAGAGGAGAAATGGTGGTATTGCTCCTTCACTATGCAAGCCCTCTTAGTATCCCAAGTTCATGTGAACCTGATGTTCAGTGTTGAGGAATTGAGTGACGACTGTGACTGTCCAAATAGCAGGTGTTCAGGTGGGAATCCACAAGTGTGACATCTACACCAAGGGTAGGCAACCTTTCCCCTTTAAGGGCCGAGGGACTTCAGCTCCCAGAAGCCTCAGCCATGTTGGCCAATAGTCCCATGTTGGCCAATAGCTCCTGGGATTCTGGGAGCTGAAGTCCCTCGGCCCTTAAAGGAGAAAGGTTGCCTACCCCTGATCTACACTGTGGAAATAATGCAGTTTGACACCACTTTAACTGCCATGGCTCCTTCTTGCAGAATCCTAGGATTTGTAGTTTTGTGAGGCACCAGCATGCTTTGGTAGAGAAGGCTAAAGACCTTGTAAAACTACAAATCCCAGGATTCCATAGGATGGAGCTTCAGCACTTAAAGTTGTGTCAAACTGCATTATTTCTACAGTGTGGTTGCACCCCTAGATTCGTCTGAGTTTATCTCTATTTCATGTTATGCAAGGTTCTTCACCTTTATTATTATTTTTCAACCACTACACCACACTGGGTCACAACAACAACAACAACATCAACAATACCTTTGACTAAGCAACAATATATTGTAATCATAATGACAAAAGTTATTAATAAAATAGAAGGCACAAACTAGAAGATGCTCCAGAAATTTGCTTTTGCCTGGGCTGATTAAGAAGGGGAAAATTCTCTCCCTACAAACTACTTTTGCTTTTTGAACTTAGTTTATGGAAATTGAAGTAAACTGAGGACAAAGAGGGAAAGCAGCAGGAGGAGAGAGAAACTGGGAGAGTTTAAGGGCAGCTGAAAAGGTGAGATGAATTGAGTAATCAGGACTATTTTTACTAAATTAGGATAATTGAAGGCTAGGGAGGAATCAGTGATATGAACTACTTGCTGTTTAAAATCACACTTCCAAGTGAATGTATTAATGGATCATCTTTGAATTGGGACACTATGTGATGCTGGTTAAAAAAAAGTAGGCACCCTGGATTGGGGTGATTTTCCAAATTAATACAATTAATAATCCAATTAATCCAATTAAAATTAATTTCCCAGTCAATGCAATTAATAAATACTCAAAACTGGATAAAGGCTGTTGCAATATATTCACTGCAAGCACCTGCACAATCCATACTGAGCCAATTTCAGTTATGGTCAGATATGGGATGATAAATTTAAAAGAATGACTCTCAGTGCTTCTAGCAATTAGAATATGTGGGCTCCAAATGCCCACAGCCCTAAGGGCCCTTGTGTTAAGTGGCAACCAGTCATTTGGGGTGGGCTGCAGCAACACAGATCATTTAGACCTCACAGCTTTTCACTTTAAAAGCTCTCACAGCTGTGTTGAAATGTCTCCTCACCCACTACTGTAAAGAGTGAGAGCAAAGGATAATTGCACAGCAGTCTAGAGTTAGCAAGGGAATTCACAAACCCAAAGCTGTAGTGGGGGAGAAATCAGTCATGTTCCTTAGAATCAGCATGTATTTACATACAAATTAGTTGTCTTTTCAAATCTCTCAGCTAAATCACAGAGTGAAACATAAATGCACAAGCATTAACTATATTCATGGCACCCCTCTGAGGACTTTAAAGCCATAAAGCTTAGAAATGATGGAACAGACTCATAAACAGAGGATTTTCCCTTATAGCAGAGACACCATGCTCCCATTCTGTCAATTTCTTTAAACTTATTTTCCTGAGTGTGATGCTTGATCCACCATGCTTGTATTTTAGGGATTTTTTAAACAACAACAACAACATCAAAGCTGAAGTGTATTTAGTATTCTGAGTTTGTAAACTTTTAAAAAGTTTCAGAAGCTTCAGTGGTGGCACTGTTACTACTATTTATTAACTTCACTTTACCATACTACATTAAACATACCTAGGCTAGCTTTATCAAGGAACTAGCAGAGCACTGGGTGTGCAGTTGTTCTGCCAGGGACGGTGGGCTCTATTGGCATAAATGCACATCAAGGCTATGAGCCACTGCATAATTACATTCATGTACTTAGGCCCTCATTGAATTAAATCTGAATAAGTGCATTGAATGTATTGCTGGACTATAGTCTATCTATGCTATTTTCCTATGTTTCCCAGTGAACAGGATGATCATGATCATTCTAAGTGCACAAATAAATAGGTATAATCCAGCCAAAGATAGGCACTTAATATCCTACTGATGTTGATGTGATAATTAAACACATGCTTCATACTCTTCCCCAGTGGAACATAAAAAATGCTTATCTTTGGCTGGATATTGTCCTGCGCTGGCATGCTCCCCCCCCCCCCGCCCAGAAATGGTCAGGTTGGACTTCTGCCTCCAAGTTTGGTGATTATCAACATAAAGTTTTGTTGAGGGGACATAATGCATTGACTAATAAAGTACAGCATGAAATCCCATGTGGTGGGGATTTGGAAAGTAAGCAAGAGAGTAGATAAGCAGAATTTGAGGAGCCCACACAAAAGTGCACTGATGGAAGTGTGCCTGTTGGGGCATAGCTAGGTGCTCTAGGGAGCCCTCTTCTCTCCATAGGCTTTTCCTCAAGGCCAAAAGAAGGACAGAGGAGACAGCATGATAGAGAAGGGGGGCACGCTGCTGCTGCTAGAATGGAGAGAAGACAGGCCTCTAGGGTTGGCAGGGATGGGAAAGAGAATGGCCCCATCATGCATAGAGCCAGGGGCACCTGCAACATACAGTACGGACAGCCCTGGTAGAACCATGCCTGGGCAAGGATTGGGGCAAGGCAAATGGTACCTGGTGCTCCCTGTTAGTTTACAGCCCCAAGATGCTATGATGCACACGCCAGCATAGCTACACCCCCAAATGCACAAATTCACTTTTTCCTGCTCTAAAACAAGGCCAGGGCTACCATCAGCATACATGCTAACCATCTTAAGATTCTGTTGATCTGGAAAGCACAGCTGCGGTAATAATAACACCACTGTTCACAAAGTTGTGGCTGCTCTAAAAGCTTCAAGGGACTGGAGTGTGTCTGCCAGTATCTTACCTTGGGTTTTTTTTGGGGGGGGGGGGATTCCTAAAGAATGCTCAGATGTAGATATAGATATAGATATGGAGAAAATATAATGGTCTCTGAGGTCCCTTAGACTTATTACCTAAGCTCCAACATTTCACAGATGAAAACTGGAAGATGTCTGACTAAGAACAATCTTAGGATGTGGTCAAGATGGCAAACATTATAAATGAGGGGAAAAACCCTTACAAGCTAGCAGATACTGCAGCAGTTTACTTTTGCCTGTGTCTACTGGAAAGGGCAAGATTCTTCCCTTCCTCTCATTTCTCCATTGCTAAATTAATTGAGTACAAATCACTTTTGCCTTTTGAACTCGGTTTGCAGCTGTTGAAGTAATCTGAGGGCAAAAGGGACAAGTGGGAGGAGGAGGGGGAAAACTGGCACATTTTAAAAGCAGCTGAAAAAATGGGTTGACAGGGGATCAATCTGAACTGTCTCTTCCAAATCAGGACAGTTGAAGGGCATGCTACTGTGGTCTTAGCATGTCCTCTGAAACTATTTTGTGATTTTATATTATTAATGTGCTCATACAGTTGGAAAATTCTCATTTTTTATGAACCTAATTGGTAAACAAATTTGAAGTAAGAGCACTAGTATAATCTACAATTTGTGTTCTTTGTGTTGGGCTTCAGCAGAGCTGAAGCCAGATAAACAAAATGTTATAACACAGGTCATGAATAAATGAGTGGACAAAGAAAAAAATGGACAAAAGAGATACTGCAAATCCAAAATGCATGTGTCGATTTAGGGGGTGTTTCTCCTTGTTTATTTTAAATTTCTAGCTCCTTTTTCTCCCATTCCCTTCTTTCCCCAAAACTATTCTTTAATGAGAAGCATAAGACGGGGACTCAGCTACTGTCATCTCCCCAGAGTAAATCTCTTCCTGTTACAATATGTGCTTGTTCATTTTTAAGAGCAAAGCTCATTCTTTTTCATACCTTCTTTTTCTTCCTAGCTATTTATGCTGCTAAAGGTTGTGTTGTAGAATATGTGGAACTCCTACCATTCTCATTGTATATTTTCAGTCTGATTAAAAGCACAGGAACATAGATGATGAGAGTGCCACAGATCCCATAGCCCACTTGTATCTCTTTCTTTTTTCTAATTAAATTTTTATTGAGTTTTTGCAATAAAACACATAACTTCAGTAGAAACAACAATTAGCTACAAGGACCAATTCTATCTCTTCAGAGTGTTACTGTATTACTTGTAAGCGTACTTTTCTAGAGATCTGAGAGTCAAAAAAGTAGATAAAGATAATTTTTAAAAATAGGCCCATATTTTGCATAACATGCCATTTCTAAATAGATTGCTTGAGAAACAGACTAGAATATTGCCAAAATCCCTCTGAACTAATAGTTTTCACTTGTGAAATAGAACTGTGGCTGAATACTTAATAACTTCTTTCATCTTTGCTATTAGACTATGGGAACAATTTGTAGTAATAAAACACATATCCATTTGGAAATCCCAAGTCTAGCCTTTCTATAGTTAGATCTAATGGATTTAGCAGCTTTTGCCACATTATACCTTTTGCAAGAAATCTCATTTTGGTTTCAAAGGGCAGTATCCAGTAGTGTGTTTCCACTGCTTCTTCTAGCAGACACAAGAGGGAACAACCACATCCCTTCCCCCATGAAAAACCTGTCCTTTGGGGGCTAGAAAACTCTCCAGAATAGATTTTTGGATTTATGGGATGGGGGCTGCAGGCAAGAGGAGTGAGGAGATGGGATAGGAGGAGGAGAAAGTTCTGACACTACTTCTAACGTAATATTTGATTTAGTCCATAATAACTGACTGATAAATTGTACTGTCTTCCACAAGAGATTTATTTTTGCCCAGGGATATTGGCAGAAGCTTAGGAATAGAAGCTCAGTAAGAAATCAGTCACAGTATACAGACAAGTCCTAATCATGTTTATTTGGCATTAAGAGCTACCATTTGCAAATGGGTTGAGAATAATTATGGTTAGGAATGCAGATGCTGAGAAGACTCTCTTGGATTAGATAATTGGTTGATCCGTTTCACATCCTGCTTTCTTCAGTGCCCAGCTGGATGCCTCCATGGATTCCACATACAGGGTGTAAAGGCAAAACCAGTAAGTTAACTGAGGCCTAGTGTGTTTCATGAAACCTCTTTTGGCGATCAAAATGCAATTCTCCTGGAAGTTCTTCTAATTTATGGCTTTCAAAACTGAACATAGGCAGTTTTTAGGTCTGAGTTGTTCTTGTTTTGTTTATTCCTCCTTCAAATTGGAATTAAATGTACAGTGCTGCTTCTGCCCATACACTCTTATGACTGTTATTCATGTTCTAAGTTTTGGGATTTGTTAACTGCCTTCGAGTTGTCCCTGATCCATGGCGATCCTGTGGATTAAACTCCTCCAAGACTCCTTGTCCTCCACTGCTCTGCTTAGATCCTATAACTATATGCCCATGTCTTCCTTAATTGAGTCCATCCATTTAGCATGTGGTCTGCTTCTCTTTCTACTTCCCTCCACCCTTCCTAGCATTATTGTCTTTTCTAATGAGTCATGCCTTCTCATGATGTGGCCAAAGTACGACAACCTTAATTTAGTCATATTGGCTTCTAGGAGTATTTCAGGCTTGATCTGTTCAAGGAAACATTTGTTTGTCTTTTTGGTTGTCCACAGTATCCTCAGCATTCTTCTCCAGCACCACATCTCAAATGAGTTGATTTTCTTCTTAACCACTTTCTTCACTGTCCAGCTCTCACATCCATACATGGTGAAGGGGAATAGAATGGCTTAGATTATTCTAACCTTAGTGCTCAATTGTATACTCCTTAGGATCTTTTCTAGTTCTTTATGCCATCATCATCATCATGAATCCTATATTGCTCTGGAGACATATGAATTAAGCCAGTCTACATCAATATATTTGATTAATTATTCCCAAACAATGTATTCATAGTTTTTTGTGGGTTTTTCGGGCTGTGTGGCCATGTTCTAGAAGAGTTGTTTCGCCAGCATCTGTGGCTGGCATCTTCAGAGAATGCTGGAATGGAAGAGAGTGGGTCTGTATATACTATGAGACCCTGGGTAGGGAGGAGTGATTCCCATGTAAACTGCATTGTTCTGTTGTTATGCACACCTGCACAGAAGAGATCACAAAAAGTGTCTTTCATGCTAACTAATGTGCATGCTGACAGCAAGAGTACATATGACAGTATGCATTTATTGTCATAATAGAGAACAGTTGCTAGGGCGCATGCGTAGGGTTACAATTAGGGTTAGGGTTAGGGTTCTAATATTCAAGCGCTGGTGCATCCACACCTGGAAGCATAGGGCGCTTTAAATTAAACCCTGCATCGTAGGGCACATGCTCTGGATCGCCGACTCAGTTTCTGCCACATGTGCAGTGGTGCATTTATACAGCTGTTTTAGATCTCCGGCACCCTTTTTCTGGCACATCAGTCTTGCTGCATACATACACACATGCAAAGGTGCATATCTTTGCTGAAGAATCATAACACCTAGAGGGTGCTTTCATGCTGGCTTTTAGGCGTATGTCTAAAAGCCAAGTCAGCCTCAAAGCACCTCTTTTTATCCGTTTCCATAGCCCCTAAAAATCCTAGGATTCCATGGGATGGAGCCATGACAATTAAATTCTGGATTAATTCTGCAGCTTGGCAGTAACCTGGGTTTTCCCATTTGTTTCTCAGGGATCATTCAGATGTTGTTGTTTTTTAGTGGAACTAAGCAAATAACCTTGCTCACTCATTCCAGGTTTGCTATTTACACTGTGGAACTGCTTGTCTCTGGAAACCACATCGCTCCACATCTCTGTGTGTTCAGTTGCTCACACGTACCAGCACCCTTCTCTTGTCCCTGCAACTACTGGCACCCGTCAGCCAAGTAGAGCCTCCTCCTCCCGCCACTCAAGGGGGTTGACATCCCCTTTTCTTTCTCCCTTTTCTTTCCCCCTTTTCTTCTTTCTTTCCCTCTTTTCTCCCCTCCTGTTTTCATCTGTGGCTGCTCCACTGGGGAAGATGCAGCACTTTCTTGAGTGCCTCCATACAAGGCTTCGGATCATATCCCCCTTGCCCTGTTTGGGTCATGAATGTAATGCTCTGGCTCCCCTTTGAGAAGGGAAACCTTGGTGCACAATGAGTCTTTCTCTCAAAGTGCCCAGTTCACTTCTGTCAAATGGTCAGGAGAGGGAGGGACTGAGATGGTCGTGAGGATGATGGCGATGATGATTTATTTTCCAGAGGTGATGGGGGGGATGGAAGTGAGGGGGAACCCAGAGGCCTCCTAGGATGTTGGATGTTGATGAGGCTGTCAACAATGCAAATATATTTGAGATGCATTCAAGGCATGCAGAGTTTAACCCTGAATTATTCCAGGTCTATTTTTATTGGTTATTCACATTTCCAACAATGCAAATCTTTTTTTAAAAAAGGAAAAAAAAAACTGGTATCGATTATCCTGGGGTAAGTGGAGTTTTTGGCAGCCCCCCCCCCCAAAAAAAAACACCATTAATGGGTGCATTTGGGATGCATGGGAACAACTGAGATTCAACCCAGAATTATGCTGGATTATTTTCACCATCTAAATAGAGCTCAAATTAGCCTCCATTGGGAGTCATTGATTCCACTTCCTCTTTGAATGTGTGTCTTTATGTGTGCAGACACACATACTTAGATATCAGTAGCAGCACCGCTCCATTTTACTTATTGAACATTTTATTCTTACTGCTGTTTCTCATCCAGCGAGGTGGAATTTCATACTTTTGAAAACCTGTCTCCTATTTGTGTGAAAGGCAAACAACTTAATTGTTTTTCCTTACATGACCTCATTCTGAAATATTTTCATTTTGGAAGGATTAAAAAAACAATGATCCTTATCTTTTAACCTGGTTTGCAAATTGCAGGGACTGAGAATAAGAACATAGTCTGCTAGCCAAAGGGTGCTAGCAGCGACCTCTTCCCAAGCCAGTTGTCATCACTGAAAATAGATCTGACTTCAGGCAACTTTTATGTTAACAGGATGCCAAAGCTTTGTTATATACTGGCTCACCAAAGCTGTCTTTTAAACTGAACCTGCACAAATCTATTTGGAAAAGTGCACATCCTCCTGGTTATATGTATATCTTAAGATCTTTGAACTGTAGTACCCTTTTTGTGCTCTTCTGTTGCTCAATGAGGGCAATCTGGCCTTGTTTTCAGCGACCCCCCTTCTTTGGAGATTTCATAACCTTTTTGTGCTAGACAAAGAGAAACCTTCCTTCAAATGAGTACATTTTCTTAAACCAGGTGGAGGCTAAATGACAAGGATGCTTGAAGATCGAAAACACAAAAATGAATGTGAGGCTGTGGGATCAAGTACAAACAGGTCATCATTTAGTTAAAGAAGACTGTGTCCTATGTAGAGGAATTCCCACTAGGGCTTCAGAAAAAGAATTTGACCTGGCTTAAGACTTTGGTTCGCTGTGGTAGGAGTTACAATATATCACCAGCAGATGTCTTTGAAACAACCTGATTGCAAAAATCTGAAATAATGAAATGCTGACAGAGGGAATAACCCTCCACTCTAAACATTTATCTAATTCTTCCAATGAAAAGTGTCTTCTCATAGTTACTCTCCTCCAGATTTTCATTTTTTCTGGCCACTGGGGAGGAGAAGAGATAAAAAAATAACATTTTTTCTTTATTTCTTGACAGTGGTAGAGTCTTATTGCTTTGGCAGACATCTGTTATGTCACTTTTCAACATGCTTTCAGTTAAGGTGGTACCAGAGGACGGGAATATTGTGGTTTCTAGAATATGTTGCTCACTTCAGGCTAATGAGGACTCAAGGGAGTCACATTGTCTCCATTCAAAGCTTATAGCATTAGACAACCTCATTGGAGAAAACATGCTAAAACAAAGAAAACTCATCAGTTAAAATCTTACACTTCCTTTGCAGCTGCACAAACAGGTTAAGAAATGTCAAAGATTATTTTACCTGATCTACCAGACTTCCAAATACCATTAATAATATTTTAATACTCATATACACAGCAGGTGGGTGGTTTTGAGAATGCACATTTCCTTTGCTTTGGCAGCACCTTTCACCACCTTGTGTCCTGTTGTATCTTCTAGAATATAAAAGGTGTTTTATCAGTTAGGAAGAAGGCCAAAGCTGTCTCAAACACACTTGGTGGGCTGCAACTTAGGTCTTACAATATGTTTCTTTTAGGTATCTCTATGGATGTGTCTACACTGGTGAAAAAAATCAACCTCACCTTGTATTTTATTAGTCCACAGTGACCCTGTTATTGCCACACACTCATAGTCACAGCAAGGTGACATCAGAATAAAGGGCCATACATTTCACCTGAGGCAAACTCACATTTTCCTCTTTCCAGCATGCATCAACCTATCAGCCAGTAGCCCTTATTGTTTGTGTGTCAGTCTATTGGATCCACGCTGATTGAATGTCTCCCCATCCGATTCCCTTTCCCCCTTTGCCACCCCAGTGAGTGAGAGAGGGAAATTTAAATGTACACGGAGAGAGGGAGAGAGAGAGAGAGAGAGAAAATGTTTTTTGTTTATCTTTTATTTATGATAACATTCAGCCATATGATCAGCAGTGCAGGATTTGATTAGGCTACCCCTGGCTCTCCTGCTGGCCTGCCCAGCAGCCTGTCCACCTAAGTGTTGTGATTTTAATGGTTTTTACTCTTTTCTCCTCCAATCCTCCCCCCTCCAATCTTCCCTCCTATCAGCACTGTGTTGTCTTTGTTTTTACTTTGGTGAATGGAGTGTGCACATTTTCTCCCTCCGCCCAATCATTCTCTTGTTTGCTCTGCAAGGTATCTGAGATCTGCAGTGTATTGGGGGGGGGGGGAATTGGAAGAAAGAGATCCTCCACACATGATGATCTCCCTCGTGAGATCTCCACATGAGTGAGTGAGTGTTTGATGGGGGGGAAGAATCAGAGATGTCAAGAGTAAAAGCAGTAACAACAAATGCAACACTCAGGTGGGGAGAGGAAGGAGGAGGAGGTAGTTCAATCTTACCCTTCACTGCTGATCTCATGGCTGAACATGCACTGAAGTAGAAAAATATGGTGACACACATCAAGCTTGCTAGACCCAACCAGTCACATCCACCAAAAATCCCTCCACATCTCCAACTGTCCTGATTTGACATGATTAATCCTCTTTTTAAAAATGTCCCAGTTTCTCTCTTCTCCTCCTCCCATTTTCATTAGTTTACCAGTTACTGCAAAGTGATTTCAAACTGCAAAAGTAGTGTGCACTCAATTAACTCAGCAGGCAGGGGAAGAGATGAAGGGGCAGAGTCTTCCCTTCCCATTAGGCTCACGATAATGCAAACTGTTGTAGCCTCCTCTAGTTTGTGCATTCTTCTTCATTAATATTTTTGCCTTCTTGACCACACTCTGATGTTAGTTGGCCACTGGTTTTCATCTCTGAATTGTTGGACTGTATGCATTTTCTCTCCCAAAAGCTCTGGTTTGTGATCCTCCTCCCAGAGTTTGGAAAAGTACAATTCCTATGGCTAGTGGATGAGAATTCTGAAATCTATAATGCAGAAAAATCACATTTTTCTAGCTCTACACACAGAAACACCGAGTATTCTTGAAACAATTCTTTCAGGTAGGTTAGGCTAGATATGGATTAGTGAGTAACCCAAAATCTTAGCATTTAAATGGGCATTTTAACTCAGGTCTCCCCAGTCTTAACCTGATAATTTTTCAAGGCAAAAGCCATGTTTGTTGGTTTCAGCATAAGAAGGAAAAGGCAGGGGAGAGATCTAACAACACCATTGAGCCTAAGGCGATTATCACACAGGAAATCCACACTGGGATAGATGTGGATTGTAACCGTCTGGAACAGATATTATTGCATGGCTGGAAGCCCAGGCAGTAGGCGGCCAGTATCCAACTTGGGCTTTTTCAAGATGGGAAAATCCCAGCATGGATTTCCTGTGTGATAATCTCCTAAAATACAGTAGCCCCTCTATATCACAGATTCTTTATCCAAGGACTCAAGCATCCATGGCTTCAAAATAGTAAAATAAATAAATAAATAAATAAATCTAAAAATGAAACCTTGATTTTGCTGTTTTATATAAGAGACACCATTTTACTATCCATTGTTTTTAATGGGACTTGAACATCCACAGATTTTGGTCCATGGGGAGTCCTGGAACCAAACCCTAGCAAATATCAAGGGTTTACTGTGTATTTCACCATAAGCTTTTGTGAATTCCAGTGCACTACATCAAATGCAAGTGGACTAGAATCCATGAAAGCTTATGTTGAAATATATCAGTTAGGAGCTTATCGCACCGCTTTTTAAGCCAGTTTACCTCTTCCAGGAGTGCTCAGTGTGCCTCTTTTGTAAACTGGGAGTTTTCCATCTTGAGAAAATGTCTCCCGGAGTGCTCCTGGGAGCAGGGTAGGACCTGGGTGGCGGATTCGGCGGCAAAATCCCTGTGGAAGTATCAGGATGCCGCCTGAATAAAAATTTAAGTTAGAAGAGGTAAGCCGGTTTAAAAAGTGGTGAGATAAGCTCCTCTGTCTCAAAGGCATTCTGAATTTTCTATTTCCTTCTTAGCCTGATAATGTAACCACTATACTACCCCAACTGTTTGTGGAACAGTGTTGTGTGGTTTTGGGCCTTAGAAAGGTAACAGTGGAATTATGCTTGGTTGGTCTCCAGCCTCTCTTAGCAACTGTCTGGGTCTCCCTTAGGAGGTCCACTGTTCACCTCACACTCAGAAAAATAGTAATTGAACGTATCTTTGGCTACCATTGTACCTGATGCCTGGAAACTATTGTGACCCTCCAAGTATTAAATCAAGCTGTCCTGCTGAAATGAGAGTTGTCTTGGCAATTTAAATACTTTATCTGTAGAGTGCTTATTTCAAATTAATTTACTTTTAATAGGTTTATGGGGTGGGTTGCCAAATATCTTCTTGTTAATTGGCCACTGCTGATTATGATCATGGTCTCCTGTGAAAGTACATTTTGTTCCAATCACGCTATCTTTTATGGTCTATTTGGAAGGGGAAATCTTGAAACAATTGCAGAATAGTTTAATAAGGAGGGGAAAAAAAACCTTTTCCCTACTGGAATTCTTGGTTTTAGCCCAGATTATATTCTAAACTAAAGCAAGGTAAAGGCAGGAAATATGTTTCTTCTCATAGGAGGGGGTAGGATGGAAACACACAGCACAGTTTTTCTTACTCATTCCTAAGATTAAATATGTTATTGCTAACAATCCTTCAACTTTTTTTAAAAAAGTCAGTTACTGGTCATTCTCATGAAAACAGCACTTAGGTAAAAATAGGGTTGGCATCAGGATTGGGTAGGACTGAGTGATCATCCCAGGTGCCAAGCAATGGTGAGGGGAGTGTGCTCAGCGACTCGGTGCTTGTCAAGTATATCAGCCAGATCCAGTAGTGCCTTACACTAGTGCAGGTGAGGTTTGTGCTAGCCAATGCATGCTTTCACAGGCAGTTTCTCAGCAATGCCAGTCTGCAACATTCCTGGATGGCTCCTCAGGCACAGCTTCACCTGTCTCATAGGGCTGCTCACCACTCTCCTTTTTACAAATTCACCACCACCACAAAAACAAAACAAAACAAAAACTTATAGAGGCTTCACTCCACCAGCTCTCAATGGGATTCCAGCCCAGTTGCAACACTACGGGGGTGTGGGGATGCAGACTGTGGGGTGACACCACTGCTCCTCAGACACCTGCCTTTTGGCAGAAACAAGCTGTGGCATTCATCTGTTTCTGTTTAAAATGATGTATGAGATGGGGTGAGTGGGGTGAGGCTCAGTGAAAGGAGAAGCCCCAGATTTTTAAAATAAAATTTCAAAAATTGTAATTTTTCTTAAAATTATTTTTGAATTTCTAATTTTTTAAAAAAAAATCTTTAAAAACGTCACATTTCATACAGTTTTCACTTTAACCACATGAAACTATGCATATGTAAACACATTCATTCTGTGTGTAAGATATTGTCATGTAAAGGTATACTTTTAATTTTGCTAATTGATTATATCACAATGATTGCCATTAGAGTCTTATAGGAATTATATAGAAAATATATAGAAATTATGATTTTTGAGTAACATTAGTGCCAAAAACATTACTAAAGATTCTGTATGGTGTGGTATAGGAAGAGGTCAATGGAGGGAGGGTGACACCACGAATTACCTCACCAGGTGACACCAACCCGAGTGACGTCACTATTCCAGCTTTAGGACTTTAGGGCACCAAACACCAAGGTGCCACAATCACCTTAGTCTAGGACAGGGGTAGGCAACCTTTCCCCTTTAAGGGCCGAGGGACTTCAGCTCCCAGAATCCCAGGAGCTATTGGCCAACATGGGACTATTGGCCAACATGGCTGAGGCTTCTGGGAGCTGAAGTCCCTCGGCCCTTAAAGGAGAAAGGTCTAGGAAACACAAACATACCAGTTTGGGGACAGTCGTTATTGCACAGCTCTTCCAAATCACTACAGTGCTACTTCTGTCCCAGCTGCTGTCTTCCACATGCTGCCTCCATATCCCTTCCCTGCCCATGCCCTTCCCAGAATGCCTTTCAGTCTGTATGTATATTTTTATTTATATTTTTAGTGCAGTTGCATGATCATGGCAATCTTTTAAGTAAAATAAAATAAAGTAAAATAAAAGAAATTGGGGAAAAAGAAAAGAAAAACAACCTGCTTGGGAATAGCAAGGAAGAGGGGGAGGGCAGACTGCCCACATTTCAGAACTGCTTCAGGAGGAACCTATCACAAGTGCATCAACAATGCAAAAGCAGCACTATTGGGAGACATTGATGAGGTTTGCCCATCAATGAAAAGGCACACTCCAGCAATGGATGAATTAGAGACCAGCTACTGGACAGACACAGCCTCATGTGATATGATACAGCCACATACTGTATCTATGTCATTGCCATCTGGAGCATCAAGAAAAGCACTGTCGCTGGTCCGGTCTCCCTTCAAAATGATCAGGAACCCAGTAGTTTCCAAGTACTTGATGTCGATAAACACTGGTGGAATTTTGAAAGTATTGTGGGTACTCTTACAAAATGAGTGCCATGAGATAAGCCATGTCAGTTTACAAAATAGCTCTGTGGTGGCCATGATCTATCATAAAAAATGTATTTCTTAGAAGGAAAACCGGTAAGGCTAAAAGGAAACTTGTCCAACAACCCAAGTGCAAAGTGGAACTGGGGTCTAAGCTCTAAAAGACAAATCTACCCCCTTGAACACACAATTTTCTGCTTATTTTACAGATGCTGCAGCGACACTGTAGAAATAATCCAGTTTGACACCACTTTAACTGTCATAGTTCAGTGCTGTGGAATTTCTGAACTGTAGTTTTGTAAAACATTTAGCCTTCTCTGTCAGAAAGCTCTGGTGCCTCAACAAACTACAGTTTGCAGATTTCCATAGCATTCAGCCATAGCAGTTAAAGTGCTGTCAAACTGGATTATTTCTGCAATGTGGGTACAGCCAGAAGGAAAACTAGTGAGACTCAAAGAAGTAGACAGGAAACTCAGTGTAGTGTGGACTTCAAGTCTTAGCCCCCAACACCCCCTGCAAGACACCCATTTCACAGGAAACAAAATCCTGTGAAATGGGTGTCTTGCAGGGGGTGTTGGGGGCTAAGACTTGAAGTCCACACTACACTGAGTTTCCTGTCTACCAACATCAAATCATATTGTGATATATAAAATCCCTGGATTGATCCTTGCTCTCTCTTTTTTAAAGTAGATGTACTTTGGTAATCTCTAAAGACTTTGGTTTCATTCTCCTTCTCAAGAAATCATAAATCGTCATATTTAAGGAGGTGATCTTGTTTCTTAGATGTCCTTGGCATCTTTGGTTGTTAGCACTATGTCAAAAGTTAATTTCATCAGAGCACGACCTCACATCAAGTGTACCAGGATGGCCAACTTGTTCCTGCAGATGTTATTCTACTTCATTTCCCAAAATCCCTCACTGTTGGCTGTGCTGGCTAAGGGTGATGGGAGCTGCAGATCGAGAACATATGACTTTAAAGATCTTCTGTGCTGGCAAAGGTTGGCATTCCTTTTTTAGCCTTTATGGAAGGAAACCCCATGAAGCTATGAAGTGCAAAGTGAGTCACAGAAAGAAATGGTCACTCCTCTTAACCTCCCAGTTTTGCATAGGCAGATATTAGTCTGATAAACTATTTGGGGATTTGTCTCCATTTTCTCAACTGCCTGGGATGCTGATTCAAGCCCAGATCTGATCAATTAACAAGCATACTAGGATGTTGTCCCTTGAAATTCTAATGAATGTTAGAGTACACCATTTCTACTGAAGTGCTGTGTGTCTCTTGGACTCCTAGTCAGTCTATTGAAAGGAAGGCTTACCCCATGTATAGAACAAATTGCAATAGGCAAAACAACTACTGGTAATGATAAAAATTACATCTTGGCAA
Source organism: Phrynosoma platyrhinos (assembly GCA_020142125.1). NCBI lineage: Eukaryota > Metazoa > Chordata > Lepidosauria > Squamata > Phrynosomatidae > Phrynosoma > Phrynosoma platyrhinos. The sequence continues at coordinate 102,367,996 of CM034703.1, forward strand.
GCTTAACCACCTTGCTTACTTAGTTGTCGCTTGGGGTGGAGTGCCACTTTTTAGCCCCTCAAAGTTTTTGAAGGATTCAGCAACAGTTTTAAAACATTCAAATAATATCAAATTTTTAAAAAATTTCTTCTTAATCTCTTAGCCTGCTTATTTCCTCATATTTATCTGTTTTAGGACAAGAAGTTAGAAAATAACAGGATTCTGAAAAAATCAACAGAGAATGTACCTTGCCCATTCTGAGTATGTAACCGCCCTTTATGACTTCTTAACATACACAGAAAGGTGACACTGTCCGTATTCTTGAGCTAGGTTCGGCTACCCAATGTTTTATTAATGTTAAGTCCCTCATTTATCATAAAACACTGAACAGCAGATTGGATTTTGGACATGTTTTGATTCTTTTAGGGAACTTCATTTTGACTTGATGTGGAGAGGAAAAAAACAGAATATTCTTTCTATTATTCTTACTGCAAACTTTTTTTCTGTGGCAGAGAGTAGTGTCAATTGATGTGGTCTTGCTGGTATAAAAGCTGGAAGATGGGAGATGAGTATACAATCCACTAATCTACTCAATCCAGGGGACATTGTTTAGTTAGTTACTAGGGAGTAGGCAATGGGAGAGAACAGATAACTGCTGCTAAAGAGCTAGAAAATTGGCACACGGCACCAAGTCTGGTTATTCGTCTGTAGAAGTGATAGACTCATTAGAGACCCTGCAGCCAGCCTAACACTTGTGATAAGTGAGGCATTTTAATAATACAAGTATTATTCCTACGGGAACACATGACATTTCCATTACACAGCACTGGGAAGAAAATGACAGCTGTCTGATATCCCAGATAATCTAAGTGACCGATGGTTGCCATCAAACCCATTTTGGAACATGACTTATATGCCCAGCTGTTATCAGAGACTGCCACTCAGAATGAGGGGCAGCCACATGCCATTTCCAGAATATTTCATCATCTTGACTGGATGCTTGAGTACTGTAAGAGGAAAGGGAAGGAGAGCCGGGGCTTGTTTACAAGCTGACTACACAAATTTTGCTTCCTGACCTTGTATTCTGAAGTGGTTTCACCATTCCAGCCCCGATAAAATGTACACAGGCCTGTTTAATAGGAGGCTGCAGAATAGCCTTGCTGTCTTCTTTCACATTTCATCCCAGACAAGCTAAGAATTCCCCTAAGCTCTCTCCCAAATGATGATATATTAAAAGTAAATCAAAGCAAATTAAAGCTTCAGATTCAGGGAGGGATATTAAGTTAAAATACTGGGTTAAAATTCTTTTTTAAGAGAGGGGCCCAGTTAAGTTGGTACTAGCAATTGGATTTAGGCATTTGAATCTTCCACTACAAAAGAATTACAACTATACATTCATTGCGTGAAAAAATAATTGTCTGCTCACGAAACCCTTTTCAAAGGCTCTTCAGTTCTCTTCTCTCTTAAACTGGGCATAACTGCCAATCACTTGCCACTCAAATGAGGCTTGTGAATTGCACTTGGTACAATAGAGAGAATTCAGTCCTGAAAACATTAAAACATGGAGGACAGGTTGGGATGGTACCCCAAATGTGGAGGACATTTAGGACAGGTTGGGATGGTTGTATATCTTGACTTTCTCCACCCTAACATGTTTTAGTGTTCTCAGAAACTCTGTGCAAAGAGCTAGCTTTAGAAACATCTTTTGATTAAGAATGGAAAACTCTGGCTAAATATCCCTGCATGTGACTGAAATCTGCAATTTGTTAGTCAGTAGTTGCAGTTGCCAAAAAGTTGTGATTTCTGCTTGAAGAACACCAATGTTGGTTGGGGACGAACTTACCTGGGAGTAAGTGAGTGCACTTCTGAGTATTTGTGTGTGTGTTGGGGTACACTCTGGGGCCCCATTCTCACTGTGAAAGAACCCAGTGTGGAACCCGGATTATTTCATAGGTCAGGGGTAGGCAACCTTTCCCCTTTAAGGGCCGAGGGACTTCAGCTCCCAGAATCCCAGGCGCTATTGGCCAACATGGGACTATTAGCCAACATGGCTGAGGCTTCTGGAAGCTGAAGTCCCTCGGCCCTTAAAGGGGAAAGGATGCCTACCCCTGCCTCATAGGTGGTTATACTCACCCTGACTTCACTTGGTGCAGTTTGCAGGCCAGGGGGGAGGGAGCAGCAAAAAACCCATTTGACCTGGTGCATTTGGCACTGGGTCAACTAGCGAGTCTTTCTTGCAGTGCTGCAAGGATCCGGATTTTTGGTAGTGAGAACTACCAATCCGGATCCACACCGCTGCGTCCTCCTTCTTCCTCTTCCTCCTCTTCCCCCCATCACAGTGCTGCCGCCCCCTTCCTCCCTCCTCCTCTAAAGGCAGATTTCTTCAGGAGGCTTTGCCATGGCCATTCTCTGAGGCTGAGAGAGTGTGGCAGCAGTTGCGTCGCTGCCTCTTCCTCCCTCCTCTTCCCAGTGTGAACAGGAATCAGTACAAAATGCCTGGAGACATTTGATCATGGCAAACTGCACTGAGGAGACCCAGTACAAAAATGTAATGTGAATGGGGCCTAAATTTCATAAGTATAGGTGCTCTCATTGCAGTTGTGTTAATGAATAAAATTGCACCTGCTCAGTAGGTCCTTACAGTAATACATCTTCAGGAAAAGAGAGTTGGGGCCTTTGCAGACTGCCAGAAATAGTGCAAATTGAGTCCACTTTAACTGCCCTGACTCAGTGCTAGGGAATCATGGGAACTGTAGTTTATTGTGGCACCAGAGCTCTCTGACAGAGAAGGCGCAATGTCTCAGAAAAAAATACAGTTCCCATGATTCCCTAGCACTGGGTCAGGGCAGCTAAAGTGGACTCAATTTGCACTATTTCTAGCAGTCTGCAAAGGCCCCCAGTTTCCCTTGGAATAACTTCTGCAGGATTTCCCTTCCTTTCTCCATTCTTCCTTCACTGTCTTTTCTTCTTCATTCTCTCCTTTACTCTTCATTCTCTTTCTTTCCTCACTATTTCCCGCCTTTTAACTCCACTGTAGTGCCCTAGAGGGGGCTGCAGCGCTGCTGGTTCCTTTCGTACAGCAATTGTTTGCTATTGTTGGCTCTCTCCTTCGGATTCTTGGCCAGCCCTTTCCCAGTGGGAATTATTGCTCTCCCTTTACATATGCACTTACATGCATTCTATGTACACATATACATAACGCAGAACCTTGCTGTCCCTTGAGCAGGGCCACACCAGAGGTTAATTTGACCCTATGCCTTACCCGGTTCTCAGGAAAATGAAGCTCGCATTCTCTTGCTGCTTCTTGGCTATACAAGGCTTCATTTGTCTGCTTTTTGAAATTATGGCAAATTGTGACTCTCAAAGTTCAATACCACATGTTTGCACTGTTCTGTCTACAGCATTTTTACTGAGTGCACCTACTTGGTAAATGTGTGTGTGTGTGTGTGTGTGTGTGTGTGTGTGTGTGGCTAGGATCTTTGGCGGTAGAGCATCTGCTTTTCAGGGATAATGGGCCAAGAATCTCCAGTGCAAAGATTGTGTACTTTCTCCACCTCACTCCTCCAAAAATCTGGTAAGACAGCACCTAGAATATTATTATCAATTGACTGGTTTCTCTGCTGCTGCTGTTTGCTTACCAACACAGGAAAACATATTTTGTTCTAACATTCTAATATAAATGAGTGCTTGATCTACTATACATTTAAGCAGAAATACATTAAAACTGCCTTCCTTAATATATTTTCCATGCTATAAGTCCCATTGGGTTAGAGCCAATGTGGTGTAGTGGTTTAAGCATTGCACCATGACTCTAGAAACCACAGTTTGAATCCCTGCTTGGCCAGGGAAACCCACTGGATGGTGTTGGGCAAGTCACAGCCTCTCAGCCTCAGAAGGGAAAGGCAAACCCCCTCTGAATAAATGCTGTTGAGAAAACCCTGTTATAATTCCCCTTAGAGTCACCACAAATCAGAAATGGCATGACGGCACACAACGACACCAGCGACACAGTACACTGACTTAATGGATATATGCAGTCTGTTATATAAATAATGGACATGGTTCCTCTGCAACAACAAATATTCTTCAGGAAAAAGGTTTTATGATTTAGTCTGGTGCGAATGTGGAACACAATAATTGCAGTAAATGGAAGAAAGTCTTTTTGAAAGTGTGTTTGAATTAATGCAGATTTTTCCTTCCTAATTCAAGGCACTGGAAAGGCAATGAAGTAAGTCCTCTTTCCTGACCATCCATCTAAACTGACCTACAGATTATATTTGGCAGCTTTGCAAAGGGGATAGAAATGAAATGAGGAATTCCAAAGGATTTACCAGCAGTTTATGTTTTGATACTAGCCCAGACAGATATATTTGAAAAGCTGGTGGGGGTTCTTAAAAGATCACTTTATTTCTTATGTCCTAGCAATGATTGCAGATGTAGCAATCATTTGCACTTTTGAATCCCTGCACAGAAAAGTAATATTGGAGGTGGCGAGAAAGCACATAGAAGATAATTTTTATCTCTAGTCAATGAGTTATTGGAATTCAGACTGAAATTTAATTAAACTCCTTTGCAATATATGGTCCTGTACGTTCTTTGCTTTAATGCTAGATTTATGACCATAACCAGCATGTGTAAAGTTTCTCCTCTACAGTGTAGCAACCTGTGAAAACTGGGAGGACGCCATAATTCCTCACCATAGAGGTGCAATGAAATTTTATTGAAAACAGTCAGTTTTTCTTGCACACACTCAACATCCACAACAGGCCAAACCATACAGAAGCACTGTTACCCACCAGCTTTAAAATGAACACATTGGCCCCTAGTGGAATACAAACAGTAGAAAAAAGGGTTTAGGTTTCCCTCCAACCTATTGAAGCTTAAATGGTTTGGTCAAATACAGTTGGATCACAACTGATGCATTTGTTCTTTTCGAAGTCAACAGAGTACATCAGGTTTCCATTCAGCAGTATATTCTTCATAAATTACTCCATATCTTGTAAAATGCTTTAATGTCTTTTTAAAAGAAATTATCCACCTTTAGTGAGAACAATCATTGTGAAATGAGATGGGGTGGCAGAGAAGGAATCAGTCTAGAGGCTGGTTTTTTGAGTCTTCTATTACCTGAGAAATAACGTTATCACCCCTGCGGGGATCATGTTCTGTACCACTTCAGTTATGTTTAACAAAGCTGTGTGGGTGGAATGGATAAAAGTTATTCCCTCAAAAAGTTAATGTCCCAAATAGCATGGTTGGTTTAAAAAAAAAGCTTTAAAACACACACACACACACACACACACACACACACACACTGGTAACCAGGGTTTGGGGTTTTTTGTGGGGGTGGGGGGAAAGATATGTAATTCAAAAACAATAACATGCTGTTTATTTCCATACCAGTAAATTGATGACACTGGCAAGAAGATCTTGCCATCAGCCATCTTTCCTATTGCTTTAGCAGCTATCAGAAAGCTGGGCACCTTGTTCTGACCTAAGGGGAAGCAAGTCGTGCTAGGGACAATGGCAGGAGGCATAGTAGAACATGTTGTTAACAGCTGCCCTCCATCATTCTGGAGAGCTCTAGATCTTCTGGGAAGATCTGGAGTGAAAGGTGATTTTTTAAAACCCGTGTTAAGCATGGTATACCATGTTTATTGGTGCTGAACTGGCCATATGTCATCTGGACAGTTTGCATCAGAATCAGAGATTGGGCCCTGCATCATCAGGACTGATCATTGCAAGGACAGGGGGAGAATGTATTATGTGGCCCACACAGACATGGGATAAGAGACATGACCTGAACAGAAAAGAGGAGTGGCAATGCTTCTCAGATATCCTAAGATTACAATTGGTTTAAGTTCTAGAAGCCACAGCCATTATTTGTCCTACAGAATGAAACAGAGTTGGCTTAGCATGACCAATGTCCAGATGCAAGTACTCTGCCTGCACATATCATCATGTACATGATCCTTCCATGCAGGCATAGTACTTGTATCCCATTAGCAGCAAACCCTTTCCTGCTTCATAAAGGATGCCTGTAAAATCTCCCATACTATGATTTAAATTCTCCTGAAATGAAAAAAAAATGTTTTGCTTTGGGTAGTCCTCAGAACGCTAACAAAACTACTTTGAATGTAAATGAATTGTTGTTATTACATACTAGCTAAATAAACATAATAATGTAGGAAGTTGTTTTGGATTCCAGAAATGTCAGATCATTTGAGTTTGGATTTTAAGTACACAGGCATGAGCTTATTGCTACTGAGGTGTTTGGTTGCAGTATTACTTTAGAGATATGCCTCCCACACCTTGACTCAGAATCTCTGTTTTGCTCCAGAAGGCTAAAAATGGGCTTAGGGTCATCCAGAGCAAGATATAATTTACATTTGAAAACCTCCAACCTAATTAAATTGTTGTAGCAAATGATGGTAGGATACAAACCAGAACTTTTATATGTCCTTTTTATAATTGACAGGAAATCCAAACGTGTCATTTCCATAAGGTCCAAGTGTCCTGATTTGGCAAGGATAGCCCTGATTAATCCTCTGTCTTCCCACTTTTTCAACTGCTTTTAAAATGTCCCAGTTTCTCTCTTTTCCTTCCACTTTCCCTTTTGTCCTCAGCTTGCTTTGCTGCAAATAACCCCAGTACAAAAAGTAGTTTGAATTCATTTAAGTCAACCAGGTGGCAGATGAGAAGAGGGAGCAGAATCTTGCTCTTCCCAGTAGACTTAGGCAAAGCAAACTGACACAGCCCCTCCTAGCTTGTCTATTCTTCCTCATTAATGTTTGCCTACTTGACTAATTCTGATTACATGTGTCCCAGTTTTCATATGTGAAATGTTGGAGGACATGCACTTCTCATCCTCTATTTCATTCGTATCCAAAATGTCATTTTCCCCCTTCATTGTAATCCATGAAACCACAAGACACTTGTAATGTCCAAATGGAAGAATTTTTGATGACCCAATAGTGCCCTGAACTATCTGCACTTGCTGAAGGATGGTACTTTCTCCCCAACAAACACTGACCTCTCTTTGCTCCTTGTGCCCCAGCTCCTTTTGAAATACCATCTGCATTTCTACCACCAATATAAAGACATGGTAGATGGTGAAATGGGAAGGAAATGCAAAATCAAAAGTAAGGCAGCCAGGACCTTATAAACAACATACACCCATAGATGGCAGCAGTTAGTAATCCTCCCAGAGAGCCCCCATAAGAAAAACTGCAAGATGCTTTGCTAGCATGATGAACAATCTGGGCTAAAAGTAGGAGGTGCTGAGCGAAATAAGATTACCTGGCAAGACTTCAAGGGACCATGATGGCATGGTAAAAAGACCATGCCCCAAAGAAAAGAAAACCATGAGGACCCTGGCCAACCTGTATGCTATTCCTATGATATGCTGTTCAGCATAGAAGACCATGATAAAATCCATCGTCCCATGGCCAGTAAGGAAAAGTGACACCAAGAATTTAGGCTAGATCTGCAAAAGAAATAAGGTAGGGGACAATAGTCATGTTAAGATGCCACTGCTATTGTCTTCTTTAGCCATTCATTTCCCCCTAGGGGCTTAGAATGATAAACAATACACTGTTTTTAAAGGCAAATTATACTAAAGCATTGTGTGTGTGTGCATGCGTGCACCTTTAAGTCACCTGATGATTTATAGAGATCCCATGAATTTCATAGGCTTTTCTTAGGCTAGAGCTGGTTTTGGCAGTTCCTTCCTCTGAAATATCTGGTATTCATTGGTGGTCTCCCATCCCAGTACTTCCCAAGGCTGACCCTGATTAGCTTCCAAGATGATATGGGATCTGGTGCCTTTTAGTAAAATGCAAAACACATAAACATGAAAAACACACAATACGTGCTTACCTCATGTTTTGATTTTATTCCTCATTATACATGCAAGTTATCATGTGCAGTATATGTAAATATTGAAATTGTTTATCACTTCTAAATGTAGCCATTTGCTCTCTGGCAGAGGTGCTCACAACTGGATGGCCAGCAGAAACTGAAATGAGAAAAGTGAGGAAAGAGAGAGCTACTCATAGCCAAGTGTTTATAACACACATCACCAGACATGTTCCACTCTCAGCAGCAAAGTATAGTGGGTAGGAAGCTTGTATCCAAAAAGGGGATCAGAGTGTGCCATAACAAATCCTCTTTCTTAATTCTTCAGTGAAATAACCCAAGTTAGAATGGAAAATTCATGGGGTATAGTTTGTACATCACTTGGACCATCTCACAGTAAACAGCACAATTCTGCAACCTGTAGTTTGATAGAATGAGGTGTAACAGCCATTTGAATTTCTTCTGAGTCACTAATTCATGAAATAGGTCAGGGGTAGGCAACCTTTTTGAGCCCTGGGCCGGTCCCCCAAAGTCCTCCCCTCCACCGGGCCGGGGGGGAATGGCGGCGCGTGCTGACGCGCGCGACCCCACGCGCGCACTGCCGCTGCCGCCGCGCCACCCGCAGCCTCAGCCGCCTCCGCGCATGTCGCGGGTGCCATTTTGATTTCCAAAATGGCGGCTGCAGTGCATCTGTGCATGCGCAGGAGTACTGCGCATGCGCAAACAAGTCGTGGCCACCATTTTGGAGAACAAAATGGCAGCAAACGGCATGCGTGGCCACACGGCGGCCAAAACACACGGCGGTGGTGGCACGCGGCGGCGGCAGGGGTCCGCCTGGGCCGGTAAGTGCGGCAACCTGGGCCGCAATCGGCCCGGGGGCTGTAGGTTGCCGGCCCCTGAAATAGGTAGTTCATTAGATTCTCTATTCATTAGATTCTGCAAATTCACAAAACATTCTGTATTTGCCAACCCTGACCACCGATGGGGTGAAAGTTCCATTCACGGAATATCTCCATTGACATGACATATTAGCCGTTATTAACAGCCATTAAATTTAGGAATAGACACTCACAGTTTGTGCATTAGTTGCTGCAATAGTGAAGACCTTACAGGGGTCTGCTCCCCACCCTTTTGCATCACAGAGTCACAATAAAAACAAGCAAATCCTAGAACTGAGCTCCAAAGCACCCCAAATGTCCTCTTAGTATCCCTCATTTCCTTAAATATAGATAATTGTTGGCAGGCTTACTACTGAACATAGACAACTAAAATAATGACTATCGAAGATGTAGATAAATTCAACCTAGATTTTGAGGAAATTGAAATAGTAAAAGAGTTTCCGTACTTTGAATCAAACATTGATCAGAATGGAGACTGCGGTTAAGAAATAATAAGAATAAGAATGGGAAGGACAGCCATGAAAGAACCAGACACGATCCTAAAGTATAAAGATATACAACTGAGCAAAATTTTTGAATTGTCCAAGACATTATATTCCCCATCACCGTGACAAATGTGAGAACTCACCTGTGAAGAAATCCAACAGAATGAAAAGCAACTCATTTGGGATATGATGCTGGAGACGAGTGCTGAGGATGCCATAGACAGCCAGAAAGACAAACAAATGGGTTCTTGAACAGATCAAGCCTGAAATACCCTTAGAAGCCAATATGACTAAATTAAGGTCGTTGTACTTTGCCACATCATGAGAAGGCATGACTCACTGGAGAAGGCAATAATGCTAGGAAAGGTAGGGAGACAGCAGGAAAGGAGGAAGACCAACTGCAACATGGATAGACTCAATTATGGAAGTCACAGGTCTAAATCTGCAGGTCCTAAGCAGAGCAGTGGAGGATGGGAGTCCTGGAGATGTTTCATCCACAGGATCACTATGAGTCAGGGTCAACTGGAGGGTAATTAACAACAAAAAAAAAATAATTATTTTTATGCAAGGTTCCCTGAAACTTGAAAATTATTTAAAGGGCTCCTCCAGGGTTAAATTTTGTTGTTGTTGCAAAAGGCTGCTCTAATCTCTCTATTTCTGTCTCTGTCTCTTTACCCAGTTGCTGTCTATTGATTCTCCCCTTGCATTTCCCATCCCTGTGTCATTTACAAAACATCTTGCAACTCCTGCTCCTTTATTTAGTAACTGTTCACTAACTGTTCCTTGGCTCTTTTGCTCTCTTTTTCTGCCCTCTTCCTGCTACTGTATCTCTCATGTGATAGCCATTGGTCTAGGCTCAATTATATAGGTGAATCGAATTGGATTCTTCATTGTGTATCAAAATCACATAATTGCTACTATACATTTTCTAACAGCAGCCACCTTCTTAGATTCAAGTCTCAGTCGATGTTCAGTAGCTAATCTCCCCCTGTTAAAGCAGAGAAACCCCCTTCCTTGATGCATCTCACTTTTCAACCTAACATTAGTATTTACATATATTGCATGTGCACACTTTAATTATTGGGTATAATAAGATCAGGGGCACATGTAACAGCGTATTGTGTGGGTTTTTTCTTTGTGCATTTTACATTTCACTAAGATACCCTGGTATAATTTACTTTTTAAAAAAAATAATAATGCATTGTTGCTCATTCTGAGCCCTCAGGGACAAATGAGTGGCTGGAGAAGGAGACCACAGTGGCATCTTAAAGTGACTATAAATGTAATTTATCCCTGTTTTAAGGCCCCTCTAGGATACCTAAGTGGCAAAATGGTCTCCGTATAAAGGCAAACTTGGTCCGAGTGTCTTAGCCGGTTCTCAAACTGAGTGGTTTTTACAATCCTATGGAGCCCGCCAGCACCTCAACTTCACCTGCTCCTCCACACTGCCTGCTACTTTTTCCACTGAGGGCTCTTGTGCTGGATATTCTTTCCAAATGGCCTGCTCTTCTAGTGCCTTTGAAAATGAAGCCTTTGATATATTTTTATAGGGTTGGGGAAATATATATTTAAGTCTACTTTGTTAGCCTTATTGAGCTCTATTTCTGGGTCAATATTAAATTGGTAATTTCATCTCCAGCTTCTCAAAGCTTAACTGCTCCAGTTTGCACTTGATGATGACATCATAGGAAGCCACTGATGAGCTGACAGCCTTTTATGATCCAGCAGAGTGTAATTGACTCTTTCTATCTCTTTTTTTTCTTATGTACAATGAAGTCTTGTGCCCATAAATGTTAATGTGTTATCAACAAAATGGGAAGAAAGAACCTCTCTGGAGCACAAACTTTTTGTTTCCATTATTCTAGCCTATACTTTGATCTCTTCCATTGCTTAGTACAATAATCAAAGTGGGATGGAGATTTGGTTCATTCACAATTCCAGCCGCGTAAAATAAAATGGAATAAGTCTTAATTGCAGTAGCATCTAGGGCAATAAGCATTGCTCCAGGCAAGTGTTTGAGGTTTGCATGCACCAGTTTACAAGTGAATTTGTGGTCTTTGTTCCTTTGTACAAAAGAAATAAATGAGGTAAAATAATATCTTTTACAAGGCCAGGTTTGTTTGGTGGGGACTAACTTTCAAAAAGTTGTATGCATGCAAAGAAGCAAAAAGTCACATCGCTAGCAACACTCTGAACAAAATTTTGTCTTAGCCATTTTCTCCTCCCACCCACCATGTATGATTCCCTTATTTTGATTGTTGCAGAGGTTTGGGTTTAAAAAAAAAAATAAACCAACTTGGCAAAAAAATGACCCTTATTATCCATTATTTTACAGCACCTTAGTTTCAAGTTAAATAGCAAACCAGCACTCAGAAGCAATTATTAATATCAAGGACATGTACCGCCCAATCATAACTTCAGACTAAAGCAAAACAAAGCAGGCAAAGCCAGGAACTGCCATAAGATTGTTTTGTCACAAATGCTTCCAAGCTAAATATACAGAGAATGGTTCACATAAAGGAGCATAGAGCAAATGAGAATAAATGGGCATGTGATTTATATAAGTTGCTCCATGCCCATTTTTTAAAAAAATGAAGCTGTAAGTACAGAATTAGGAACTGGGTGCAAGCCAACAGTCCATCATATATTGGGCAATTGTTTGCCACTGAAGAATTGTGCCAGAGGTTCTGATCAGTATTTACAAATATGATTATTACAATGCACAGATCCTACTGGAAAACAACCAAACCATCCATTTAAATAATTATATTTGTGGAATCAATTTAAAATAAACATTTGTGAGCCAAGATGGTGAAAGAGTAGGATGTTGCTGTTGTATGCCTTCAGGTCATTTTTAACTTATAGCTGCCCTAAGGCAAACCTATCACAGAGTTTGGTTGGTTCACAGAGGGGCCTTTCTCTGAGCCTGAGAGAGTGTGACTTGCCCAGTGCCACACAGTGGATTTCTGGGGCTTTAGGGATTCAGGGACCAGGCATTCAGACCCTACTCTCCCAGTGTGCTAGTCCAAACACTACAACACACTGGTTCTAATGAGTAGAATGCCTAGGAAAAAGTTGAGAATCGAGCATAAGTGAAAAGTAGAAGGGAATCCTCACTGCAGCCATTATTGTTTGGCATTGTGTGTGTGTCCACAATCATGGGAACTGTAATTTATTGTGATTCTAATATACTGAGTATAATTTATTGTGGCACCAGAGCTCTCTGACAGAGAAGGTTCAATGTCTCAGAAAAAAATACAATACCCATGACTCCCTAGCACTGAGCCAGGGCAGTGCCTCAATTTAATGTGCACTATTTCTGGCAGTCTGCAAAGGCCCAGAGATTCTTATTCCCATCTTTTCTGTCTCTATTGTTTTGCTAGTAACAGACCCCCAACTTGCTTTTCAGACATGTTACTGGAACATTATGCCATAACTGCTAACTGCTGGGTTTGAAGAATGAGTGACTCATCAGTTAAGATTCACACATCTGTTAGTTATGAATCATTGCATCATGGAATTGCATAGGTGGAAGACTCCCTACATCTAGTCTAAACCACTGTCAATGTAGGAAATCCATGGCCAATGCCTCCCTATGAACTATCCAATTTCTGTTTAAAAATTAGCCAGCTGACCATGCAATCCTAACTTTAAAAATGAGCCTGCTGTAGGAGTTGCAAGATGTTTTGTAAATGACACAGGGATGGGAAATGCTGTAGGGAGTATTATTATTATTACAGTGTATTTATATAGCGCTGTAGATTTACACAACACTGTACATACAGTTAATAAAATAGATAAAAATAGATTAAAAAGCCTGCCTATGGAGTACATTCTACAAAATAATAAAATAGATAATACAAAGAAAGCAACAAATTAAAAACATCAAATAATCATCATACAATGCCTGCAAATGCTTCTCTGAACAGTATAGTCTGTTCAAAACTCAATTTTGAAGCTGGTCAAAGAAGTGATGCCCCATGCTCATGGGGGAAGGAGGTTCCAGAAATGAGGGGCCGCAAGTTAAAAGGAGAGGATTAGTCACAAACTTCTTCTTCTAGGACAAGTCACATTCTGCTGGCAGAAATGCTGTCCTGTTTTGCCAGTTGATCATGAAGATTTGCCAAGACAGCAGTCAAGAAAAGTACAATGTGCCAGCAGAAGAGCCAAACAAAAGGCAGATAGGACAATGGAAGATCTGAGTGACAGCAGCTTGAATTCTTCTCCAGTCCAGGGACCTAGCCACAATGCCAAAACAGAATTTTGCAGGGTGTAAGTAATCTCTAGCATCACTCAGCTTGAATGGGGTTCAGTTCAGCACAGCTTCAGTCTAACATGGTCTTGGCTTAGCTGACCCTTGGTCAACTAGGCCAGTTAACACTGTATTCTTAGTAAATAGTATAAGAAAAGAAGTAGCCTACACTTCATTTCATATTGCATCCTAGGGATGGAAAGAATATTTATTTATACTCATTCACTTGCAGAAAAAAGCGTTTCCTAATACTTAGGAAACTCTACTGGAAAGCAGGTTTTTCTCCATGTGTTTCTTCACATTCTGTGAAGTGTCCCAGGGAGTTATTCTATCCACAAAATATGTGTTCTGTACAGGAAACAATGGTGTGGATCCTCCCCCCCATACACTTTTTGTGTATTTCATAAAATACACTTTTTACACAGAAAAAAACCCTGTGTATTTCTGTGTAGAATAAAGAGTTCTTAGCAAAGTATGAACAGCAAGAAATTACTGCACAGAAATCTTCATTCTTTCCTGCATAGAAATGTTCATTCTTTCTTTCAGTGGAGGAAAGGATTATTTATCCTGCCATGCAAAGATGATATAGGTGACAATTTACACTTGTACTCTTATCCTTAAGGCATCACATTCCATCAGGTATTCAGTCCTAGAGGAGCTTTGTGGTTTTATGGCAGTGCTAGTGAGCTATAAGACCTCAATAAAAACCTACTCAACTAGATGTTCACTGAATACAAGATATTCCTCTGGCATCTGACTCCATGGGTTATGTGGTAGTAGACTTCATAAAATTAAATCTTTAAGCATTATATTACCTCCAGAATATCTAGCAGACATCTCCCTGTATGAGTCTTTTAGTCCCACCAGCTACACATGTGTGGTTGGTTGGGACATAGACAGGGCTGTCTTGGTAGCTGTCCCTAGACTTTGGCACCTCTTTCCTCATTTTTTTTTTTTTTTGGCATAAAGTTTGCAATTTCCTTATTTATGGGTTATATACCCTATGGTCATCCACTAATAAATAACAGTTCCTTCTAGTATCAGTTGTCTTGCTTGAACACGTTATACTTAAGCTGCATGTTGTTACCCAAAAAGATGGGGGGAACATGGGGTCCCCATTAACTATGTCAGCATCTTTACATGTCTCGGGAATTGTTTAGCTCAAGGGTTGCTTGCAAGAGGCTTGGTAACCTGGGGATCATTTTCACCTATGTATACCAGTACTAATGTGAGCGAACTCCAGGTTTAATGAAATAAAGAAGCTTTTATTTTGAAATAAGCAAATGTACAGCACACACACACAATAGTAATTCAGACAAACACACCATATGGAGCTAACTGAAATGGAAGTATAGAAACTGGATAGCAGAGGCTGAGGCTTATAAAAGAGGTAGTATTTGCCAGTCCTGTAAAAGATTCCACAGAAAGCAGGGTGTGGATCGGATGAGATCTGAGGGTGTCATAGTGAGTGAAAGAGACCCTCTATGCACACACAGGATTAGAGCTGGGACTGATATTTGTACCTGATTTCTAGCCTTGAGGTATCGTTGGTAATGAAGTGTAACAAAGACCTGATGGTCTTCTCATGAAACCAACAATAAGACTGATGGCTTTAATAACTGATGGATTAACAATGCAGTTATTGGATTTAGGACAACCAGAAGGTAGATGGATAGGGAAGTTGGCTCAAAACAAGGCAGGGGGGTAGGTAAGAAATCTGGCTTACTAGTCTTGGTGCAATGAGGCCTCCTTTGTCCCTTGGTGCAAGAGGGTATGCAGACAGCCTGGCGGAGGACTGAGTGATCAGCACATCCATTGAACCTCTTTCTTGATACTACATAAGTTTTCCACATGTCTTTGGGGCCATGCTCCTTTTCCATGGGAATTTCCCCTGTTTTACAAACATTATAATCACCTCTTAAATCATGCCTGGCTCTAGATAGGAAAAATGTGAAAATATGGAGAGCCCTGTATCCAATGTGGGGATGCAGGGGATGCTAATACCATGACCTATGCAGCCAGGCTGGTTGCTAGTCATGCTTGTGATACAGCCAGAAATCCCCCCTACTGAAGAAAAACCTACTCAACTGCTTTGGCTCCCAACCCCCAGAGGACGAAGAAATCAGATCTCCAACTGCTATTTGGAGCTTTGTCTCTTCATTTCAATAGCCAGCATTATTCTCACACAGCACTATTGCCAGCCCTAATGTTGGGCAAGGTGAGGCACTACATAAGGCAGTCGATTCAAAGTTCTGGTCATGACCTATAAAGCCTTATCCCAGGCTATCTAAGGAGCTTATTGCACCACTTATAAAACCATCTTACCTCTCCCGACTTAAATTTTAAGTTGGGCAGCATCCTGATACTATCTCAGGGATTTTGCTGGCGAATCTGCTGCCTGGGTCCAGCTCAAGTCCAGCCCTGCTCCCAAGAGCACTCCAGCGGCCATTTTCTCAAGTCAGAAAACTCCCAGTTTTGAAAAGAGGCACACTGAGTGCCCCTGGGAACAGGAACGGACCCAGACTGTATTTGGCAGCAAAATCCCTGTGATAGTATCAGGATGCCACCTGAATTAAAAGTTAAGTCAGGAGAAGTAAGACGGTTTTATAAGCAGTATGATAAGCTACTAACAGGCCATATATCCTTCTATGAACTTGTCTGCATGGTGAAAAGCTCAGGAGAAGACCTCTTTTCAATCTCACCACCTTTCCAGGTATGGCTGGGGGGTACATGAGATACAGTCTTCTCAATGGCTGCCCCAGGCTCTAGAACTCCCTCAACCAGGGAGGCTAAAATGGCTCCCTCCTTGCTATCCTTCTGTTGGCAGGTGATGACTTTTTTTTTATTCTGACTGGGTTTTAGGACAGATTATTTTTTTTTAAGGAAAGGGCATTTGAGAGGGTGCTGTATTTGTTTTAAATTTTACTGTTAATCCTTTTAAAGTGCATATGTTTGAAATTGTTTTAAGATTATTAGTAATTTAACTTTGTTTTAATGTTGATCATTTGTATGTTTTTAACTACCGGTATATCATGCTCATTTTAATATGTAAAATGTCTTCAGTCCCAGTTTTGGGAATAAGATTTGGTATAAATAATCAATAATCCAGGAAGCATGTATAAAATAGAAGCATAATCTGGTTTCCTCTTCCATCATGAACTAAAGTAAATTAGGTACCCAAGCGTATCTCTGCTGTACAGATTCACAGCAGGGGCATAGAAGATATTCTCTCCGTCTCACTCACTCCTGAGTATGTACATATGATTCAGTACTGGATATTCAAATCTAGATGGGTGAGGATTTTTTCACTTTTTTTGTTCATAGGAAGTTAGCAAAATTCAAAGGTGTTTTTTCCCCCCTTTTTAATAAATGGGATAGAAGGAATGCAAGATTTTTTTTAAAAAAAAAATGTGAATGTGAGAGAAAGCAAAACTGATTTATCCAACCAGGCCCTGAGCTTTTGAGCATTTCAGTCTTAAAAGTTGATCTTTCAAAGTTGAATACAAAAGTTTTATTCAGACATATCAGTGCTGAATTAGGGTTGCCACCTCTTTTCTTCTGAGAGCCTGCTCCTGTTTTACAGCTAATTGGAAGCAGGTGTTAGGGAAACATGTGGCTGTTGCATTTGACTCATGTAAATTGGGAAGAATTTTGTTTCAGTTTGCTTTTAAAGTTTCAGTTTGTTTTTAATTTTTTTATCAAAAATTGCAAATTTCCTTTCATTTTTGTGGAGAAAACATGGGGCTTAAAAAAGCTGGAATGCAGAAAAAAGTAAAATGGCTAATGTACTATCACTATCCAAGTCATATTTAGTATTTTTCAGCAATGTATGGTCTTTTTACAGTGTGAAACAAAAGGTAGATGAACAGTGTCATTGATTAGGCTTGAGTAAATCTTTTTGTTCTGAAACCTTAGTTTGGGAAAAACCACGGCTCTCTTTACTGAAAGATGTGGAAACAAGGAATGCCATGCAGATGATGTCTTTTTAGCTCCTGGCTGTGCAAGATTGACATGCCCTCATTACATAGGTTCCCAGATGGATAACTCCAAAGGTATTTTTCACCACATTCTTTTCCATCCAGGAGGAAGTAGAATCTTGCTTTTAACAGCTTTCAGGAAGAAAGAGGAGAAGACCTTGCAAAGGGAGAGGAGTGTAAATCAGGAAAATGTGACTTATCAATAGACTTAAATTTCCACTTTTTCCTGTACCTCCCACTGGGTTTAGGGCAGAAGATCCTGCCTATCGTGTTGATGGATATGTCTGGAATGATGCATGAGGCTCAAGTGCGTTGGGGAGGGTTTAACATTATTAGCCAGGGTCAGTTTTTCTGCCAGGTGTGTCATTGCTCAGTGGCCCTATGCTGAACGTGTTTCTCTACTGCTGACATTTTAAACACAAGACATCTTTCTTTGCTTTGAGCTCAGTTCTGTCATATAATACGGCCTGTTAACCCCCAAATAGGAAGCCGCAGTGTAAACTATTCAGATGCCAAATCCACCTAAACCTCCAATTCTATACATACACCTGGAACTAGGTCCCATTAAAATCAAGGGGGTCTGACTTCTGAGTAGACATACCTAGGATTTGTGGTGTTAGGCTATAATGCAATCCCAAATTATAACTTAAAAAAAGACCTACTGAAATCAGCTAGGTTGCTTGAACTACTGGTATATCTCAGTTAATGAAGTAGATATGTTCCTGGGCATTGCTACTTTAACAGAAAATTCCATACCACAGCCATGGAAAAAATAGAAATAGATCCCCACACCATCAGAAGAAGAAGAGGAGGAGGAGGAGGAGGAGGAGGAGGAGGAAGAAGACATGTTTCAGCAGACTTTTTATCCAAAACTAACAGTATACACATGTGAAATAAAACAAGCAGGTCAGGTAAGTGTTGCTCAAACAAAAGCATATTGAAGCTTTTACAGACCACCTGAAAGATTCTTCCAAAATGCATCGAGGTGATATTTTCCTTCACTAGCCTTCACTTTTCTTACCATTTCTGTTTTAGTGGCTGGATTTAGAGAGCTATGATTGTTTTTAAGATGCTGGGAGTAGATTATGAGGCAGGCTTATGTGTTGTCTCCCATTTTCTCCTTGTTTTTCTGTTCATGCACACTCAATAAGGGATGCAGAAGGCAGTTGTTGTTTACCTTTCCTATTTTAGGCAGGCGCACACAGCTACAGTAGGATTGGTTAAAGTAGAATTCCACTCTTTCTCAGCTCCAGCTTTATTGCACTGTTTACTACAGGTATGCTGCTGCAACCTGGCAGTGAAAGTCCAGGTTTCTCCATCCTTCCTTCACTATTCCCTCATAGCCAATGCTGCTTTAAAAAACACACCTTCCAGAGAGACAGAGGATGAAGAAGAAAGGAGGCCTGAGCAGATGTAAAGAGACTTTGTACAAAGGAGCTTTTTAGTCAAAGGTTTTGTTAACTGGGATATGCCTTACAGTTCCTAGAATTTCCTAGCTAGCATGGTATGCTCCATGTTTTGTTAATGTAGGTCCAAAACACACTACAGAAATAATCCAGTTTGAAACTGCTTTAACTGCCCTGGCTCAATGCTAGGGAATGCTGGGAATTCTAGTTTTGTGAGACATTTAGCCCTCTGTGTCAGAGAGCTCTGGTGCCACAATAAACTACAACTCTCAAGATCCCCTAGCACTGAGCCAGTGTAGTTAAAGTGGTCTCAGACTGGGTTATTTCTGCAGTGTGTTTTGGACCTTAGAATGCTTATTTAGCTGGAGTGATGACATTGCAAGGCTTTTTCTGCTTTGCCTAAATAGGCTGCATGTTCATGAGCTCTGAAAGGACTCAAACAGTGGGATTGTGTGACCATGGGCAAGTCACATGCTCTCAGCCTCAGGGGAAGGCAAGGGCAAACCCTCTCTGAACAAATCTTGCTAAGAAAACCCCATGATAGGTTTGTCCTATGGTGAGCATAAGTTGGAAATGACTTGAAGACACACAACAACAACAACAATGTTCCTTTTCATGAAAAAGAATTTCAAATGGGGGTAGTAAATGTCCCTGTGTTCATGAGTCTTATACCAGGATCCTGTCTGCAAGGTCCATGTAAAACAGCTTATTTCATCCTCTTGGTGAGACTGGGCAATGCAGGGCCCAAGCCCTAGTTCTGGTGCTAACAGATTGGATGAAGTCTAGCCCATTCAGCACCAGAACCATAATTTACCGCTCTTAATGTAAATTAAAATACGGTACCTCCTTGTTTGCTCTGTATCTTCCTGGAAGATACAGAGCCTTCTATTCCAACGCTGGGTGGCTATTTGCAATGCATCCCGCTGTGCCAGCCAGTACATCTGCTGTGGGTCTGTCTCTTCGAGATCAGAAAGAGGTGCCAAGCCATGTTGTCATCACTGGGTACCTGGTTTGACTTCAGACCTAATCAAGACACCACCATGGCAGAAGTATGGGTGGCACAGTGGGATACACATGCAAACAGCCACCTGGCATTGAAACAGAAGGCCAAAGAAACAAGGGGAAGGAAGTTGGTGCAGCTCCAGGGTCAGGATACTCCTGTGCAGTATCCTGGACATTGCAGACAGGACCTAGGTTAATGGCAGTTTCACACAGATAAATTGCAAAACACTTTCTTTGAGATGTCCTTTAACACAACAGAGAAGCATTTCTCCTTGGGTGGTATGACAGCTTTGGGAATAAAGACCAATGCTAATAGCTCACTCAACTCCCCCAAGCCACAGCTTTGTGCATTTTTTTTCATTAATAAATAAGAGAAGTAAAATGTGAAACTGGTGCTCCCAGGTTACTGTTTGGAACTGAAAGCTCTATGGGACCATTTGGTTAGCAATGTAGACATTGCAAGGAGCAGCAGTCTATGTAAATGATAAATGTTCTCATTCAGCTCTTAATGGAAAGAAATATGGCCCAGTACAGGAATGGTTGGAGGGATTTTCTTAAAACCTGATGATAGGGGTTTCCCTCCCTCCTTCCCAGCTCCAGGGTAGAATATTATCTGTTTTATTTAATCATTTCCTGAATTTCCACCATATTGAAACTGTTTAATCCATCAAGTATGAAAAAGTGCTGGTCTTTGCATAGCAAGCTCCACCACTAAAAATTTTTAATATGGAACCTGATAGCCTCCAAGTTATTAACATTAACAATATGACTCCTTCTAAAAATTTTTTTTTAACCAGTTGCTTTGCTTATAAATGCATTTTTGTTACACACAATAGTGCATTCATGGTCAAAGTTGTATACAGGTAGAATTCACTTTTTGCAAGAAACACAAACAAAAAACATATGTTTCATATATTTTTACCAAATATCTTTTCCATTTGTGTGCACGTGTTGCAGCCATTTGGATCTAAAGAGTGCTCCAAAAGCTTACCCACTTACCCTTGTGTGTTTTATGGCTGGCTTTTCTGTATTCCTTCTTTGTGTGTTTATAAATATGTTTAGTAGTTTAAAATATCTTTTGGTTATTTTGGCCAGCACTGAACTCTCAATCATTTTTCATCACTTTCACAGGATGCAGAATGTTTCCAGCTTTTCAGTGGACTATTTTGATTAGTTTAGGTATTGAAGTAGAGTTTGTAGCAAGAAGTGAGATAGCTATGTTGTTATTTGCCATCAAGTCAACTTCAGCTTATGGCAACCCTATGAATGAGAGACCTCCAAGATCGCTGATCACCAGCTGCCCGGCTCAGGTCTTGCAAACTCATAGCCATGGTTTCCTTGATTGAATCTATCTAGCTGCTGTGTGGTCTCTTTCTTTTACTCCTGCCTTCCAGTTTATCCAACATTATAGTCTTTTCCAGAAAGGTATGTCATCTCATAATATGACCAAAATATGAAAGCCTTAGTTTAACCATCTTGACTTCTACTGATATCTGAGGCTTGATTTGCTCTCAGACCTATTCATTCGTTTTGGTATCTGGGGAACTATTCTCCATTACCACATTTCAACTGTAGAGGGAGGAGATTCACCCATTGAACTCATGAGGATGCCATAGGTTGCTATCTCTCATCCTAGCCTACTTCATAGGTCTTCTGCTAACATAAAATTGAACTTGAGGCCAGAGGTTTGGATTGTTACCTTTTTATAACCTACAGCTGGGTGCCTTGTTCTGACCTTAAAACAACCAACCCACGGTGGTGGTGGATGCACCGGGCAGCTCAGCAAGATGCCTGTGTAGACAGTTGCCATGGCATGGAAACAGAGGGCCTCAAATCTTTCCAAAAGGTCCAGAGGAAGAGGTAGGTTTTAAAAATGCCTTTAAAGCCTTTTTTAACCCAGTTCTGGTGCAAAATGTGCTGGATGTCCTCCAATCTGCTCACACTAGAACCAGAGTTTGGGATGTGCATCGTCTGAACAGGACAACATCAAAAGCAGGGGGGGCTCAGACTGCATTCCTAAAGAAGCTTACTAGGGAGTAAGTCCCACTGAAAATAGTGAGCTTTCTAAAATTGCGTGTGATATGGAGAGTATGATTTGAAAGCAGTCTCCATCCCCTCTTTCACAATATGACAACTCAGGGCCATTCAGTGAAACTGATTTTCATAAAATTAAAGAAAGAGGCAAGGAAGTATTTCTTCACAAGTGAGTATGCAATTAATCTGTGGAATTTGCTACCAAAAATGTGGTGCTGACCACTAGTTCAAGTAGTTTGAAACAAAGATTTCATAAATTCATGGCTGATAAATCTGTACTAGTCATGATGCTGATATGGAACATTCAGTTCATAGCCTAGAAATGTTACTTTTTTGGATGACTATCTTCCAGAATCCTCCAGCCAACAAAGCCACAAAAAGCAACCTTTCCTGTAAATTGCAGTAGATACTATTTTCAGGGAAGCAACAATAGGAAATAGCATTCAGAACCAAAGGCATCTGTTTGGCCACTGCAACAACTCTGATGCTAGATTATGTTCTGATATTTTCCACTGCAGCATTCTCATTGTGGTGTCCTGACTCAGATTTTACTCAGATCTGTTCTGAATACTTGGCTGTCATTCAACATTCAACCCCAGCAAGCAGCAAAAAACATGATATTTAACGTCTGAGTACATCATAACAAAATGCTAGGGGTATGGTAAATATGCACACAGACACATCAGTGCTCACAGTACACAAACTTATATTAGCTTCTCTCCCTTAGAAAGTAAATACTTTATTTCATAAGATGGGCCATACACCTTGCTATGAATATAGAGATTTAGACAGCTAGAAGATATCTGGTAGGTAAATAATAGTATGAGAGCTAGTAGTATGAGAGCCAGTGTGGTTTGAGCATTGGGCTATGACTTTGGAGATCTGGGTTCAAATCCCAACTCAGCCATGAAATCCCACTGGGTGACCTTGGGCAAGTCACACTGATTCAGAGGAGGGCAAGACAAACCCCCTTTTGAACAAATCTTGCAGAGAAAACCATGTGATAGATTCATCCTAGTGTCATCATAAATCAGAAATGACTTGAAGGCACACAACAACAAAAATAATAATACTAAATCCCCTCTGCTTCTGAAATATGAATACATCAGTATATATGAACTTGGTTGATATATACTAATATCAAAGCAGCTTGCTTATGCTATGTCTAGATTTGGTGGTTCTGTTTTACAAGAAATTCAGATTACTACCATTAAATACAAAAAAAAAAAAAAATTGAACCAGCCCTCAAAACATTACTACACTATATTGATCTAGAAGCCCAAGTCAAATGATTGTTGTTGTGAGTCTCCATTTCTTACTTACGATGACCCTAAGATGAATCTCTCACAAGAGTTTTCTTGAAAGAGTTTGCCATTACTTTCCTGAGGCTGAGAGACTTGAACCAAGTCACCCAATGGATTTCACAAAGTGGAGATTTGAACCCTGGGTTGCAGAGTCTTAGTCCTACTCCATGCTAGCTCTCCTAAGTCAAATGGTAGCATATAATTAATTTCAGCATTTTACTAGTCTCCTTTCCTAGGCAACAATGAAGTACTACCGTAGTAAAGCCCCGGGTTTTTATTGCCAAATCTCTCAGAATTTAAACATGTTTACATCATAGTTTCAAAATTATGCAGAATAGTTTGTAGCGTCTCTTGTATCCTGAATAAAAAGAAAGGATATTTGGATATTCATCACTCAAACCATATGGTTCAGGCTTCTAAAAGTGTTAAAAACCTGTGTGTTTATGTCAACAAAATAATTATACATCATGCTGCAATGAAGGAACTCTGGTTTTTCTTTCCTTGACTCGTTCATTCTTGTGAAAAACATTTGCAATGAATGAGTTAAAAGAATTCTGCAAGGAAAATGTATGCCTTGAAAAAATAAAAAGGAAATATTTCTGCTGACCTAAGGCTTTTTAAAAGTTTGTTTCTCTAATACCTATAAGTGGGGCCTATACTGACCTGGCAGTGTCTTTTTCAGATTCTGTGAGAGATTTCCTCACATCAGGAAGCAGCTGCATTTTAATTCCTAACTCCCTGAAGTTTAAGTGATTTTAATTATTATTATTTAAAAAAACCAACAACTCACTAACAAAGATATTGGGTCAAACTGTCAAACTGCACTAAAAGAGCTGATAACTGTCTTTTCCAAATGCCTACTGAATGGCTATAGTACCAAATTTCTCAATATGTATACTGAATAGGAACTGAATTCTAAACAAATGGCAAGGCCTGTACTTATTTGCTGAGGCTGGAGCTTGCCATGTGTCTGTGAAATATCCCGCATATTTTTCAGCAATCTATGTAGAGCCCTGTAAAACTGATACCATTTAAAAAAAATCCACACAGATTCCTGGAGCATATGATTAGGAAATATAATAAAATCAGTATAAAGAGATGGGGGTGGGGGAATGGATCATGTGTGGAAGTTGTATTTCCCAGTCAATTTGGGCTAGAAGTGAAGGCAAGAGTTCCTATGTTCATGTAATCTCCCCTGATCACACATCACTGTTTCTTGTTCATCCCTCTTGCTTCTTTGGCCACTATAGAGGTTTTGCAAGAACTCTGATAGCAAGATCATAATGAAGCACCCAGAGAATAGCTAAGTTAAGAAGAAATAGTGTTATGCCCAGTATTATGACAGAATGTCTTTTCCTTCCCCTCAGCCCTATAGTCCCAAAATAATGTCTAGGTCTCAGACTGCTGGAGCAGATTTTTAGGCTGCTCAAGGGACCCTGCAGAAAGGGAGGGAAGATCACCTTGATCCTGGTCCCATTTATTGAAGCAGTTCCATCAGCAGATGCCCTGCATTGTATGGAGGCCAGAGATTTGATGACATAGTGCAGATTTGCAAGTATTTCTGATTAAACATTTTGCTGAATGAAGGACATATTCTTCATTCTTAATGGGCTTCACTTTCTGTCACTGTCCAAACTAATGAACTTTGCTGGACTTTAGTGGTAACTTGCCAGACTTGGAAAGCTGTTTTTGTTTTGTGGTTTTTTTTTTCCTTCCAAGTGGTGAGGAAAATAATTTTTTTAAAAGGAGGTAATACAAATAAAATACAAAGAGACAGCTTACCAGTTATGGTGGATTACCACTAGATACCTAGCCATTCATGTTTGGAAAACACTGTTCAAAATGGAAACAGCTGATGGAATCAAAAGTACACATTTTGCACAAATGGATTTCCTTGTTGTCTTGTTGTCTCATTATTGTAATTGTACATATTTTGAGGGAAGTAAAATGATTAAAATATCAAATTATGATTTTGAGACACCCTCCCTACATCAAGACCCTGCACCCTGGGAAAATGACCAGTTACTATGAGATTGTTCACAATTTATGATTTCCTTGCCGACAACAACAAGAAAATCATTTGTGCAACACCTCCGTTGTTGTTTTTTTAAGTTTGAGGGCTGGGGGGGTTGCATAATTTTTTCAAAACAGTCCCAAAATAAAAGGAGGAGGGAGGAATACACTAAAACTGTTATAATCCCACACATCAGGGAGAAAATGTTCAAATTATTTGTCACTGCATGTGAAAACAAAAGAAGCAAATATTTGATCAAAAATCATATTGATGAAG
>CM034703.1:102399327-102434326 GCA_020142125.1 Phrynosoma platyrhinos
AAAAAAAAAACCAGGTCACTTCCCCCAACTTTTGGGGTAGGCACAGAGAAAGAGAGAGGCTTGACAGGCAGAGAGGGATTTGAAGTCTATCACTTAGCTGTGTGAAAAATCTGGAAAATCAGGATGTCTTGCAGCACTTTTGAGACTCTGCATCCACACGGCAGAAAGAATCCGGTTGGACACCACTTGATCTGCCAGGGCTCAAGGCTATGGCATTTGGGGAAGTGTAGTTTGTTGTGGCACCTTTGGTGCCACAACAAACTACACTTCCCCAAATGCCATAGCCTTGAGCCCTGGCAGATCAAGTGGTGTCCAACCGGATTCATAAAGCAGGTTACTGTGTCACCTTCACACACACATATATTAAGATGGGACAGGAATGCTCTTGTGGTTGCTGTCACTTCCAAAAGTTTGGAAGACTTGATTTCCCCTTGATGCTTTTTTTGGGGGGGATGAGGCAGAGGAAGGTTCAGAGGTGCAGCGTGTTTTTTCATAAGAGGAACCAGGTGGCAAAGACTATTTGGGGTCCAGTTCGAGGGAAACGGCGTCTTTCTAGAAAACGTGAACTATAGCATATGCTAAAGGGCCGAGAGAGAAGTTTCCCAGATTCCTTCTTACTGCTGACTCAATTTTTAATTCTCAATTTGTGCAAGGTTGTGACAGTCGTCTGTGTGTGTGTGTGTGTGTGTGTGTGTTGTTTGCCTTCATGACATTTTTGATCTATGAAGACCTGAAGGTGAACCCATCATAGGGTTTTCTTGGCAAGATATGTTCAGAAAGGGTAGCCATTGCCTTTCCCCGAGGCTGAGAGAGTGTGACTCGCTCAAGCTCACCCAGTGGGTTTCATGGCCGAGCCAGGAATCAAACTCTGGCCTCCATGGTCCAACACTGACTACTATGCCATCTTTATGCCCTTCTCGGAGAGTGAGCTCTGGCTGTATCTACACTGCAGAATTAATGCCGTTTGACACTGCTTTAAATGCGATGGCTCAGTGCTATGGAATTCTTGGGTTAGTAGTTTTGGGAGATATTTAGCCTTCTCTGTCACAGAGCTCTACAACAAACAACAAATCCCAGGATTCCATAGCATGGAGCCATAGCAGTTAAAGCGGTGTCAAACTGCATTAATTTTTCAGTGTGGCAGCATCCTCCATTGGACTTACTCCTGGGTAGACATCTAGCTCTTCCTTCTGCTCTCATATCCTTTCCACAAGTTATCCCAGGCAATAGATGGTTACTCTGTGTGTCATTGTCAGCACCACTATGGCCAGCCATCACTGGATCCAGAGTAAATGTGTTTCTTTTCAACAAACTTTTATATATAGGGTAATATGCAGCATATAAATCACTGTCTACCATGCCTTTGCCGCAGCTTTCAGTATCTCTCTCTCTCTCTGTATAAACATTCAACTGTCTGTTTGCTCACCTGCACCTTTTGTAGCCTAGTTGTAAGCCACTTTGGGTCTCATGTTGGGAGAAAGGTGGGATAGAAATTAAATAAATGGCTCTAAAACATTTTCTGATGTTGCAGTAAACCACTTGGAGTATGGTTTACATGGGGAGGAAGTATACAAATGAACAAGAAGGTGACAGTGAGTTTGAAGAAATGAGTCAGAAATTGATTCCACAAAACCATAGCTCCAGAATTGATTCTTAATGCCCGAATGCAAAAATGTACTTCTGCAGAGTGCCTTTTTTTTTGGGGGGGGGGGGTGTCACTGACTCTTGTTCCATTGTTGTCCCATTGCCTCTGCAATAAATTGGGGCAGGAGTATGTAAGTTCCTAGTTACAGAAAGTCCCGAGTATGTTGCCTTGTGAAGCACCATGCAAATTATGTGATAGCAGTACATCACTAAATCATCATTTTTGACTGCATGCTAAGGAGCATGGATTTCAACCCTTTTTTTCTTTTTCTTTTTCTTTTTCTGGATTCATCCCAGCAGCAAGTGAAAGAGTATTATACTTGGAACAGGCTTGAATTAGGCTTGCATAATTGTTACTCTGCATTGTGCTGCCAGATCGGGCTGTTTTAATCCAACAAAAGGCATTTAAAAAAAAAAAAAAAGTAAACTAGGTGAATGGGTGAGAGTTGCAAAACCTTCTCTTTATGTCCCCACCCAGTGGACTGAACTGAGGGCAGGAGATGGATTTAGTAGCCCTCAACCTTGTGCCCCTTTGCTTTCCAAAGTGGGAACTCACTCCAGTCCCTGCTTTATAGATAACTGAAAGGGCTTTTAAAAGCCCAACTGAAGCATAAATAGAAACATCATGATTTGGCTCCGTCCTCAAAACATACCTGGACAGTCTCCTTGCTATTTCTTGTAAATTAGGCACTCGTAATGTACTAAACAAATAGTATTCCCTACTGCCAACTATTATATTTTGTACTTTTATATTGTACAAGTTTATGGTTGATGGGAGAACTAGGACTTTATTTTTCCAAATAAATTTTTTCTGTAGAAAAAAAAAAAGTTAGTTTGTGGATCAAAATGAGTAGAGGGTGGAGATACACTCACCTTCCCCTTCCATACTGATATTTGTTTGTTTGATAGTTTCTTGCTTTCCTGTTTGATTATTCAAAAAGTCTTAACTGCAAGAGTTGAATGTCCCATACATGTAAGGCTGAAGATAAAAGATAACACAATTGGGCAGGTCATTATCCTACTAGCAGTAGTTTCAGTGTACAGGGTGTATACCTCCATTAGCAAAGCTTCTGACAAAGAAGCTCTTTTTACAAAGTCTGTATACATCTACTGAGCCCCTTTGCCCTCCTTTTCCTCTGTCTATCTGAAAGGGCTTTTTAAAAGCAACATTGGCACTGGGAGGATAGCGGAGGAAGGCTGGAGAAACAGATTTTCAGTGTTGGGCTGTCTCCTGTAAACACTGCAATAAAAGTTTGAGCTGGGGAAGAGCATGATTCTACCATAGTTGTATAGTTGTGTGTGCCTGCCTACAACAGTCAGGGTAGACAACAGCTGCCTCCTGCATCCCTTACTTAGCATGCATGAAGAGCAAAACAGAGGGAAAGGGGAAGAGATCACATAAGCGTGCCTCACTACTGCACAGCATGTTAAAGAAACATAAATCTACAAGTTTGGCTACCACCAAAATGGAAATCATAAGGAAAACAGAGACTGTTGAAAGATAAAATGATCATGGATACATTTTGGAAGAAGCTTTCAGGTGGTCTTTAGAAGCTTCAGAATACTTTTGTTTAGTTATGCAAGGCTTACCTGACCTGGCTATTTCCTTTTCCATGTGCATATTGTTAGTTTTGGATAAGAAGTTTGCTGAAATAGGTTGAATTGCTCTTCTTTCTTGTGGTGCAGGATTCTGTCCTTTTTCTTTCCGTGTTAATTCTGCCTCTGGTAACAGATTTTCTGTTAAAGAAATAACACCCAAGAATGCATATACAGTCACCCCTCCATTTTCAGGGACTTAGAGTCTATCCCTTAGCTGTGTGAAAATCTGGAAAATCAGGATGCCAAGGGATCTTGCAGCACATTTGAGACTCTGGATCATCCACATGGCAGAAAGAATCCAGTTGGACACCACTTGATCTGCCAGGGCTCATGGCTATGGCATTTGGGGAAGTGTAGTTTGTTGTGGCACCAGAGGTCCAGAATGGATCCGCCGCCAAAACCGAGGGGCAACTACTTCCTTAACTGAGGTATATTTGTATATAAATTATGAGATCCCTCAATCACATATGCAACAAGATGTACAAAGTGAGTGAGCTTTGGATGTATATAAAGTGTGGAGAATAGGACAGGTGTTGGGACTATGTAGCCCACGTGATTTTGCTGGACTGTAAATCCCAACAGCCCTAGTCATCTTGCCAAGTGTGAGGAGCCATGGGAGTTTGTGTGTGTGTGTGCCTTCAAGTTGCCTGTTGGTTTCATAAGGTTTTCTTAGGCTAGTTCTTTCCTTTAGCCCCGTATTAAATGGTGTGAGAGAATGAACTGTAAACTGTTTATATCAGGGGTAGGCAACCTTTTTGAGCAGGGGGCTGGGTTGCTGTCCCTCAGACAATTGGAGGGCCGAAACACCATAAATAAATAAATAAATTAAAATTAAAATTAAAATTAAAAATTAAAAAAATTAAAAATTTAAAAAAATATGCATGCACACTCTCAGCCCCGGAAAGGCCATGGCAAAACCCCTGTGGAGATTTTGCCCAGAAAACCCCAAGAACAAGTAATAACAACAATAATCAATATCATCATGGTAGGGGGCGGTGGCGGCGGCGGCGGCGGCGGCGGTGGCACGACTGGCCTGGGGCTGGTTCAAAGGCCTCGGGGGGGCGTATCCAGCCCCCAGGCCTTAGGTTGCCTACCTCTGGTTTATATTCTGGTCCACAGAAACCTGAGGAGAGAAATAGCTTTTACCCTAAAGCATGGATGGGGAATGTGAGATTTTGTTGAGATATTTCTGGACTGCATCTCTCATAGGAGTTACAGTCCACATATTGTCCATCCTTGGTTAAGTTTGCAGGAAACATAGGCAAGCAACATCACACTACCACAACACTGCCATATAATCACCTAAAAAAAAAAAAAGTTCTGTCCAGCTAAGTTGTGGTGGACAGAGGGACTGGGTGCCAATTTTTGCCCTTGCCTCCTGATGATCTGTACCCTCCCTTGATGAAATGGCCACTGTCTGGTAGAAAATGGAACCTGAAGTAACTTCTATTCTGAGCAATTTTTAGTTTATTTTCCCTGTTTTTTGGGGGGGAAGTTGTTGGAAAGTTCCATCTCTGCACCACTCCTGGATGACTCTAGGGATATTATCACACGAGGGATGGGATGTCATTGTCCCATCCCTGTCCCGTGCTTCTCACGTGATTGCGGGAAGGACTTTCACACTAAATTGTGCTTATCCAGACATTGTCCCATCCAGAAAGTACGAGTGAAAGTGATTGTGCAAAAGGCTTTCTCACTACATAGCACTGATCCCGTGAATGAAGTGGAATTGTCCCATCATTTTCCGTCATTTTGTATTAATGGAAGATCCCATTAATACAACTTCACTTGACAGGACATGACAGGATCAGCACGATGTAGTGAGAAAGCCTTTTGTGCAATCACTTTCACTAGCACTTTCTGGACAGGATAAGGATGCCCATCCCCGTGTGATAATGTCCTAGATGTGGCAGATTGTTATGGATGGGGGATTTTGGCTCCCCCAGCCCTCCAAGTATGGGTGTTCGGGGGTTAGGGACACTATGGAGGAAATGTGGGTCTGGAGAGTTTATAATGTTGCAGTGGGGCACATGCAGTACATGGACCAGTTTCCTCATCCCTATCTTAAGGTATTGAGTTAGGTGTTTTTGCAAGTAACATGTTCATCCCTCAGCAGCTTGCAGTGTGAAATAATGGCTTGTCTAGAGGTAATAGCACCTCACCTATCTCTTTGGAGTAGATATCTTCCTGTTACAAATTATGGGTCTATTTTGAAGAGGAAGACACAGGAGAGATATAGAGAGGTGTCAATATGAGGTCCTTTGCCTTCCTTTTGTTAACTGCTTTTCTCCCATTCTAATGACAGAAAGGGAGAGAGACTTCAGGAAGTCTACTACAACCACAGCCACAGGGTGTGTTTATCACTCTGAGTCCCAGCATCAGTGCTCAGATTTCTGTGGCAGTTTCAGACATCTACCAGGAGTGTTGCCAGCCTCCCCAGTTTTAAAACTGCTTTTTCTGGCCCTGAAGTCCAAGTATCACCAGGTGAGTCAGATCTAGATACCATTTCAGAGCTTGGGAAAGTTACTTTTTGGGACTGCAGATCTTCATATCTTTCAGGCTGCCTGCAGAATTTTGAGAGTTGCAGGAACAAGCAAGCAAAAATATTTCCCAAGTTCAGGGCATTTTGATTTTCCACACTGCTCTGGATATAGCACTGCAGCATGGCACCCTTGGGAATTAAAACAATTGATAGATGCAGCCACCCAGAGTTGCTTGGAGCTCTGCTGTTTGCCTCAGAGTAAGCCTACAGGGCCACTGAAGAAAAAGGTGATTTGTAGAAGGTACTTTTCTGAGGGCCTCCTCATCTTTTAACTGATTCTAAGCATTCTTCAACTTCCTTTGCTGTTAAAAGGGGGCCTTCCAGTCCATGAGCTGGTCCTGATTCAATACAATGTGAGGCAGAAGGTTTGAGGGGATCATAAAAGGTCAGCTAATTTTGACTTATTTCATTTGCTGTTTGATTTCCGGAAATAAGGAAAGATGCTTTTTGGAAGTCCCTGACTTGTGTTCCAAAATAGCCTGGCTGGCTTTGGGGATATACACATTGACTTGGGTGGGAGAAGGTCACAATTTGTGACTTTACTTGAGGCAGAGAAATGTGGTGGGGCTGTCCCGTCATGTTCTGTGTTTGTATGTGATCAGCACAGACCCAGAGTTTAGAGGGAAATAATCTTCCTGAACTACAGACCTCAGAATCTAGCCAATACACCCAAAGTGTTGTGCAGAAAAGGGAAATTTTCAAAGGTTTGTGTAGAATTGCATTTTAGGAGCTGGGCCTGCCATTAAGTCTAATTTGGCAACCTGATGTGGGTGAAACAGTTAGCGTGGCTTTGTCTGAGAAGAAACTGTGGCTCAGTTTTGCAGGCACCTCTGTGTGCAAGCACTGGGGGGGGGGGGAGATTCATCACCACTTCTGATTCCCACTGTCCAAATATATTAAAAAGTGAGTCAGCCCACACACGTATCACACAAAGCAGAGAGGAACCAGCCCTGTATGGACACAGGCTCCATGGCTGGCTTCCCAGGATGAGCAAAGGGTGTGTCTTGGAGAAAAAAGTTTCAGGATTTTCCTGCAAACATTTTCCATTCTCCTCCTGGTTCCATGTTCCAGCTGGGAGCCTGGGAAGCTGCTCCTTTCAAAACTCCACAGGGACTGAAGGTCAAAGAACCTGAATGGCGTGCAGCACCAGGAGCAAAATAAGTTCAGCAGATTGGTGTGAACTTTCCATCCTCTGGAAGTAATCCTGATGTCTATGTGCGTATGTAACGTGTGTGTGTGGGGGGGGGGGGTTGAGCTATGTCTTTTCCTTTGTGCAGAACTCTTTCTGTGCCCTTTTCATGACCATTCAGGCTGAGAACTAAAGCCAGGCTCAGGTTGGAGACTTCTCATTGCACAAAACTCCCTTTTTGACCTTGGACCAGTCACCATATCTCAGCCTCAGGACAGGTTCCAGTCCTTGAACAAGGAAATTACAAAGGAAGGCTAGAAAGAGAAACAGCTGGATTGAATTATAGTCACAAATTCCAATCCATTAGCAGAGGTATGAACAAAGAGAATGGCTTTACCGCACACTACATGTATGAATGCAAGATCCTCCCTACTGCACATGTAATAAAAGGAATCTTCTCTGAGAGCTTTGAACCTTGGGAAACTGACTTTTGGTTAGCAGATTTATTGCTTTCACACATCAACACTAACTGACCTCTGTAAAGATCTGAAAGACCTATATCATCTTGCCCAGCCCTTTGGAAATTTAGGGCAAGGAACATGAGTTGCATCTTTCTGGATCCTGTTACATTCTGTCCCACTTCCACAACTGTATAAACATGCTTTGTAACCTGAGGTTTTAAATCACTCTGTACTGCATCTGAAGAGGTGGTTTATATCCATCTCATTCTAAAATAAAAACTAGTTATCTTAAAGGTAGTACTGCATTCCATCTTTTATCCCCCTCCCTGTTATTTATGCTGCAGGAAACTAGCATAGCTACTTCTTTGAAAGCTACTTCAGGGCAGTGCAGTTGTAAGGATAAAATTTGTGGATAATTTTTGGGTAGAGTGGAGGGAGAACAACACAATGTTTTTGGAGTCTTTGGAGGAATGATGTGATGGTGGTAGTTCTGATGATGATAAACAATCATTGTGAATTTCAGATTCCCACTTTTTTTTTTTTTTTTTCAAACTGATTGTAGCTGATTACTTTGGCATTACTTTCTACCTCGGTAATGTTTAGATTAATGTTTAGATCTCTAATTACTTATATTACTTTCTATCTCTGCAATGTTTCATCAACACATACCTGTACCATACCTGTACCACCTTCCTTGGCCCATATTTAAGTGACAGCCCATGGGGGAAGGTACTACAGACAGATTGATCACTATGATTTATCTGTTTGTGAAATGGTGTACTGCATCAGAAGCTGAAAGAAACAGCATCCCTTATAGAACAGAGCTGTAGTATCTTCATGTATCTTTACTGGAGTACATTAGCAATACATGGATCTGATGTGATGCTCCACTTGTTCAAAGAGACTACGAAATGGCATAGTATTGACATGACCATGCCTCCTTCGTGGAAGAAAGGCAGGCTACAAAAATGTAACTAAAGGGAAATGTTAGTTGGAATTGGACAGGCAGTTGGGATGTAGAAGATCTAGATGTTCTTGTAACACTATGCATCCCCCTTTTTAACCTGCCAATTTTTGGATAAAGCAAGATGGGAAAGAAAGGGGTATCTTAGCCTCTTTGAGTTAACATCTTAACAATGTAGTGAAATAATTCTTCTGCTAATTTTGTCATATTTTAGGGGCTCCATGGGACCCAAACTTAGATTCTGATTTCCTTCTTGGTTTTGAAGATGCCTGTCTTCCTGGAGGTTGTGGCAAAATGTAGTGGACTCTAGAAGATGGGAGGCACTTAAGAGTTTTCCAAAACAATAAGAATGGTATCTGGGGGATGCCTGAGAGCCTCAAACATTGCCTGTGGGCTGCACTTTCCCAGCCCCCTTGTCTGCTACGGTCCAGTTTCTTGATCTTAGATAGCATGGTTGCACTGGTACATCATATTTCCTCATAACTGGTATGGCCCTAGACATTGAAAAATTCTAAAGGAGATGCTGGTTGGAAGGTAGTGGGTTATTTCATTTTCAGTTGATTGTTCACAGTAAGTTACATATTGAGCTCTTTGTTCCCTTTGTTTCATAATTGAAAATCCTGCTACCTTATTATTTTTAGCCTTGGGAACTGCAGTTCCTCCCCTCTCCAGATCTCTCTGTCTTTATGAATTGAACTAGTATGTACAGCCCCTTCTTTAGGGTTTTCCCACCATTGGGCCAAACCAACAATCCATAGGGGTTACGCATACAACTTTCAAGTCTCCATAGTTTTTCTGCACACCATTGGGGGGGGGGGTCTTAGCCAAAAGGTGAGTGCAGTATAGCTACTTAGAGTTATATTAGGACTAAGCCAACAAGGTTCCCTTTGGGTAAGTCATCAAGGAAGAAAGTGTGTACAAACATTCAGAGTACCCTTCTTGTCCTTACTATTAATGGATATTTGGAACTAATCACAACTGCACATCATGCTTATTGCCCCAGCTAATTGCTCCCTCATTTGGCTGGGATCAGATTTTCAGAAAGAAAGAGGGAGTCAATAGAACTTATACGAAGATTCATTTACCAAGT
Source organism: Phrynosoma platyrhinos (assembly GCA_020142125.1). NCBI lineage: Eukaryota > Metazoa > Chordata > Lepidosauria > Squamata > Phrynosomatidae > Phrynosoma > Phrynosoma platyrhinos. Next base: position 102,408,757 of record CM034703.1, read on the forward strand.
TACTATTAATTTAAAGGTAACCAGGGTTAACCCCAAGTGGATTTAGATCTCAAAGTGCTGACAGCTGGGAAGCAAATAAACTATGCAGAAGGATAGAAAAAGTAAATATGGCAGGAGGAGTTTTAAGGGGAATGTTGGGCCCCTTGAAAGCCCTGTCTTTTTGCAATGAAACTCTTCTTCTGTGAAGATCTGAGCAGACTTAGAACCAGTAGTTCAGAAATAAAAATGTCAGTTCTTCCACCTTAATTTCCTGCACTGATATACCCTCTGATTCAGTACTTCTGCTCCTCCCTAGCATAGCAAAGTGATGACAAATGATTCAAATTCTGAAAATACTAAGATGCTTTTCATACATCTAATTTGTTTTTGCCACCAATTATACCCTCAAGAAGAACCTATAACCAGCCACGGCTTCCTCTGAGAGTGTTTTATTGCTTTCACATTTTTAGATGTACAGGTAAATAGCATTGGAAAATAAAATTTAAAAATGTTGACTCTGAGATATTAAAATATGTGTGGACAAAGTGTGGTCCATGGGCCAAATGCAGCCCACCACCAGGGCCATTTTTGTGTCCCCCAAGACCCTCCGGGGTAAAAAAAAAAATGCAAATCCCCCCTTTTTTGCTCCATAATACCCCCAAATGACCTCTATGGGAGTGTTTTCACCAGGTTTTGGAGTCCCCCTGAATCAATTTAGGCTGAGAAGAGCTCTTTTGTGAAACTGGAGGTAAGCAGGAAAAGTTATAAAGACTTTTCTTGGACTTAAAGAGCCCATAACAGCTCAAAAACATGGTGAAAGTAACTCCCTGTGTCCCCTAGAGAGCATTTAGGGGCAAAACTGTTTTGATTTTAGGGGAAGTGGGTGTAGTGGTATAGCCTGCACATGGTATCTTGGGAGGTGATAATGTGGTTCCTTGACCTTCCATAGGTACCCATCCCAGTGCTAAACTAACTGAGGGCTATTTCAATGTTCAGGAACTGACTTGCTAGCTCACATAGCATGGGTGAGTAGCATGGGAGCCACATCCGGCACCTTTGAGGGATTCTACGTAGCCTGCCAACTCCCTTCCTCTTACATCGATAGTCAGAAGCAAACATTCCAGGCATTAGATTTTACCACTGAGCTCATTAATACCAGGACAGCCTCCTTTATAACTAAAAAAAAAAAAATCCACATACTGATTATGCTGACATAGAATTCAGCGTAAAGTTTTTGCATCTGTTAGTTCATAAGCCTGAAAGCTTTATTGTGGTTTGCATGCAAATGTGTTACCACCAGCAGATGGGTTGGGAGCATCCTTGAAATATTGCATAGTATGAGCAACACAGCAGAAATGAATGCATTTGGAGAGAGAGTATTATGTTGTATCTTTCTTGCCTTATCCTGTATGATTCCTGGGGGGATTCTTGGAATTGTGGTCCAAAAATGTAACTTTTCCAAGCTCTTCCTATCTTCCTGAATAGCAGTAGAGCTCAGATACAGCATCATCTTCAGGTTCATGGAGTAATTGCCTCACCCTAAAAAAATTCATCTGCACACAGACCAAAATAGTTCCCACATGGAGAATAAACCAGAAAGGTGAACTTAAAAAATGTCTCCAAAATCATTCTGACTCTGTTGGACAGTCAGGCCTTGAACATGTGGTAGGACAGGCTAAGAAATTATAAACTTCAGAAGACAGATGTAGGAATAATGGGGAGCATGACTCTACGGAGGATCATCCTTGTGCCAGTTAATTCAATTTTACTGAATTTTCAGTTGTGTTATGCAACAATACATATATGTATGCAGTTCCTTTTAAAAATGGGGATTTCATATTTTACTTTATGTATTTCAGTTTCCATATGTAATAATAATAATAATAATAAAATTTATTTCTACCCCGCCCAATGGTAAACCAATCAGGGCGGCTTACAATAAAAATGAACCATCCACATACAGTGCAGCATACCCTCCTCCCCCCCCTTAAAACAGTATTAAATCAAACAGAATAAAACCTACAGTCAGTTAAAATTACAAATTAAATTAAATTTTAAAGTTATAAAAGTTCCAATTCAAGAATTAACCCTCCTATCCTAGAAAATCCAAGCCTGGTCAACATTCCTCCCATCAATTTGATGGGGCCACGTAAGGATTGTCTCAGAGGCGGGAAAGATGGTCTAATGTAGCTAGTCTGGGAAGGCCTGCCGGAAGAGATCCGTCTTAATTGCCTTTTTAAAGTGGTCTAAAGATGTTAATAGGCGGATCTCCTCCGGCAGGCCATTCCAAAGCTTAGGGGCGACAACAGAAAATGCCACCCGGGAGCATATGTACACACTAAATTGATGCAGTTTCCTAAAACTAAGGGAAGGATCTTGAAGATAATCAAAAAGTAGTCAAAATTAGCACGTGTTACTTAAACTGTTAGCAATGTGCTTTCTTTGTGAAAATGGGTCAAAACATTGGGAAGCCAACTTTTTATTATAACTTTTAGAATCTCTAATGAACATAATTACTGGCTAGGCTAACTGGAGGATTCTGGCACATGTGACCCAAAAAGTGACATTTCCTTGACTGAATCTGCATTGCAGAAATAATGCAGTTTGACGCCGCTTTAACTGTCGTGGCTCCATCCTATGGAATCCTGGGATTTGTAGTTTGTTGTGGCACCACAGCTGTCATAGAAGGTTAAATATCTCACAAAACTTCAAAATCCAGAATTCCATAGCATTGAACTATGCCAGTTAAAGCAATGTCAAACTGCAGATCTAGCCCTTGACTGCCTGTCACCCCTCCAGTTTGTGTGAACTTGAGCTAATAATGACTTCCTTAGATCAGTAGTTGACAGCTGCTCCATTGCCTTCAGAAATAAATAGGTAGATAGATGATAGATAGATAGATAGATAGATAGATAGATAGATAGCATAAAGCTGTGTAGGATGCCTTCTCATGTCCCCCATCATGGTGGTGCTTAAGACAAATATGTTCTTTAACCAATGGCAAATTGGGTCTGATACCAGGTTTTGATTGTAAAGGCAGGTATACCAAAGATACTAGGGAAGAAATGCATGGTGCCAGTTTTGGACAGATGCCAACATAGTGCAATATTTTGAACACGAGCCATGCACACAAATGAAACCATTTAACTGTGTATGTAAAAGCCTAGTACAACATGCACCAGTTCAGCTGGCACAACTATATGCCAGTTGCGTACACAAATGAGGGATCATGGAAAAAGAACATGTGCATTTTTGAAGTCAGCACTGGAAAATTGTTCCCTCTGCACAGCTATAAATGTAGAAACAGATGGGTAGCCTTAGAGTGATGGACATATCTTCAAATAAGGGGATGGCGGTGATAGAATAAACCTTCCTACATTTAGCTGTAAAACAAGGAATTTAAGATTCAGTCCACAAGCTAATTGTGCCAATGGTCACCCAAGACAGAGAATAGGGAAGGAGAGCACCAGAGAGCGTGAATGGGATGGACTATTGTGCTTGACTAGATTCCATGTATAAATTAAGTGAGGGAGGGGAAGAAATTCTTGAGGAGGGAGGAAAACACCATGTATTTTATTATAATTCCTAGTGTTCCTCCTGCATCCACCACAATAGCAGGCAAGAGAGCTCAAGCCCCCTGAAAAGAAGCAGACAGCAAATGCAAATTTGATTCAATGACTCTTTGACAAGAAGTAGTTTGACTCTGCGTCTGGATGAACATGTGTGTCAAAGAGCAGCCTTAGTTCCAGCCACATTCCCTTTGAATTAAAAGACTGTGGGTTCCTTGTGTCCGTTCTGCATTCTCTAAATGAACATAAAGGGCCTTTTAACCATCTCCATTTTTCTTTTGCTTGTTTGTGAGGAAGTCACACCAGAATTTATTCTGCACGTAAAGTACATATCTCACCGCATCAAATAATACTGGAGTTACCCAGGCACTATCATTGCTACACTGGTGTTCCTTTTGTACATAAAAAACACTACATCAAAGACTACCTGAGTTACACCATATCTATCATTATTTTGGAAGTCCTTTGGGATTTTGTGCCAAATCGAATGCAAATAATCATGGCAGGGACCTGGCAGTAGGAAGGCGATGGCCAATGAGGTACATTTGGCTCTGATAACATTTACAACGGTGCTTGAATAATTGGGAGCTTCGAACCTTTCCTACAATTAAACATTGAGTACATGCATATGCACACATGTGGCTGTGTGTCTGCATGTCCCAAAGTGGGACTCTGGACAATAATTACCAAGATGTGTCAGGAGGGGAGGAAATGTTCTGTTTCTGCACTACATAAAGGAAGCTGCCTGCTTTTCATTTCATTTCAATATAATATACTGTTACCTTCCAAACATTTGCAAAAGACTAAATGCAGCAGCCAATCTGCCTCAAGAGAGAATATTTCAGGAACTACACTGATTCCCCAATATGATGATGAATAATGATATCCATTCATCCAGGAAGGACTTATGTCATACCTGTGAAGCACTAGTTTTAAGTACGTTTTGGGCTTTACAGACTGCCAGAAATAATGCAGCTTGAGGCCACTTTAACTGTCCTGGCTCAGTGGTAAGGAATCATGGGAACTGTAGTTTATTGTGTCACCAGTGCTCTCTGACAGAGAAGGCTCAATGTCCCAGAAAAAAAATACAATTCCCATGATTCCCTAGCACTGAGCCAGGGCAGTTAAAGTGACCTCAATTTGCATTATTTCTGGCAGTCTGTAAAGGCCCTTAGTAGGGTTTGTGTGAGGATCCCTTTCTGTATCAAGGGCCACAATCTTATGCGGGTGGGATAATCTGCTGGGGACCAGAAGTTGGCAGTTAACAGGGCTATTCTGTTTTCCCTCTCTCCCTTCCTCCTTTTCTAACAGGATACATTGGCAGAATGGTAGTCTGGACACATTTTTTTGCAGAGGGCTTTTGAAATTAGGCTGAGGACTTCATCGCAGTTAGGGATACAGTTCACTCATCCTTGTGATAGAGTTTAATGCCATATGGGAAGAACCATTTCTCCCTTTCTAGTAAAGTTCCCAGATGTCAGGGCCAGGCCTGCCTCTGCCAGGCCACAGGGTAAAGGAAGGAATTTCAGGGTGAGAGAGCTGTCTTGAAAAGAAAAAAAACCTTGTATGCTGTTGACTTGAATGTTGTAGTTGATACAGAACCAGAAGATGTATCCTTGGCTTTAGTTCTCAGAGTTTAGGAAATGCTTTTCTAAAGAAACTACAGTAGTTATTGTTTTTGTGTCGACTGCATGCTCCCAGTAGTTAGTCACTATTATAGTTAGAAGCCACTGCTCCCGAAGTAGAAAGCACACTCTCCTTCCATTTACTTTGTCATCCCTTCAGTGCTTGAAAGAGAGCATAAGGGTGCAGAGCAAGGTACTGAAAGAACCACTCATGAACCACATGATGTCCCACCACTACCATTTAATGAAGCCACTGAGCCATAACTTAACTACAAATTTCAGTTATACCACAAAAGGAGTGAAGTCATCCCTTCTTCATTTACAGTTGTGATGTAATGTAGTTATACTTTTGGTGTAAGAAAAAGGAATTAATTTCATGTAGCACTTCCAAGCCCTGAACTTTCATTGCTCCCCGCATTAGGAGACATAGGAGTTGTCCCACTTAGCCTGGGAAATATAACACAATTAGTCAGTCATATTCCCTTTCTTTATGTAGGACTGTCACATGTGGGAACAGTAAAACAATCTGAGCTTCAATCTCAGTCTTATCACCTGTGTTTGTGTTGCACTAGGAGAAAAGAAAGCGTCTGTACTATTTCATGCTTGATTTCTTAACCATATAATGCATGTGCCTGTTATGTGACTTGCTCTCGAATCTGTGGCTTAGTTGACAGTCAGTCAGTCTATCATTTTATTTATTTCTTGCCTTTTGTCCAAGAGTGAGACTCAAGGTGGCTTACCTTGTCATTTATTTTCTGCTTTCTATCTGAGTAGCATCATTTTGGAATGGATTCTGCTGATCCATAGAAAATTGATAGATAAGATGTGTCAAGTTTTTTTTTTTATGGCAAGGGAGCTGTAGGCACTGCAATAGCTACATATTTCTGCCCATGTGCCATCAACTCTGCCCATGTGCTTTTTTTTACTATTATTATTTGAAGAGACAGAAAGCTACATGCAAGCTGAAGAAAAAAGTAAAATATTGAGAGCGTGTTCCCAATAATAGTCAGATAATTTCCTGGTTGATTATTGTAATCGAAAGGTCCATAATCTACCCAACTACACCACAAATTGCCAGCTGTTGTTGAACTGCAGTGCCCCATCATCCTTTAAGGCAGGGGTCCTCAAACTACAGCCCGCGGGCCGGATCCGGCCCACCGAGGCCTTTTATCCAGCCCACGGCTCATTGCCCACCAAGCCCTGCCCCCAGTCGCAGGGCAGGATGGGAAGAGAAAGGCCGCAACGCGAGCGAGCGCGCGACTCCGTGTGGCCTGACCAAGTAAACCAGTGCCTTGGAGTCATTTCTAACTTATGACGACCCCTATCATGGGGGTTTTCCTGGCAAGTTTATTCAGAGGAGAGTTGCCATGGTTATCCTCTGAGGCTGAGAGGGTGTGACTTGCTCAAAGTCATTCTTTTTTTTTTTTACTCTGGCCCTCGAATGGTCTTAGGGATGGTGAACTGGTCCCCGGCTCAAAAAGTTTGAGGACCCCTGCTTTAAGGTTAGCTATGCAGGCTAGGAACTATGGGAGATGCAGTCCAGGAATATAAGAGGGCCATGGCTGCTCATCCCTGCGTTATATCATACTGATGCTCTTTTGTGAGAGCCCGGTGGGGTACAGGTTTGAATGTTGGACTAGAACTCTAGGGACTAGGGTTCAAATCCTGGCTCAGCCATGTAAACCCACTGGATGACCTTGGGCAAGTCACACTCTCTCAGCCTCATAGGATGGCGGTGGCAAACTCCCTCTGATGAAACTTGCTATGAAAACTCCATGATAAGTTCATCTTAAGGCCATCATAAATCAGGAATGACTTTAAGGTACACAGCAACACCAACAATGCTCTTTTGCTCTACCTGTGTGCAAATTAAACAGGTAATGATTTTTTCTGAGTGTGCTTTACTCCTGGTTCATTTTGAATTTAACAGTCTGCAGAATACATTGCGGTTTTTTTCTTAGAGAATGGGTAGGTAACTTTTATTTCTTTATGCACAGTAATTTAAATTTCCTTTCACATCCTTTCTCTTGCTGCTGCTGCCAAAGCAGAACTTGTTTTACCTTCATTGTAAAAATAACCTCAAATAGTTGTGGGTAAATCAGAAGGCATCATAATCATCATCAGGAGGTAAGATGCAAGACATAATGGTGAGAATGCTTTACCAAGAGTGAGATTTATTTCATTTGTGTGGCAAAAATATGCAGCATTTGCTAATAGTTTAACCACCTGTGAATTATTTGGATATTATTCAGAAGTGGGTTTTGACTTCTTGTTTCTTCTATTTTCTTTCTTTCTTTCTTTTGTAATAACAATAAGCAGTATATTCCCTGATTCTACACTGCATTAATTTTTGCAGAGTTTCATTTTTGTCTTTATTCCGTACTTGAAATTTCCTCCAAAGCACCTACCATTTATTAGGGTGGTGCATTGTGACATTGAGATTATTTTTTTAGTGTGGTTTGGGTTTTAATTTCAGAGTGGTAGGAAGGGGTGGGTGATAACATAAGGCATCCTGAGATAAATTCCAGGAGCACTGAAGAAATGAGACCGGAGATTAGGTGCAACATGTAATAAATTCAAACTGTCCCATAAAGTAAAACTAACTCATTTTATTTCTACACAAAAGTACAAGAAAGGGTATTGGGTTTCTCCTCTTCTTTGTTGGATAGAATCTTAACCTCCCCCCCTCCCCCCACAGTCTTTGAAGTCCGATAGAATAATGTTTAATTCCTGTGCTGCATCAATAGAGCCATAAATGAAAAGGTATGAAAGAAGTAATAAGGGCTCTTATTGTGTGGTGTCTGGTGGTGAAACTGAGCCTGGAGAATTTTCTTGTTTTCTTGCTCTTACAGCCGGCCCTCCATATCCACAGATGCTTTATCCATGGATTCAAGCATCTATGGCTTGAAAATATTTTTTAAAAAATATAAATTCCAAAACATAAACCTTGATTTTGCCATTTTATATAAGGATACAATTTTACTATGCCATTGTATTTAATGGTGCTTGAGCATCCACGGGTTTTGATCTACATGCGGGTAGTGAGAGAGAGAGAGAGAGAGAAAGAGAGAGGATCTTGGAGGCCGATTCAGCATTCTGTTGAATCATAGTTTGGTCTCAGAATTAAGTCTCAAGCTACGCATTAGAGTCATTTCACAAGAACATAAGAAAAGTCATTCTGGACAAGGCTAGAATCTTATCCAGTCTCACATTCCTTCTGTTACCACAATGGCTAGCCACATGCCTATGAGAAGTCCACAGCAGGACAAGATGCAGCACACACACCCCATTTGTGTTTCACCGCCAATTGTCTCTGATATTGGTCATTAAATATAATGATTATGACTCGTAGCTAACGATAGTCTTGCCTGATCTCCTAAAGCTGGCAGCCATCACTACGTTGCTTATTACATGAGGTTAGTAAAGCGCCTTTGACAGGTACTTATCACCCAACTTACTGTGTATCCTGAAGATGCTTTGCCTTTCAACTGTTGGTGGAGAGCACCTTTTCATTGACTCTTTTCCCCACTATTCCCATCAATACAAAGGTGCATCCACCAATGACTGAAATGCAAAGCAGCAACAAGGGGGACACTATTTTGGTCAGGGGTAGGCAACCTTTCCCCTTTAAGGGCCGAGGGACTTCAGCTCCCAGAACCCCAGGAGCTATTGGCCAACATGGGACTATTGGCCAACATGGCTGAGGTTTCTGGGAGCTGAAGTCCCTCGGCCCTTAAAGGGGAAAGGTTGCCTACCCCTGATTTTGGTGATATGTGCCTGCCAAAGATGCTGTTATTCTACTGTAATTGTGCTTTACTCTTTATTTAATTATTTATTAGATTTATATCCCATCTTTCTCCCAAAATGAGGTTCAAGGCAGCTACTCTTGTGTGATAAACTCCTTGATCATGTGCTAACAAATTCCCTAGTTTAATTGTGTACTGTGTGAAGATGTTTTATTCTCTAAACCAGGGATAGGCAACCTTTCCCCTTTAAGGGCCGAGGGACTTCAGCTCCCAGAATCCCAGGAGCTATTGGCCAACATGGGACTATTGGCCAACATGGCTGAGGCTTCTGGGAGCTGAAGTCCCTCGGCCCTTAAAGGGGAAAGGTTGCCTACCCCTGCTCTAAACACTCCACCAATCCATTTCATTGGAAGAAACAAGGTTCTAGTATGAGGAGAGCATCCACATTCTCTACGCATGGATCAGTTTATGCATCTTTATTATGTCCTTCTTTTGTCACCTTTTTTACTTAAGTAGACAGCCTAAACATTGTAACTATTCCTCTTAGGAAACTGCTTCCAGTCCTTGGTCATTTTGGCTGCACGTTTCTAACATGTTTCCAGTTCTACAATGTTATTTCTGAGGTTCAGTGATCAGAAGTATACACATTATTTCATAGGTAGCACCACAGTTTTATATTAGAGCCTTACAATACTGGCAATTTTAATTTCAGTCACTTTATGGTAAGACACTATAAGTAATGACCAATGCATTAAGTTGAAAGAATAAAAAGTAACACCAATGCCTTACATTTTTTAAAATGATGTGTCTCTGCTTCTGCTGATGGATGCTGCTTCTGCCTGGGGTAGGATGCTGCAGGATACAGCCTTATGTCACTAATATCTGTCTGCTCTACTTTGAGAACTCTAACCATTTTTTATTATTTCCTCTGATTCCCCCCAAAAAGAATTTGTACCACCTTAAAAACTAATAAAGTTACAACTTTTTTTGGTTTTGCTGCAGTAAGAGTAACACAGTTACCATCCTCCCCTTAGGTTTTTGCCTCATTTGTTGGATATTGCTTCCTTTTTTTTTTCCAAGTAATATAGCACGTAATATCTACAAATACTTTCTTAAAGAAGTAGTTATCCCATCCATTCAACTGACTTTATTGCATGAGGCTAGAAAAACAGAATTACCCCACCTATTCTACTGACTTTATCACACGAGGCTAGAAAAGGATAAAAGTGTCTTTGGGCAGTACTTACCACATGACATCATGACTGTCCTGCTGCTGCCTTGCATTCCATTAATTACTGTAGTGCACCTTTTCATTGACAGGCAATACCCATCAATAGGCTCTCAGTTTCACTGCTACTCCATTACTGCTTTCATGCGGTAGGTCCCTTCTGCTGCAGTTCTGATTTTCAAGCAGTCATGTGGGCTGAGTGATCATGATTCTATTCCTCTCCCTTCCCTTTTGCAGCAAGTGCAGCCCCCAACAGCTTTCCAAAGGCAGTACACAGCAGCCCCATGCTTCAGGAGGAGCGGGGAAGAGAAGTGGTTGTGGCTACCAACCGTCTCCCAAAGCTATCTGCTGTGTGAACATTCAGGATTTTATCACACGGGAGGCACAGCATCCTCCATTTATTAAATCAAATTTAAATTGTCATAATTGTGTGATCAAGGTTCACACCCCACACTTTTCTTCCATCCTTCTCCTGAGTTTAAATCGTAATGGAGCTGTCCCTGCATGCCTGACCTGTTAGAAAAACGTAATGGAGCCATTTGGTAATCTGATCACACAATTATAACAATTTAAATTCGATTTAATGACAGGAGGAAGACACTGTGTCTCGCGTGTGATAAACTCCTCATACAGCAGTTGGCTTTGGGAGGCAGTTGGCACCTGCAATCACCCATTCTCACCCTTCCTCCCAGAAGGTGGCATTTAGTAGAGTGGAAGACAGATTGTGTGACCATGGATTGCCAGAGTGCTGTCACAGAGAAAAGTGTGGTATGAAATGATACCAAGTTAGTATGCTTCATTCTTAAGCCAGCGTGATTGTGGCTGGACTGCAGACTGATGTGATAAAGTTCCATGGCTAGTTCTCATCAGCAGCACTATCTCTGCCTCCTCCCCATATGTTAGGATGGAAACATTTCTGGATAAGTGAGCTTAGCACACTGAGCATGCAATCACATGCTTATTTGCTTGAGAGTAAGCCCCATTGCTCTCTAGGACTTAGCATCTGACAAGGCATATACACAATTGCAAATTTTAGGGTAGCTTAAAAGTGGGTGGGTGGGTATATTTTTCCTTATATTCTCATTGTACATGCCTATCTTTCCTTTATGCAAGAAGTGCCCCATAGATTTTTCAGCTATAGTACAGCTGTTCAACCCATTAGGAACTGAGATTACAAAAACATTATTCCTTTCAACCTGGTTCTGAGCAATTTCTTCCCACAAAAACACCTAGAATAAATGGGAATGTATGGTTAAGGTGGAAACTAACCTATACTTTCTTTGAGTTGGGCGAGCTATGCAAAAAATGTGCACTTGTTTGGGATGAATAAAACAGAACTGAATAGGTAGCTGGGCATCATAACTTGCTTGAATGTGAAAATGTCTGCTTCCTTTCTCTGTTCAGAGCCCCTGTGATCTGAATATTTTATATGACTAAATTGTGGTAAGATCAAGACTCGTTGAATTTATAAGTCATTGCGATGAAATGCTATGGTGAATAAAACAGGCAGGTTGTTGAAATGATATATTTGTGTCAGCCCTGCATAGCAGTTGTTATTTTAAAAGGACTTAGTGATGTCCCCTTTGGTTCACTGTTTCTCCAGGAACAGAATCATGGGAGGTTATTGTGGTCTTAGCAATTAGGTGTTTTTGGTTGCATATGCACGGCAGAAATAATGGAGTGTGAGAGTGCTTTAACTGCTGTGCTTCATGCTATGGATTTCTGGGATTTTTTAATTTGTTGTGGCACCAGAGCTCTCTGACAGAGAAGGCTAAATATCTCACAAATTACAAATCCCAGAATTCCATAGCATTGAGCCACGGCAGTTAAAGCAGTATCAAAATGCATTATTTCTGCAGTGCAGATGCAGCCTTGGTGGTGGGATCAAAATCTAATAGGAAATTACTTGAGAATGGATAGTAATCTTAAAAGTGATGGTCCCTTTCATGCCAGGCATATGAGAATAACAGAATGAAAACTATTTTGCCATTTGAAGAGTTGGAGAAGATATTATGAAGATGGGATCTTGTTAGGTTTGAACAGTTATGATGAGCACTGTGTTTTTAGTTTCATAGCATTTATTCTAGAGAAATGTGTGGGCCTGTCAGAATCAGAACAGGCATTCTAAAAGTTTGACCCAGATATTTACTGTATTTTAAAAAAGATGTCCGTTGTTTGGAGAAAGACTGCAGATAATGTTATAGCTGCTCTGCAGCCACTGTGCTACAGTTCTGAAGAAACAGGGATTACAGGGCATGGTGAATCACTATTACTTGACAGTTCCTGGGAATTAGTGATGGAACTAAAGTCCAATCATAGCTTTATCCCTCAGATGGAAAAGAAGTGTTGGTCATCAAGAAACTAAGCCAGATGAGCAAATTAGCATGGATTCCAGCTATTTTCTGTTAGCTGCTATAATTGCACAGCCTGCCTTGATTTCTTGGAAACCAAGAAACCACATACAAGTCATAAAGATAATATGATTTTAAAATGCTTGAACATGTTCTCAGCTATTTTGAAATTAGTGACATACTTGTGGTTATGCAACAAACATGTACCATATATAATTTCATCTCCTGATTGTAAATTATAAAGATTCACCCTCTGGGAAGTTGCCTAAGAATATATATATATATATATATATATATATATATATATATATCTCCTAAGCAACTTCTCAGAGGGTGAATCTTTGTAATTTGCAGACAGGAGATGAAGATGCAATCACTGCTGTGAGTAATTATTTCTGTAGATTGTGCACTCCTTCAGTGTGTGGATCATTGTTCTAAAAGCCTTCTAAAAATTCAAAATACATGTAAGGATTTTCCCCCCTAGGCAAGTTAGATTCTTATCTTTATAGGCTGCTTTTGTGTTGTTCTTCCCAAAGTTTCAGGAACAGGTGTTTGTCTCATAAAGCTAAGGTTTCTCAGTGTGCACACATATTTGCAATTGTGAATATCTGAAGTTCCTGTTCTGAGGGAGTCATTGTGGGTTTATTGTAGGAATTTGATCATACCTACCTATGGCAGGTATGACAGCTTCCATGTCATCTTCATGTATTTGTGAAGAAGTATACTTAGGATTCCTAAAGAAAGGAAAGAAGCCTGGGTGTCACACATGATATCTAACTGATATTGAGTGGGATCCCGTAAGGTTGTTCTTCTGGGGAAATTGCACCCATCAGCGGAACTGATTCCTCACCACCACCACCACCAGCATAACCCCCTATGCAGCTTCACAGTCTACTCCAGAAGACTGAGAAATGTTTAGAGCAGGTTTTCAGCAATGTAGAAGAATGAAGGAAGAAGGGAAGAATTGCCCTGTCACACTAACATTCTCCAATATTTCCTGAAGGCAGGGTGTGCCATTATGGCAGCTAACAGAAAGTAGCTAGACTGTGCGGCATTTAAATTAAGGGAAAATGGAATTTAGTGTGTTTAATGGGCATAATAATACACACACTGGACCCATCTAATATATATTAAGTCAGTCTCGTTTCCTCCCCAGCTGTTGGACCAATGCCAAACAATTAATTATTGGGTGTTACAGTGGTTAAAATGAAATTCTGTTAACCATTTAAATTAGAAACTGATCTTTAGAAAGACACTTGTTCCACCAGCAAGACAGGATGAGGTGATTCGTCCCCACCACCAGCATCTCAACATGCTGTGTACCTTCAAAATCCACTCCAGAAGGCTGGGAAACCCTTTGAAGCAGGTTTTTGGCAATGCAGAGGACTAAAGGAAGGGAACTAGTCCAATATTTTTCACATTGTCCAATATTTCCTGAAGTCTAGCTAGACTATGTGCAAGGTTGCTTGTCTGTGCTTTCAAATTTATGCCAGTATGCTATCTTCCTTTGCTTCATGGAAAATTAGACAATAGGCCACATCCAATTTAAAGTGGGTGGAATGAAAATCCTAGCCAGCATAGATACTCTGAATCATGCCATTTTGCAAGTGGTCATTTCTACTGTGCAAATACAGACATGCAAAAATTGCTTACACAGTGAGGCTATGGATGCCATCCTTGCATGACTTTCCAAAATATGTAGTTTCTTGTACAACAGTACTTTCAGATCCATAATGACATAATTGTGTTTAGACCAATATATCTGGTTATATATTTAAAAAAAAAAAAGAAAAGCTCACATTAAGCCCCACATATAGAATCATAGAGTTGAAGAGACACCAAGGGCCATCCAATCCAACCCTCTGCCATGCAGGAACTCACAATCAAAACACCCCCGATAAATGACAATCCAGCCTCTGTTTAAAAACCTTCAAAGAAGAAGGCTCTAACACACTCCAAGGGAGTTTGTTCCACTGTCAAACAGCTCTTCCTCTCAGGAAGTTCCTCCAAATGTTTAGGTGGAATCTCTTTGCATCCATTGTTCCGAGTCCTGTTCTCTGGAGGAGCAGAAAACAAGTTTGTTCCCTCCTCAATATGACATCCCTTCAAATATTTAAACAGGGCTATCATATCACTTCTTAATCTTCTCTTCTCCAGGCTAAACATACCTTGCTCTCTAAGGGGGGTTGCAGACTGCCAGAAATAGTGCAAATTGAGTCCACTTTTAGGGTTAGGGTTAGGGTTAGGGAATCTTGGGAACTGTATTTTATTGTGGCACCAGAGCTCTCTGACAGAGAAGGCTCAATGTCTCAGAAAAAAAAACAATCCCCATAATTCCCTAGCACCAACCCTAACCCTAAAAGTGGACTCAATTTGCACTATTTCTGGCAGTCTGCAACCCCCCTACGTCTCTCCTCATAGGGCATGGTTTCCAGACCCTTCACCATTTTGGTCACCCTCCTTTGGATACTCTCTGGACACACTCATGGATGCATATATGTGTCCATGAGCATATGTGTGAGTTTTTTCATTCTAGTAGTATATTTAGCGATTTTAATAACTTAATGTACAGTACTCTGATTGTGTGTGTGTGTGTGTGTGTGTGTGTGTGTGTGTGTAGGGGAGACTAAACTTTTCTTATTGCCAACTGTTAGCAGGAGTCTATCCTGGATAATGCCATGGCATTTCTTCTTCAGGGGCAGCCAGCAAATGGTTGCCAGGTGAGGTAATTCTTCTCGTGTGCAAAAATGGGCATATGCCAACTAGAACTGGAAGGAGACCACTAATGTATTTTGCAGAACAGCAGTTTACCACTATTTGCATTGGTATGCTGATGCTATCTCAGAATACACACACACATACACACACACTGTGGAGACCCATGACACGCATTTTTGTCACAGCCAATTTACTCATCAGTACACTATTACCTCAAGGGATACGAATACTGGAAATGCAAACTGACAAGTCAACCAAATGCCCCTTCATGATGTCAGTCACTTTGTTCTATGTTCCTGTCAGATTAACCCTGAACTTTGAAAAGGTTACGAGACATAAGTGGATGATCTTCAAACTGCTTGTCAGGAAATATAGAGCAGGATGTATGTTGGGAGCTGCCAATTTGGCATTGGTTGGAGCTGCCAAATTCTGGCATCAAAAAAAGAGTCCTTGAGTTTCTTAATAGCTGCTTGTCAAAGAAGGGTTCAACTATTGTGACACTGTGATCGGTGAAATGGGACCAGCTGGACTACCTCCCAATAATCATCCCCTTCAGGCCAAGAGTTGGGACTTGGAGTTGCCAGAGTCTGTTGGATGCTGGTGGCCTGTAGGGAGGCAGACAGTTGAGCAGCTAAGTTAGCTGGGAGAATGTCTGAGAGAATGGTAAGAGACAAGCTGCTCAAACTGAGGAGACAGACCAGACTCAATATTTCAACAGATCCATGATCCCTGCTTCCTGGTAGCTGGATAGTATCTCTCTTGCTATCACATCATGCTGAGATTGTGCTGTAGTAGAACAAAGCTCAGATGAGCAGTACTCTCCATTTGTTAGCTGCCTCAGTGGCCCAAAGAGGAAGGAAGCTGGACTCTACTTGGTAAATTGGTACCTTGCAACAGAAGAGATAGAAATATGGAGAATAAAGTTAGAGGCTTGTTCTAAACCCACATTCTTGGAAGAATTAATAAGCTGAGGTTGTAATACAAGGCATCTCCCTGTGTGTGTTAATTGCCTTCAAGCTGACTTTGATTTATGTTGATTTTATGAATGACATCTCCAAGACTCCTTGTCCTTGATAGCCATGTTTTTCTGCTGCTGTCTACGTTTCTTACCATTATAGTCTGTTCTAGTGAGTCATGTCTTCTCAAGATATGGCCAAAGTACGACAGACTCAATTTAGTCATTTTGGCTTCTAGTGAAAGTTTAGGCTTGATTTGTTCTAAGACCGATGTATTTGTCTTTTTAGCAATCAATGGTATCCGTAGAACTCTCCTCCAGCACCACACCTCAGATGAGTTGATTGTCCGCCTATCAGATGTCTTCACCATCCAACTTTCACATCCATATATAGTGATGGAAAATACAATGGCATGTGCAATCCTATCTTTAGTATTCAGTAAAATATCTTTGCACTTCAAGATCTTGTCTAGTTCTGCCATAGCTACCGTTCCAAGTTCTAGTCTACTTCTAATTTCTTGACTGTAATCTCCATTCTGAGTAATGACTGATCCAAGGTATAGAAAATCTTTAATTATTTCAGTTTCTTTGTTGTCTACGTGATGGTACATAAATCATCCATGGTCATTATTTTTGTTTTCTCAAAGTTCAGAATTAAACCTGCCATAGCGTAATGGGTTGAGTGTTGGACTATGACTCTGAAGACCAGGGTTTGATTCCCAGCTTGGCCAAGAAACCCAGTGGGTAACCTTGGCAAGTCACATGCTCTCAGCCTCAGGAGAAGGTAATGGCAAACCTCCTGACCAAATCTTGCTAAGGAAACTGCATGATAGATTTGCCTTTGGGTCGCCATAAGTCGGAAAGGACTTGAGGGCGCACAACAAACAACAACTTGCACTTTTATCCTTGACTTTCTTCAGTAACTGTTCCAGGTTTTAGCTATTTTGTGATAGTAACATGATGTCATCTGCATATCTTAAATTGTTGATGTTCCTTCCTCCAATTTTCCTCTAATTTTTCCTCCAATTTGTATAGCCACAAGGAGGCAATTAGAAGCACTTATGTCTATTTTCAGCAAACTACTGTTTGTTAAATGGGGACAAACTGGTGTTAAATTTAACTTGTTTCTCCAAACAACCCAACTTTAAAACCTATTTTATTATCCTTACTAATTTGGATAGCTGTTAGTTAACAGTAACTGCAGTTTCTGGTGTTGATGTCACAAGAATCAGTGGTTCATTGAAAATTCCTCCTTGTAGTCAATTAGAACAGTAGGGCGAAACCCGGGTGCTCATATGGAAGCTTTGTTCAGAACTTCAAATGAACGTGTGTAGATATGGGAAAGAGGACATCTCCCAAAAGTCATTCCACGGAGAGTATTAATGCTTGGAAAGGAACCATGTGCAGTTTGTCTGTATGTCAATGCCAAATTAAAAACACTCATGGCTAGTGTGGTGCAGAGATGCAGTAATAAGAACACTACTTATTTTTTAGAACAGCATATGACTTAAACAAAAGGGGGGAAACCCTCTCAGCCTGATTCATTTACCAGACAAATGTTTTTAGCAAGGCTCTAGAGACTAGTAATGGAATCTCCAATGTCATCCTGCCTTTGTACATGGACTATAGATGTTTTCTACATAAGGATACCTAATTTGTTGTTTGCCATGCAAAATGTACGCATTTCTCATTCCCATGACATGTTTGGTTTCGTTTTTGACAGATAAATGTTGTTTGCCCTTCTGTTGCTAAATGCAGCTATACCTAGTGGTATTAACAGGGTCAAGTGAAGGTTAAGTGTGTATTAGGAATTGAAGTACAGCATAAGGACAGGATGGATTCCAAGTAGTTTGGAAAAGCCATTGTAATTTGCATCTGTATTGCTTGGGCAGAGGATGGGGGTTGAGAGGTCACTTGAGTAAAGCTATGTATTTCACTGTATCAAGTGAAATGTAACAGCTGCAATTCACAGTTCATGCCTGTTCATTTGTACACTGGGACTCCCAAGCAAATTGGAAACTGAACAGCAGAACTATAGTAATTCATTCTAATTTAACTTTTGGTATCAATATTTTGATTGACTGATAGCTTCTGCTCTTACAATTGGTATTTATATGAAAGTATAGAATTGTTATTTTAAATAAAATCTTTATTAAGATGTCTTCCTTTATGAATAGTGTATTATTATATACAATTGATTACTTTTGTATTTGAATCTTAAATCTCTACACCCTAGTCAATGTGTATTGTGTCAAATACCGTGTTAGAGGAACAAATTTTCACAATGAGGGTGGCAGTATGAAGCAGTATATAAATGAAGCTGCTATTGCTAGGCAGTTCAGTTGCCCTTTCTGTGTTGTACAGTTTCAATAACTTATCCCAGAATGAATATATCCATGTTGTAGGTCCATAGTCAAATCTAGAAGCCTTAGTTACCCAAAAACTTTATGATCCAAAAGGTGGCCACAACTTCTCTCTCTCTGTGTGTATGTGGTTTCAAGACACCTATCAATTTGTGGTGAGCCCATTTATTTCATAAGAGTTTTCTCTGGAAATACATTGCATAGAGAAATAAGATGTGTTAGTTTGTTGTCTCGAAAATAACAGTAGTAATTCTGGTGGCATCTAAAAGACTAGCACATTGTGACAAAACTGCCAGAACCCACTTCATCAGTTGCATGAAATGGTCATCTAAGCCAGTCTTTCTGCGTTTGTGTATATGTAATATAAATACACCTTGTGTTTAAAGCGAGAAAGAAAATATTTTTAACATATACTGAGAGGTCTAAAGGTTACAAAATAGCTATAATGTCATTTCAGAATAGCTATTGCTTCTGAAAAGTTTCTTGTACAAACTGAATAGACAGAGTTCTACACTGGTTCAACATTTTGTGACCCTTATGACAGCCTAGGGTAGCTGTGAAATAAACATGTGTGGTCAAGAACATTTTGGCATGAATTTTAAAAACTAGCTTAAAGGTAAAGTAAGGGTAGTCCCTTGACACGAATGTCTAGTTGTAACTAACTGTAGGGAGTGGTGCTCATCTCTGTTTCTAAGACGAAGAGCCAGCGTTGTCTGAGGACTGCTTTGGTGGTCATGTGGCCATCATGACTGCACCTAACACTGTTACCTTCCCACTGAAAAGTGGTTCCTGTCTATCTACTTGCATTTGCATGCTTTCAAACATCTGGGTTGGCAGAAGCTGGGACTAGTGACAGGAGCTCACCCCATCATGCAGCACTTGGGCCTCGAACTGCCAACCTTCCAATCTTCCAATCATCAGAATTAGCATCTTAATCACCAAGCCACCGCATCCCTCTAAAACTTGCTTACAGCAGATAAAAAATAGCAATTGGAAGTTATGTTTTCAATGACCCGTTTTTCAATCAAATACAAGTTTTGTAAGCGTTGGGGGCACCTAGAATTTTTGTACCAGTTGAAAACATAATGTTGCTCTCTTTTAACACAGTGTGATAAATCCAACATTAGTACAACCTAGGGGGAATACAGATCGTCCAAAAGGGCCGGCCCTGGGAGTGGAGTCAGGGCATGGTAACTGCACACCAGTGCCCCAACTCCTTCCCGATGCTGCTGCCATGCCGTGTGCCCCATGGCACAGACACACTGCACCAAAGGAGCGCAGAAACCCCCTACATGTGCTAGCTATTTGTTTGAATAATAGTTCAGGTCCATGGAATCTGGAGACGTTTCTTCCAGTAAGACATTTCAAATGGGTTCATTTTCTTCACTCTGCAGAGTTCATAACCAACACAAAAACTAGAAGTAATATGGCATGGACGATTCTCACTTTGTTCTTTAATGATATATCTTTATACTCCAGGATCTTATTTTGTAGTTATTTTATATTTGTCAGTTTTAACTCATCTTCTGCTTTCTAGATGACAGCCTCCAGTTAGATTTATCACTGATCCAAGACATAGGAAATTTTTATTTCAACATCTTCATGATCCACTTTCAAGTTATGTAAATAATCTGTGGTCATTATTTTAGTTTTCTTTACATTCATTTTAATTATACTTTGGGGCTTTGTTTCTTAACTTTCATCAGTAATTCTGAAACACTTCTATTTTCAGCTAGTAATAGGGTGTCATCTGCATATCTTAAATTGTTGGTTTAACTATTTCTCCCCATTTTTACACCCTTTATTTGATTTATTGCTGCAACTTCTAAAGATTCTCCAGGGGTTTATGGATTTAAATATTTAGCTTTCTCCTTCCCTCCCAGTCATTGTGATGACAGGGCTCACCCTCTGCTCTGAATCCATCTTATGAATAGAAGAAAGTAAAATAGACTAAATGTTCTTTATCCCATCTCCCTAAGTAACTGAAAAGGAATACCCATTATTTCTTCTAGATTTGGCAACTGGCCCTGTCTGTCTTAATTTCTAAACAGGAACATATTTTATCTGTGTGTCTCTCCGTGTGTGTTTGAATGACAAGCTGCAAACAATTTGAGAGTATGTGTCAGAACGGTTGTAAAAAGAAGATCCTTCTGTGTGTGCAGAATTTTGGAATCAAGACTGAGATCACAGAATAAAGT
Source organism: Phrynosoma platyrhinos (assembly GCA_020142125.1). Taxonomy (NCBI): domain Eukaryota; kingdom Metazoa; phylum Chordata; class Lepidosauria; order Squamata; family Phrynosomatidae; genus Phrynosoma; species Phrynosoma platyrhinos. The sequence goes on from CM034703.1 coordinate 102,429,489, forward strand.
GCCTTTACTCTCTTCTGTTTGTTAACTAGTAAAGATAAAGGTTTTCCCTTGACAAGGTTGTCTAGAGGTTCTCATATGCTCCAGTTGTTCTGATTTGGCAGGGACAACCCTGATTAATCATCTGTCCCATTTTTTCAGCTGTTTTAAAAATATCCCAGTTTCTTTCTCCTTCTCGCATTCCCCCCCAGCTTTGTCCTAGCTCACTTAAGTTATTGCAAATGGTCTTCAAAGTAACTCAGCAGGGGGAGAGGAGGGGAAGCAGAAGAATCTTGCCTTTTCCAGAAGGCTCAGGCAAAAGCAAACTGTGCTGTAGCCTCTTGTAGCTCGTGTGTTCTTCCTCATTAATAACACTTGCCATCGTAATCTCACTCTGATGTTGCTTGGTCACACATATTCTTTTTTTTACCTGTGAAACATTGGAGGACATGGTTTCCACATTTAAATACATTATTTCTCATTTATTCATTAATCGAAAACTGTTAATTTAAACCCTGGAGCAGAAAGAGCATAATTGCTTCCCCCTGTTTTCTTGATACTATCCTTTGTTTTTAGCAAATCCTACTGAGTACTGCTATCTGATTGTGTATCATCTGATAGATGTAAAACACCAAGCAAGAAATGTTTCAAGTGTGAATTTACTTTCATAAGAGTTTAGCATTTAACATTTACATTTCTATACCACTATATACTGAACTAAGTACCATATGTACTCGACCTCATGTAAAAGTTGAGGGCAGGTTTTGCGGCCAAAATTATGGATTTTGATATGACCTGTGGATAAATCGAGGGTAAAACTTAGGGGTACGTAATGAAGGATGTCAAGGATGAAGCAAAGGAAAACAATGCCAAAGAACTTAATTTGTGCTCATACTAAAGTTGGATGGATGAGAGATTAGAAGGGGGTCAGTCCATCCAGGGCAGATTAAACTCTTGTCTTTCACCAGGGGATGGTATACATAATGTGTGTGTATGTTGTGTGCGTGTGTGCATGTGTATTACTTAAAATACAGTCCACTCATCCCTCACCATCTGCAGACTTGGAATCCACAGTCTCACTCCTTCATGGATGGCAAGCGGGACGGGACTAAATGGCGTGTGTACCTGCAGTGCATGCACAGAGCTGTGTGCGGGAGTGCACACCCACTAAAATCAAAATCAAAATCAAAATGTTTGCAATGTTTTCAGATTGTGGGGGGGGGAGTCCCTCATGAATTGGAAGGGACAACTGTACTTACATTGACCTGTGGATAAGTCGACTCAGGTTTTTTGGGTCAATTTTTTAACCTAAATTTCTAGATTTATATATGAGTATATACAGTAATCCCTAAGCGGTTTACAAAGTCTAAGCTAATTGCCCCCAACCAGCTGGGTACTTATTTTAGTGACCTATAGAAGGATGCCAGGCTGAGTCAACCCTGGTGCCCTGGGGTCAAACTCACAACCTTGTAGCTGCAATACTGTCTACAGTACTGGCATTTAACTACTGCGCCATCAGGGATCTTGAAATATTTGCTTCCTGAAGTATTGCCCAAAGGGAATTTTGAGTTGTTGCTTGAAGGCTTGGATTTTTTCTTCTTCTAAAGTGTTTATACTATTTAAAATCCTCAAGCGTTAATACACCACCAAATAAAAACAGGACAAAAAAGTGATGAAACTGGATAATATGCTTGGGCTGTTTATATATAAAAGCAGTTTTCTGACTTGAACAAATACAGTCGCTCCTCCATTTTTGTGGACTTAGAATCCACGCCCCTTCCCCGTTCGCAGGTGCCAAACAGAGGGGGACAAAATGGGGTGCCCACGGGCATGCACCATTATTCAAGCCAATGGGGGATTGAATATTGGTGATTTTCCATTTTCTGGGGGGGGTCCAGAATGGATCCCCCACAAAAACAGAGGGGTGACTGTACATTTCTGCTATCACTGGCATCCCCCGCATTTTAGATGGCCTTTAGGATGTTGCTAGTCAGTTTAGAAGAGGAGGGAAAATCACTTTACTTTCTCTTACCATTAAACATGCCCTGAGTTGAATTAAATTATGTTTATTCCACTTGTTAAAAGAAAAGTTGGAGCCTGCACCAGCTGGTGATCACATGTTTTGGGGAAACACATTGGTCTTATAATGAATTTTGGAATGCAAATAGCAGACACATGGCTCGTTTCTCGGTGGGCGTGAAAATTTATTCAGGGAAAGTTGGACTCTTCATCCCCGTCTGGTTGCTCTAATGTTTGGAATAATTTGTGATGAGGTAAGGGTGCTCAATGATTGTAGCTTCACCTTGCGACCCCTGCTTAATTGCTGTTCAGTTGTGGCTTATTATTGTGACTGCTCTAGATTTCTCATGCGATTGGCTAACATTTACGCAGCCAAAATAATCTCTCTCTCTCTCACACACACACACACACACACAATATTTTTTTCATTCTTTTTATTATATAAAGATCATATAATGAAAGAAAAAGGTAAAGCTTAAGAACAAAAAGCACACACATGAAAAGAATAGGCGTGCAATAGTGGAGCGCGGGGGGACGGGACTATAAATAAACTTCAGTGAAAGGTATCCAAATGCCTCAAAAGATATCCATGTCAAGTTGTTGCCTTTATGCCACATGTTCAGGCACTGAATGTTCAATATCCTCAATCCATTAAATAAAATGAAGCAGGCATTTATCTTTCCAGTACTGAGTTATTAGACTTTTATCCACTATAAGGGTAGAGAGAATCAATTTCTATTGAGGCAATAGTTAACTTCCCCAAGGGGAGGGCAGATAGTTTAAATGCATGTGAACATCTGCAAAATTCAAAGACAGGTCTAGTAAAATTAAAATGAGTGATGACCTCCCCTCAGAAAGAAGCTGTGACTACACATAACCAACTCGTTTATAGAAAAGATGCATCCGGTGAATCAGAAAGCCAGCAAGTAGAGAGCACCCTACCCTATATCTGAGATTTAAGCAGAGTTTGAAAAAAGAGACTTCTGGACTATAATTTCTAGAGTTCCAGACTGGGGCATTCTGGAAACTGTAACATTCAAAAGTAACAGCTCTAATCTTAAAAAGCATGATCCAGTAAGTGAGCCACTGTGATAATTTTCAGAAAACTGGTTTTCAGAAACCCTGGTCTGGCATGTAATTGTTAATAAGCTTGCATCTGTAAGAGGGAGCACATCTGGAAACCCCACTGTGCGGGTGATCTCCTGCAGCTGTTGGGATTGGCTATGGTCAAAATTTGATCACTCAATCTTGCTTCTTTTTAATTACTTCTTTTATCCCACCAATTACGAGGTTGATTCAGAATTAAGTTGTGCGGTATTTAAATAAAGATAAGAGAGAATTGAATTTAGTGTGTCTAATGAGCATAATAATACACACACTGGACCCATCTGATAGTCTTGTGTTAAAATATATTAATTTGGTCTAGTTTTCCCCCAGAATATTCACCCCCTGCTGTTGGATTGAAGCCAAACAATGAAATATTGCATGTTACAGTGGTTAAAATGAGATTCTGTTAACCAATTAAATTAGAAACGGATCTTTGGAAAGCCACTTTGCCATGGGGGAGGAGGGAGAAGACTAGAAGCCCCTACATCTGTTTCAGATGCAAGTTCAGTCTCCATAGAAATACAGCAGCCTTACAGTAGCTTTCTTATGCAGGCTGGTCCAGGCCTCACAGGAAAACAGTTTGGCAGGGCATGGTCAGATTAAGTAGAGAGTTAGATGGTGTGGAGAAGTTTTGATCTACATGGGCCAACCCCCCCCCCCCAAAAAAAAACGGTCTCACCCTGCCCTCATGGCAACCTGTCTTCACAATGCAGGGCCAAATTCCTGATTTGAGTGCAGACTATCTTCACAACATAATATCAGTTCCACACCAAATCCACCCTATCCCTCCCTTAAACCAGCTTTTAATCACTTACTATTTGCTCCGAATTTTTCAAGAAATACCAGGGCACTCTGTAGTGACACAAGTGGCTGTCTACACATGTGTCCCCACTGTGTTACCCAGCATTGTCCCCAATGGTATGTGAGTAGCTTCCTCTGAAGTCACTATGAGGCACCCAGCCATGTGATTGACACTGGCCACCTTGTTTCTGACATCAGAGAGAGCAAATGGTGGTGGTGGTGAGGGGACACAGCAAGGACATGTGTGCAGACAACCATCTGGCATTGCTATGGAGCACGGAGTTAATGTGGGGAGAATCTGGAGCAGTTTGGGGGCCAAAATACTCTGGAAGCAGTCTGGACTTTTCTGGCTGGTGTAGATGCGCCCTGGATGTCATTCATGGAAAACCTTTATCTTCTGCATTCTTGAAGATGAAAGGAGTACAGCCCCTGAGTTTCCTTAGTCTGCATCAGGAGATTTGCACGCTGTCATTTCATCCAGCTGAAGTATTTCCTCTTGGTGGCACAGTGGTTAAATGCCTGTACTGCAGCCACTCACTCGAAAACCACAAGGTTGTGAGTTCAATACTAGCCAGGGCTCAGGCTTGACTCAGGCCTGCATCCTTCCGAGGTCGCTAAAATGAGTACCCAACTGTTGGGGGGCAATGAGCTTACAGTTGTAAACTGCTTAGACACCCCTTAGCGTGGTATTAAGCGGTATATAAATGAAGCTGCTTTGATTCATCTTATGGTGTGTGTAGAGGACAGTTTACTACTCTCATGGTTTGGGGCTTTTGGAACTAGACATGTAGGAGGCTGTTTGGGGGAAAAAACATTTCTAAGGGGAAGGGAAGCCTGGGGTAAGTGGAGTACAGTTCATGTTGTTGGAGGAGTCATTTCATAGCTCTCAGAGAGCTTTCTCCTCTGCACGTATTGCGTCTGCAGAGTCCTGTCCA
>CM034703.1:102442121-102452224 GCA_020142125.1 Phrynosoma platyrhinos
TGCAATTGGTTCAAAATATGGCAGCCAGGCTTTTATCGGGAACATCTAAGAGGGATCACATTACGCCGGTTCTGAGGTCCCTCCACTGGCTGCCTGTTGGTTTCCGGGTTCAGTACAAGGTGTTGGTTATCACCTTTAAAGCCCTAAATGGCTTGTGTCCAAGCTATATCAGGGACCGCCTTCTCCCATATAATCCTCCCCGCGCTCTCCGATCCTCTGGGAGGAACTTGCTGCAGCTTCAAAAAACAAGGCTTGTGGGGACCTCCCAGAGGGCTTTCTCTGTTGTCGCTCCCAGACTCTGGAACGGCCTGCTGGATGAGATCCGTCAATTAACATCTTTGGATAGCTTTAAAAGGGCTGTCAAGACGGATCTCTTCCGGCAGGCCTTTCCAGATTAAACAACCCGGCCTTGAGACTTGTGACCGACTGTTCTCAAAAAACTCTTGTTAAACTCCCTTTAGCAAGGGTCATTGGTTGGTATGAATTTTTTATAAATTTATTAGTTGTATTCTGTTTTTAAATTGATTTCATTTAATAGTCTTTTAAGGGGGGAGGGGGAAATGGTGTTGTTTTAGATTGTATCCATTGTATATGGTATTTTATTATGTTCACCGCCCGGATTGGTTCGCCACAGGGCAGTATATAAATAAAAATTATTATTATTATTATTATTGTTGTTGTTGTTGTTGCACAATATTTATTTTTAACAATGAAACAAAAAAGGAGGGGCAGTTTAAGGACCTCAGGGCCTGCAAAAATGGGTGGATGGGTATTGACAGACAGCCCTGAGATTGTCCCAACTGTGGAGTGCAGCACTTAACTGTCTTCACACTGAACAAGTCAAGGAAGTAGGTCCACTTGAACTGAGTCCACTCATTTGTGCACAAGTATGCTATGTGAATGGCTGGTTTAACTGTGGAAAGAACACATGAGACCATCACATAAACAAGACAAACAACCAATAAATATGATATTTATAACAGTTGTGAAAAACAGAGAAATGGAAGCATATACAGAGTTAAATGGGATGTCTTACATCCAATATTAAAAAAAATCACATGCAGCATAGCCAAAGGTGAAATACACATATGGCAAGAGGATATCAAAATCTATCTATATACATGATGTAAATATATCAAAACATATGGTGTCAAAAACATGAATACAAATTAAATAAGAGTATATAAAAATATATATGTACACAATCAAGACCAGGACTTGTATAAGTAAACAAACTCCAGCTGTGAGGTTAAATTGTTGTTATAAAAGTACTAATTAGAATGACTGAAGAACTTCTTTCCAGCTTTCTACCCAGCCAGGAGGCAAGGTAGCGTTGGGTGGGAAGGACATTTTTTGGAAAGGGTTTGAGGCTTCCAAACATTAATGCTGTGATGTTGGAAGAAGCCCAAAGGAAGCCATTACGTGGCAAGACATGTTGGGAACTTCAGCCTTAGGTTCTTGGATAAACAACATTCTGCTATACCAGAGCAGCAAACTTGAATTAGCATTGACCAATTGTCTGGCTCTTCATTTGAGGCCTCAATTCCCTTTGTTAACCACTCACCTCAATATCAGCATCACTGGGCAGCATAGGTAACAGTTCACATTACTACAGCACATTATGAGATTAAAGAAAAGGCTAAATCAGAACATTACAGCCTTTATTAGCACATTCCCTCAGCATTGCTAATAAATAAACTTTTGGTTCTTTCATTCACAGTATAAACAACTGTCAACTGTAATGCTAAAGACGCTCAGCAGCCACATGGGTAGGTCCTACTTTAAAGAGACCGGGCCCAGGCACAATGCCCAGCTGTTGGTAGATGTTGAGGATTGGATCTGGGTCTGTGATAAGTTCAAAGGCTTTGCTGAAAAGATACATGCCAAATTGTTCACAGTCTCGAACTGCAGTCATTTTTTTTCTTTTTCTCCAACTCCCCGCTCCCCACTCCCACCCCTGCCTCTGTGAATAATTGCATTCAACACTGACTTTTTTTGCAAAGCTACAGATATTACAACAAAGGTCTTTACACTGCCCTTTCAAGATAACAAAATGGTCTCTGCCTTAACATTTTGCCACATTGTAGTAGATTATCAAGAGTTTCACAGAAAATTCTTTAACTAGTGATGGTTCTATGTGGTGTTACTTTTTTTTAGAGTTAGTTTTGCTGTTCCCTCAGACATTCCCCTTATCAACATGTGCATCCTTGATGTTTGCAATGTTTTTTTGTTTCCCCATAGCAGGGGTAGGCAACCTTTCCCCTTTAAGGTCCGAGGGACTTCAGCTCCCAGAATCCCAGGAGCTATTGGCCAACATGGGACTATTGGCCAACATGGCTGAGGCTTCTGGGAGCTGAAGTCCCTCGGCCCTTAAAGGGGAAAGGTTGCCTACCCCTGCCTCATAGCTTTGCTTCTGTTTTGTCTCCAATAGTAGGGGCTTTACTCCTTTATACTTCCAAAATATTTTACTGGGTTTAGCCAAAGGCCATTGCAAATCTCCTTCATACTGATGTGCATATGTGGTGTGTACATGTGTGTGGAGGTGTTTTAAAGAACACACACATGTACAGTGAGCCCTTCGCATCTGCTGGGATTAGGTTCTAAGACACCATTGGTACCAAAATCTATGGATGTTCCAGTCCCATTAAAAGCAACAGTGTAGTAAAATGGTGCCCCTTATATCAAATGGCAAAATGAAGGTTTGCTTTTTGGAATTTATATAGTTTTAAATATATTCAAGCTGTGTATGTTGAATTGATGGATAAAGAATCCATGCATATGGAAGACCAACTGCGACTCCTTAGATATCATCAAAGACAGTCCTCGGCAAGACAAAAGCAGCCTCTTCACAATGCTGAAACATGAGTAAGCCAGGTCCCTGGCCTGGTACTTGGTGTCTAGCACTGGTATGAAAAAGTATGGGGAACAATATTTAACCATCATTCCTCTAGTTCAGGTATGGGTAAAGTGTGATTGCCTAGCACTGTTTTTATTCAGGGTTTTTTTCTGCAAAAAATGTTCCCAAAATGCCCTCTTTTTCAGCATGTTCCCTGCACCTGGATCATTCAAACAAACAAACAAACAAACAAACAATCACAGGAGGTGAATTCCTCTCACTTCCAGTAGCTAGAAAAAGGCCTCTCCTGGGCCTAAAATGCCCACCAGCCCTCCCTCCAAAAACCATGGAAATAATGCACCTCATGCTGCCTAAAGTGTATTTGGAGGGCATTTTGTGACAAAAGAAATTGGGGTCTTTTTTAGGATCTAGTGTAGCTCCCTAGCCTCCCACAGAATTTCCCGAGTTAAGTTCTACTCTTCCAGAACACAGGTGATATGATGTGAAGTCGGTCTGAAATCCTTGGTTGAAGAATAAGTACAAACCACAGCTTGCTTGTTTCAGTAAACAAACTATGGTTTAGCCCAGGGGTAGGCAACCTAAGGCCCGGGGGCCGGATGTGCCCCCCGAGGCCTTTGGACCGGCCCAAGGCCGGTCCTGCTGCCACCGCCGCCCGCCATGATGATATTGATTATTGTTGGGGTTTTGCCATGGCTTTTCTGGGGCTGAAAGAGTGTGCTTGCATATTTTTTTTTTATATTTATTTATTTATTTATTTATTTATGGTGCTTCGGCCCCCCAATTGTCTGAAGGACAGCAACCCGTCCCCCAGCTCAAAAAGGTTGCCTACCCCTGGTTTAGCCAAACCAGGCAGCAAGTAGCAGAAGCTGTGCATATAAAGAGGAGGGAGTGCATGAACAGATTTTTGTTTTTTTACTCATAATGCCAAACAATTGTTTGGTATAAAATTTGAATTTCTGTAGATGTAGCATGAAGACTAAAGAAGAACTTGTTTCTGTAATCTACAGTAAAAAAAGATAAAAGAAAAAAAATAAAAGAAATATTTTTTATCTCAGATCAAGAGCAGAATGTTGGACAGATGACTGGGGACTGCACACTAATGTGTGTAACTGGGCAGACATCACACAGCACCTACACATATGTCACATAATTCTTCACCCCCATCATACTACCTATCAATCATGTATAGTAGAAGTCTTAACCTTCACTCCTATCTCAGTGGTATTGGGCAGCATAATTGTGGTAGCCTGCAAAAAACAGAAGCAATAACTATGTGCATATTTTGTGCAGAATAAGTTCTGAACTATAGAGATCCACATCAGTCCAGGATCCCCTTTAAGGATCTAATCTGCACTGCAGAAATAATCGACACAGCTTTAACTGCTATGGTTAACACTCTCCGACATGTCAGAAGAGGCACTAGGATCTTTTATAGCAGCCTTCCCAAATCTTTTTGGGAGCCCTGGTGGCGCAGTAGTTACCGGTAAATGCCGGTACTGAAGCCACTCACTCACAGTTGAAAGGTTGTGACTTTGATACCAGCCAGGGGCTCCAGGGTCAACAACCTTCTGAGGTCGCTAAAATGAGTACCAGGCTTCTTGTGGGCAATTACTTACACATTGTAAACTGCTTAGGGAGTGCTTAAGTGCACTGAGAAGCGGTATAGAAATGTACTTGCTACTTGCTATTGCTGTTTTGGCTTTCATTATGTTGGACTACATCTGAAGTCTTCTCCAGTCAGAATGGCATTCTGTTTTAGAGTTAGCTGGACCTACTGATCAGTAAAGACATCTTACCCAGACAGGGAGACACTGATATCTACTTGCTACTTAAGTGTAATACAGATTTTTGTCTCCATCTGTTTCTGATTTTGCCATGTTAATTCAGATTCAGCTCTGTGTAGTTTCTACTGGTACAACACAGAAAAGCACTGAACAGAGCTGTTTTGATGTAAGATCTATTTTCTGATGCCTATGCAAACTATGGTATGCTGGTTGTTGTTATTAACTGCCCTTGAGTCAGCCTTGACTCATGGTGATCCTGAAAATGGGACAGCTCTAAGCCCCTCTGTCTTTAACTGCTCTGCTGAGGTCCTGCACACTCAGTTGAGTCTTTCTCTCTTTCTATGCCCTCCATCTTTACTAGCATTGTTGTATTTTCTAGTAAGTCATCTATTCTCATGATGTGGCCCAAGGATAACACCCTCAGTCTAGTCATCTTGGCTTCTAGAGAGAATTCAGGCTTTTTTGCTTTTTCTTTGAATTCTGCTGGGATGTTCTTCTGACTGTATTTTGACATGCTGATTGATTTTATGTCTTCTTCAGCTTTAATCTAATTCAGGGGTAGGCAACCTTTCCCCTTTAAGGGCCAAGGGACTTCAGCTCCCAAAATCCCAGGAGCTATTGGCCAACATGGGACTATTGGCCAACATGGCTGAAGCTTCTGGGAACTGAAGTCCCTCGGCCCTTAAAGGGGAAAGGTTGCCTACCCTTGATATAATTCTTTACATGAGAAGTTCATGGTCTATGCTGCAGTCTGCGCCTGGTCTAATTTTCACTGCCTTTCTTCTGTTTCTAATTATGTAATCTATCTGATTTTTGTATTGCATGTATACAATATCCTCTCTGGCTGTATGATGAAGAAAGTGTTGGGATAGATTGTTGGCCTCACAAAACTCTATCAGTCACTCTCCTGATTCATTTATTGATCCTAGTCCTGTACAAACTTGTATTTGGCACACAATATGAATTCTTCTGGTTCTGTTCATTAAAGATGAAGAATGTTTCTAGTTCTCATTGATATGGAGGTATGTCTGAAAAAATTCTATCAATGATTCCCCCCCCAATAGTTTTCAATAATGTTTCTTTATATGCAGATGTTAATGTTTACCGAAAGGAATATTATACCTTTTTAATGTCTGTGATGGTTCTGTGTTTTGTTTTGTTTTTTAATTATATAGAAAATGACATTTTAGCAGGTCCATCCAAAGGCATTTTGTTGCCTGTGGCAAAGGACAAGATGATGTGATACCCATTTCATGTATAAAATATGACTCTGCTGGCAGTTGACATTCCTTCAAAACTAACAGTGAGATAAATTCCTCCTCCACATCCTGAGTGCAATAGGCACAGGCCAGGCACTTAGCACACTGCTTTCTCAACTAACATCCCCTGTTGCCATTTCCCAGCAACAGCTGCCTGAAGCAGTTGCCTTACTTTGCCTAATGGTAGAGTCATCCTGAGAGCCAGTGTGGTGTAGTGGTTTGAATGTTGGACTACAAGACCAGGGTTCGATTCCTGGTGGCCATGAAGCCCACTGGGTGACCTTGGGCAAGTCACATGCTGTCAGCCTCAGGGAAGGCACTGACAAACCTCCTCTGAACAAATCTTGCCAAGAAAAATGCCATAAGTCAGAAATGACTTGAAGGCACACAACAACAATGAGTCATCCTGTATTTTAGAGCACTGAGGAGTACCTGTCTTTTACCATTTAGCAATCAAAGCACCCCTCTTATTTGTGCTCATAGACCTTTGCCTGTTTTCTCCTCTAATGCTTCCAGCTATATATGCCAACCTGCCCCACAATGCTTATTGAAAAATACTTGGAATGTATCGCTTCTTGGCCTTTTGGCTAAGATCGAGTGAAAAATACTTTGAATGTTTCAAAATATGCAGACATGAGATATAGGATACCAACTGAATGTAGGGACTCAAAATACACAAGTCTGTGTCAATCATATTGGCTCTCCCAGTGTTACTTTGTTCCAAGAATTTGTCTTGCCCTAGATGGAAATGGAGGTTGTCTGAGAAAATCCAGTGGAAATAGAAAATTAGCAAGATTGTCAAATCTGGAATATTTTCCAATGCCTTCTTTACTTTTTCCTTTGTCTCCTAGAGTTCTCGAACTGCTCGGTCTGAGGAAGACCGCGATACCCTCTGGGATGCCTGGGGTTCATGGAGTGAATGTTCCCGTACGTGTGGAGGAGGTGCGTCTTACTCCTTGAGACGCTGCCTTAGCAGCAGGTAAGTAGTTAAATGCCTGTTGAGTTGGCAATGTAAGAATGCAGTCCACCAGCCCCATATCACAGCATAAAGAGGCAGTGGGTGTCCTGAACTGTGTTTACATTTTGCTCTTAGGAAAGGAAAGGTCATGTTTTCTGCAGGCAACCATCCAAGAGGCTTGATGGCCTGACACAGTCCTCAAATATGCTAGTAGTAAAATGTACCATGCAGCAAATGATTCCTAAGTCATTCTTACCTCTGTAAAAAGCATACATACAGCTAATGAAAAATAAAACCATTCATAGGCTCTCTCTCAGACAGAGTGATAATCCTTTCACTCCCATGTAAAGATAAAGCTCCAGGATTTGCACCCTAAATCATTTCGTTGTCTACGAGTTATAAAATCAGACTGCATTTGTGTCTGTAGATTCTCTGTCTGTCTACCTAGCTATACAAGTGCAAGCAGAGATGTGCATACACATAAACACAAAAATACATGGCAGGGATGCCCAAAATATCCTCAACTTTTCGCATCCTTGAGAAGTAAGGATGCCTCAGCTAGGTCAAGACCCCCATCCAAAAATTTGTCAACAACCATGAGATTTTTTTGCCCCAGAGCAAATAGACCAACAGTTTCTTAATCAGCAGGAACAATAGGTGTTTTGAGTGTGTGTGTGTGGGGGGGGAGAGAATCACAGTATTTTTACAAAAATATCCTGAAATGTGAAAAATTAAACAAATGCAGAAAATGTTCAGTTCCCAGTTCTTGTCCAATAGAGAGAAGACTTTTCAAATTTTGATAAATGAAAGTGTAGATTCCCAGGGTATGGTGTGTGCTGTGTATGTGTGCGTGCATGCGTTCACGCGCACACAAAACCACCACCACCACACCTACAATAACACACTGAACTTCTGCTTTATCAGATTTCCTTTAGGTTACAGTAGAGATACAGGAACAAATTAGACCAGTTGCTAAAAACATCAGTTGAAGTTCCTTTTGGAATAAACTAATAGCTACTACAAGGAGAGTTAATTCCTTGCTTCCAGCAATCTTCCCTCTTTTGTATAGTCCTTTGGTGGTGCAGAATAGAAACTTTCCATTTTAGGTTTATGGTAATTTAGGGAGATTTTTTTAAATCAGGGCCACAGTATGGGAATAAAGAATTAAGCCACTCCATCTGTCTTGGGATCCTAAGGAAAATACCCCTCTTTCACACACTTTCTATTAATTTTTTGTTTTCTAAAAAATACAGCAACTATTTTAAAATGAAATTTCATACACTTGATATCATGTCTACTTTGGCCATCAAACCTACCATGTATGTGTTATCAGTAGCAGAATAAGTTTTATTTGCACCTACTTAGCTTTCTGTCATGCATTTAACATATTTTAAAATTCATAACCCACTTAAACAGGTCCCTTTGGACTTTCAAAGCCATTTATGACAAATATCACTCATATAATCCAAACCATTTAAAAATAACTTCAAAGCCCATCTAAACATTCTCCTACATGCATAAACCTTAAATCAACAGCCCAAGCAAGCAGTACTAAATCAAAACCAGTTTTCCTGTTCCTCTAAAATTTAAAAGTCCTTCTTAAGCAGGAAGATTTCCACAAGACTTCTGAATATCAAATAGAAATTGAATAGATGAGTTTCCTTCAAGGTGGAATTGCAGGAACAAAGAGTCATAACAGAAATGGCCCACAGTCTTAAAACCCAATGTCAGTGCCTCAGAGCTTGGAATCCCAGCTCCCAGAATCTGTACTTGCCAGAAAAACCCTGCCAGTGCAGTGCCTTGGACAAAGAGATAAACAGAGCAACAGCTTCCCTTCAGACTGCAGATTTATTGCTCATAGAAAATATTCCTATTTTTTCATCTTCCAGTTTCTGTTCCTATACTCTCTTGCTGTTCCTGTTGTTGTAGTTCCTAATCACAAAGGTCAACACAAGTTTATGAATGAGCAGAAAAGCAAGGCGCAACTGTTCCACTTTAACTTTCAATAAACTTGTCTACCCTTCCACTTGAACCCATGTGCTTTGGTGTCTTCCTAGCATGCAGTTTACCTGCAAGTAAGTACACCAAATACTGAGTAAAACAGTAGCCTGGAAGAAGTTCGTGTTCCTCACAATCCATGGCTGGTTATTACAGAGGATCCTATTGTATTTCTAATTTCCTCTTCCCCCCTGCCAGTAATTTAGGGCAGGACACTGCTAATGGGTAGGGGATGGTATGCTTATCTAATAGGAAAATCCTTTCTCACCCCATTACCCCTATCTGGATTTTTAAATATTCATTCTGTTTTTCATTTAAAACATGTTTGTATCTTCTTACTTCGTGTTAGAGTAAAGAGTGGCCTACATGAAAGAAAGGGCAATACTGTGTAAGAAGCAAAGTATAAAAAGACAAAACACCAGACCACACACACACCAAAGATGAAAGCATGAACTAAAACCTTCAGAACCTTCCACCAGAAATAGGTAACAGACTACACCCTCCATAGTTTTGTTCTCTCTAATACACTGCTAGCAAGAATGATTGGATGATGGAGATGGCCAGAGAAAGCAGGGAAATTACCTTCTCTGCTTTCTCATGTGTATGCCTTGACTATTGTCCCCACTACAGTAGGCCCTCTGTATCTGCTGGTGTTTGGTTCCAGGACCCCCATGGATATCGAATCCATGGATGCTCAAGTCCCATTATTTACACTGACATAGTAAAATGATGTCTCATATATAAAATGGCAAAATCAAGGTTTGCTTTTGGGTTTTTTTAAAAAAAATTCAAGTGGTGGATGGTTGAATCTCTGGATGCAGAATCTGTGGATATGGCAAGCTGACTGTATTCCTCAGTCAAGGGAAAGAAAACTGTTCCTGGGTGAGGGCAAACTTCTGGGATGGGATGTGGGAGTCCAGAAGGAATGGGCATGTATAAAAACCAGGAGTTCTTAAAGTCAAATCAAATCCAAGTTAGAGGAGATTTTGTGAGCTTGTTTTTGAAATGGCCATTAACAAACCCCTGAATTTTTAACCTGGTTTGCCCAAGAGTCATGTACATCTCTACATATTTCCTGCTCTAAAGTATGTAAAATATGAGGTCCAAAATAAGGCCTGCAAATTAAGCATGTTATTGCAAAGAAAATGTGCATACATTGAACCAAGGCAAACATAATTTCAGTTTCTGTGAATGAGGAAGAAGGAGATGTTAAGGAAAATGCAACATGGGACATACAGTGATAGAAA
>CM034703.1:102470298-102491082 GCA_020142125.1 Phrynosoma platyrhinos
TTCAGGACACGTGTGAACAACAGAGATTTAACCTGGATTCATCCTGGATTATTCTCATGGTGTGAATAACCCCTAGAAAACAGTGCAAAAATAATCCAGTTTCAGAGTGTTTTAACTCCCAGGGTTCAGTGCTGTAATTTGTGAGAACTGTAATTTTGTGACATTTAGCCTTCTCAAAGAGCTGATACCACAATAAACTGCAATTTCCAGGATTCCCTAGCACTGAGCCAGGACAGTTAAAGTGGTCTCAACCTGGATTATTTCTTCACTGTGTTTGGACCTTAGGGGGGAAGCAGACCAGGGCATCCAAGACTCCCTGGGACGGTGCACCGCGGGACCACAGCCTCCACACCACGGCGCACCGGCGGCGTCCCTGAAAGGAGCGCTAAATTGGCGCTCCTTTCAGAAGATAGGGAAAGTGCGCCCTAAACACGTAGGATGCACTTTCCCTGACTTTTCCGCCGCAGCGCGTGCGGACGCTGCGGCGGGAGTTGCCCCCGGAGCGCCGGCCATGCGGAGGGTCGGCAGCTCCGAGGGCAACCTCGGGAGGAGGAAGGGGCACCGCGCGTGCGGCTGCCTCTCTTCTTCCTTGCCTCCAAGACGACTTTATTAGTCGTCTGCCGAGGCAGTTAGTCAGGGCCACAGCACTTGAAAGGGAGATTGTTTGGGATGTGGAGTGATCATGGGGTTATTCTGATCAACACTGGCAAGAGAATGCACTTATATATGTTTATGTATTTTTGGTTTGTTATTTTTGGTTTGATTTTTTTTTGAACAACCAGTATTGAAGCAGCAGTAGAGCAACATCCAGTGTTTTTTCATTATTTCCATCTCACCCATCCCAAAACAATCACACATTAATGTTGTACATAAAGAAACCATCAAGGTAAAGCCTTAGAAAAAAATTTAAATGGTCAAATGCATTTTAAAATGGTCAAAAAATGTAATTGTCATAAAACTAAAGAATAAAACTTTACCTCTGCCCCTGAACAGTGCGCATGAAGTGTTCAGTCCATTCATTGTCTGCCTGCCAAATTGCTATGTTTTTTCCACTTTGTTTTCAATGAGCAGCAAATCCAATATAGGTTGTATATAATCTCATCTTGAATCTATATCCTGTTTTTCTTGGTAGGGAAATATATGGTACTGATTGGATAATCTGGTCCAATGACTTGAAACGTTCATCTGCTTAGGGACCCACAAATATTTTATGTTATAGGAGGAAAAGGTTGGCTGGAATTAACAGAGAAAGATGGAGAGCAATGAAAATGTCAAGGAGACTGAATGAGGATGAAGAGAAACAAATGGATGGGGAATGGAGCTCTGGAAGATGGATAATTGTCTTGAGAGAAAAAGCAGAAATATAGGAGCTCAGGTGTGTCAAGAGCCACTGTGGTATAGTGGTTGGCCAGCGTGACTGGGAATTAGAAGATCCATGATTTATTTCCCAATCATCTAGGAAACTCACTAGGTCTCCTTGGGACAGTCACTCAACCTGGCCTACCTCAAGAGTTGCTATGAGGACAAAGTAGACAGAAGGAATACTGTGTATGCTTTCTGTAATGCACTGGAAGATAGATTGGATATAAATGTGGCTAATATATAAATCACTAAAACACAGGGATATAGTATGTAAAGTCATACAGGGCTGTTTGTCGTGGAAGAGGGGAGATAGGAATCCTAGAAATGATTAAGAGGAAGATGGCTAAAGGAAGTGATTTCTTGGTATCCAATTAAGTCTGTCTCATGAGGTCCTTTGTGACTTCTGAATCTGCTCGGGAGGGTTGAAGGATCCTTTGGAGTAGATCTGGGAAGCTGAAGAGGGGGGAGAGAAAGTCCCATCATGCAAGTGAATGTCTGCTCATGTGACACCGTTTTTCACCCAGGACTACAGTCTAAATGCCAGGAATGGCATTGTACCAACTGAAGCATTTGCTTTCATTTCAACACTATGGCTAGAAAGTCTAAATGGGCAAAACTGGACTAAAATTGAATTTTAAATTGTGTTGATTTAAACAAAGAAGCCAATAGTTTGGCTACAGTTTTCTCATACTCTGATATTACATCATGTCATCAAAGTTGATACAAAATGTTCACTTCCATTTGACAACTGAATGGGGACCACATAACCCAGGTCTGGTCTACATGTAATCATGATGCCAACTAGTGGTGCTGATTTTCACATCTTCACATTGATGATCAATTGTCTGTACTTCCCTGAGCACATTCTTACCTATTTGCATGTATGAGCATTCTGCTGGCCACATGCAATTGTCAATCAAAGGGAGGAGATACACACTTCCACTTGCACTGTCACCTATTCCTGCTGGTGTCATATGATCTCAGCTTTAAATATGTTTTTGATCAAAAATGTAGTACAGTGTGCCCATGCCAACTGTGGACTTGCCATCCATGGATCTGACCTTCCATGGATGGCAAGCCTCAGCTTTTTTAATGGGCATGCGTGCATGCAGCTCTGTGAGCAGGCACAAGAGTAGACATGTGCCCATTGAAAAGAATGGGACTTAAGGTCCCACTTTTTTGCTATCTGCAGGGAGTCTGGAACGGATCCCCTGCAGATAGCAAGGGATGACTGTATTAGTCTTTTCTCTGAAAACAAAACAAAAAAACAAACATGTAAAACCTTCCAATAGCGTCGCTGCCTGGAGTGTCATCCAGTGCCGGGGGGGGGGGGGGGGGGGGCTTCTGGTGCAGGGCCAAAAGGGAACCATCCACTTCCCTGCTATTTGGGCACATTCTCTCACTGCTGTGTGCTGTTCTACTCATGTGTAGAGTTGCACATGGCTGAGAGGGGGGCTGGACATGCCAAGACAACGGCACTGAAATGGGGGTGACTGGGTGTCACCCCTCTTCTGGTGTGTCACCCAGTGCAGTCCACCCAACCTTGCACCCCCTAGCAATGTCACCGAAGCCCTCACTGGTATTCTATCTTCTCCTCCACCACCACCCCTTTTAAGATCCTGAAGAACCGAGACAGGCTTTTAATAAAATTAGCCTGCCCTTCTTCAGCAATAGTGAGAGGAGAAAAAACAATGGCCACTAGGAAGGCTCCCTGAGATACCTTCTGAGCCATGGGCTGATGGGGGGTGGACAGTTGTTGCTCCTTGTCTGCTCAGTCATAACTTGAGAAGTGTATGTGTGTGTGTTGGGGGGGAGAACCAAACGTTTATTTCTTCATGCTGCTCAGACAATGCTTTGTATCAGGAGGCTTAATGAGGCCAGAAAGAATTAACAACTGGGGAAGGGGAGGAGGGAAGAGATGCAAAGCTGAAGAAGTATTTGCATATCTCTTTCCACACCTTTAGCTATTTAAATGCTCATCACCTTCAGAAGTGGGGTAAAGAAGCACCTATCCACCTGACCTCGGCCAAAATGTGCTACCACACAAATAATTGGACATCTGCGTGTTTGGTAATGCACATCCTTCTGTATATTATGGTAAAAAGTGTGATAGCTCTTTATTAGAATTTTGAAGACTTTTTCACTCCCCCCCCAAAAAAGGACTAATGTATTTGAATATGGATAGATCCCATGCATTCTTCATTATAATTTTCATCATGTAGACTGCCCCCCCAGCCATCCCCTTCACCATGCCAAAGCAGGGTTGTAATTATTCCAACATGGTCTGTGCCCAAGTTCACCTTCATGAAAATGTCCAAAGAACTATTGTTATATAGTTTAAAATTTGGAGAGATCATATTCTAACTCCTGTTTTTAGTTCTGACTAGAGTAGATTGAATGGGTCCAGTAGTGTTCAATGGCATACCTACCATTGGTGTCACCCAGTGTGGGGGGGAGGGGCCCCAAAAGTGGAAGGTTGGGGCTTCTGTAATGAGGCACAGAATACGCACACTCATGTACCCCAATCCTGCTTGCTTCAGCCTGACTTTCCTCAAGATAAAGTCAGGCTGAAGCAAGGAGCCAGCAGGAAATGGCTGCCTGAGCTGGAGGTCCCTCCTCCAAGGCCCATGGAAAACAGCCATGCGGCTGGGGAAACAGTCTAGAGACCCCTACAGGGGGTGAGGGCTGACCAGATGTCACCCCCTCTTCTGGGGTGTCACTCCTCTTCAGTCATGTCACCCAGTATGGTCCACACACCCTGCACCCCCCCCCAGTGATGCTACTGGACCCATTCAATCATTGGATTTTAGTTATGTGTTGACTCACCACTCAACTATTGATTGAATAGGTCTGCTCTTGTTGGGGTTAACAAACAGGATGCCAGACAATTTTTCAACTACTAAAATTCCCAGTTTTGAAAACTGGATTTAAAAAGTTCAATTGAATTCACAACAGACAGACCCTAAGAGGCAGCTCCATGCCTCCCCCCTCGGCAACCGCATGCCATGGCCCCGATCTGTCACTTTGCTGCTCCTTTTTGGAGCAGCAAAAAGCTGTTCTGCGCTCCTTTGGTGCAGCGTGTCTAAACGCTGTGCCAAGGGAGTGCCCTGACACCACCCACCATCTATTTGGGTAGGAGGTGTGAGGACAATGTGGAGGCAGAGTTGGGACAGCCAGCGTGCAGTCGCCATGCCCCAACTGCACCCCCCAGACCTTTGGCCGGTCTGTAAAGGCTCAGTGTGTCATTTAAACTCAGATGCAATTGCAAGTCTCCTCAGCTGGAGTAAACTCAGAGAATTAATTGTTGAATAGTAAATCAACACCCAGGTTAATTCCAGTGATTCATTGGGCCTATAGTTGGAACTGGCAAATGTATTTCATATCCTTCAATTCCCCCAGTTTAGTCTGCTCAGTCCCAGTTAATCCTCTGCTGTATCACTTTCTCATCCACTTTTAAAATGTTCCAATTCTTCTCTTCTCCACCTTAAATCTCTCGCCTTTCCCCCTTGTCCCCAGCTTACTTCCATAAGCACAAAGAGCTCAAGGTACAAAAGAAGTCCTGTACTGCTCAATTAATGAATTAGTGTGTTCAGTTAATTCAACAAGGGGGAGAGGGGGGCAAGATCTTGTTCTCCCTAATGGACTTAATTCATCATGCCTGTTTTCAGCTTTCCTAAACTCAGTACATAAATTCCAGGTTTCTCTGTTTAAGTAGTAGTTACGCATGTTTGTCTCCAGTAATAACTTTCACCTCTTGTTGCCTGGACACACTCCTTTGACCATGTTCTCCTGTTGGCCAGCCACATGTGTCTGGGATTTTATCTGTGAAATATTGGAGGGTACTTAGAATTTTCAGATTTCAAGAAAGGTAACAATAATTAAGATATCTGGAATGTTAGGATATGAAGATTTCTTATTTTGTTGTCCATGTTGTCCACTACTTTTTTCAGGAGCTAAGAAAATTGTTGTTGTTGTTACCTTAACCAATATCAAAATCTTGTTCAGTTCCTTTAAGCAGGAGGGACCTGCCGAGGGAGTTCTATTATTTAGTGTGGAACTAAAATACTCCTTTTCAAAAATTCCAAAGGGTTTGGACTTGTGCTTTGTTAGTTTAATACTCAGCATCTTAAATTAAAAGAAGTCAGTTTACTCATGCATGCAACTGCTTGGAAAAGAAACAGGTCTGCTGTTAACTCAAGCAGTATGTTAGCTGTGCTATAGTTCAAACTGATATTTTGTTTTAAAAAAAATGAAAAGTGCTTGTATTTTGTCAGAAACTGGGATGTTTAGGCTGAACTTTTCTGATCTGCAGATGGCCATCCCTGTACCACATCTTGTTCACTCTTCTACTACTTTCAGCCTACATTGCTCACAAAATTCCTATTCTGATCTGGAAACATTTTGTAGTTTCTTTGCATTTATTAAGATGCCAGGTGGGGATAAACAAAGCCCAACATGTGAAGTGTTGTTTTTTTTACACTTAAATATCAGCATTTCAATCACACCTATAATTCTGCATTGATTGAGGGCTTTTATGCAAGACTCATAATTAATTCAGAAAATGTTTTGATTTTAATTGTGGAAAAGGTTGTCAAATAAAAGGGTTTTAATTAAAGAATCATCATAAGTTTACAGACAAAATTAGGAATTTCTGATGTTACCTTACATTTTCTTTTCAAGTAGCCTTTTATATGTAATTGCACCCATAGAGGCTTCTTATTGAGGTGTTTGCTTGGGTATTTTTCAAGGGATTTATATTGTTAATTTAGTATTTTTAAGTATTTTACATTTTTCCCCTGTTATATTAATGTGGTATTTTAATTGTGTTTTAAAATTGTACTATTTTATTGTTGCTATTTTTAGGTACCTTTTGTGAACCACCTTGGGTCCCATTTGGGAGAATGGCAACATATAAAATGAATAAAGAAATAGACTGCAGTAGTTGTCCTTCTAGATCAGAATGGTCTATTCTGATGGACAGCTGTGCATCAGACAGCATATGTTATTATTACAATGCACATTTAAATCATATTGTGAGGCAAAGCCATTTTAATTGCCTATTAAGTTAAGCAAGCAATTTAATTTCCATTAGATCACCTTACTGAGGTGTATATATCATTTATTGTATTAATTATTATCACCCACTGGTCTAACAGTCTTCTACTTGCATAATCTTTTTAAGTGGAACCTGGGATGTTCTTCTTGCAAAGTGTATACACTACCATTGAGCTATGGTCTTTCTAGCTTTATAGTTATTGGTGGGAAACCATGATGCATATTTTGAAGCATGTAAAGCTTCTCTTGAGATGTCA
The DNA here is from genome assembly GCA_020142125.1 of Phrynosoma platyrhinos. Classification (NCBI taxonomy): domain Eukaryota; kingdom Metazoa; phylum Chordata; class Lepidosauria; order Squamata; family Phrynosomatidae; genus Phrynosoma; species Phrynosoma platyrhinos. Next base: position 102,476,973 of record CM034703.1, read on the forward strand.
CTGAGCCAGAATGTACATTAAAAAACCATGCTGCAGCCAGTAATTCCAGTTTTTACTTTTGGAAGTTCAGTTCAACACTGACATATTTATGCCTTAGAACCATATAAATGACCATTGGCAACAAAATAATATTTTTTATGTTGCTCATACATTTGTTAATCGTATTTCTACTGTTTGAAGTAACGTCTCTGGAGACTCACCACCTGTTGTAATTTATATTCTCCTAGAATTCAAAATGGCTGACTTCAAATGTCTACTTTATTTGCACATTCATCAATTATTCATGACCATTATCAAGTGAAAAGTGGCATGTTTGAATCCGCCATCACAAAGTAATCAATATAGGTAGAAACTCAGGATTTGCAACTGGTTTAACCGAATCCACTGTTTAAAGACATTCAGGGATGGAGAGTCCAACACCTTCTGAAGTACTCTCTTCCATTGCTGAATAGCTCTTACAGTAAAAAGGTCCTTCCTGTTGTTCAGACAGAATGAGTTTTCTTGTAATTTGAATCCATTGGTTTGTGGGCAAGTCTCTGGAACAGCAGAAAATGAAAATTCTCCATCTTGTACAGGGCATCCCTTCAGATATTTCAAGATAGCTATCATGTCACTTCTCAGTCTTCTCTTCTCTGAGTAAACATACCCAGGTTCCTCAGTTGTTCCATATAACACATAGTCCTTCCTCCTGCATATCTTAATTCCCTTGCAAAAACACTTAGTAGCAGAGAGCTGAAAGTCCTATGGTGAAGGTTTGAGTGGTTGTTGGTTTTCATCTGAATTTGGTCTTTCTATGCTTTTCTCTTGATTTCCCAGCCTTTTCATTTTGTGAAATTTGCTTATCATGTCAGTTTGTTAATCCAAGCAATAATCTGTGTTTATAACTTGGTGTTTTTAGTATGAAAATTTGTTCTTCTCTGCTACACTTCCCTCAGTTGTGCCCAGTTATTGATGGGCATTTCTGAATTTTCTTCCTTAATTTGTTGTGTTGTTTTTTTTTAATCTGTCTATTAGTTCTGCTTACTTGCTAATGTGCAACTTTAATCTGCCAACATTCACATTTATTTTATGTATTAAGTGCATATGTTATTATTACAATGCACATTTAAATCATATTGTGAGGCAAAGCCATTTTAATTGTCTATTAAGTTAAGCAAGCAATTTAATTTCCATTAAATCACCTTACTGAGGTGTATATATCATTTATTGTATTAATTATTATTAAACACTATTGTTGTTGAGCATTAGTTTAATTTAATCATGGGCTATCTCTGCAGCAGTTATAATACATATCTTTACTTTCTCTTCTGACTGTATAATATTTATTTATTAATTTTATTTACTTTGTTCTTTCTCCCAGACTGGGATCCAAGGCAGCATCCATAACAACAAATTAAAAATGTTTACAAAAAGCTTAAAACCAATTTTAAAACACTACATTAAAACACTATAAAACTGATTAAAAATTATACAAAAGTTAAAAACAGATAAATTGTGTAATATAAATCCAGACAGTGCCTACATGACATGGGGAGGGGGGAGATTGATTTCTCATAACCCTCGATGAGACCTGGAGGGACTCAGGATGGTGGTTGCAGGAGCAAATCTGCTTCCAGTGTCAAGAGGGCTCTATTTGAGTCTAAAGAGCAGGTACAGGCAGGAGGCAGCTACACTTTCACCACTATGACAGGCACAGCCTCTGAAACAGAAGGGAGGGCTTTTGAAGCACCACAGAAAAGGCAGAATACTGTATCGTCTGGGACCACTTTAAGGTAGATCTAGATCTCAGGATCGCTATCTGCCTTCCTTGTACATAGAAAATGATTCTATGTACCATTCTAACACTAGGGTCCCTTTCACACTACACAATTATAGTGCGTTGTTGTTGTTGTGTACTTTCAGTTTGTTTCTGATTTATAACAACCGTAAGGTGAACCTATCATGGGGTTTTCTGGGACTAAGAGTGTGTAACTCTTCCAATGTCACCCAGTGGGTTTCCATGGTTGAGAAGGGAATTGAACCATGGTCTCCAAGACCTGTAGTTGTGGCTAAAACCCTGATACCACACTGGCTGTATTTCACTTTAACTGCCATGGCAACATTCTGCAGAATTTTGGGTTTTGTAAAATTATGGGAAGACCAGACTTTGCTAATGGGTTAGGAAGGGGATAAAAGGAATAAAATACCAAAACATCCCTCTCCAACCCCCAGAAGCAACTGCTGCTGGAACAAAAAAAGTTGTCTTTTAGAGCACTAATTTTAAAAGGTGCTGAAGATGGCTGTAGTGTAGACCATAGGACTGGTAACTTACGGTGGCCAAATTTGTGTGGATTGTAAATTTAAAGGCAGAAATAACAGGGGGAAATACCATCATTTTAGCTCTGTTTGGATTGTCCCAGTTGTTATATCAGAGGTCCATTGGAACATTCAGGGAACTGTGAAATTTTATGACTCTGAACATTCTAGTCTGCACATTAGTCTGGGAAAGGTGGGTCGCTTTGCTTCAGAATTTGTAAGGGACAGATTCTTCAAGCATTGCTATAGTATATTAGCATGAGATCGCTTTGGCTGAATATATGCAATCAGAAAAGCTACATTGGTATGCAAAAGTTGTAGTTTATTCAAGGAGCATGATCAGTGGGAGACAGCTGAATCATAAAGAAATCTGAGAAAGAAACTAGAAGGTATTATGTTAGGCCATAAAGCAAATATTTCTGCTCAGCCACATCTTTTGGCTATCCAGCAGGGTTATGAATTTTAGCTCCCATGCTCATCTTTCAGAGATGTTAATCAGTTTCTCTTTCAGACTGAAGATCTAAGGCAGGGGGAGACAACCTGCATCCCTAGGGCTGCCTGGAGACTTTGGCCTAGTTTCAAAAGCCGTCTTCAGGCAGTCAGTTCAAAATTCTGGCAGCCTGCTGGATGTGGAAGAAGAGGGAGTGGAAGAAAGAGAGAAGGAGAAAAGGAGGTGCCTGAAAGAGGGGGAAAGGGGTGGCTTTATCAGTCCTTGGCCCTGCCCTCTATTGCCTTAAGCCCTTAATGCTGGTTGCATGTGGTCCATGGCAGACTATTCTCTCTCTCTTTTTCGCTCATACTTTCATTCTCACTCTCATATACATGTGTTTATGTGTACATACGCATGCACATATACAGATCTAAATCTTGCTATTATTAGTCCTGACTAGTGTAAACTCATATCATCTGTTGGAATTATCTACCTGTTGGCTTACCATTCAACAACTGATTGAATGGATCTACTCTACTCGGGATTAACAAACAAGATGCCACCTATAGTGTGCATGTTCATATAGCATGTGTGTGTGAGGGTGTGTGTGAGAGAGACAGAGAAAGAGAGAAGTGATCAACAAACAGCTTCCTCCTTCTTCAGTTGCTAAAGATGAAACACACACAAACATATATCTACATCTGAACATGCAGGCAACCACACATATAGAGAAATATGTATGCTTAATAAATGATCCATTGCCTGTAATAATTGGTTCAAAATATGGTGTGTGTTTTTCACAGTGAAGGTTTATAGATAACACTTCTTTAGATCAATATACTTAAATACTGAACAAAATTCTGGGGTTCTGTTCTTGTTCATTCAATGAGAAATAGTTGTACATCTAAAGTGCAGCATTCACACTAGGCAAAGGTGTCACACTTCTTGAAGAAATGTGTTTTGAGGATGCAAAATTTTCAGGTGGAGTCAATTTCAGAGAGTTGATGAAGTTGCAGACAAATATATTTCTTCTCTTTTATTACCTCAGGAAGTAAAATACATCAAATAGGACATATATCTAACAGCTTTCAACAGTCTGAATTGCCTTGTGTCTGGTTTAGACAACTGGTAAAATGTAAATAGAGGGGATTAGTCTTCTCTTTGAGTGATTAGAGAATCACTTGGAATAATATGTAACATGCTATATTTCCTTTCTTTTTGTGGATATAGGAGCTGTGAAGGACGGAATATTAGATACAGAACATGCAGCAATGTGGTAAGTGAAAACTGATTACATTTCTATACCTTTACAGTAGGCTGAGACACTTGAGTTCTGTATCAGGAGAATAGCGGGATATAAATAAAATATTCCCCACACAAGAGGTGTATTCGCATATCTTTGCAGGGGAGAAGGAATGGTCCCTTATCTGTGCTTCCTTGCTCACAATTTCTGCCAACACATTTACCTGTTTTTTTAAATGTTTCATAATAAAAAGCACTCTAGTACATCCATTTTTATGTTCCCAGTCATTCGGCATAATGACTGTGATTGTATGGACAGATGAGCTTGGAAAAGTTACATTTTAAATTACAATCCCCCCAGCCAAAAAGTAACTTTCCTAAGCTCTACTGCTCATTTAAGCTATTTTAAGCCACCTTATTGTATACAGGATTTTGTTGGGAAGCTGCAGTCGTCCTTTACTCTGGATATGTGCTGTCCTGATTGACACCAACCAGAGAAATATTTGATATAAATCAAGCTGCCTGCTGCTTTCTGGATTGTCTTCGCTGCAAGGCACTTATGCTGCACCAGGACATTGAAGAGAGGAAGGTGGTTATTTGTGTCCATCCAGAGATATACTGTAGCTGCATGGCATACAACATGGGAGAAAAGAAAGAGACACTGTCAAAGCTGATGGGCTTCAAATTACTCTCACAGCTTTGTTTTGGTTTGTACAAGAGCAGGCACAGCACGCTGGCCCTGCTGGTCTCTGCTACCTCCAGCACCAAAAGGAAGTGGGGTGTTATAAGATGCCTGAGTTTTTTGCATGAGTTTGTTATTGCTGGGTCACCCTGCTGGGAAGCTGGGATTACACTGAAGTTGAAGCCCATCTTTATAGGAACAGATGAACTTTTCCAACACAAAGAGTATTTTTCTCCCTTTTCAAAATGTTGTTCTTAGGATATAGGTTCAATCCTCTGGCTATGATACTGAAAACATTTGTCTTCAAAATAAAAGTTCACAGATCTTGGTCCAAAAACAAAGTCAAAGGGATACAGTAGAAGAGAAAGGTATGCAGCAGCTGCTTAAGCTTGCCCTGTGTGACACCTGTACTCTGGTTTCTAGCCTCCAGCCATAGGTTAGGCTTTCGTTTAGTAACTATTTTTTCAGAACCCTCTTTAAATTAAAAAAAAAAAAAAACAGAGGGTTTATAATCAGGGCATAACCATATGATCTGAGGTTACAGATGGTAACCTCTCCATGGGGTCAAATATTCAGTGGCTGCTAGTAATACCACTGAAACCTTGGGTGCATCTGCGCTGTAGAAATAATGCAGTTTGACACTACTTTAACTGCCATGGCACCATCCTACAGCATTCTTTGTCAGAGAAGACTAAAGATTTTGTAAAGGTACAAATCCCGGTATTTCATTGGAATAAGCTGCAGCACTTAAAGTGAAGTCAAACTGCATTATTTCTACAGTGTATATTCACCCACAGTTACCTTGAATGTCTTATGAATTATCTACCATGGCCTTCATTTTTCCCCACTTACCTAGATTGTTGATCTGAGGCCAGAACAAGCCCTCCTGTCCAACCACTTACCTAAATGCTCTGGGGAATGTTGCAGTGACAACAGTACAGAGAAGGGGATGAAAGTAGATCTTTCTTTCTTTCTTTCTTTCCTTCCCCCCTCTCCCCCCCCCCCTAGAATTATGTCCATTGGGTGCTTGGAAACTCTCAGAATTTCTGTCAGAGAAAATGAGATGAAGATAGTGCCTTCCCTGACATTTTCCTCTTGCACCAGCAGCCAGATAAAGAGGATTGGAAATGGGGAGGATTGAGACTCAGATAAATTCCCAAGTTGCATCCAAATTATGCAACTGAACTGGAAGGGACTACATAGTCCAACCTCTGCCATACAGGAATATACAACTAAAGCACTACTAGTAGATGACCATCTAGCCTCTGCCCCAGAGGGAGTTTACTCTACTGTTGAACAGCTTTTACTCTCAAGAGCAGGGGTAGGCAACCTAAGGCCTGGGGGCCGGATGCGGCCCCCCAAGGCTTTTGGACTGGCCCCAGGCCAGTCCTGCCGCCGCCTCCACCGCCCGCCATGATGATATTGATTATTGTTGTTATTACTTGTTCTTGGGGTTTTCTTGGCAAAATCTCCACAGGGGTTTTGCCATGGCTTTTCTGGGGCTGAGAGTGTGCATGCATATTTTTAAATTTTTTAAATTTTTTAAAAATTATTTTTATTTATTTATTTATTTATTTATGGTGCTTTGGTCCCCCAATTGTCTGAGGGACAGCAACCTGGCCCCCAGCTCAAAAAGGTTGCCTACCCCTGCTCAAGAGGTTCTTCCTAATGTTTAGACTGTCTGGATGTTCTAAATCTCAGAACTAATCAAGATAGTTTCTTGGTGGGTTTCTTTTTCGGCAATTTAATTTGCTGAGCCCACTACCAAATTGAGCTGTAGGGAAAATTGGAATGGTTTTTGTTGTTGTACTTATTTATATCCTGTCTTTCTTCCAGAATTGGGACTCAGGGTAATTTACAGTAACAATAAGTGGGTTACCGATTGTTAGTAGCTACTGCATGATTCCTGGTTAGAATGGATCCACACTTGATTCATACTTAAATCAGAGATGGCCAAGTGTATCCCATGGATGTATGTGGCCCTTAGGGCTCTCACATGAGTTCTGAATTGTTTCTGCAAAATGCCCCAAAATGATTTTTTGGGGTGTGGATGATATTTTTACAATATTTGGAAGCCCCCTAGACCGCCTCTGTGGGTAAGGAATGCCCTCAGACCTGGTAAAAATGCCTCCATGTACAATAGAGGCAATTTTATTTTCTGGTGTGTGGCCCTCTAAGGTCTTTTGGGGGCAGCCTCTAGCCTTCCAAAGTTGCCTGTTGTTGTTATGTGCCTTCAAGTATTTCTAACTTACAATGATCCTAAGGCAAACCCATCTCAGGTTTGCCTTGCCTCCCTCTGAGGCAGGGGTAGGCAACCTTTCCCCTTTAAGGGCCGAGGGACTTCAGCTTCTAGAATCCCAGGAGCTATTGGCCAACATGGGACTATTGGCCAACATGGCTGAGGCTTCTGGGAGCTGAAGTCCCTCGGCCTTTAAAGGGGAAAGGTTGCCTACCCCTGGCCTAAGGTCACCCAGTGAGTTTCATGGCAAAATGAGGATTCAAACCCTGTTCTCCAGAATCATAGCCCAACACTCAAACCACTGCACCATGCTGGCCCTCTCTATAGCTACTTATCCTTGGTTTAAAACATTCATTCATTCATTATCCCATGTTTTGCCTCATGCAGGACTCAAGGTGGGCTTATAGGATGAAGTAAAACAAAATGCATCTACAAACTAATCAATCATACCATCAGAGAGCCGTTAAAAATTAAGTAATAAGCTATCATGTTAAAAATACGCTCTGGGTTAAATAGTCTAAAAACTTTTTTAAAAAACATAAGAAAGGGGGGATGTACAACACACACACCCATGAAAATATCCTTCTACAGCATTATTTAATGACCAAATGTTTACCTAAATGAAAAGATCTTTGCTTACCAGCAAAAGGTAGGGGCAGCCTAGCCCCCACAGAAAGGAGTTGAGAATCAGCCACCCAATATTGGTGTCCTCACCGAATGTGCCTGTACATCTGGTAGGACTGAGGGAGTGCTTTCTGCAAAGATCTCAGAAATTGGAGAGGCCAGCATGGGAAGATATGGTGTTTCAAATCATCTGGACTTGAGCCATATATGGCTTTATAGGGAGCCTGCATGGAGTTGGGGTTTAAGCTTTGGACTATAACTCTGGAGACCAGGGTTTGAAACCCTGTTCAGCCATGAAAACCCACTGGGCAAGCCACATTCTCTCTGCCTCAGAGGAAGGCACTGGCAACTCTGCCTCTGAACAAATTTTGCCAAGAAAACCCTGTGATAGGTTCACTTTACGGCCACCATAAGTCAGAAATGATATGAAGGCACTTAACCACAATAACAAACAGGTCATAATTAGCACTTTGAATTGAGCCCAGAAACAGATCAGTAACCAGTGAGGTTACTGCAACAAGGAGATCCTATTCTTCACCTAACTAGCTAAGATGAGCAGTCTGGCTAAAGTATCTTGGACCTGCTGGGTTTCCATATTACAGTGATTCAAATGGGTTGTAATGAAGGTATGTGTATTGTGGACATTATATGGATATGTAGTAACAATTGAAGTTGGTGCACTTCTGGACATGACAAACATGGGCATCCAGGCTCAGTGCTGGACCCAGGAAAACACCAGAACTGCAAATCTAACTTTTCAGGGTGAGTGCAAATCTATTCAGCATAGATTGAATCCTTGCTCCCTGGTTTGCCTTTCATCTGACTAGGACCACCTTATAGAAAATGCTTCAGTTTGTTCAGCTTCATCCAATCATTTACTGACACCAAGACAACCTCCTTGGAATTAGTTAGATAGAAGATACATGGTTAGATGTTACCATCATACACGTGATGTCAGATTCACACCCTGCAGGGATTTCTGTCCATCTTCAGTTGCCCTACATAGCAAAATATCTTGGACCATCATGTAGTATTACACAGATGACAACTACAGTACTGCCATTATAGAAGAAAATTCATTTAATTATTTTCCTCCCCTGCTTCTCTTAAAAGTTAAAAAGTGTGTGTGTGTTAATGACTAGTTGACTGTAGAGTTAATGGCTTGTCGACTGAGCTCCAAACCAAGAACTCTGTGATTCAAATCTTGGCTCTATTATAAATGCTCAGGGGTCCTTTGGCAAGTTGTTATCTGTCAGCTGCAGGCCCATCCCATCTGCTACTAAGCTAATAATAATGGCCTACTTATAGTCTTGCCTTTCTTGAATTAATATTTCTGTTTTTCTAGTTATGTGGAACTCTAGAAGAAGTGGTAAACCAATTAAAGAGTACTGTATAACTTTGCACGTTTATGTGATTCATAATTGAGTCTGAATGGCTCTCCTAGCAAAATGGTCTAGCACAGCTCATCAATAGCAACAATAAAACAAAAAATTTAAAAGGCAAAATAATAAGGGTCTTAAATATAAATCCCAATTTATCCACAGGCTGACTAATGTACTTTTATCATAAGATGTATTCCATGGAACCGGCTCCCCTGTGCCCCACCACCAACAGCCTAGAAATCTCCAAATTTTGAGGTTTTAAACTGCCGTCACCCTCTGCCAATGCAATCACTGGCCGTGGTGGCTGGTGATGATGGGTTGTAGTCCATCATATCTGACGTTTGGTGAACTGAGGAAAGCTGCTGTAGACACATGAGCTAAAAAAGAATAGTTAGAGAATCTCTTCTTTTAAAAAAAAATGCTTTGTGACCTTATGATCCTTTTAAAGTAAAAGTGATGTATAATTAAACAATATTTTTAAATCCTTATTTCATACCCAGTGCCGCCTGTCTGCCTAGCTCTTTAGTTTTACTTCAACCTAGGTGATAGAATGATATATTTTGCTGTACATGAGAGGAGCAGGATACTTTGGGAGGAGACAAGGCACACTCAGCTCCATCCTTCAACCCCTCAGCTCTGCTCCTTAGCATCTGCTCAATGAGGCTATTTCACTCTTCCTAATAGTGAGGCCAGGAGAGCCTCCTGGTTGTCTTTCTGCTGCCTCCACTACTACCTCTGGCTTACTCAGTACAACAAGCAAAGAAGGAAGTTTGTTGCAGTCGCCCTTCACTGTGACTTTTACTGACATCAGCAATTGTCTTTGCTGAGATCAAATAAGGGATGCCTGTGGTGTTGAAAAGGGAGGTACTATTCCACTCTGTCTCCTATTTTCCACTTGTTTTCCCCGACCATTACTTGATGCAGAGCAAATTATAGTCAGAAGGGAGACAGACACTTACACAGACAACCACTTTTTATTGTTTGTTTAATTCTGTGTGGGAGGTACCATAACTAATCATTGCCATGCCAGTGCCCCTTGCATGGTGCCTCTTAAAATCCTGGCAACAAGCACTGCAATCACAGCAACTAAGGCTTGTTTATTCTACAAGAGCTGAGTCTTAGGGGTTTCTTTTTGTCTGCCAAGAGGGAATTCAATGCTCCATTTTTTCCTCTCTCAAAGAATGTGTGGCATGTTGTAAGAAGCTATCATGGTTTGCAGTGTTCTTGGAGTTCAATTCTGGGCATTCAAGCCATCAGCCAAACCTTTGCTTCAGCTAGTCACAGAAACACTCCCAACCTGGACAGCTGCATGTGCTCACCTGCTCAGTGAAACATTGGTTTTTCTCAGTAACATATCAACAGTTCAAGGTCAATGCTGATATGTATGTTTTTAGGCAGTATTCTGAAGTGTCTTGTGGAGAGATTGGTTCCACTGTCTTCACTATGGGATCATATGTTACCACCTTTCCCCCCTTTTGCAGAATATTAACAACAATGATAGGTGGAGGCTTTTTAATGTTTTCTGGTGCATGATGTCAACACAGATGAGGGTGATGATGTTACTTTACAATCAAGGGACAGAGCATTTGGTTGGTGAAGCAATCACCAGTTCCAGTACCCTCCCATTGTTTTGTGATTGAAGAGTTACCTTTTCTTCTTCCCTCTTCTTGGTTGAAGTGAAAAAGGGATCAACTATGTCAGTCACAGTGTGGTGTTGTATTAGTCTTTGGCCATGTGAAGTTTGTGTGATTTGGATCTGGAGGATCCATGGCTGCCCTGCAAGCAGAACCTAGGTGATAGAACTGTACATCCTGCTGAACATTTTGCTGTACATCCTGCTGAACTTTGCGAGGAGTACCAGAGGGCATCCATAGATGTTGTCCTTCTAGCTGAATGATACTTTTTTTCTAATAAAATTTTTATTGAGTTTTTACAATAAAACACATAAAGTCTGTAGAACAATGACAACAACAACAACAATTAACTACAATTGTATCCGATGAATAGTTATTCTGCAGCAGAATCAAAAAATTAGTTCTCAGCAAGAGTCAGAGAGTATGTCTTGTCACGGAGTAGAGTGTCTGTCCAAAGATCCATCTGTAAAGTAGGAGGTTGGATCCGGTGGGAGTGATGATTAACATAGTCAGTAAAGATCATCCAGTCTTCTTGAAATGTGTCAGTCCTTTTGTGGCCAGTGCAAAACTTTGTCACAGCAGACAGTTTCTCCATCAACAACATATCCCAATTTTTAGACCACCAGTTCTCAGTGGAAAGGTCGCCTGACTTCCAACATTGGACTACTTCTAATCTGGCAGCAGTAATCAGAAAAAAATATCAGTTTCCTATGTTTTAAGTTAGAATTACTTTTAACAAAAATAGAAAGCAAAAGCAAAATTGGATAGAAATGTAAAGTTAGATCAGTGATAAATGAAATTTGATAGAGAACTGCATTCTAGGATTTTCTCAGTTTAGGACATTCAATCCACATATGCATATAAGAGCCTCTAGATTTACAACCCCTCCAGCAATCCAGAGAGAGAGTTTTAACATTTTAGACAGTGTTACAGGTGTGAGATACCACCTATGGATGTTTTTCAAAGTATTCTCCCTCACAGATGCTGAACGGGATTTTTATGGGGCTGAAGACCAAATATGAGCCCATGCAGTGTCTGAAATCATGGCTTTCAATTCTTGCCAAAATGAGTGCATATATTTGCCTTTCCCATACATGTGTTCCAGGAGATGTTTATAGATAGCTGCCACCGTCCCTTTAATATGAGAAGTGGAATTCAAACAAATTTTTTCAAAAAAAAAAAAAAAAAGGAGAATGGATATAGAGATTCTCCTGCTGAGGCTAGGTGTGATGCAAAGGAAGCAATTTGGTGTACTTGAAGCCAGGTAAATGTTAGTTTGTTGTGGGGAAGTTTTTATGGTGTTGGTGGGCTTTGGTAATCCACCAGAGCACAGGTCTAAGGTGTGGTAGAGTCCACATCTTCACAATAACCTTATTAGTAGGAATTGGTCATCTAAGTGAGAAAGAGGATGCAAAAAGGGGGAGCTAATGGGAGAGGGGTCCAGAACTAGTATGTTTCTGTTTTGAAGTTTTAGGGTAGAGGCAAGTAAATTCAGTGGACTTCATATTATAAACTTCTAGATTTACCCATTAATTAATTGAATAGTTTGGCTGAGTTGGAAAACCTAGAAATATAGTGCAATATCTGGGACTGTCAGACCACTGTACTTGGAAGTGATGTGTCTAGTGGATTTGGGCAATCTAGGTCTCTTTTTATTGAAAATAAATTGATCAATTAATTTTTGCCGTTTCTTGAATCTAGATGGGGGACGAGTCAATGGGATTGTTTGAAACAGGAAAAAGAGGCGAGGAATCAGGAACATCTTAACTAATGCAATCCTGCCAAGAATAGAAAGATTTAAAGCCTTCCATTCTTTAGATTTACATAGCATCCATGTGTCTACTGGGTTATAATTTGGGTATGAGCTGCTGGATATCTTTCATGATGATTATTTCCAAATAGGAAAAACCTGAGGGACGAAGTTGCAAGCCCATTAGGTCCTGCCAAGATTTCTGCTGTTGGTATGAAGTGTTTAGAGCCATTCATGTGGATTTGTTAAAGTTAATTTTTGTACCTGAATTTTTAGACCAAAAGACTCAATTGACCTTTTCAGAGGCAGAAATGATAATTCTGGATGCAATAAAAAAAATCAACACATCATTAGTATAAAGCACAACCTTATGATGTTGGTTGTTGATGCCAAGGCCAGTGATATCAGCATTATGCTGAATCATGTTAGCCAAGGGCTCTATTGTCAGTGCAGGCAGGAGGGGTGACAATGGGCATCATTGCCTGGTGCCCCTGGAAAGTGCAAAAGGTGTTGAGTCAAGGCCATTGACAAACAACCTCTGATTTCTCATAGATAAGGCGGAGTGCTCCTATGAAGCCATCTCCAAAATCCATTTCTTGAAGGATCCCAAAAAGAAATGGCCATTCCAACCTGTCAAAGGCTTTCAAAGCATCAAGTGAAAGTAAGGCTAGAGGAGTCTTTGACTGTCTGGAATGGTGGATGATATTGAGTACCCTGCGGACTGGGTCTGCTCGGCATCTGCCCAGCATGAAACCCACGTGATCAAGAAGAATGTATTCTAAAATAAACTCATTTATTCTAGAGGCCATAATAGAAGTAAATATTTTTGCATCTTGATTAATAATAAATAAATAAATAAATAAATAAATAAAAATTTTATTTATATCCCACCTTTAGCCAAGGCTATCAACAAGATGGAAATATTTAGTTTTTGGGAATTCTCTTTGATTTTTGGGATTGGCATTATTTGGGTTCTATGCCAACTTGTCAGCACAGGAACAATATTAAGAATGGAGTTAAAAATGGCATTAAATGGGGTGAAATTTGTTCAAATAACAATTTGTAAAAGTCACCCGAAAAGCTTCTGGGCCTGGACTCTTATTTTGTTTTAGCTTAGATATTGTCTTTTTGAGTTCATCTGGGGAATAGGTTTGTTTAACAGTGATTTAGGAGAGTCTTTGAGTTTCTCCAGATTTAGATATTGTATAAATTGGTCCATGTCCAGATTTTGTGGCAGTTCAGAGGTATATAGTTTAGAATAAAAGTTTTGAAATTCTTTCATAATTTTGTCAGGAGCTTTCACTATATTCCCTTCAGAGGAAGTGAGAGTGGATATGGTTTTCCTCCCTACCTTACTCTTGATAGATCTAGCAAGGAGTATAGAATTTTTGTTGTTAAATTCATAATAGTAGGATTTAGTGTAATGTAAGGCAGTTTGAATCTTTCTATTGTAAAGAGCTGCCAGCTCTGCTTTTTTCTTCTGGAGTTGAATTAATACCTGTGAATTGAGCAATTTTTAATGAGCTAATGATGCGGTCTTTAGTACGGAGCAGGAATATCCGTGGGCGGAGGTAAAAAAAAACCTCCACATTGTCATGGATCATTTTCTGATCAAGGTGGAACTAAAGGTTATTGCCCGCTCTCCCAGGGGTGGTGGACCCATTAGAATGGTCCGCCCTCAAAGGCTAATGGAACCAATTGGTTTCCAGAAAGCCTTAGAGGGTTTCATGGTTGGTAACACTGGTGATTCTGTCAAAGACTTGGTGGATACTTGGAACACCGATCTCACCAGTGCTATTGACACAATCGCTCCCAAGCGTCCTTTCCGGCCC
>CM034703.1:102491182-102508411 GCA_020142125.1 Phrynosoma platyrhinos
TTATTATTATTATTATTATTATTATTATTATTATTACTAATGATACCTTTTCTATCTCTTGGAAGAGACTTTGCCTCAAGGCTCCCTTACGTCTCTTTTGTGTCACCCCTTCCTTAATTAATAAGCCTCTGAGTACTGCCTTCACGGTGTCCCATAACAAGGCCTCAGATGTCTCAGGTGATCTATTTTCAAGGTAACATTGGGCCTGAACAGACTGCCAGAAATAATCCAGTTTGAGACCACTTTAACTGTCCTGGCTCAATGCTAGGGAATCATAGGAATTGTAGTTTTTTTTCTGAGACATTGAGCCTTCTCTGTTAGAGAGCTCTGGAGCCCCAATAAATTACAGTTCCCATGATTCCCTAGCACTGAGCCAGGGCAGTTAAAGTTGTCTCAAGCTGAATTATTTCTGGCAGTGTGTTCAGGCCCATTGTTTAATTTCATATTGAATCTATTTTTTAAAATTCATTCATGAGGAGATATGGATTGAATCTCCAGATACACGTTTTTGGTAGATCAGGTCCAAGCTGCGAGATTAATGTTGTGGCTGCATGGTTTGAATAAATTATAGACCAGGGGTAGGCAACCTTTCCCCTTTAAGGGCCGAGGGACTTCAGCTCCCAGAAGCCTCAGCCATGTTGACCAATAGTCCCATGTTGGCCAATAGCTCCTGGGATTCTGGGAGCTGAAGTCCCTCAGCCCTTAAGGGGGAAAGGTTGCCTACCCCTGTTATAGACTCTACCTGTACATCAGTAAATGGAATGATGAAGTAGTCCTTTCTAGGTGTGGTGTTTGTTTGATTAAAAATGTAGTGTCTACAGAACAGATGTAGAACTCTCTGGGGTCTATAAATCCATGGCTAGTTAAGAGGTCAGATACTGGTGATGGTTTCTTTTTCATCTTTCTTGGGGGATGTGATTTGTCTAGTGTGTAATCTAGGACTTTGTTTGCACCACCCCCTACAATGATATTACCCTCTGCAATCTCCCCTAAGGGTTTGTAGGAAAGAAGCCAGATAGGTGTGTTCGTCATTGTTTGGGGAGTAAAATGTGGCCAATGTGAAGAATTCATTGGCCAGGACACTTTTCAATATTAAATAATGACTCAAAGTGTCCCAGATTACTTTGTCAACCTGAAAAGGACATGTTTTATCAAACAATATTGCAATACCTCTGGATTTATTAGAATTTCCAGTCATATATTGCGAGTCAAAGGGCGATCGTACTAGAATGTTTCCCATGCCCTTTCTGTGCATTTCTTGTAAAAAACCAAAACAAAACCAAAAAACCCCAACAATGCTTGGTTTAAGTTGTTTTCAAATAATTATTAACCTAGGTAGGTTTAACATTGAGAGAGACAATCTTAATTTTGTCCACGTTTGCAATAATTAAACTCTTAAGTAAGAAACACTTAAAAGAGACTTCAAAGTTTGCTCATGTACAGTATGCAGTGCCCTTCAAACCCAGGCCTTTTTAAGCATGAGGGTGGAGGAAGGGGACTCATAAGGCTCTAGCTTAATAAATATACATACCAATGCCCCAAAGTACAAACAATTAACCATAACATAATACAAACAACAATTAACAGAAGCAAACCAAGAGGAGGAGTACGTGGGGTGAGTCCCACATCTCGATTGAGCCATTGAATAGCGATCCCCTCTAGGTTTTGGGGGGTGAGCATTATTGGCATACCATCTGGGGGACAAGATCTCAGTAATCAAAGATAGAAGGAGGAGAAGGTGAATTGGAAGATATAAAGATACCCATCTAAAAGATGAGAGGTGTTAATTAACAATAGGGGTGTTCAGATATTAGCATATATGAAGGCAACATGGAGACCCCAGGCAAGCCAGCTAAGTTACCAGAGGAGTTAAAGCAGCGCACGCACACACACAAACCCACCCACCCCCACCCCAGACAAGCTGGCCAATGCACCAGTGGGGAGGCAGGAGGGGCGCGTGTGCACACACAACACCCCCCCCGCCCTCCACAGGGGAAAAGCCTGGGAATGAGAAGGAGGAGCTCATGCAACAAACCCATGAATAATCAAAGCTATGAGTGTCAAAGCTGTGAAAGTCAAGGCTCAATTGCACATTCAAAGAAGAAAATAGTGGCACCTTAACAGTAGTGCAAGAATGGGAAAGTTGCAAGAGCCATTTGCATTCAGGGGAGTGAAGGAGGGGATGATAGCACTTCAGTAATAGTTTTAGAGCAAGGAGTGGGGTGGGAAAGGATTATTTAGGTATAAAGAAAGTTAAAACAATAAAAGTGAGGTTTGGAATGGAGTTATTTGCCTGCAAATGGAGAGCAACAGTTGTGAACAGGAAGATTATTTCCCTCAAACATGGTAGCTGTCAGTTTTATGAATTTAGGTGAGAAAACAAGAGAAGAGGGAGAGACAAGATGGCAAGGTGGGGTGAGAAAGTTGTGAAGAATACATCAAAAAGATACCAGAAGAGGAGGCAGAGAAAATTGAGGCAGAGAGAGAGTTAAAACAATAAAAGTAAAATTTAGAGTGAGGCTATTTGCTTGCAAAAAGCCATGTTGCAAATGTAAAACAATGAAAAGTTGTGAACAGAGAGACTTTTTCCTTCAAAGATGGCTGCTATCATTAAGATTAAGGCAGGGAAACAAGAGAAGAGGAGAAAAACAAGATGGGGGGGGAGAACATTGTGAAGAATAGATGAGAAAGATACCAGAAGTTAGAGCAAGGGGAGAGCTGGGAGACAAGAGAGAGAGTTGAAACAAAAAAAGTGAAATTTAGACTGAGTCTATTTGCTTGCAAAAGGCCATGTTGCAAATGTAAAACAACAGTTGTGAACAAGGAGACTATTTCTTTCAAAGATGGCTGCTGTCATTAGGATTAAGGCGAGAAACCGAGAGGAGGGAGAAAGACAACATGACGGTGGGGGGGGGGGGGAGAAAGTTGTGAAGAATAGATGAGAAAGATACCAGAAGTTAGAGCAAGGCAAGGTAGGGGCTTTGCAGACAAGCGGCCGTGGGCCGTCCTGGGAAGCGGAGGATTGGGGCCAAGGCTGCCTCACACCTTGGCCCCAATCCACCTTTTTGGAGCCTAGGAAAGGAGCACTAAAATAGCACTCCTTCCTCAAACCCCAGAAAGGGCGCCAGAAGAGCCATTGCGTGGCTCTTTCACGTCTCTTCCGGCTCAGCCCATGCAGTGACTGGGCCTGGAAGATGTCATCTGAGTGCTTGCCATGTGTAACAGCGGCGCTCTGATGATGTCCTCAGGAAGGGGTTGGGGTGTCTGGTGTCTGGCTGCCCCTCCCCTTCCCTGGGTCCAAGACGGCGCTTTGCACCATCTGCAGAGCCCCGTAGTTACACTTATGAAGTCAAAAAAAGTCAGGGAAGAGGTCTTCTGTGCTGGATGTTGGTTTAGAGTCAATTTGGCTGTGTGGCTTTCAGCTGTGCAGGACCACCAAGCTGCTTATGTTTTCTCTGTCTTGCTGGCATCCATGGTTCAGCCACTTGTCCAGATTTGGATGCAGCTGAAAAGGAGATATTGTTCTTCACCTCTTTCTCAACATCTTGGGGCACCTTAATCTCTAAGACTTCTCATAGATGAAGAAGCTGAGTTTTAGTTGAGGACTCAACTTCCTTAAGCTTGATATTTGATCTTTTAATTTTCTTTCCTCTATATGGTAATTTGTTTATCTATTTATCTTATTTTATTTCTTAGAGTGTACGCCGTGGGCAGGCTTTTTTATATTTGTAACTTTGTACAGCGCTGTGTATAATTACAGCGCTCTAGAAATAAAGTTTAATAATAATAACAATAATAATAATAATGACAGAGCCACTATAGAAGACTATTAGTTTAAAAGGGAAGCCCCATTTGTATTTTATGCTTGCTTGTTGGAGCAGAGAAGTGAAGGGTTTAAAATCACTGCGTCTTCTTAGTGTTTCAGGGAAGATGTCCTGGTATACTTCCACGTTGGAATCCTAGTAGGCAAGGTTCGGGGTACTGGAAAGCTTCTTTAGTACTTATGCTTTTTTCAGATAATGTACAAAGCATATAATTATGTCCCTGAGAGGAGCATCTTGTCTCTGTTTAAGAGCCAATGTTCGATGTGCTCTTTCTATGTCAGCTGAAAGGAGATCAAGACCAGCCAGGTAAGGATAAATGAAATCATGTCCTGGTGCTCCTCCCATTCAGGAATCCCATGAATTCTGATGTTTAAGCATCTATTTCCGACCTCCAAATCTCATATTTTGTATGTGAGATAGTCATTCATTTGTTCTAACTCCTGTATGCAGACCTCATGAGAATGACCCTATTTAAGAGCTGCATTCGCTGTATTTTCTATATCTCTAATGTGGGCTGTCAGGGCAGTGAGCTTTGAGTTCACCAGCTCAAGGGCAAGTGCCCAGTCTTTTTGTAAGTCCTGCACTAAATTTACACAAAGCCTTTTCAAGAGGTTTGAAAATGATGGGTCCAGTGTTGGGGGACTCTCACCTCTGCCTCCTGTCTCCAGTGTCATCTCTGTGTTCTCAGTTTGAGTTTTTGGCTCTTTAAGAGATCAGCAGAAACCTAAAATTGCTTAATCTACTGACCTTTTAGTTTCCTGCATTAGATATGTATTTTTGATCTTGAAAGTTGGGTGAAATTCACTCCATTTAATTGGTAAAAGCTGAGACCTTGTCCTGCTCAAGTTTTATGCATCCAGCATGATCAATGGTTAGCCACATCCCACTGAAAGACTTCCTAAGGCCTATTTACCAAATTGCAAATGTCTCCTGAATTTGTCAGTGTTGTCATGCCTATAATCCTAGGAAAATTTTTGCCCCATTCTCGCCTCCACCCCATGTTGGTCATACTTGTGGCATTATTCCCAAAGTGACATTGTCCTCTGGGGACTCCTGAGGAGTCCCAGGAGATCAGTGAGGTTGTTGTTGTTGTTGTGTGTCTAGCTATAGAAATGTTGCTGGATTCTTCTCTTCCACCACCACCACCACCACCACAATTCCCCTCATTTTCCACCAACCAGTAAATGATCGTGAGGAAGAAGAGGTGCCATAGGTCCTCCTGATAGAATGTTATGGTAGGACTTTCTGATCGAGAATCTAATAAATATTAAAGTAACAGAAACATTGCTCTATGCTCATGCTGGCAGCCTTACTCTCTAGAAATATCTTGTTTTGTTTGTTTTTCTTTTGTGTGTGGGGGGGGGGAACCTTGTGTGAAGGGATTGAAAAGGAGCTTTCCTGTTGTGAGGGCTAAGTCATAAAATACCTTCAACAAAAAGTTCACCTTCTTACCTCTTTGCCCATTTAATACAGGAGTAACAATGTTGTGGTCCCCTGGAGACTTTTTCTTTTACTTCCTTGGCCTCACTCAGAGCCCTCTTTAAAAAATTCTCCTGTTTAAAAAGGAGAAGAAAATGGCTAACAACCAGAGGGGTTACCCAACCAGACGTTGACTTCCAAATGTTTCCAGTTTTGTTTTGGGGTGTGGTTGTTGTTGTTGCTGTTGCTCCTGCTGCTGCAACAGCAGCCTATGGAGAATCCCAAGGTCCATGGTTGGTCTCTGGACCTTTAGAGCTTGCCCACAATTACCATTTAGTTAATTCAGTTAACTGTTAACAAGTTAGGTTTATTATTACATATTTTAAAGTAATTTGTAGTTTTTCCTGCATGTTGAAGGATGTATTATTTCAAGTTTGTTTAAATTAAACGTGAGCTTGCGGGTTGCACCACTACAGTAGCAATCTGTTCTCTAAACAGTATAAGAAGAGTAGATTGCTTTAATCTAACCCTCCACAAAACCTGCTTGGAGAAGCTGCCTTGTTTCCTGGTATGCTGCAGAGATAGTCCAGCAACACCCCATTCAGTGTCTAGGAAAAAGATAAATCACCTGAAGGGAAACAGCCAGGTCTTTGTGATGAAAGGGATGCCTACTCCTGGTGATATATACCTGAATATACATTGCATATATCAAAACAGCAGGAGCGGGAATTGACAAATTAACAGTGAAAACTGGAAAATCTATGAAAAGATACTCAGTACTAGTAAGCACTGAGAGACTTTCCTAACAGACCTATTGTTGCTGTGATAAGTTCACATTTGTTTCTCATTTACAACATATGCCACATATATTTTCTCTCAAGATTGTTCTTACTGCCCAAGTATTCATATTTTTGTACCTAGGGAAATGCAGTTCTTTCCCTCAAATTGTGAATTCAGTCTTGTTAGAACTGCAGAAACACAGTGGTATGGCGAAATCTGGATAAAAGAAAAAGGAATCTTCTTGAGATGTCCTTTCATTTGATGAACACTTATACAGATCTTTTGAATCCTGGTTCCAAGAGTTTCTGCTTCCCAATATTTCTTCCACTTTGTTGTGGTGCAGTGCACCTCTAACTTCTTTATTTTAAAAGCAGGAGGATCAGAATATTGGATACCATCCCTAAGGCTATTTCTTCTTTTATCTATTATATCCATTCAATCCATTTGGCTGAAACAAGGATGAAATTAGGCTGATCTGCACATATGCATCACAAGTCTAGATCAGATGAGATTGATTTGATCTGGTTCGAGTGTGAACAGTCCACAGCAGTTTGGACAGCAGTTTGGACATCCAGAGATTCAGATGTCAAAATAAGCAGAGAAAATTCAGATAGTGTGTCACCAAAATGACCTTATAAAGAAAATTCCAATGCGGTGTGATACTAAGGAGGAGAAAAGGACTCTGCTGGACTCGCCCATTGACAGCTCTAATGTGGAATCTGAGTTAAGAATCTCTTTGGCATTTGCTGATTATATTATTTATGAGGAAGGATTATGTTAGGTCACTGAATTTTATAGTCAGTTATCTCTTGTTATCTCTTTAATTTTAGATGTTAAAATGTCATGGTTCAAAAAACTGTGATGAGGGTTCAAGTGGTTATTGATTATCATGTGAATTTTCTCTTTCTGAGTAGTTGGATTTTTCATTTCCCACAGTGTTTCTCTTGTTGAGTTGCCTTGTCCTGTTTGCCTTTCTTGTTAATCTGTTGTGTGCATCTCTTTGTGTTTTAGGCAGTAAAACTGATCTCTACCCCCCATTTCTATTGGCTATTATTGTTAGGTATCCAAGTTACTTTCTCAGAGTGATTCATTTTTTAAAATTCTCTCAGTCTCCCTCCAATTCTTCTGTCTGTGTATGTGCAATTTTGTATTCATCTGCCCTGCCAGCAAGAACATTTATTTTATTCAAAAAGCACATGCATTATTATATTGCTTGTTTAATTCATACAGCAAACCAAAGCAAATAGTATTATTTAACTGCCCATTTCATTCATATTGGTTTTGCAAGGAAACCACTAAATTTAATTTCCATTAGATCTCATTAGTTAAACTCAAACATAATCTACAGTTTAACAATGATTATTATGACCATTGCATCTGATCATTAGTTTAACGTAATCTGTCATGAAACATCACCACAGGATTAATACATAGCCATTAGAAAACAGACAGTTTTGCTTTCACCTCCAGTAAGATTGATAGGGGCCTTTAGTTTGAGGTGGTAGGGGCAGCAAGCCTACTTCATTGCCAGTGTACTGAGAAAAGGCTCCATCCACCAAAGGAATGTGTCAACTGTTGCAGTATTCTGGAAACTGCAGTTAGTCCATCATATACATTATTTTAGCATAAGCTTTTCTGCAAACATGAATGAATCATGTGTAAACATCCTTGGCTTTACAAGTGTATGCCATATTCTTTAGAGATTACATTGGAAACTCTTCGTTTGTGGAAGAGTGGAGGCTATGTGTGAAATGGTACAGAATTGCCCCTCCCATCACATGCCATGGAATAGCAAGACTGTCAATGGCACATGTCAGTCTTGGTATCATGCAAACCTCTCAGACTAATCAGAAGTACTTGTAAGAGGTTAAGGTGATGGGAGTAAGAACAAGTCATTTTCCATTGTCAAGAGAGCCCTATTTGAGCCTGAAAATCAGAACCAGACAGCTTTCAGAAACAGCAGCAGTACCATACCACAGGCAGGCTCTAAGATGAAAGGTAGGAAGCCTCAGTCAGTACAGATAAGTCAGAACATAGTCCAGAACCATTTTAGAATAGATCTCAGGATTCCTATTTGCCTTCACTGTGGGCAGAAAATGAGCAGGTATAAATTGTCAGGGCATTATAGCACCAGTAGCCTGCTCTAGCACCTGAACAAGCAATACCCAGTGGTTTTGCCCAAGACAGAGACAGACAAGTCCTAGCTGCTGGGCAGTGAGAGCAAGACCACAGCAGGAACACAAAGTGATTAATCACCTGACAGTAGATTTCTCAGTCTCCCATCCAAACTCCAATCACCCACCCAAAAGAGGCATAGGTAGGCAGTGATGGAGAGTATAGGTGATGGAGTATGGGACCTGAAGATATAAGCTCCAGTGCCATCTCAGTCACAAATTTTCTTCATGAAATGGTGCACTGAAAATGAGATAGTCCTTTCTGTACTTTTTACTAGAGTGCTACAATTCTGAATTATGAGTGGTTTTAGGGGAACTGTTGTTGCTGTTGTTGTTGCATGCCTTCAAGTCATTTCTGACTTATGGAAACCCAAAGGCAAACCTATTGTGGGGTTTTCTTGGCAAAATTTATTCAGATGGGGTTCTTACGACCTTCCTCTCGGATTGAGAGAACTACCCCCTTTGAAAGCTAAGAAGTCTGTTCCTGGCTTATCTTGGTTAGATTCGCTTAGCAAATGGGAGGGGGGGAGTTGATAACCATTTTGGTTTCCCAGTACAGAAGATTGGGGAAACTGGTATCTGTATTTCTAGATCTTGGTTTGGATGAAAGTTCCAGAGCAAAATAAACTGAATGCAACTGGATTAAAATTTCTGATTTGACTCCAGACCAAATCATGAATCTCTCACACAGTCCTATTATCTATTCTATGTAAGATATCACACTCTTGTTACAAATAATAAAATGTAATTATAGTGTGTGTGTTTTTGTTTTGGACTGGCTACCATGTTTTCTCCAGAATGCCATGCAACACTGGCATTCTGAGAGATAATGGCAACCAGCTGCCACTGTGAGAAGATCTACTCCATAAAGAGGTAAAAGACACTTTAAAAGAAAGGGGGAGAGGACTATTAGACCATCAATTGTAAATTGTCTAAAGCAGTGATTCTCATTCTTAGGTCCTCCTGATGCTTCAGACTTCAACTCCCAGAAGTCCAAACCAGTATGACCAATGTTCAGGAGTTCTGGTAATTGAAGTTCAAAACATCATTCTGGAGGAACAAAGGCTGAGAATGACTGCAAAAGACTTTGCATGTATCTTGTAGTGCTTCCCCAAAATTCTCCCAGTGTTGGGATGGGGCAGACTTTCCCCCTCCCAAATCTGAGCCCAAAGTTCACAGTGAACACTTTTTGGCACTGCATTAGAATATGCAGAAAATTCTTGAAGGAACTGAGTAATTCTTATGACATAATGCCAGAACATATTACATAATTCTTAGAATATATATCTAGCTATAAACTATTCATCAGACAAGGGGCCACTGTGTTCCACTTGACAGTTCTCTGCTACTACTAATTATTTAGCTTGGACTGACGATCATGTAAATACATAGTTGGGGCCACTAAGAAATTCCAACATAAGTATAACCACACACAGAGCTAGATACACGTGATGGGTGTGAGCAATGAATTAATTTTGTTACCTTTTCTTACCAGCTCTACTCCTATCACTACAATTTTATTTTGATGCTAGAAAAAGCTACGGCTGCCAAAGTTATGTGTGTCATACTGCTATTGAACACACATTAGAAAAGCCAATGAAAAGTTGGCTGTCTTACCAACCTTTATCTGGACTAAAGTGTGGTGTCATCCTGCTAGATAGTGGTGTAGTATTTTTCAATGATTTATATCCAACCTTTCTCCCACAACACTAGTCAATGCAGCTCAAAAACAGATTGCAAAGGAGACACACATAATGCTACAAATAATAAAGCACATTTAAGAGACATAGCCATGTTGGATTGGAATATCAACCTGCAGAGAGATATTGTAGCACCTTTGAGATTAACTGTGGGAAAGAAGTTGCAGCATAAGCTTTTGTAGACTTGACATCTGAGGAAATAGACCAAGGCTGTATCTGTGCTGCAAAAATAATCCAGTTTGACAGCACTTTAATTGTCATGGCTCAGTGCTATGAAATTCTGGGAATTATAATTTGTTTTGGCACCAGAGCTCTCTGATAGAGAAGGCTAAATTTCTCACAAAACTACAATTCTCAGAATCTCATAACATTGAGTCGTGGTGGTTAAAATAGGCTCAAACTGGATTATTTCTGCAGTGTGGATACATCCTATGTCTAAATTTATGCTACAACTTCTTTTGCACTGTTAGTTTTAAAAGTGCTACAGGATCCCTTTGTATACTGATAAACCACAGTTAAGTAGATGATCTTACCATTATTTCAACCAGATGAAAAGCATTTTTAAAAAAACCCTTGGGGCACTTGCAACTCGGAGACTTCGGCCTCTACAGACAGCCCATTTTGGGCAGCTCTGGGCCGCCCCTGCTAGCTGTGGACTAGGGCCACGGCAACCCTATGCCGCGGCCCTGATTCTCCCTTTTGCTACCCCCAAAAGAGCGGCAAAATGCTGCTCCTTTTAGAGGTGGCAAAAGGCTGCCCTAAGAGCTGGCGCCACTGCTCTTCCTTGCCCTTTTGGCACACCGTGTCTACACACTGCACCAGGAGGGCGTTCTGATGCTGCACACCATGCACACGGGTGCATGGTGTCAGGACGGCATCAGGGTGGGGCTGGGGTAGCCGGCGTGCAGGTGCCCCACCCCAACTCCACCCCCAGGCCAGCCCTTTAGGTTGGTATGCAGTGCCCCTTCGTTGAGAGCAAGAGCAGTGGCAGCACTTGATAGAGTGCCACAGCTCTCTTAAAGCTACTGAGAGGGCTTTGGGCAAGTAAAGGGATCAAGCCTGTGCATATTGGTTCCAAGAAACTGAATTTGTGGACTGTGAATTTCTGGACTGTAGGCTCCAGAATGCAGGGCCCAATGCAGGACCCAAATGTAGTTTTATTTGTAGATATCAGGGAATGGTCATTCATGCAAAAGCACACTCTCTCTCACACACATTCAAGAACTAACAATATAAAAGGTGGTAAGAGATAGCGACTTTTGGAACTGTGGAGGATAATACTGTACCAGTTCCAGAAGTGGAGGTTTGAATCAGGATTCTGTGCCTGTGGATCTGGGGTGGCCAGAGTCAAATGAGATAGAGACATAGTGTCTGTCTGATCTCAAAACAAGACCGAATTGGTGGTGCCTTTTCAGGCATATTTATAGGGCAAAACAATCCCGGGGCAGATTATGGGATTAAAATGAAGTTCCTAGGAAAGAAGAATGAGAAAAGAACTTGTAAATGACTGGACAACCATTGCAAATGTCTCTGGACAATGGAGTAGCTCCTCCAAAGGGAAGTGTACTTAGGTTTCTGTTCATTCCTAACCACAAAGTCTATCACCCACCATTACTCGTATTAATGAAGGTATTATGGAGATCTGATCTGAATTTATATATCCTTGGTTATGTTCTCTTGAGCTTCTCCCATGCTGAGAAAGTTGGATCTTCTATTATGGTCACAGATGTCCTTATAGGGCATGGCTAGTTTCCTAATCTGGGGGTGCCTTCTCAGTTACATGTTTAAAACATCTGTTTTGATATCAACTTGAAAAATAGGAGGGCTAGACCAGGGGTAGGCAACCTTTCCCCTTTAAGGGCCGAGGGACTTCAGCTCCCAGAAGCCTCAGCCATGTTGGCCAATAGTCCCATGTTGGCCAATAGCTCCTGGGATTCTGGGAGCTGAAGTCCCTCGGCCCTTAAAGGGGAAAGGTTGCCTACCCCTGGGCTAGACCTTGGGGTAAAACTAGAATGGGGAAAGCAATCAAGCAAAGGGTGTATCATTCTATCCTTTTCTTTGATGGAGTTCTTTCTTCACACAAAAAGACTCATTTGCAAGAGCATTTGCACTTCTAATAAAAAACTAAGCCACTGAATTTCATCTAGCCCCATATCTGTTGGTAAACCTCAGTGTGTTTTACAGACTGAATCTCTGCATCAAGAGATAAGCAGTCACTGAGTAAAATGGAGCTTACTGTCAGATAATTACACATAGTATTTTAGGGGAGGGGTACCCACAAATTGTCATGATGAGCTTCTGCACATCCATATTTACTGCTATACACTGCTGCCAGCCAATTCTTATTCTTTAAATGGCTGCAGGATCCAGCCAGGAAATTCTTGTTTTGGCTGCAAGAAAGAGCTATTTGTGTTCTGAATTGTGGTAGAAACTTGAGGGGGGGAAAGCCCAACCAAATATGTCTGAAACCATTCTGGAACTTTGGAGGAAAAATACCCTTTGTTGTTTCTTGGAAAATGACCTTGAATGCAGTAAAAGAAAAAGACACATTTTTATAACTTGCTATGTTATTATATACCCTTTGGTATGAAAAGTAAACAAAATCTTAAAAAGTGACTCACACATTTCTTGGCTGGATGGAACTTCTAAAGTTGATTTCTCTGCCATATTGTAGGCCCATAAAAGATGGATTTTAAAAGCTGTTCATTCAGCCCTTTCTTTCTTGGAGATTCACCTTCAGCTGCCAAATGTGTTCTATTTTTAGTGACAAGAAGTCACCAATTCCCTCCTCCGAAAACAATGTGTGTAGGTGTATGTATGTGTATGCACACATCACACACACATTCATCTCTGATCAGAGCCATCCATCATATGACCTGAACTTCTATGCTTCCAAATACTAAGATTTTATACTTTTTTAAAGCGAGGTCTGAAAGTCAGAGGCCATCTGGTAGAACTCCTTTCCCAGGCTCTGCACCATCCATTGTGCAGTTTTAAAGAATTAATTTTCATAAGACAAAACAGATGGTCTAAGCTATCAAGCTCTACTACATCTTGGAGCGAGAACAACCTTTACATTTCACCTGCCCCTCACATTCCAGCTAATTTTCAAATTAATAAGTGCCCAATACAGGTATTATTAGCCACAGCAAGGCTGCGTGAGCAGGCATTGTCTTTGTAAATCAAGCTGTCTTCACACAATCCCACAGAGGCAAAGATATGATGAGCAAGTTCCTTCTAACACAAGAGAGAATGGGAGCAGAATATGTCTCTCCCCCTCAAATTAGAGTGAATTGGAAAAGTTATTCTCTGCTCTACAGTTCCCAGAATCTCTGAGAGCATTGCTGTTGTCCAAAGAATAATTTTCACAAGCTCTAGGCAAATCTTTCTCCAGAATTCGTTGCTTCGAAGAAACTTACCAGAGTAGATTCCCAAGCAACTTTCATTCAATCACCAGCGGGTAGATAGATACCTTATTTTCTGGCGTATAAGACTACTTTTTAACCTGCAAAATCTGGGGTTAAAGTGGGGGGGTCGTCTTATACGCCGGGTATAAGGAGGTTCATGCCAGGTTTGCCTTAGTGTCATCATCAGTTGGAAATGACTTGAAGGTGCACAGCAACAACAACATACTCTTCCCAAACTCTATATTTTAACTGGAAAAGTGGGGGGTCGTCTTATACGCCCAGTCGTCTTATACACCGAAGAATACGGGTGCTTGTTTTTTCTCAGCTCTTCCATTGCTTCTAGAATATGTATGGAGTGTTCTAAGTGAGTTTGCAAGGAATTGTGGAGAATACTTAAGATATTGGTTTCTACAGTCATCATCAGTCTAAAGCCAACATGATTTCTATTTTAGGATTTTATGCTTATTAAAAATGTAAGCCTAAATTAGGCTTTAAACACCATAGATGTCATTCAGTAAGCTGTTATGTGAGACAGTACATAAAAATAGCCACTTTCTCCCTATTCTTTTCAGAGCTGATTTACAGTTAATCTCTCTTGGAACCTGAAATATACAAGTATGTGTAGATTATAAATAGGTTTAAAGGTCCCTCAACTACGTTTCTATTACAGAACCTTGATAAGATCTTAATAATTAACCTATTGAATGAGATTTTAAAAGCTTGATACTTTTTTGTCCCGAGTAACTTAATCTCCCTATTGCCATCAAATGACATCTGGGATTCATCTTATCTTTCTCCCTTGCTCATTGATTAATTGAAATGCATTAGAATAGGATTTAAATATGACAGACCTGTATTGCCATTATGAATAACAGTGGGGGTACCAAACAAGTTACAGTGAAAATGCTTTCTGTATATACGTGGGCAAGAGCCATTTATGTCATAAGGATTTGGTGTTTCAAACACAAATACTAAAATTCCGTATTCACATTGAAAGGAAGATTTTTGTTCAACTAGGGATTTATTGACCATCTGTAACAGTGTCGTAGACCTAAATATCCTAGAGGTATCAGATCCCATCTGATCTTGGAAACTAAACAGGGTCAGCCCTTGTTAGTATTTTAATGGGAGTGGAGACTGCCAATGGAGACCATACCAGGTACTGTAGGCTATATTTCAGAGGAAGGAACCGGTGAAACTACCTCTGAGCATTCCTTACCTAAGAAAACCCTATGAAATTCATGGGATCACCATGTTGACAGGCAGCTTGAAGGCACATATATACACTCACAGTGGGCTCTGGCCCCATCTCCTGTTCTTGACTAGGAAACTGGAGCCACAATTTGTATCTAGCCGCCACTACCCATTAATTCATCCCACATGACTCAGTAACTAAAGGCCTCTGCAGATTGGCCCAAAGGGCTGGCCTGGGAGTAGAGTTGGGGGGGCAGCTGCATGCTGGTCACCCCAACCCCATGCCAATACTGTCCTGACGCCACGCGCTTACGCATGGTGTGTGGTGTCAGGACGCCCTCCCGGCACAGTGTTTAAACACACTGCACTGAAAGGGCGAGGAAGAGCCATGGTGCTGGCTCTTAGGACGGCCTTTTGCCACCCCTAAAAGGAGCTGCATTTTGCTGCTTATTTCAGGGCGGCAAAAGGGAGAATCGGGGCCGCGGCGTGGGGTTGCCATTGGGATAAACTACTGATTTAACCTTGGACTTTCTAGCAAGATACATCAGTTATGTATGTGCATTGAGCAATTTATTTATTTATTTATTTATTTAAAAAAGAGGGGAAATGGGAACTAAAAGAAATTAGAGCCTATGATTGTGGTTGAGAGAAAAATTGCCCATTGGAAACTAAAATTACAAGAGTGAGGCACTGAAACTTTGGGCCCCAAACCCACAAGCTATCCACTTACAGAAAAGTGTAATAGTTTATATAGAATGAAATCAATTAAAAAAAAAAAAGTATCCCTTATGGAATGAGCATGCAACAAAATCCTGCACTAGTGATTATAGCTGGCAATGTATTTCAGCAGTGTTTTCTATACACACAATAATGTTATAATTACCTTGCAACTTCCCACAATGACTTTTCGAGAGGTTATAGTTGTTGTTCCTGTTTTGTTTTGCATTGGTCAGTTTCAAATAATTCCTGTTTTGTTTTGCATTGGTCAGTTTCAAATAAAGACACTCAAGCCGGAAGGTGGTGAGTTAACCAAATCCCACAATGACTCTACATCTCAGATACCACTGGAATCCTAGTTTTCCAATTCCAATTCCAGAACGTTATTTAATTTACAATTGTACTACACTACCATATGGCATGGTGTATCTGGATATTGTACATCTTTAAAAAGCACTATAAAATACATAATAAAATTAATTAATGAATAAAATTAGACACAGGAAGTCTATTTTTTAAGTACTTAGAACCAAAAAGAATGCAGAGTCAGTACCAGGTAATCTCTCTGGGAAGAGCATTTCACAACTATGGTGCTATCACAGAGAAAGGAGTCCTTAGTAGCCACTTACCGGATCTCACTTGGCTAGCGAAGGTCTTCTAAAAACAGACCTCAAGGCCTAGGCAGATAGGTATGGGGAAAGTTCTTTGTTTAAAACATTAACACCCAAGTCAATTTTTAGGACAGTGGAACCATTCAAAGCTAACTCTAGATAGAAAGAATAGCTAAGATTGATAAAAACAAATATCTACATTCAGATAGCTCGACTTCCCTTTAAACCTGGATTTTGTTTCTTCTCGCCGTATGAGTCATCTTAGATATTTATTTGTATCGATAACTGAATGTCCAGTGCATTTTGAACATGAAGATCTTCTAGGGATTGAATTCAATTTTAATCTGAACTAAAATAAACCAGAGGAAATCAGTGGGAACTTGGTACATCAACACTTCAAATTACATTGATCCAATGGGCCTATTCTGGGATTAGCAGTGTGACTTAGAATGAAACCAGAGGTGATCAAACATCTCCTCCAGATGTTTTTGGTCTACAGATCCCAACATTTCTCACTGTTTCTCAATGAGTAGGGCTGCTAAGAGTTCCTATCCAATAACATGGGGGGCCACAGCTTGCCCACCCATGGCCTAAAGAATTATCTGTATATGTAGGCAGAAATGTCTATCTCTTGAGAGAATAAGAGTACAGTACCTTTCTGCAAATAACCATCTAACATTCTTGTAACTTTTGTATATTTCTCATTATACAATATCTGACATTTTAAAAGCTGAATCATTGGGCATTTTAAAATTCCTCAATGCACTTTTTGTTCTTTATTATTACTTTCATACAGTAAGCTGCATTTCCTTTTCTACATTTGTTACCTTATTTATTTTGGTTATTCAGAATACAGGGTCTATTTTTGAGAAGGAAAATTTGTGAGGTTTGATATGCCCTGTTTAAAGGAAAGCCCTATAAGCTTCATGTCCATCTTGTTACCTGGAATCCTTTTTACCTGGTTATAAATATGTGACAAAGGGAAGAGTTATCCAGAATTAAATAATAGCACCAAACTTTGTTATTTTGTTTCATCTCTCTTATGTGAACCGTTTCAAGGCTGCATTGGGAAAATCATGCACATGCACACCCAGAACTCTGATCTTTTTATTTAAAAAATCCTAAATTTATTCAGTAAAATGGAGAACTATATGGGACTGTGGCACTGGGCAGGCCTACGTGGGCCATTATTGTACAGAAGATCTGTTATTCCTCTGTTTCTGAGCAAATGTGGTGGTTTTGCCAATATGTTTTTGGGAGAGTTACATCAATGGATGCTCCTTCTCCTGATCATAATTAGTGGCTGACAGCTGGTGAATAAAAAGACCACCAACGCTTCTGTTCATACTGCTGACTTTCTTATTCCTTCTGGGCCAGGAAGTGTGTGAAAAAACATAGAGCAG
>CM034703.1:102522357-102540313 GCA_020142125.1 Phrynosoma platyrhinos
GTGCTAAAGAGCATCACTACAACACTCATCATCCACACACTAACAACATCAGGGAGCTGCTTCCTAATCAACAGATGAATCATCTGAAGAGAAACCAGACCTCCATCAATTGAAACAGCTGCCTAATGATAAGTGGGGTTTAAGGGACTTTCACAGTCCTGTTGTTGTTGTTGTTGTTGTTGTTGTTGTTCAAGGCATTTCTGACGTATAGCAACCCTAAGGTGAAAATATCATGGCAGTTTCTTGGCAACTTCTTAGAGGGGATTGCCATTGCCATCTTTTGAGCCTGAGAAGCCCCTAAACTAGGGGCTGTATAGGAATCATGAATACGTAGCAGTTGTGAATGCATCACTATAGGTTACACATTTACAATTGCCTAACAGGATTCTAGCCATAGTTTATATTATGACATGTAATGCTTCAAGCTTCCCATAGACTCACCCAGCCACCCATTGTTGGGAAAATAACTGGCTAGATCATGTTCCAATCCAGCAAGGCAATTTAACACATTACACATTATAAGAATACATGGTGGAATTACTTCATCTAAATCTCTGGGTCCTAAGCCATTCAGGTCAGATACAAGTCCAGACTGCCTCCCTTAAATAAAGGAGGAGGAGGAGGAGGAGGAGGGCTTTTGTATCCATATCTCTCTGAATGGTACCATTGCTCCATGTCCACATTTCACAGCTCAGTCCATTCATAATCCCATATAATGCCTGACTTTTTATTAGGACTCATACTCCGTTTTCTTTCTGTTTTTTTTTTTTTTGTTTGTTTGTTTTTCCTTGGAGCTTTTGATCTTAAGTGTTGTGTTCTGACCTGGCACATGTCTTTATTGTTGAGCAAGATGTTTAAGCTAAATGGAATGTGAAGTACAGCACACAATTTCACTTATCTCAGCTTCATAATTAACTGGAGCTGGGACACGTCTCTTGACTTCATCAGAAAATAATGGCCTTCCTACAAAGCAAATTTTGTATAGTTAGGGATCTCTGTTGTCTGTTTTGTAGTTTATTAATTAGGGACAGTAGGGGGGCACATATTTCAAAACACCACCTTATATTTGTCCAAAGTGATCTAGCTTAGAATAAAATATGAATCTGGAGTGTTTTCTAGTTAGCTATCAATCTGCTTGCCAGATTGGACCAGTGCCAGACTATCTCTATGATCCAGTTGCAGGACACACCTTTCTAAAAAAGCTTTTCCTCAGAGACACACTAATAAGTAACACCCATTGTTAAAGCATATGTTCCTCTTTCTACACACCATGCTGTAGGAAGGAATGGACGAAAATGATAACATTACTGCTATAGATTCCCATTGCATCTCAGTTTGGAGGATGTTATCTATTTGTTTGCTCCCTTGCGTGCCAAGACAATCACATTGGTATTTTTGAAATAATAATAATGACACAGAATTAACCATATGCCAGATGTGAGTTCAAAACCCACTGTGATCTCCCACAGAACCCCCCCCCCCAGTCATACATATAGCCCATAGTTTGGAAACATTTAAAATTAATGAATATAATGACATGCTGAAGCCATCCATAACCAAGCAGTGGTAGCAACCTGCTCAGGGTCCCAGTGATTAATGGCTTCAGTGTGTGTGTCATTGTATTCATTGCTCTTCAAAGAAACTTGCAGACTTTTTTTCAACCTATTAGAAATACTGATCAGTTCAAGGACTATCAGTCTGTACTGTGGATTACTCAGGTGTGTGTGTGTGTGTGTGTATATATATATATATATATATATATATATATATATATATATATATATATATATATATATATATATATACACACACACACACACACACATATATGGGAAAAGCCATATATATAGTTCATTGGTATGACATGTCTTAGGCCATGCCTAACTTCCTAGGTTCAAATTTTAGTATGTTCAATGAAAGGGCCTCATGTACAGGGCTAAGAAAATAGACCTATATTTAACTCTATAGAAGCCAGCGTGGTGTAGTGGTTCAAGTGTTGGATTATGACTCTGTAGACTAGGGTTTGATTCCCTGCTCAGCCATAAAACCCACTGAGTGGCCTTGGGCAGGTCACATCCTCTCAGCCTCAGAAGAAAGCAATGACAAACCTCTGAACAAATCTTGCCAAGAAAACCCATGGTAGGTTCACCTTAGGATTGCCATAAGTCAGAACTGACTTGAAGGCACACAACAACAACAAACTAACTCTATAGGTTGTTGCTTCAGCTTATGGTGACCTTATCAATGGAAGGCCTCTAAGTCCTCCTATCATTAACCATTCTGCTCAGGTTTTGCATACTCGGTGCCATGACTTCCTTGAATGAGCCTATCCATCTAGGATGTGGTCTTCTTCTTTTCCTACTACCTTCTATCTTACCAAGCATTATTATCGTTTCTAGTCAGTCATGTCTTCTCATGATATGACAAAAGTACAACAGCTTCAGCTTAGTCATCATGGCTTCTAAGGAGAGTCCAGGCTTGATTTGCTCTAGGGCCCATTTACCATTGGGTTGATGTGTGGATGATGAGTGTTGTAGTGATGCTCTCTGGCACCCAGCAGAGTCTACAGGACAAGCTGGCTGCTGTGATCCACAGCCACTGTGTAAACTTGCCATCAACTGGCTCAGCTTCCCTTCTCCAGCATCCTGTCTTCCTCAGTCAAGAAGACACATTGTAAAGTCCAAAAGCATAGCTTTATTAATGCATATAAAAAAGTAAAAATAAGATAACTAAGTAAAATCCATTGTGATGAACTTGTCCAGCTCAGTCATGTAAGATTACATCTTTAACAATCCAAAAAGCATTAGAATCCAACTTGTTACAGTTAAACCATTTTTCAGCCACACATGCTCACATCTTGAACAATAAACAATCTTAAACAAAGGATTTTCTAAGCCCATCCCATACTCCACCTTCTAGGTGTTAACCTTGTGTTAATTGGATAATGTCTGTATGATGTATGTTAACCCAGCCTCTTGCTGTCCATCATCCACCACGTGACTATCTTTCCCAAGCTTAACGATGTTTACGTATAATTGCTATCACTTAACCATAGCAAAGTCTGTGACCATGAATTGTATCTTTGGGAAAGTACATTGTTGATGTCTCTGTAACCACCTGGAGTCGACTTACTTTGTTTTTCTAAATATTGTTTGTGTTACTTTAAAAAACTGTTCTCAAGTGGAAAATTACAGACACACACACATCTTTACATTTCACCTTTGACTATATATCCCATCCATATCCTAACATTGATGTGCCATGGTCTGATCAATATATGGGTCCTTTCACACATGATGCATGGTAGAAATAGAGCATGGGAAAATGATTTGTTTGTACTACAAATCCCAGGATTTGCTAGCTATGAATTCTGGGATATGTACTCCCAAAAAAAGAAGCTTTGCCAAGCTCTGGGCCAAATACACTCTTTGAGTACAGACAACACTTGTCAGAAAACTGGCCTATTAGGGCATCATGTAATTTGACATATGTATATACCATGCATTTGCATATCTACAATTTCCATTTGCCTTTCTTCCATTCCTGTCCCTTTGCTTGTTACTTTCCTTCCCCTAAAATATCACTTTAATGTTATGCATGTCCTGGAAGAGCACACATTATTGTGAAGCTGTTTTACTTTGATTTTTTAAGTTTTACTTTGAATTTGTAGAGACATACTTTGAAGGCAAAGCCTTTTCTAGTACACAGCTTCCAGGTGATTCTTTTATCCAGGATTAAGACTTTAAAAAGAAAATAACATGCACTATTAAATATTTCCACAACTGTTTCTCCTTAGGGCTGTCACATCAATTCTACCCTGCTAGCCCCTGATCTGCTGTTATATCTTTATAGTCCTCCTTGTAAAACTGGGAGGTGTTAGCTGCAGGGCTGTGTAGTCTGTCCAACTTTGAATACAGCTCCTTCTTAAATGGAAAATGAATATTAATTAGCAATAATACATATACTGTAGAAAGATAGCAGCACTGCATCACCACAATATGAATCATCAGGCTACTTGAACTGGCCGAACATAAAATACATTAAACTGTCTGACAAAACTCTTCTAAATTCCTATGACACAAACAACAAACTTAGCATTTAATAAATTATTAAAAGGTAAAATATAAGTATAAAATGATATGTTTCCCATAAATTGTTATATTACTGTAAGTTTTTATTTTGAAGCCAGGGTTGGAATCAATGCATTCCTTCCAACTCCAACCAAAATTGCCTCCAATTCTGACACTGACTCCACAGCCTTGAATGTCAGGAGTCACCACCTTGATGCTTTTTTTTTTCAAAAAAGCAAAAACAAAACACCTCTTAGTTGTACATAATTGCTATCTATTTCTTTGACTAAACTGACTCTTAGGACTTTCTCATTTTTGGACAACCTATAGTTGAAAACTCATCAGAAGCATAGACATTTTACCCATGGGTATAGGGAAAAAATGCAGCCCCTAAACATCATAGTTGTGTAATATGCATGAGCTCCAAGGCAATTCTCAAAAGAGACTATGGTGGGTTGCAGACTGCCAGAAATAGTGCAAATTGAGTCCACTTTTAGGGTTAGGGAATCATGGGAACTGTAGTTTATTGTGGCACCAGAACTCTCTGACAGAGAAGGCTCAGTGTCTCAAAAAAACAACAACAATTCCCATGATTCCTAGCACTAACCCTAACCCTAAAAGTGGACTCAATTTGCACTATTTCTGGCAGTGTGCAACCCCCCTATACATCAATCAACAAATATACTGATCTCATTACCAGCAATGACACCATATATTAGAAGTTTGGGGTTGGTTGGTTTGATTTTTAAAAAGTTGTGGAACAAAGCTATGCAAAACCTAATTTTTTAGTGCAGAATGAGGCAAGCTGTTAAACAACTGCAGTGTTTCACAGTTGAAAAACAGGACATGTGTGCCTGAGCAACATCAGAGTATGGTCCAAAGGACATGGCTAGACAGTGAGAGGACAAAAGTTATACAACAAGAAGAGCACGCAAAACTGTTATTTTCAGCAGAGAAACCTTGGAATTTATGTACAGAGTTTTTAGGAATCTCTGAAAAAAAGTGGGGGGGATCAGTAAATACAGTAATTTGTGTATACGTATGTGTGCACAGAGCATAATTAGCAATACATATAATATTATTAAATGCTTATTCTAAAATTAAAATGTTTTTATCAGGCCTGTTATAAATTACAGCTTTCTTTCAGATCCAATATATGAACATTGTGGTTCATACCTGCCCAAGGCCCAATATTTGGGTTATTGTGTGCCTTCAAGTAATTTCCAATTTATGGTGAACCGTAAGGTGAACCTCTCACAGCATTTTCTTGGTATGATTTGTTCAAGGGGGGGTACCTTCCTCTGAGGCTGAGAGAATGTAACTTACCTAGTGAATTTCCATGACCATGGAGGTATTCAAATCCTGGTCTCCAGAGTTCTAGTCCAACACTCAAACTACTACACCACACTGGCTCAATACAGACCAGGTCACAATATAGATCAGATCAAATCCCAGTTTCTTTATAAAAGAACACACATGCTTACCTTGAAAGAGAAACTGGGACATTTAAAAAGCAGCTGAGAATTTGGGACATCAGAGGATTAACTTGGACCATCCTTGCCACATTGAGGCCATGTATGGCATAGGATTCTTGTGTTGGAGTTGCAGCAACAAAAATGGAGAATACTTATAATTCATAAGATTTCTAAGTAGACTGAAGTTCTAGTATTCCATAATGACACTTGTCATATTTTCTCCATGCTTCCTTATACTTTTTTTTTCTTTGACTATCTTGTGTCTGAGGCTGCATATGCACTGTGGAAATAATCCAGTTTGACATAATTTTAACTGTCATGGCTCCATACTATGGTATCCTAGGATTTGTAGTTTGTTGTGGCAACAGAGCGCTCTGACAGAGAAGGCTAGATGTCTCACAAAACTATAGTTCTCAGAATTCCATAGCATTGAGCCATGGCAACTAAAGTGATGCCAAACTGGATTATTTCTGCAGTGTGGATGTGGTCATAGCCATGATAGTCTGGAAAATCAGTATGAAAAGGGATCTTACAGCACCTCTGAGGCTGAAAGACAAAAGTTGCTAGCATTAGCTTTCATAGATGCATGCATCTGAGGACGTAAAGATCATGCTACCTACTTCTATCTTTCAGTTAGCCTGGTGCTGCAAGATCCCTCTGTTAAAAAAATTCACCAAATCTCATTTTTTAAAAACTAAACCCAACACCTATTAGGCCTGCCCCAGGTGGCAGAGCATAAGGACTGACAAATTACACACCTATTCACCCCACTGGGAAAGACCCTGCCACCATTTTAAGGAAACTCATTCAATGCTCTCCAGTAAATGTCACAGGTGACAAACAACCGTATAAGCCAGGGGTAGGCAACCTAAGGCCCGGGGGCCGGATGCGGCCCCTTGAGGCCTTTGGACCGGCCCCAGACTTGTCCTGCCGCCGCCTGCCATGATGATATTGATTATTGTTGTTATTACTTGTTCTTGGGGTTTTCTTGGCAAAATCTCCACAGGGGTTTTGCCATGGCTTTTCTGGGGCTGAGACAGTGTGCATGCATATATATATTTTTTTAAAAATATTTTTTAATTTTAATTTTTATTTATCTATTTTTGGTGCTTCGGCCCCCCAATTGTCTGAGAGACAGCAACCCGGCCCCTGGCTCAAAAAGGTTGCCTACCCCTGGTATAAGCTTTCCAGAGCAGAGCATTGACTAGCTTTGTAGAGCCACACTAGCAGATTTCCAGCTGTGCAAATCTGCAGAGCCTGCCAGCTCCAGATGCCTCTGAGCTGTCCTCAGAGCAAGACATTGCATTTGGGGTGGCCATGGAGATAAGCCATGCCACAGCAGTAATGGTGGTGTTCTCAGTCATTACTTCAGGTGAGGCATTCACGATCAAGTACTAATGAAATGACAGAGGGGTTTAGAA
Organism: Phrynosoma platyrhinos; assembly: GCA_020142125.1. NCBI lineage: Eukaryota > Metazoa > Chordata > Lepidosauria > Squamata > Phrynosomatidae > Phrynosoma > Phrynosoma platyrhinos. The sequence goes on from CM034703.1 coordinate 102,529,324, forward strand.
TAGTGGTGTGGTAGCAGTATAGTAGTAGGGTCAGTGCATATCCTCCTGCCTTGACAGAGCGGGGTAGGGAACAATCTTGTGCTGCCTCTGCAGGTAATCTGCTTAGACCAGGGGTAGGCAACCTTTTTGAGCCGGGGGCCGGGTTGCTGTCCCTCAGACAATTGGGGGGCCGAAGCACCAAAAATAAATAAATAAATAAATAAATTTTAAAAACATGCATGCACACTCTCTCAGCTCCAGAAAAGCAATGGCAAAACCCCTGTGGAGATTTTGCCAAGAAAACAAGAACAAGTAATAACAACAATAATCAATATCATCTTGGTGGGTGGCGACGGCGGCGGCAGGACTGGCCTGGGGCCGGTCCAAAGGCCTCAGAGGGCCGCATCCGGCCCCGGGCCTTAGGTTGCCTACCCCTGGCTTAGACTTTCTGGTGACAAATGGTTGCTAACCTCTAAAACAGCCTCAGTTTCTAAAACCAACAGCATGCCTCCATGTGCATACACTCATGTGTGCTCAAACACAAATAACATATACAGCAAGGCTGTTCCATGCTGCAGCTCTGTTTTTATTTTGCTGACCACTTTCAAAAACTACATAAAAAGAAGGAAGGGAGGGGAAGAGGGGAGTTACAAAAAAAAAAAGGAATGTAACAGCATCTTTAAGAGTGATTTTTATTTTAACATGAACTTTTGTGGCTATAAATCCCTTTCTTCAGATGCATTTCAGAAGGATATCTAGGCCTCAGGATATAAAGCATATTTACACAGTTGTGGGAGTGTGCTGGAATGTAATAGGATCCAGAAAGATGCAAATCATGTCCCTTGCCCTAAATCAGGGGTAGGCAACCTTTCCCCTTTAAGGGCCGAGGGACTTCTACTCCCAGAAGCCTCAGCCATATTGGCCAATAGTCCCATGTTGGCCAATAGCTCCTGGGATTCTGGGAGCTGAAGTCCCTCGGCTCTTAAAGGGGAAAGGTTGCCTACCCCTGCCCTAAATTTTCAAAGAGCTACGTAAGGTCTTACAGACCTTTACAGAGGTAAGTTAGTGTTGTGTGTGAAAGCAATAAATCTGCTTACCAAAATCAGTTTCCTTGGGTTCAAAACCTTCCTTTTGTGCAATAGTGAGGACTTCTATTAATATATGTAGTGTGCCAAGAAGCCATTGTCTTTGTTCATACATCAACTAATGGATTGGAATTTGTGACTATAATTCAATACAGCTGTTTCTCTTTGTAGTCTTCTTTTTTAATTTCCTTGTTCAAGGACTATGGGCTTTAAATCCCATACTGTATATCCAGGGAGGTTGAAATGATCTGCAACTGGTTTTGGGAGATTGTCAGTTCTAACGTCAAGTTTATATCTGTAGAGACTGTCCTGTTTGTCCAGTGTAGAGTACAGAGGGGCATTGTTGGCATAGGATGACATGTATCACATTGGAGGAAGATCAAGTGAATATACGTCTGATGTTGCGGGTGATATTACTGCCCCCTGCAATTTTGCTCCCAGAATAGATGTGTGCGGCAGGATCTTGTTATTCATCTATTATAAATGAATCAGGGTTTTTTTTATGATTTGAAGGCTGCCTGTAGGCTAGTAAAGGTCTGCCTCCCAGAGATTCTGAGAGTGCGGTGTTATTTTCCAGAATTGGTTGTAGCTTGTTGATGATGTAATTGAATGAAACTCTTGCATTCAGGCCAGCCCACACCCAAGTAGTTGGGAATGGTTTTATACACTTCCAGTATTAAGGAAAGAGTGGAAATTAATTGCATAGTTATATTGTTAGGGTTAGTACCTTTCAAGCTAGAGGTCCTGTATGTCTCAAAGGTTACCTTAAACATCTGTGATTTTCATGGATCCAGCAGTTGGGTATGTGTGTTTGATCTTTGCACGACTACGCACTTTCTTCATTGTATGCCATGGGTTTTATGTTACAGTTGTACCCTTATTTCTACAACTCCTCTTCAATCACACCAATTTGGCTCACGTCCCCTGTGAATCACTATTAAGCATGCATTTATGAGCATTCTCTGTTTGGGATCTCTTCTGGATGTTAACTGAGTGCAATTTATATGCCCCTTTATGGAATCATAGAGTTGGAAGAGACCACAAGGGCCATCCAGTCCAACGCCCTGTCATGCAGGAACTCAAAATCAAAGCATGCCCAACAGATGGTCATACAGCCTCTGTTTAAAGACCTTCAAAGAAGGAGACTCCACCATTCTCTGAGGGAGTGTGTTCCACTGTCGAACAGCTCTCACTGTCAGGAAGTTCCTCCTAATGACAGTGAGAGCTGTTTGACAGTGGCTTTAACCCAGATTTGTTTGATATTGTTTACTGGTGCAGGGATGCAAATAGCTGAGTGACATATTTATGAGGTTTTGCTCAATTATAAGTTCTTATGGCAAAGCCCCTTGCTTCACATGTGACCACCCACCAGCTTAGCAGAAAATCAGCACAGACTCCTGGTTAGATTCAAAAGAAGAAAAGCCAGCTGTTTGTAAAGTGCATAAAGTCTTGGTGTCAGAAGCAGCTGTCTTTCAAAATGGTGACCCTGTAGCAAGTTGTGTAGATGTTGCTTTTAAAATGCATTGTATCTACAAGAAAAAAATATATCAGTATTTAGAAGAAGAGAAATCATGCCCACTGGCTTGAAAGCATGTTTGAACCATGCTTTCCTAAAGGAAGTGCAGTTTAGAAAATATCCTATCTTTATCTCTAATAATCTTTATCTCTAATAATAATAATTACAACAACAACAACAACAACATCCCACTAATCAGTTAATGAGCAGTATCTCTGCAGCAGTGGGATGCTGTTTTCCACTTTGTTTCAGAGTTGTACCAGTCCAGTTAATTTTTTTTCTGCTACTGAACTAAAAGTATTTTAATTCCACTTGGCTGCAACAAAGGGAGTGATGGGACTGGAAGGCTCTACTCAATCTGCTCAGCTGGAGACCAGCTCTGTTTAATTAATAATAAAAAATAATAATAAAATTTATTTTTATCCTGCCCTTCTATGGATGTTATCACATGGGGAGTCACGGGGAGAAAGTGGAAATAAACCGGACGAGCGGAAGACTTTAATTTATGGGATTTGTCCTGTTCCGTCTCGTCTGATAACTAAATTCGAATTTAAAAGGGGGTTAATTTGAACAAAAACCTGATCTTTTCATTTCCTCAAAAATCCCGAAAATGAAAAGATCATGTTTTTGTTCGAATTAACCCCCTTTTAAATTCGAATTTAGTTATCAGACAAGGTGGAACGGGACAAATCCCGTAAATTAAAGTCTTCTGCTCATCCGATTTATTTCCACTTCTCCCCGCGACTCCCCGTGTGATAACATCCTATGTAATGCAACCGTTGGTGTTTGGCTTCTCCTATCCCTGAATGGTTTCCTGGAGCAACCTAAGTGTTGACACTGACCCATCAGCAGAAGCATTATTGCCAGTGTTCCTCCTTCCTTGCTTGCCTCCCTCCACTCGTTCACCTAAATACCTCTTCCACCTTCCTTGTCCACTTCCTTCGCTTTTTGCACCTCAGTGGCCCACCTTTTTCCTTCTGGCTCACCATACTTTGCTTGCTCATCACCTTCTTCCCATCACCTTCTTCTACCTGTCTGCCTACTTCTCTAAAGCTTGCTAGGGGTGCTGTCCACAGGTCCTCCAAGCAGGGCATTTAGGATTTTAAGTGGGTGGTTCAAGGGGGCAGCCACTGCTATCCTTGGAGAGGAAAAGGTAGCACTTCACTGCTCTGGCACTTTGCCACCTGTAGTGAATGCCTGACTCTGCACATTGGGAGGGCCAGCCCTGTTTCTGTCTTAAGAGGTCATTATAAGAACTGGGTAACTAGAAGAACTGGTCTCTGAATTTCTTTCTTTACCTTCTGACTCCCCATTCCATTCCTTTTTCTTTTTGCTGTGTCTTTTCTATTGTAATCCTTTGGCATGGACTGCTTTGTTTGTTGCTGATCCTATATAAGCTGTTCTGGCAATCTTTTTGGCTGAAAATAGAGTCAGTAAATAAAAAGAAACACATATCCATTGTGGAATTTGCAATGGATCGTTGGAATTCCAGTGTTTTGCATTAGCACACTTTGTGGCAGCTAACACATTTTCATCAAGAGGGACAGATTCCTAAAAACTAGCAAGAGTACAAAATGATCCTGTCTCAGTTATGCACAGATGATATGGCTCTTACCTCACTACATGAAATGGGACAAAGACACCTATTAGGAAACTGGATGCTTCTTTTTTCAACTGGAGCCCCTAAGAATTAATTATCATAAAATTAAAATATGAGTATTTGAAGAGAGATCACAGGGACTTTATACAAGTAGCTCACAACTATCTTATTTGGGAAAGGCTTACAAATGCAAGGATAAAACGGGCATATTCCAGGTCTCAGCTTTGCTCATTGTGCCAAAAATGGATACCCACCTATTTTTCAACATATATTCCTGTAAGGTGGGTATCCAGTAGTTTTCTAGAGACATTTTAGTGATATGTTCACTTCCTAATATAACTGTATGATTCTACCTTTTCCTGTTAGTTAGCATAGCAGCAAGATTTAGCAGCTGTGCCAGTAGGGGTGGCATTTAGGCAGGGAATCCTGGATAGTAGAGGAGCTATTGTCCATTGACAGTGACCCCTACATGATTTCTAACTTTCCACAGAACAGTAAGATAATTATTTTGCAGAAAGTGGATTTCATTCACTTCTTACTCACTTAACACAGAGCAGAGCCACTTATTACTTACCACCTTTGTAAATCTCATTGATTTTAAAGGGTATATTTTTCTTGTATGTCAAATTATTGCGCATCCCGTATCTCTTTCCACTGCCACCCTCCATAATCAGGAGAAGTAGCTCCAAATGAAGACCCATGATGCATCTTCATCTGTAGAAGTCAGAGATCCTCACCCATTGGTGGGTTTTAATCTTCCAGTAGTTCTTATTCTGGTGATTTCCTTGACTGGTAACCTCTGTAGCCTCTGTGCTGGTTGGAATTTCATACAAAAAGGGCATTCTTTGTCATCCAGGGATGAGAAGAAGTGAATATTTAAAAAAAACTGATTCTAGTGACCTGAACCATATTCCTCATTACAGCACTGATTCTGAGTTACATTGCTAAGATCAGAAGCTAGGCCAACTCTTCATGGTGCAGACATAATTGGTACCCTCACATTTCTGATCTACTAACCATCTGTGACATTTTTCTTATGAAATGAGTGAGGAACACAGCCATAACATTCCTAATCAACTTCAGAAATTGTAACATTAACATTAACAATGCCTGGGAAGCTTTTTTCCATCTTTTTGAAAGATTGAGTTTTGTCTTTGTAGAACAATTCTGCAAGAGAATAAAATGACCCACAAATAATGTAATATCTGGAAAGAAGGGAAGGGTAGAGGAGAAAGGAGAAGAACAAAACATGAAAGAAGAAGCAATAGGGTACATGAATATATAAATGAAAAATATTCTGGCTGTGGAACAGCCAAGCTCCACAACGGCCTCTTTGTTCTTCTAATTCTGCCTCTCTTTTAATATATCAACTTACACTTTTATTTGAAATCATAGTTGTCATTTTTCATCACAGTTCAATCATCACTGTGAGCAAGAGCAGCACTAAAGCCAGAGACCAAACGCACTGAGCATTTGTCAAAACGCTTATTTTCTAACTCTGCTTTATGCAGGTCACACCTTCCAGCATAAAAAGTAATAGGCACAGTTAAAATCTAGGGCTTTTTTTAAAGAGTTAAAAGAAAAACCTTAATTATAGGCATTACACCTGTATATGCTTATGCCTGCCAGTCTTATTAACATGTGTTACTTCCCTCCCTCTCCCCTGAACAAATCCGTCTTTCTTGTTGTTATACAAATGGCACATAAAATAGAACTGTTAGTCATGGCAATAAGATATGCATTTCATAAATCCAGCTCTGAAATTCTGCCATTACACAAGGATGCATCTGGAAGGATTGCAACCCATAGAATCCCTCTATAACAGGGGTAGGCAACCTTTCCCCTTTAAGGGCTGAGGGACTTCAGATCCCAGAATCCCAGGAGCTATTGGCCAACATGGGACTATTGGCCAACATGGCTGAGGCTTCTGGGAGCTGAAGTCCCTCGGCCCTTAAAGGGGAAAGGTTGCCTACCCCTGCTCTATAGTTTTGAAACTACTGCTAAAGTAAAGATGGCACACCTTCTCATAACCCACATTTTGTCCTGCCATTTACCTATCTGTCTCATTTACTTGAAGAACTAAATCTCCCATGTGTCCAAGTGCAGTGATTGTAGACTGAAGAGTTTCTGTCAGCTCTCCTCTGTCAGTGTTTGGTTTCTCAAAAACATTAATCCTCCGTTGTTGTTTGCTACCCTCAAGTCGCCAACCCTGTGGATGAGAGATCTCTTTAGGGTATTATAAAAGGACAGCAAATATACATTTATGGTTTGCAATGAGGAGCGATGCTTGTAGCTTCCTTGCTTCATGTGCCAAAACAACTTGTCTGCCTTTGAATAATGTGCCTCTTCATTTCTGTCAATGAGGGATATCATTTCCTGCTCTGTCTCAGGCAGGAAAATATATTGGACTTGCTCTGCTCTTTGCACATGAAGGCTTTGAAATATGGTATCTGACATATATTTGGTAACTGCCAGCTCACACTGTTCCTCAATGACATCTGATGTTGGTATTGGTTTGGTATTCTGATCAAGGAAAATGAGGACAGCAGTTCAAAAGATATATGAAAGTGTTTTAAAGATATTTTGAAAGACCTTATTATACCAGGAGCACCTTGGATTAAGTACTTTTGTGACATTTCTACTGAAAGGATGATTAAAATCTGTATCAACCAATGAAAATCAGAGGCCAGATTGGCTAAAATGAACTTTCTTGAAATTACCAGTATTGCAATTTAGGTGCTGTAGTTCTAACCAACGCTAGCTCTTCCTCTATTCTACTTTGGTGATTATTATGAAACTTCTGGAATTCTACCTTCAACATGTGTAACATTACATAATAAATTACCTCTGATAGTGTAGTATGATGTCATTTCTTCTTTTCTGGTCCCAAGATATCTAAGGGCCTAAGCAGACTGCCAGAAATAGTGCACATTAAATTGAGGCACTGCCCTGGCTCAGTGCTAGGGAATCATGGGAACTGTAATTTATTGTGGCACCAGAGCTCTCTGACAGAGAAGGCTCAATGTCTCAGAAAAAAATACAATTCCCATGATTCTCTAGCACTGAGCCAGGGCAGTGCCTCAATTTAATGTGCACTATTTCTGGCAGTCTGCTTAGGTTATAAGACTCGCCACACTATTTCTTATTTAAACTTTTATTTGTTCCCTCCTTATCACATAGGTACTAAAGAAACTCATTTAAAAACCTGCCATCTACACTGAGCAAGTAGAGGAAGCCTTTGGGCTGATCATGTATTTGATGTGTTGAATTGCAGCTGTGAAATATTGGTAAAAGACACACTGAAATCTCCATCTTCCAACTTGAAATGTTCTTGGGCTAAAGGGTCAACTATTAAAAACAAATGTAGAAAGATCTTGTACCACTTTGAGACTAACTGAAAGAAAGAAGTTGGCAGCATGAACTTTTGTAGACTTCAGTCTACTTCCTCAGATGCTTTTGCCAAAAGCAAAAAGAAAGCATTCCATCCTTGCAAAATCATCCAGCTAAACATGGCTCCCAAATGGGTTTCTATGGCTGAATGGGGAATCGAACCCTGATCTCCAGAATTGTAGCCCAACTCTCAAATCACTACATCATGTTGGCTCTCACAGGTACCTTACACACAACACCTGGAGTATCACCTTCCACCCCATCTGCAAATTTTATATGGATGTTACACCCATTTTGTTTTCCAGAACAAGTCAAGAAGAGAAGATTGACAATCCAGATTCCCAAATCTTGGTTTGCATCCAGGGTTAGGTTTGTGTCAAGAAAGACCCAGACCCAATTGGGTTCTGAAACAAATCAGGGGCCTCATGCACAGACGCCCTAGATACCAATATTGCATCCATCTTCTTAAACAGCTGCTTGGAGGTGCTTATTAGAAAAAGAACACTGGGTTATATGGGCTGTTATGATCCAGTCTAATTTTAAAGAACTGTTGAGGATTTCTTCGTGACTTTTTTTTCCAAATGAAAGAGGCTTATGCTGTTTCCTCTTCATATTTAACAGTTCTTTTCCAATGTATTTCTTGCTGTCAGAATAACAGTGTTACAGTTTTAAACTTTGAGGGGAAATTCCTTCTATGAATCTTTTCCTTAGTAAGTTCCAATTGGTGTGAAATACATTAGAAATCTCATTTGTTACTATTCAAGACAGTACTTGCTTCACATATGTAGCTATTAAAGTGTCTATTATGTTTATTTACATAGCATATACAGCATTTTTAAACTTTTAAATGTGTTTCTGTTGCTCCTGGTCTTTATTAGCTCACTGCTGCTTCTGTAGTTGATACTTCTCTCTTTCCCTTTGCAAGGTAATGACATAAAAAAGTAAACTACAAAGACTGGCACCAACAAAACCATTTGGAAACACAAAAGCTACAATCCCCAGCACTCCCATACTCAGTGACTGTTGGAAACAGAATTACAAATGGAGAGTCTCTTCACTTTTTAACATGCAAGGCTCTTTTCTTTTCAATATATTTTAACCCATTTGCTCCTATGTTCCTTTTTTATATACCATAGAAGATAATGGTAAATGTTAGCAAGCAGTAATACCATTTTACATATTGTTCAAAAGATTTTTGAGCCACTGCCATTTTTGACAGGTTAAATAGATCTGTGGCATCTATAATACTTTATTTACAGTATCAAATAATTTATAGTTTTTTGTGGGTTTTTCGGGCTGTGTGGCCATGTTCTAGAAGTTCTTTCTGACATTTTGCCAGCATCTGTGGCTGAAAGAAACTCTTCTAGAACATGGCCACACAGCCCGAAAAACCTACAAAAAACTATGGATGCCGGCCATGAAAGCCTACGACTTCACATAATTTATAGTTTATATTAATTTATTTACAGTAGTGAATAGACTAGTGACTGTACTTTTCACAAATGTCTTGAGAGAAGTATTAACCTAACATGCTGTCCTCATAAGAAGATTGTAATTTAGATACACACAAACACATTCACTTTCCAAACCGTGTTCTGGTTCTTACAGCCAGATTTCAGTGCTAAACATGTCTAAATGAAGTTTACATTATTTACATTATTTTCTGAGTAAAGGTGCAGCATTGTGTAATGCTGGCCTTGGAAGTTCAGTAAGCAATGGTGACAACAAGTTGTCCTCCTAAGAGTGTGTTTTTACACTCACACACCTTCCAGATTATGCTCTGGTCCTTAAAGCCAAATTTCAATAATAAGTTTATCTGAATGAAGTTCACTTAACTGCATTTTGTCCTGATAAAGGTGCATCTCTGATATGCTGGCTTTACAAGCTGGTGCCAATAGAAAAAGCACTGGGCACAATCTACTGGCAATGCTGGCCAGGGAATTCTAAGAGCTGTAGTCCTAAAAGGTAACTTCCAAGCAAGCTCTGTCATGAACGCAGCTATGTGGAGGTATGTAACTTCTAACCCACAAGACCATACACACTAGTGTCACTGTTTAACAACAATATGAAGGCTCATGCTGCCAACTTCTTTCTTTCACTTAGTCTCAAAGGTGCTACAAGATCTCTCTACATACTGATTCTACAGACTAACACGACTATATCTTTGTATTAAAAACAAAGATAAACATGACGTTCCCCACAGGTTAAGCATCACCTGGGAATCAAGGGTGTAAATTATGACAGCAAAAGACAGACTGGGCAACTGCTTACATCAAAAACAGCTTCTGTATGTAGTGTGGATTTTTATATCAATGTTTGAGTTAAAAAAAACCTGAATCCTGCTTATTATACTATGAAAAAATATTTTATGCATTAGCAAGCTTGATCAACCATGTTTTAATATATTCTAGCATTAACAATCCAAAGTTATTAGGTTTTAATATGATTTACATCTTTCAATAAACCTTTAGAAATTATATTGACAAGCTGGTACCTATATATATAGGATATATATATAGGTCTGGAGGTCTACACCAATACAGAACTAAATCAGAAAATTAAGTAGCAAAATGCAGTTCAAATGGTATGGCTACTACTACCTTAAATAAGAAGTGTTCTTTTAAAAGTGATATTTTAAAGCAAGTTTTTTGGTTGAACATAGGTTAATCAAAGCTTTGCTTCATGATGTCATTTGTTGAGTTATAAAAGAAAGTGATTAAAAAGAAGCAACTGACATTGGGTACTGGTCTAACAATGGACAAGAGCCAATAAACTGTTAAAGTTAAAATGTTTAAATTCAGTCATTGTTGTTCCAGTAATAATTTAAAAAATCAGGAGTGATTTTTTAAAATAATTTAGTTTAAACCAGTTAACCCTAGTGCAAATCAGTGTCTTCTTTCTTCCTTTTTTTCATGATATATTGAGTGGCCGCTGATATAGCACACTGATATTATATCAAGAACAGGAGCAACACAACCACCATTAATAATAATGATGTTAATTGAAAATGTATAAGTGAAATAAATGCGAGCCAATGTGTTGTAGTTGTTTCACCATTTGACCACAACTCTGGAGACCAGGGTTCAAATCCCAGCCCAGCCGTGGAAACCCACTGGGTGACCTTGGGCAAGTCTCATACTCTCAGCTTCAGTGGAAGGCAGTGGCAACCCCTCTCTTGACAAATCTTGCCAAGAAACTCTTGTGAAAGATTCACCTCAGAAATGACTTGCAGGTACACAACAACAATGCAAAATAAATTATGTAAGTGGACTCAGTCTTTAATATTGAGTTTGTTTCACAAAGAAGCTGTTCCCTCCACTCCACTTCACTTCACTCCGCTCTCCGTTCCACTCTACTCCCAGTCAATTTGCAGACTAAGGGCCTTTGCAGACTGCTAGAAATAGTGCAACTTGAGGCCAC
>CM034703.1:102541931-102558312 GCA_020142125.1 Phrynosoma platyrhinos
TCTTCTAAAAGGAGCGCCAATTTGGAGCTCCTTTTAGGGTCACAGCAGTGCAGAGGCTGCAGTCCCGCGGCGCTCTGGACCAGGGCGTCCCCAACGCCCTGGTCTGCATCCCCCCTAAGCCTGACTACAACTTGCTGATGGGTATAGCATGGTGTTTCTGCATCTGAGCTAGTAGGCAGTGAGAAGAAGAACCAACTGCAAAAGTTTGTGTTTTGGGATAAAACTGGCTGGACTGAGATGGCGGCTTCTTTTAGCTTGACATCTGCCCATCTTCCCAAGGCGCAGTGTGGGTAAACCAGTCTCCAGTTAACAGAGCTGTGTGAGAATTGTTTACATTTGAAACCCTTCATGGGCCATGTCCGAACAGATGAGAAAACCTGACTTACTGTTGGGGCTTCTGTATCCACAAGGGGGGGAATGAGTGGTCCGCACAATCAGCACTCACAATGAACCGATACTAACACCACTGTCTGCACTGATTGTTGTGCAAATGTGTGCTTGTGCAATAGATGTGCGCCAATGTGCTCTACTGATAATATTGTTGTGCTAATGTGCATGTGCACTTGTACAGTTGATTTGCCTGTCTGCAAGGTAGTGCTTATGTAGTTAGTAAGCAGGTACAATACAGGTTTCTGGAAAAAGATAGCTGTGTTACAGTTTTCTGAGTATCATCAAGCATGTTTAGGGACATATGAGAAAATGCGGCTTTCTCATATGTTCCCTGTTAAGTCTATAGAGCTAGAAGGGAGAGGGGCATAGGTTTGTCAGGTATCAGGGCACCAGCTCAAATCTCAAAGAATGTCTGTGTCCTCTGAGTCTTCAAGTAGGAAGACAAATTTCAGGGCAAGTGGTTTGGGAGGAGGATAAAGTTATTTATTTAGGTGAATTGGCTTTAAATCCTGAGTGTTCATTATAACCCCTTCCCTGATGGCACCAGGGCTCATTAATTCAGCAGTGAGGTATTTGTGTGCTGTGCTTATGTAATGTTAGTGTATTTTAAAAATCAAGATTGAAGAGAGGAACTGAGGCCAGAGCTGGTAGATCGATGTATTTTGGCACAATGGGTCATTCAGAACAAGTACGTAGAATGCCATCTTGATTTTATGAGCCTTCTTGATATATAGGCATGGCCATGATGAAGATCTTAGGAGAAACTCCCTGAGATCTAATTATGAGTCTACCACACCCCGGTAGCAGCAGCAAGGGAGCTGGGAAAAACAACCCACATGTTGTATGCTACAGATAAAGGCCTTGCCAATTGCCATTCCTACTGTAAATGGCACCAATTGGTGCAGCTATTGGGTACATTTTGCCCAGCTGACTAAAAAGACTACTTTCCCCTCAACCCCTGGTTCTCAGTTATTATATTACCTGGTGATCCAGGTTATCCAAATTCTGAGCCCATTTTTCCAGGTTTCCCTCATGACCATTTATGCAGTCCACAAAACTGTTTTGGCTCATGGCCCCAACTTTGGCTGCCCCATGACTGTGACATCACAAGAACCTACTCCCTTGAGTTAGTTTTTGGACCTGACATTTCTGGGAATAGGATGTTGCTGAACAGCAATCCTAGAGGGACAGTCAAAGCTTTGGGGTTCATGCTAGCTAGACTTGCTTAGTCAAAGCAGCAGTTCCTGTGCTGAGATGATGTGGTTCAACTTTCTTCATCATTTAATTGTGGTAGTTGTTAGGAGTCATCAGTTGGGAAGTGAGTCGCTCTCACATGAGAGTTCACCGAGAAAGGACTGAAGATGGAGTGTCACTCCTCTACCTCATCATGATAGAAGCCAGCACTGAAGGAAGATGCTTAATTAGCTAGTTGGTTGAACTGTCAAAATACAAAGATTCCTCCTCTGTAAAAATTATTTTTTGTTGATCACAGGACCTCCAGAACTTGATTCTCATCTCTTCATTAATGAAGATGAAGAAGTATTGCTTTTCTATCTCAGTGTGATAGAAGCTAGCACTGAAGGGAGATGCTTAATTAGCTAGTTGGTTGAACTGTCAAAATATAAAGATTCCCCCTCTGTAAAAATAATTTTTCTTGATCATAGGGCCTCCAGAATTTGATTCTCACATCTTCATTAATGGGTCTTGGCTACAAGGAGCTTGGAAGGCTTTGAGAGAACAGTCCTCCTCTGAGATGTATAATCTCCCCATTCACTGAAGATCTATGCCTCAAGTTCATAATGTAGAATTCTTCTGTTTCATCTCAGCATTCCTAACAGGCTTTTCTCCAAATTGACCTCTACAGTTTTCTTTTACTGAATGTTAGTGGCATTATCCAGAGAGGACTGAATAGCCTTCCCCTCAAGAAATTCTACTGGTCTTATAGGGATTCTCTCATGAGCATGCAAAATGCTTGGGACTAGAATTTTTTGGACTTTGGAATACCTGCGTTTACATTGGGAACAGAAGTCTTTTGGATTTTGGATTTTTATATTTTGGAATACCTGCATTTTTATTCACATAAAATGCAAAATCTTAGAGATGGGACCCATGTCTAAACACATGTACCTTATACACATAACCTGAAGATAGTTTTATACAATATTTTTAAATAATTTTGTGCATGAAACAAAAGTTGTGTACATTAAACCATTAGAAAGAAAAGTTGCCACTATCTCAGCCACCCATGAAAAATGTTTTGGATTTTGGAGTATTTTGGATTTCAGAATTCCTGATAAGCAATAGACCAAAATCAACTGGATGATGGACCAAAATCAAGTCAATTTCAATTCAGGAGAAATTACGTAGCATTAATCCTGCAAGATTCTCCTTATATAGTCTATCATAGAAATGCACTAGGATGAATGTTATGTGAGTTCATCCTGCCTCATGTGGCTTTTAAAAAGGAACATGTCTGAAAAACATTTATTTCTGTACTGTACCTGTTACAATGTGCACACTGAACTCAGTATGCTGCATTTTTTATACTCACAGAAGCAACAGAATTTAAGGTTCGGATTTACTGCTGTCAACCACAGATATTCAAAATGTATGAATTTTGTTGAAAAACATATGGCTTCATTTTATATGCCTTCTGGTGTTGGAGGCATGTATTTTGCATGCAGCCATGTACTCCAGAAAATTTAATCATGAGTGCTGGCAAATCTGAACCACCAAATTTAATAACCTAACATATTTTGGTTTGATAGCTTAGTAGTACCAACTGTCCAATGCAGCTGCTATTTTCAATTTTTCCAAGGGGTTTGCTTTGTAAGGTAGAATGAAAATACTTGTTAAACACTCTTGTTAAATACTTCCCCTTTTTTACATAGATGACTCCTATTTTCTCATAACACATGTGAGTATGTAAGTGTTTTCTCATGTTGTATATGCAGATAGTGAGAAGAAGGGCAAATATGGTTATTGATCCACCAAGAAAAATTCTACTCCAGTGAAAGTTTGCATCAGTTTCCAAATTTCTAGCACCATCACAGTGGAACATTTAGAAATGCAATTTAAGGCATTCAAAGAAAAGACTATGGTAGAATCCTTCAAAACCACAACACTGACTCTTCATGAACTTACCAAATCACTGTACACAATCAAGGAGATCTTTCCCAGCATGCAAACTATGTGCACTGCAGGACTCAACTTTGGTACATCTAAAAGGGTGTGTGAAAATTCATGCTCAATTTTGACACACCTGTTAATGTCATAGAGGCATTCAGTGCTTCAGCAAGGAAAAACAAATTTAGGGCCTAAGCAGACTGCCAGAAATAGTGCACATTAAATTGAGGCACTGCCCTGGCTCAGTGCTAGGGAATCATGGGAACTGTATTTTTTTCTGAGACATTGAGCCTTCTCTGTCAGAGAGCTCTGGTGCCACAATAAAGTACAGTTCCCATGATTCCCTAGCACTGAGCCAGGGCAGTGCCTCAATTTAATGTGCACTATTTCTGCCAGTCTGCTTAGGCCCTTAGTTAACTTGATTTTTGAAAATAATGAAAGAATTTCAAGTGGATATTTTTTTCCCGCAAGTTTGCAGAGAAATTACAGTTCATTAGACTTTGGCTACATCTGCACTGAAGCAATAAAGCAATTTAACTCTAACTGCCGTGGCTCAGTGATGTGGAATCTGAGGATTTGTAGTTGATTTTGGCACCAGAGCTTTCTGACAGAGAAGGCCAGATATTTCACAAAACTACAAATTCCAGAATTCCATAGCATTGAGCCATGGCAGTAGAGAAAAAGTGAGTCCCATTGTAAAAACAAAGAACACACCTTCCACCTCATCTCATTCACTCTTCCTGTCCAGCCATCCAGGTACTGTCTCAAATCCAATAAATGTTTTATCACTTTGAAGTTAACTCTGGAGTGATAAAACATTGACACAGTATCTGGATGGCTGGAGAGGAAGGGTGAATGAGTTGAGGTGGAAGTAAGTCCCATTGCATCCTTTTGCAATGGGACTTACTTTGTCTCAGTTTCTGTTCAGACAAGTTCCCTGAGAGCTATGCCTTACCAAAACTGTTTAAAAATATTTTCACTTGTATTTGTTTTTAAATCACAGCAACATTCATTTGCATAGATAGACAGGTATAAGAGTTTGAAACTCAGTACATATTTGCTTTGAACCCTGTTTCCAAATAAGGATGATCTAGGAGTGCCAGGTTGCAACTTTAGAGGTGAAGTCTATTTTTAGCTGATCCACAGCTGCAAAAAAAGGATGCAGCTGTTGCTTCTCCCACCTCACTCCTCACTCCAGTTTTGTTGCCTTCTCATTCCTTAATTGATGCCTTTTGCTTCAGTATGTGGGAGAAAAGAGTGGGTGATGATACTGGAGAAGGAGTGGAAAAGATAAACCATAGCTACATCCTTTTATGCAGCTGTGTGGATCTGTTAAAGAGAGAGAGGGATGGGGTGTGAGAGAGAGAACCTCTGGCTTTCTTCGCCATTCTAGAGAAATTTCTCCCTCTGCAGATGTGAAAAGGATTTTCCCCCTGATCATCTGTATCTGGAAGAATAATATAATACAGAATCACAGAGTTGGAAGAGACCTCATGTACCATCCAGTCCAACCTCCTGCCATGCAAGAATACACAAAGCACTCCCAACGAATGGCCATCCAACCTCTGTTTTAAAATCTCCAGAGGAAGATCTCTCTACCACGCTCCAGGACACTGTGTTCCACTGCTAAATAGCTCTTCCTGTCAGGAAGTTCTTCCTAATGTTTAGGTAGAATCTATTTTCCTGTAGTTCTGTGTCCTAAGTCCAAAACACACAGCAAAAATAATCCAGTTTGAGACTGCTTTAACTGCTCTGGCTCAGTACTAGGGAGTCCTGGGAATTGTGGTTTATTGTGACACCAGAGCTCTCTGACAGAGGAAGCTAAATGTCTCACAAAACTATAGTTCCCATCATTCCCTAGTCTCAAACTGGATATTTCTGAAGTTTTGGACCCTAGTCTCTGGAGCAGCAGAAAACAAGCTTGCTCCTTGTTCAATATGACATCCTTTCAAATATGTAAATATGGCTAACCTGAACCTTTTCTTCTCTAGGCTAAATGTACCCAGCTCCCTAAGCTGCTTCTCACAGGCCATGGTTTCCAGACCTTTCACCATTTGATCACCCTTTTTTGAACACTTTCCACATTGTAATTGTAATTACAGCTTGTAAACCACTGTTATTTCAACATACCCTTTGTGAGGGAAGCAAGACATGTGGACTTCGATGTCAGAACCTAAGCCCAAGTGTTTGGGTTAAATGTGACTCAGTATTTTGCCATCTAGTGATTACAAACAGAAAGACAGTGGCCAAGAAGGAATATTTTCATCAGATTTAGCCTAGTCTAAGGACCGAGACTATTTAACTTCCATGCCTTATTTTGGATTTATTTGGTTTACTTTTGTTTGAATACACTTCCAATCCTGATCAGAACCTCTGAAATAGAGCTTACTTGTTTGTACTTTGTGCAAGCTATTGATGCTCAAGTACGTTGATGTAAGGCCAGTTAATCATACTGACTTTAATAAGACTACATCTACTTGGATCCAGGTACTTTTGACTTATCTGTTTTGTAGATCAGATTTTATGTATTATTTTTTGCAGTGCACTCAAGGTTATATAAATTTGGGAGGAAAAGACTTTGCCTAGTGGCTCCCCCAATGCCTGTTGGAGAGTTGCAAATAGAATCCAGATTTCCTGACTCTCAGCCCTTTTATTTTAAATATGGTTTCCCTCCTGTGTCACACCCCTGAACATTATCTGAGCACAGTATTGTACTACACAGAAAAAGATGACCAAATGTAACTAACACCACATGTTGCTTTGAAAGGCATAGCAGGTAGGCATTTTATTGGGACTGTGCAGAATGTAGGATTTGTGCACTGCAATGAAACTTACCAGTCTCTGTTTGCTGCTTACAAATATATTTAGGATTAGGGATGTAAATCCTTGGGTATTTCATCCTTATGTGTGAGGTCAAATAATTATGGTAGTTTTCTCCTTGCTGCAAGAGGAAACATATATTCCTCAGAAGTATTCTATCCATACTCTAATGCAGATGAAAACACTCATTTTTTGTTTTGTTTGGTTTTTTTGGCACAAACCCCAAATGTTTTTGTCGGCAAAGAAATTCATCCAAAACACTTTGGTTGCTTGAATACCAGGAGAAAGTTGCAGAAAATTCTTGCTAACCCTAACACACACACACCCTCAAAGTCATACTTCCCTCTGGGATAGCAACTGAACAAGGATGCACCTACACAATAGAAATAATGCAGTTTGATGCCACTTTAACTGCCATGGCTCCATCCTACAGGATTCTGGCATTTGTAGTTTTGTGAAGCACCAGCACTATTTAGCAGAAAAGGCTAAAGACCTTGAAAACTACAAATCATAGGATGAAACTACAGAAGTTAAAATGGTGTCACTGCATTATTTCTACAGTGTAGATGTACCTTTCGGCAGGGGCTCAAGCATGTGTTTCTGCCTCAACTGTTCTCACAGAATGATCTGCCTGCCTAGATAAAGCAGGCAGCGAAAACTCTTCAGCTGCTGCAGTAATGTCCATCATCTGCTCTGTGCAAAAGACACCCAAGCCAAGTGACTACCCTGCTTTCTGGATTCCTGCAACTGGACTCTTGACTACTCTTTTGCACAAACCTAGCTTGGTTTTCCTGGTTACTGACTTATTCCTCAGCATCTTGACCTCTTAACTGCTAATTAGACATGTGGCTTCCCTTTTCTCCCAGTGAATTGCAACATCCAACACAGTTTTTCAACTATTAAGAAAACCATGGTTGATCTCAAAACAAATAATTAGAAATATTCTTACTATCCTTTACTAGCATTACCAGGTATGTGCTTTATGGATTACTTTCCCTGATTTGCACATTGGTCAAACTGTATCTGTACATTCCTTAGGCTTCTTTTATGGTCATATGAGAGCCAGTGTTAAATCCAGTGTTGAGCTATAGGGTAAAATCCAATATCCTATATAACCTAATTTATTTCAGTAGGTCTCTGAGCACACTCTAATTAGAAGTAATGTTGGATTTCGCTTATAGTTACCTCACCTGAATGTAAGGCTTATTTACCATTTTTAATAATAATAAATAATTTTATTTTTATCCCGCCCCTCTGCACACATAACCAGGGCAGCTTACAGCATTAAAAAACAGAAAAATACAATATATATCCCCCAAACCCCTCCTATCCCTTAAAATAATATTAAATAATAAAACTGTTTAAAACATACTTAAACAGGGGTAGGCAACCTTTCCCCTTTAAGGACTGAGGGACTTCAGCTCCCAGAAGCCTCAGCCATGTTGGCCAATAGTCCCATGTTGGCCAATAGCTCCTGGGATTCTGGGAGCTGAAGTCCCTCGGCCCTTAAAGGGGAAAGGTTGCCTACCCCTGTACTTAAATAAGACACAATAACACACAAACAGACAAACAAATAACAATCACTGCGGCAAAAAATTAAGGGAGAAAATGAACTGACTCTTAGAGGCCAGGGGTGTCTATCTATTTTTGTGTGGTATACATTTCCCCCCAAATTTTGTCAGGTTTAGAGTTGACACACTGAAAACTGGAAGGGCTTCTGTACCTTTAATATTTATATAGAAAAGGATTTCAGCAGGTGTTGCTTGTTACCGGGTATGTGATGAGTAACATCTGCTGAAATTCCCTCTTCTACGTGAACATTAAAGGTACAAAAACCCTCTCCAGTTTTCGCAATCCCAGCCAGGTTATGCTTTATGGCAGGAGATCAGTCAAACCTTCTGTTCTTCACAACATGGTAAAGCTTAAATCGGTTCATCTTTGGGATTTAATTGTTTGTTTTCTTACTTTTTCATTAAGAATAATGCTTGTTGATGAGACCTTTAACCAAGAAGCAATTGTTAATCCTCCATTCCTTTGAAGAAACTTTTTATGCCTCTTTCTCTGTAGCTCCTTCACAAGTCCTTGCTCCTGGGTTCAGATAGAATGGAGTCTCCCAGCCAAATTTGTAGGCTTTCCCCCTTTCTTGCTAACATGCTTTATGGCACTGTGGAGACAATATGCTGGGGAGGAGGGAGTGGATTGGCAGGAACTAACCAAAAAGATGGATCCAGCAGTCAGGAGGTGCTCAGTTGAACTGCACATCTTTCTCTTTTGTCAGATCGTTGGCTGTGATCACCAGCTGGGAAGCACTGTGAAGGAAGATAACTGTGGGGTCTGCAACGGAGATGGTTCCACCTGCCGTCTTGTTCGAGGCCAATATAAATCTCAGCTCTTGGCAAATAAACGTAAGATGTTGATTTGGCTTTTACCTCAACAAGAATATGAAAGTTCTCCAAACAATGACAGACTTGGCAGTAATGTGTGAGCAAAAAACAGTGTTACCTGTAACATGTTCTTTTGGTGGGTAACATGGGCATAACAATTCCCCTTTCACAACCCATATATGAATGGTGATGTCATTAACGTCTTGCATGTGTAACCACTAATGTTTATTCAGTTCCTTTTTCTTCTTCCTGGTCTCTGTGACTCACACAAATGGGGTTATCCTGTGCCTGCATAGTGCCTCATTCAGAACCGTCTAGAGTGTTACATAATCTTTGTGTTTATTCATTCCCTTTTCTTGATCCTTTGGACAATTTGAAAGGACTTTATCAAATTTTAGATCATTTTCCTACCTTTGAAAAGATTAAAAAAGAGCTTAAAAGTAGTACAATACAATGAGCAGTGTAACAA
Source organism: Phrynosoma platyrhinos (assembly GCA_020142125.1). Classification (NCBI taxonomy): domain Eukaryota; kingdom Metazoa; phylum Chordata; class Lepidosauria; order Squamata; family Phrynosomatidae; genus Phrynosoma; species Phrynosoma platyrhinos. Next base: position 102,551,121 of record CM034703.1, read on the forward strand.
AACATGTTTACATCTTTGCAACTGTAGTAGTAATGCATTCCTGGGAGGAGGCTTTGTAATGTGTTACAAAATGGATTATTTTTGTTAAAGTAGTTTTACAATAATGATATGCAAAAGAAAGTAGTTTTACAATAATGATATGCAAAAGAAAAAAGGAATAAGTGGTTCTTAAAATTATAATAATAACCAAACATATATATATATATATATATATATATATATAGCATTGTCTTCAACTGTATTGAGTTTTCCCTGGGTAATAAGGCACAACTAACTTCTGTATAATCCATCGTCTGTCACCAAAGGTTTGGTCTGTTCATTCTTCTGTAACAAGGGCTGGGAGATGAGTTTACCAGATGTGACAAAGGACATGACAGCTTTTCCTTAAGTGTTGGATGGAAGCTCCACAGGTGTGACAGTAATGGAAAAAACTGCACCTGCTGAATGATCACACAGAAAAGAGGCAGAGCTGTTAAATCAAACTGGGTAAAATCAGGCACGTCCTTCATTAGCTTGTGTGGCACACAGATTGTAGTATTTGTGCGCTTAAAAGTAATTGGGTTGCATTTCTAAGGACTCAAAACTAGAATGGGCTTGCATGAACATGATGTCCCAAAACAGTTCATTTGTAAAATAGTACAGCTGGGGCAATACTACTTTATAACACCAAGCTTTATAACTACAGCACTCTCATAATCTCTGTATGCAGACTTTGGAAGGAAGGAGCATGTGAAGGGAAGGTAGCCATTGTACCTTTCATTTCCTAGCTGCTCTCTCCTGAGATTCACCCTTTCTGCTGCTTTTACCCATGCTAGTGTGCTAGACTCAGATTCATTGTGCAAAGATGGGTCTGAAAGTGGGAGACAAAGGGGCAGGTGCTAGCATATGAAAGGCTAAGAACTCTTTCTCCTGACATCCCGCTGATGCATGGGTAGGATGCATGCAGCTCTCCAGATATTGCTGGATTACAGCTTCCCATCTTCCTCAACCTTGGCCAGTCTGGTATGGACTGATGGTATTGTTGTCCATCAACATTGAGAGGACCACACAATTCCCGTTCCTGTGAAGGACAAGTTGTAATAGAAAAGGACCATTGTTACACCTGGCTTCAGTTTAACTTATAGTATCATTAATCCTCCCGTTCACTGTTAATGCTTAGCTTGTTATCCCCACTGCCCATAAATGAGCCCAGTATCTACATTTGCTTCCCATGTGTGTACATTCACACACTCATGTCTGTTTCTGTTCACAGTCTGAATTTAGAAAGAAAAAATTATGTGTAACCTAAAAATCTAGAACAGTGTAATTTCAGATGAGGGTGTGTGGAGCCATTTCTGTGAATATCTTATCCCATCTATTTATATTTGGTTTTTGTGGGGAACACTGTATGGCATTTGCTTACAGAATCTCTCTTACTGTCTCAGAGAATAGTCTCATGGCTAGAAAGTTTGAGACATACCCTTCTGAACACTCACATGCCACCAGAGATGGAGCAGTTGTGTTAGTGTATGGAGGAGTGATAACTAGAAGGACAGCTACTACATTATTGAGCAAGAACTACCTGTGGTGAGGCAGAAATAACATAGTCAACATAGTTTCATGGATACTGTTGGATCTATGCTGGAGAGAGGTGGGTTTAAATTCCCACTGAGACTTGAAACTCCCCATGGATCAATCACTGTCTCCTTATCACACTCCATACTGGCTTGAGCTCCAGGGAGAAAAGAACAAGATAAAAATATAGTCAACAAAAGCTACATTTGTTTTCATATCCCTTCCTCATAGGCTTCCTTGTTCACACAAACTTACTGAGCATTGCTAATTAGTTTATCTCTAGATATAAGTGTAGTACTAATAATTAGAGAGCCAGCATGGTGTAGTGGTTGAAGCATTGACTTCATCTGCACCAGAGGATTAATGTAGTTTGACACTGCTTTAACTGCCATGGCTCAATGCTATGGAATTCTGGGATTTGTAGTTTAGGGAGATAATTACCATTTGCTGACAGAGATCTCTGGTGCTACAACAAATGGTAAATCCCAGGATTCCTTAGCACTGTGCCATGGCAGTTAAAACAGTGTCAAATTGCATTAATTCAGCAGTGTGGCAGCAGCCTTGGTCTACATCACAAGGCTCCTGTGCTAGCAAGAGCTCTGCTGAGCAAGAGCCCTCGTATGTTAGGAACAGCCTTGTGTTTAGCCAATTGACAAAATAAACCAAGCATCATTGCTCATCATTTTGCATTATGACAGGTTCAATTTGTTCTGTAAGGTAAAATCATAACATTGCTCATTTCAATTATTAACTCTTAGCCTGTTGTGGCTGTTTTTTGTGTTGTTGTTTTTTTAAATACTTGTCCAAATGTAACCATTCCCAGACCACATTCTTCCCCAATGCCACAGCTATGTTTCTATGCTACAAGGCATGCATGACATAAACAACCTTTGGCTACTGGATAATTTCTGCTTTCATTTCTGATTTTCCTTCCCTGTTACACTATCATGAGAGATGGTCCCTGGAGGGGAGCATCTGTGAAGCAGGTAGCAAGAAGATACCAGAGCTGTCTTGCTGCACTTCAGGGATTCCTTTCCTTAGCACTTTTGAATTAGCAGCTTCTTTGCCAAAAATACACTCATTTTTTTTCCTCCAAGAATTCCAAACACACTGCTGGCTGGGTTCATCATATTGAATTCATTTTCTCTTTGTATCTGCATTCAATTCTGTCCTCCCACTCTGTGTACTGAGAGTAGAGAAGAAGGGAAGAGAAGTGATGCGGGGGCTGGGTTGGGAAAACAGGATCAGAACTGAAAGAACTATGTGGAGTGTTTCAACTGTTAGCACTTGCAGAGGAAACAACTACCTTAGGGTTGGTATATCAGTCTCAGAGGTGTCAGGAGCAAAAAAACAGCAGTAGGGATGAGGGGAGGAGAGACCTGTCCCCGACTTTCCTCCTACACCCTTCTGAAGGGGAAACACCTGGGTTCATGTCCCCTTCTTGCATATAAAAATGAAAGATTATTTGAAATTTTGGCACTGTAATAATCTAGCTCCCTCTTTGCAGCTACCAAAAACATATCACATAGGGGTTTTTTTGGGATTTTTTTTTTTTTTGCACCTACCTTAAAAAACTAGTCTAGGGTCAAATGTAGCACTTGTTTTCATGACCTTTCTGCCTTTGTTCTCAGTAGTATCATAACACTGGATGCAATCTTAAAGCTCTAAATACCAAAAAAATTAAAAAAATAAAAATAAAAATCCCCCCACACATACAAAAACAACAGCATATATGAAAATGCAATACAGAAACTACACCACAACGGATTTACCCATTTTCATGCCTCCTAAATACATAATTGAAAATTGTTGTTGTTGTTGTTGTGTGCCTTCAAGTCATTTCCTACTTATGATGACACTATCATGGACTTTTCTTGGAACAATTTGTTCAGGGAAGGGTTGCCTTTACCTTCCTCTGAGGCCAAGAGAATGTGACTTGTCACTATCTTATTCAAAGTAAAAAGGGACTAGTTCTCAGCCTGGGGAACAGCAGTTCTTCTCCAGCACCATCAATACTTCTCTTTCTGAACTCAACTACCAAGTATAGACCTTTCCTTAGGGTTTTCCCACCCACTGGGCCAAACTAATAATTCATAGTGGCTACACTAGCTTTTCTAAAATCCACATTCTCAGAGTAACCAATGAAGTGGACTGTGAACCCAGTGTTGGTTTCCTTGATATTTGCTGGTTGAGAACCTAAGGACAGTATCAATATGGATTATCCTAATGGCCACAACCATGTAGAGGAAAAAAGATCTGACCCAGTAAAACAAATATAATATTTCTTCCTATCCAACAGTGATATGAGTGATTGTGATGGGTTAAAAAAAGAAAAAGCACAGAAGACTCTTAGATGACTTGCTTTTGCAAATGGCAAAGTCAGACTGGTCATTTTGGATCAATATTCTGCCCTTTACTTGATTGTATCCAACAAAACACTGTATATCAAGGGTGATACTGTGGTTCTCCAGATGTTTTTGGATTGCAGCACCCATGGTCCCTTATCACTGGTTATGTTTATTTCTGCTGATAGGGATTGCTGTCCAGTTATATAATACTGTGTGCACTGTCTATAGGAGTTATCTAGTAGAGCGCGTTGCGGCGGCGGAGGCAGCGGCAGTGTGCGCGGGGGGGTTGCACGTGCTGCAGCGGAGGGTGCACGCGCGTGAGCGAGCCCGCCGCCATTCCCCCCCCCCCCCCCCCCCCTCGGCCCAGCTGAGACCTGGGCTACGGGAGACCAGCCGAGGTCTTAAAAAGGTTGCCTTCCCCTGTAGTAGAGATTGGCATTGAGGCAGCGAATCCACTTTGGCTTATAGTCTGATGTTTAAAGTGGCTATCCAAGGTGTAGAACACTATCTCCAAAACTGGTTAGCCCATTGGATAGCATCTTTAAAGTTCATACTAAAAACAAGAGTGGATTTACTGCCTTAGTGATATCAGAGTGACTAGGTTCTGCTGGTCATAATGAGAAGAAGATTAAGAATGTGGAGGGCAGCTATGAAAGAACTAGAAAAGATCCTAAAATGCAAAGACATACAACTCAATGCAAAAGTCAGAACCATACAAGCCATCATATTCCCTATTACCATGTATGGATGTGAGAGCTGGACAGTCAAGAAAGAAGATAGGAGGAAAATGAACGCATTTGAGATAATGTGATGCTGGAGAAGAGTGCTGAGGATCCCATGGAGAGCCAAAAGGACAAACAAATGGGTCCTAGAACAGATCAAGCCAGAGATATCCCTAGAAGCCAATATGACAAGACTTAGACTGTTGTACTTTGGACACATCATGAGAAGGCATGAATCGTTGGAAAAGACAATAATGTTAGGAAAGATGGAGGGAAGTAGAAAGAGAGGAAGGCCACATGCTAGATGAATGGACTTTATTAGGGAGACCAGGAATATGAGTTTGCGAGAGCTAGGCTTAGCAGTAGAGGACAGGGGGCCTGGAGATGTCTCACCCATAGGGTCGCCATGGATCGAGCTCAATGTCAAGGCAGTTAACAATAACAACAAAGCTTCTACTGGTACAAGATGTTTAATACAACAGCTCTCACATCCATACATGGTAATAGGGAATATGATGGCTTGTATGGTTCTGACTTTTGCATTGAGTTGTATGTCTTTGCATTTTAGGATCTTTTCTAGTTCTTTCATAGCTGCCCTCCCCATTCTTAATCTTCTTCTCATTATGACCAGTAGAGGAATAAATATGCAATGTCTTGTGTTTTGTTCAAACATGATTTGGATGGTTAAATTTAATTGAATAAAATCTGTTCTGCTACCACTCTTGAATCAAAGAAATCTCCTGTCTTCGCTTCTTTATCCTTCTCAGTGTTCACATGCATACACATGGTCTGCCCTTTTCTGGCCTCTTTCAAGTAAACATGCTGCCATGTGCTGATAAAAAGACAGCTTTGATGAACTTTCCTCTAACCTTGGCTTTGTGTCAAGCCTAAATGGATTATTCTCCAGCGGTTCCAAACTACTTCACCTCAAGTCACAAGAGATTTTTCTTTCCTGATATTGCAGCTGATTACAAATGAAAGCTGTTATCTCCTCTGTGTAGTTAAATTCATACATATTCTCTCCCAAAATCAAAGGGTCAAAAGAGGAAAGACATTTTGTGGTATAAAATTATTTATTTACTTACTTATTGGCTTGGTTGGGCCAAAATGGATGAGATGCAATTTGCAAAGCAGCTAGATAGACATTATTGTTAATGCCTTAAGAAAGTCTAGACAATTATATGACTCAGAGAACCTAACATTACTTTGTGGCTTCAACAACTTGGCTTCAAAAGAGGCATCGTAACTCAGTTGTTGGCTTTGCTGGAGTTGAACATTTAAAGTCAAAAGAAAGCAAGAGCAAAAATTTTACAGTGTGAACATCAAATCTGTTTTCACAAGGGAGTAGGGAGAAGGAAGAACAGAAGCCCCTTATGGTGGTGTTGAGCTTACTGGAATTTTTTTTATAAAGTTAACATAGAAAGTTTGCTGTTGCTTGCACTTCAGATGACCTGTGGGTAAACATAGGCTTTCTATTTTCAGCAGTCCCAATCCATTAAGTTTTATTAACCTATTTTTGTACTACAAGGGCAGCAAATGTTTCACTGACCCAGTCTAATGTTTGAAAAAAGTGGTAAACGATATTTGCAAACAATCAAAAGTGCTTTAAAATAGTTTGTCTCTAAACTTGTGAAGTTAGAAAAAGTTTTTAAATGTAATTCATTCTATTTAAAATAGAAGGAAAGCTGGCATCCAACATGGGTTTCTTCATCATTATTTAAAATTAATCCAATTTAAGAGATAGAAAGGTTGGAGAGAATAGTTCAAAATATTAGAAGATAGCAGACTTTTTTTATTTCTTTACTTAAAGACAGCAGCTGCAAAGGAGATCTCCTTTTCCACAAATAGTATAGTAAACTGAAACAGTAAAAAATTACATGAAGAAGTGTGATTTCAGAGTGGTCCATTGAATGGTAGCAAAATCAGTATTTATGAATAATAATTTGTAGATCACATTTAAAATGTCAAATGCTTTACAATATTTACTGTATTTACTGGTCTTTCACCACAACTTATGACAGTGAATTGCATAGTTTAACTGCATTATGTGAAGAAACATTTCTTTTTATCTATCCTGTATCTCCCTCTGCTCAGCTTCATTGAATAACCCCGGGTCATAGTTTTATGGGACAATGAAAAAGATGTATACCTACCCATTTTTTTCACACTATACATTATTTTTCTTTCTTGCCTTTTATCCTAAACTAAAAGTCTCCGTTATTTTCCCCAAGGATAATTTTTTCAATCCTCTGATCATTTTAGTTACACTTCTCTGTACTATAGTTCTATAGCATATTTTTTTTTCTTTAGCTCTATAGGATGTTTTTTGAGATGTGGTAATCAGAACTGTACACCATATTCAAAATGTGGCTCGGACTTTCCTTCCTGCACATAGTTGCAGCCATCAAGATGTTCTTTGCTGTTTCAGGGTTCTCAACCAGAATGTATTGAGGAAATGATGGTTTATTGCACCACTAAATAAAGCGTTTTGCCTGTCCTGAATCCAATCTTAATTTGGGCGACATCCAAACCATATCGCAGCAATTTTGCTGCCAAAACAGCTGCCCG
>CM034703.1:102558412-102580945 GCA_020142125.1 Phrynosoma platyrhinos
ATGAATGGAAGTGACAATGGTTTTAATCAATAAAATTTATTTAAAAAAAAAAAAAGATTGAATTCGGGACAAGTGAAATACTTTATTTTAGTGGTCCAATGTCTGTTTCATTGATTACTCTGACAAAGTGGACTTTGAAAAGCTAGGTCCCGACTTTGAGATAAAATGGCACCATAGATTTTTATATAAATATCTGTGGTAGCAGTTATAGTTTTGGTTCTAATGTTGTGAAATTTCCTTAGAATATCATATTTAGTTTTTTTAAATAATGTAACATGAATGCACAGCACTGTACAGGAATTTAGAGCTTGGATTTCTAATCTCTTTGTGTATCATGCCTCAAAATTCTCTTATGGAAGATGAGTATATATCATCAACGTGTTCTTAGGCAGCACAAATCCTTTTTTGAATAATGAAAATCAAGAGGGCAACATGGGAGCTATTGGCTCCCTACAGACTCTATTTTTGCAGCATTCAGAGCTCGCATCCTCACCTGCACTGCTGCCAGAAAAAAAAGGGGGGGTGGCAAAATATGAAAATAAATGAATTTCATTCCTGGAACCCTCCTTGAAGTACAGTCCTCCACTGAAGCAAGATGCTAAGTGTTTCAACTCTGTACCTTGTAAACAGTTCCTGCTACAGGCTCCTGTGCCTCTATCTGCCCGTGCAAAGTGTTGCTTGTTATTATGCAGTAGAACATTATTTCCTGCTATCACCTTTCTCCTTCTTTGCCTGCCTCCATCTGCACCATATTCTTTCATCCTCAGTTGTCCTTGCAGCATCCTGTGTGAAGTCTCCTGGATTCTATCCTCACTTAGAACTTTGTCCGCATGATCTAGCAATGTGTAAATTAAACTGTTTGTCAAATATATCTTCCCCCTCCCAACCAAATTAATATTTCACCCTTTTTCTTGGAAGATAATGATTTCATTTTCAGCAAAAAAAAAAAAGTGGTGACCCTTTCCCCTTTTGCATTAAAATGTTTTTGAACATTCCTTAACATTACACATGCTAATTGCTGAGAACAAGGCTTGCAGAGAAGCAGGGTTTTTTTTTAAGGAAAACAACTGTTTATTATAAATATATCATAAAGAGAAAGACCCAATATGATTATGATAGCTTTCCTTTTAAAATGTGGACGTTTGTCTGGCAGAGCAGACCATGATGACTGTGAAATGGTAGAGCCTGATTGTTTCACATTTAGTTTTTCGTCAAGGTTCATTGGGTTTGAGTGTTTTTCTTTTTAGGTGGCCAAAAACTTGGCTTACAATTTTCCCATGAAGAACTGTTTTTACTGCTTGTTTGGAAACTGGGAGCTTCCTTTGCTTGTTGATCATGTGTGCTTTTCCCTTCCCCTCCCTATTTTTTTCCCCTCCATTCAGTGGATGACACTGTGGTCGCTATTCCCTATGGAAGTCGGCATGTACGCCTAGTGCTGAAAGGTCCTGATCACTTATGTGAGTAAAAGTAGCCTTTATTTTATATTGGACAGACAACTCATAATATCCTTGGAAATTCTATTTAGAACAATGTATTGTGGTTTCTTTCTTTTCCATCGGTGTTCAGAGTCCTGTACTCAGCTGCCAGTCCCATAAACATCAATAAGGAGCTACATCTTTATTTGAAAGAGTAACTATTTGACCTGTTAATAAAACTCTTTATACCCCTTTTGAATTTTCCATCCATCCATATGTGTATGCATGTATATATATCACTTGATTGATGTTGAGAACTTTTGTTTTTAAAAAAGTGTTTCACTAGCTGATGAGAATACAGGGGAGGTTTCCCTGCTGTTCAGCTGAACCATCACTCATGACTTTAACACATGTTCCTGTTCATATGTTTACTTTTGCATTTTACTGTCGTGGAATAAAATCTAAAGGAGACATCCACATTTAGTATAAGGTTGTGCTGTTAATGAAAGCATCACATACCAGCCAAAGAAGGTATGACAATGCCCTGTAATAGTCTTCCCCAATGTGGGAACACTCCAGATGTGCTGGACTTCGATTCCCATTACCCTTCATCCAATATGGCCAATAGTAATGATGCAGGAGATAGTCCAACATATTTGTAGCATAACTGACTGGGAAAGGAAGATGGATAAAGAATCAAGAACTGAGACTTGGTAGAGAGAAGACATGAGAAATACAGACACACTAGTTTTTTGACCAATTATACTACCACATGTTTGGCTTACTGAGGAGGAGAGTGGTGCCAAAAATATGTTCTGGGAATATTCTGGTTAGGTGAGCTTCCTATCTGACTTATTTGTCTGACTTCAGAGTAGCTTGGCCCCTGTTATTAGCAGACATACACGTATCTGTGAGTACTGGGCATCTAGACTGAAGATGCAATATGGAGATAGAAGATAAGACCCCTGAGTAAACCCCAGTGAAGTTGAAGCACTAGGAGGATATGATGGCTGAAAATGTGAGCTGCATCCACCCTCAGAGAATGGGAGACTTACAGTGTAATGACATTAAATTTTTAAAGGGGCAATTCCTGGGCTATGATTTTGTTCTAAACCAGGGGTAGACAACCTTTTGGAGACCTGGGCCGGTCCTCCAAAGGCCAGGTCTCCGCTGGGCCGAGGGAGGGGGGAATGGCGGCATGTGCGCTCATGCACGCGCGCACACCTGCCGCCGCCGCCACGTGCAACCCCCCCACGCGCGCTGCCACCGCCGCCGCACCCACCACGGCGCCCGCGGCCACAGCCACCATGGCACATGTCGTGGCCGCCATTTTGATTTCCAAAATGGCAGCCGCAATTCGTTTGCGCGTGTGCAGTACTCCTGCGCGTGCGCAAACGCATTGTGGCCGCCATTTTGGAAATCAAAATGGTGGCCATGGCATGCATGGCTGCACGGACAGCAAAACACGCGGTAGCAGCAGCGGCAGGGGTCTGCCTGGGCCAGTAAGTCCGGCGACCTCGGCCGGAACTGGCCCGGGGGCCATAGGTTGCCAGCCCCTTCTCTAAACTCACAGATTGTTTTTAATGGAAATAGTAGAAAGCACATTGCCTGAATTATGACAAAATAATGTTCTAAACCCTCTGTCCGTACAGGGAGGTCAGGGAAAGGTTGTCTCCCCCCACCCCCAGATTTGCTTCATTCTTGCTTTACTATGAATTGTAGCACCCATCAGTAGTGAATCCAGTATTCCAAGTGCTGTTGCAAATCAACACAAAGGGCTTGAATTGCAGCATTGTTTCATGTATCACTCATCATCACCCTTTTCCAAAGAAAGAGTTAAATATGAACAAAAGATGTAGAATATATTGGACAATGGTTGCATATATCATATATGGGTTGTTGTGTTTTTTTTTAAGAGAGTGAACTGGAGCCACTGCTTAAGCACACAGAGACAGTAAAGACTTGCAGCTGGTTGTCAGTTGTAAGATAAGCAACAGCAATACTACGAAAGCATGATGTACTTCTGTAAAAGCTTAACATGCTGGTATAGTAGAGAGCCTCTTTTCAGCCTCACAGGGGTCTGTGTTGGATTTGTACTGGAAGACCAGTGGGTGCATGTTAATCTTTTTAAGATTAAAACCTAGAAACTGTGAATAATGACCAGTAAATTGCTGGTTATAAGCCAACAAGTGGGGAAAACAATATGGCATTTTCTTATAAGTTATAATTGCAAGAAATAAGCACCCCTTTGGGTATTCCTGGCCTGTTCTCCTGTGGGTCTTATTTCTTTTCCTATAAATGGCTTACCATCCTCCCATCTAGTCACACACATGCTGCTTCTCCAACTAGCAAATGTTATCACTTTGACTTTCTGTTTTCAATAAAATTAAATTGTAAAGAGGCCAGGACGGGGAGGCTTCATACAAAAAACAGTGTCTATGGGAGATGTTGTGCAAATATCTTCTTTTAGGTTAAGATGGGAACTTGTTCTTCATAGGACGTTATCACACGTGGGCCAGAAAGCGAAAATAAAGTGGAAATGAGGCATTCCGATAATAAACGGAAAATAAACCTTAATTCTGCAAACGTAATTACCTTAATTGCGAATTTACAGTAAGCACATTTAACGTCTACACACAAGCGAAAAAAGCCGTAAATGTACTAGAAATGAGCTTCTTGCACATGCGCAGATCGAGGAATGCTCGCTGGAACCATGGCAACAGCAGGGAAATGCTCCCAAATGCACATTTGGTTATCACATTACGGTAAATGCGAAATTACCTTAATTGCGCATTTGCATTTCCTCCAAACAACCGAATTTCAAAAGATCGCGGTTAACACCTGTTTCTGTCCACTTTCTGTCCAGTTTCTGTGCGACGTCGTGTGAAAACACGGGGCACTAATCCAGTTTCTGTTTGGGTTTTGTGTGGATTAACCAGCAGATTTGCCCCCGTGTGATAACGTCCATAGTGTGGTCATGACCATAGGGTGTGTGATCATACTGCTTTGATAGTATGCTAACTGTTCCTCTATACCAGAGATAGGAAAGTTAGTAGAAAAGGATTTATGTTTTAATTAATTGTCGATAAGCCAAAGAATGTAATAATTTATAGTTATGTTTATGTCTATATTTATATTTATGGCAAGAAATTAACTAGTACATTAAAGTTAAGATGCCATTTTAGTTTAAGTAGAAATCCTACTCTTAAGAGTCTTTTCAAAATAAAACTGAAAAATGCCATCTATTATTTTACTCCTCCTTTCTTCCTTCTCTCTTTTTGGGGGCTTTGCTTCACATGCATTTCAAGTGTTCCTACAAGTCTCTGAAGTTCTATAGATTGTATTGATATAAAGAAATGTACAGTTTCAGTAATGTTGATCCTTTCTTTTGATCTGAAATAGAGCAGGATGAGGGAAAATCAGGTTTAACAAAAAGCAAGAAACAGTTTTTCAAAAATCTGAGAGATTTCAATTTTGAGTAAAGAGCCTGCTGAGGAATATAACATTTGTTGCTTCTTTAAAGTTAGCAATTTGATTGAATTAATTAAATGCCTAATTAACTATTCATAATTAATTCTGGAATTAAGTTAATGTTGAAATTTCAATTTAATCAATTAACCTTAATTCATTTAATAATAAAGTTACCTCTTTTTGTTAAGAAATTTTCTATCTCAATTGACAATAATTGTCATTTGTCTTTAATCAGATCATGGCTCTATCCCATCTCCCAACAACATTCAAACAACATGCAGGATATGGGGCAAAGCAGACTGACACAAAGAGCTGACTTCCCGGACTGAGGGCATGGCGTCCAGACAGCAGCATGCCACCAGTCCACAGGGAAGCTGCATGGCTGACCACACATGTAGCAGACCCATGGCATTTCTGCGTTTCAGTGTTTGCACACACTGTGCCAAAGAGATGCAAAAAAAAAACAAAAAAACAAAAAACAAAAAAAAAAACTCCAAAACACAGCCACAGCATCAAAGACACCCTTTTCCCAAGTGTAAAAAGGAGTGGCTTTCTGCCGATCCTTTTTGCACTGGAAAAGGCAGGGTTGGGATGCAACATGCGGTTGCTGCAGCCCCAACCCGGCAAGCAAAGGGGTGGTGCAGAGCCACTTCTTATGAGCTGTCTATTTTTCTCCATGTGACTGCAGTGTCATCACTTTTATCCCCCATTCCCCATTCCTTTTTTCCCCATCTTTGCCTGGTGAAGAAACATGGATGTTTTGAAAGCCTGCACAATGAATTTTATGCCTGAAGTTATTGTGGACTTGACTTTAGAATATGTAATATGGGCAATGTGAACCCTATACATCCCATGGAGGACATTTTTGTTAATGTGATGTTTGATCGCACCTCTCTCTCATGAGTAAGATAGTAGTTGATTAATAATAGAATGGCACAATAAATTAAATGAACAATTAAAAACATTTTCAAACATTGTGTAAAATGTATGGGTACTTAGTGACAGTGATAGAAAAGAAAGAACAAATAGATCGACAGACTGCAAAGTAATATGCAAAAGTATCCTCCCTCTTCTTTTGACTCATCCACATTTTGTTGTGTTACAAACTGCAGTTGAAATGGATGTAACTGGCAGTGTTGCCACTTAATGTACAAAAGATACTCAACACTGCAAAAGTGCCAACATTATTTTGTGCCACAAAAGTTCAGTAAACAAAAACACTCTTTTGCTTGGCTGTGTAAATAGTCTCTGTGCCCCCCTCCTCATTTAACCACAGTGGTTAAATGCCAATACTGCAGCCACAATGTTGTGAGTTCGATCCTGAGGGGCTCCAAGGTTGACTCAGCCTTCCATCCTTTCAGAGGTCGGTAAAATGAGTGCCCAGCTTGTTGGGGACAATTGGCTTACACATTATAAACTGCTTAGAGACTGCTTAGTTCAATATGAAGCAGTATAGAAATGTAAATACTACACTCATCCCTCCACATTCATTAGGGTTGGGGCACATGCCCCCATGAATGTGGGAAAAATGCAAATAACAAAAACACTATGTTTTTACCTGAGAGAGCACCTCTCTAGGAATCTCCAATGCGACTTTGTTTTCAACATCTGCCAGATATTGACCATAGAATTGCACTGGAGGAGCTACAAATGCCTAACGGAGTGTTCTCTCTAGGAACCTCTAGGTCCTTCAGTGCAACTTTTCATTAAATTTGACCATAGAGTTCCTCTGGAGGACCTAAATATTCCTAGAGAGAACATATTAATAAAATCTGTGAATAATCAAATCTGCAAAAGTCAAAGCTACAAATGTAGAGGGACGAGTGTATTGCTATTGCACCTTATATTATTCATTTATATCCTGCCAGACTGCCAGAAATAGTGCAAATTGAGTCCACTTTAACTGCCCTGGCTCAGTGCTAGGGAGAAAAAAATACAGTTCCCATGACTCCTTAGCACTGAGCCAGGGCAGTTAAAGTGGACTCAATTTGCACTATTTCTAGCAGTCTGCAAAGGCCCTTACTCCCAGTAATGGGATTCAGGGTAGCTAACGTATTTAAAACAATATGTAAACATAAATAAAAGGACAAATAATAAGGTTTAGAACAATTAAACTATGCATTAAGTTAAAATATTAAATATTAAAAATATTAAAATGTGTTAAAAGACTATATACAAACAAAAACAGCACCACACCACATTAAAAGCCTAATCCAGTCAGTTTGTAAAAACCTAATGGTACAAACATGTTTTGACGTGCTGACAGAAGAAGAGCAAGGAAAAGGCCATCCTGGCCTCTTGAGGGAGGGCGTTCCAAAGTCTGGAAGCAGTCACTGAGAAGGCCCTTTCCGTTGTTCCCACCAAACAAGCCTGAGAGAGTGGTGGGACAGAGAGAAGTATCTCTTCAGATGATCTCAGTGCTCTAATTGGCTCATAAAAGGAGATATGGTTGTTCAAATAACTTGGACCCAAGCCATCTAAGGCTTTATAGGTCAAAACCATCACTGAATTGTGCCCGGAAATTGACCTGCAGCCAGTGGAGCTGTTGCAAGAAGAGTTGTATGAGATTTGTATGCTCCCTATAGCCAGCTCCATTTAACAACCTGGCTGCAGCTGTTTGGGCCAACTGAGGTTTCTGAGCACTTTTCAAAGGCGGCCTCATGCAGTGTGCACTACAGTGATGCAAACGGGCTTTAACCAAGACAGTTACCACCGTGGCCAGATTCAGCTTCTCCAGGCAACAAGGTCTAGTGCAACCCATTATCTCCAGGGAACACATAAGTAGTTAAATGGAGTCCGCATGGATATAGTTCCATTGCTACATGATCTTAAATTAAATACATCTGTTTCTGGAAGGTCCCTGAGTTTGCTGGAGAGCATTATGTAAACAAAGAGTATCATGAACACCTAGAAGCTATCAAAACAAGTCTGGGATAAAGTTGTGCAGAAGCACCAAATGGAGTTGGGTTTGTAAAATCCCCTGAATATTCCCTGAAGCACTGTTAAATCCATTCTTACAAAATGGAAAGAATCAGAACGGTGACTTCGCCTAGAGAAGACTGTCCACTGAAACTCATCAGTGAGCAGGTAAAGAGAGCACTAGTCAGAGCAACAACCAAGAAATCTTGGTAACTCTGAAGGAGATGGAGGGATCTCCTTCTACACAGCCTGAACACTCAACAAAACTGAACTTTATGGAATATTAATGAGAAGAAAGCTATTGCTGACATCAAACCATATCATAGTGCATTAGAAGTTTGTAAAAAAGATATGTGAGTGACATGTGATCAAAACTTATCTGGTCTGATGAGACCAAAGCATACCTTTGGGATCTTGTCAGCAAACACCACATGTTGGGCAAAGTAATGAGTGCTCATCTCCCTAAGAATGCCATCCTCCATGCTCAGGGGGATCAGATTTCATAACCACAAAGAGGACAAAGCACTGCAAATGTAGAACATTCAAGAAAAATGTAGGATGCTACAAAAACTAAAAACACTAATATAAATGTAAATTTATGCTTCTTAGTCATGCTCAAAATGGAGGACATTTTGGAATTTCCCCTGGATAGAATATTGAAATGTAAGACATCTTTTGGAAATGGAGAACATCTGGTCACCCTGTCCATGCTTCACTGTGGGGATCTTATGCAGGACACCTCTAGTGGAAAATCTGTTTCAGTTTGCAAGGACCCCAGGAATGGCTCATTCCAGCAGGATAATGACCCTAAACATGTATTAAAATGTTCCAGTCAAAGCACAGACCTGATTGATAATCTAACTGATAACCTAATGGATAATCTGTGACTTGAAAGTTGCTATTTGACAACAGTCCCCATCCAACTTGACAGCTGGAACAAATTTGTCAAAGAAGAATGGGCAAAAAATTGCAGGACCAGATGGATAATGGCAATAAGGCTATACTCAAAAAGAAACACAACATTAATTGAGACCAGATATGTTATTACCAGACTCATGAGGGTGAATAGTTATGCAACCAACAAATGTAATTTGTGCCACAGTAAAAATATTTTGCACTTTCAGTGTTGAGTATTTTGCATATATCAAGTGGTAACACTGTTAGTTAGATCTTTTTCAATTCCAAGTTTTAACACAACAAAATGTGGAAAAGTCAAAGGGAGTGAATACTTCTGCAAGGAACTATAATTCAGTATAAGTAAAGTAATATATATTAGACAGGTACAGTGGAGATTTTATAGCATTGTGCATCATAAGAAGTGATACAGAAGCAAAATCAGTGCTATACAATGCAATATTTCAAATGAGTTTTTGCAAAGTATGTTCTGAAAATATATATGGTAATGAGGGTAGACTGATGATAAATAGGTAATCATCTTATGATGAATTGTATCCTGGAATAAACTTTACAAAAGATCATGATCTTGTCACGTGTTTGTAATAAATGTGTTTCCCAAGCAAGAATCAATCTCTGTTACACTGATCCCAGGTCAGGTTTGGTAATGTGAAGAAAGAAATTGCCTGAAAAGCTTAGCTGATTGACACCTAAGGCAGTTTCCATTTAATGGTTCATGTTACTACACTGCACCATGTCTGGTCATGTTCACAGTATTATGGATTGGATACACTGTAATCCTTTGAGGGTGAGAAACTTGGGCATAATGCCAGCACATTGAGTTTCTGTAGATCACCTCTGAAGAATATTCAGAAGGGAAACTGCTGTGTGATTCCATCCCTGACTGCCCAAACTGCTGCTCTTTTGTTCTTTAGTTTTTTCCACTTTCTTTTGCCTACCCCATGCGTTTCCATTTTCTCAAAACCAGTTGGCCAAACTATTCAACTTAATTCCAAAGAAGGAACTCACACTTGGGTTTTGATGAACCTATGAAGTGCAAAATTATGTATGTTTTCTTTGAAATACAGAGTGCAATGTTGACTCACTGTAGAAACTCATCATCATCGTTAACACCACCACCATTATTATTATTATTATTAAAGCCCAGCCTGCCAGTACATACAGTATTTTGGCTGGAATCCTGGAATCCTTTATATAGGCTTCAGTATCCCATCTAAAAGATGTCAGGAAGGAATACAACTTTCCCTTGAAAGATTCCTAACATTTCTTTCACTCTGTCCTCACAGGGAAACAAACATGCACTTAGAAATGCATGTGTATTCATCTTATACCAAGCTAGCTTTGGTGTGAATGATTCTGTCTGCTATAATAGATGAAAGGACAGAAGAAAGAACAAGATTAAAATGCTATGAATTTGAATAAGATTTCTATATCACACATTGAAAAATATCAGGAAGTGCTACAACTTGTCCTAACTATATTCAAACACACAGAGAGAGAAGCACAGAGAGAGAGAGTGATAGGAAGGAAGGAAACATTTATTAAAAGCCTCTGGGTTAAGAGCTTCAGGATGTAGTTTGTTGAGTTAAAAGAGGAGCCTTTGTGCACTGTACAGAGCAGAACACAGGAACATCATCTACATCACCTCCTTATAAGATGCCTTTACTATTTTTAGTTTAAAGTCTTCTAAACTTATCAGTAGGTACACCATCAGACAGTAAGCCCTTGTTATCTGCTGGGGTTTGGTTCCAGGGCCCACCCCCCACCTCAATACCAAAATCCCTGGATGCTCAAGTCCCATTAAATACAATGGCATAGTAAAATTGTGTCCTTTATACAAATTGGCAAAATCAAGGTTTGCTGTTTGGAGTGTCTACTTTTTTTGAATACTTTCAAGCTGTAGATGCTTGAATCCATGGATAAAAAAAAATCTGTGGATAAAGAGGGCTAACTGTATGTACTGTTAAAATAAGTATTGGGGGCCTTGTGACATAAGCATGCTAGTTCTTCAACCTTGATAAATGTTGTTTTTTTTAAATACAAGAAGCATTTCCCCCTAAAGTTCAAGAGAACTAGGCTTTTGATAAAGAAAAGAAAGATAAATATGGGGGGGGGATTGTTAGCCTATTTAGTATGGTCTTTCATTTAATTAATTAATAACTTAATACCTTAATTCTAGAAATTTTAGCTTGACAGTCATTAAATTGTCCCTTCATGCTAGGACATTTACAGCATAATGATACCTTAATTGATTTTGACAAATTAGTTCCTGTCTCTACACTCTGAACCATGGTAGTTTTAATGGAAATTATTTTGGTTCCTACAAATGCTGAATAGATATGTAGAAGAAAGGAATGAGAAATTTTATGAAGCTAAACAAGATTAAAGGTCTTAATGAAGTATTAACAGTGGTGCAAATCAGTGAAGTTAAGTGGTTGCTTCTTTCTATTAAGTTGTGTAAAAATAAATATCTTGTGTAAAAATACATTTCACTATTACTTCTGATAGTCCTTTGCAATTTCCTATATTTAGTTGTTTGCTTCCTTACTTGCTGTAAGTGAACTATTGAGACAGTTGTATTCCACTCTTAAATGTGCTCATGCTTCTCAGCTTTAGAAACCAAGACTCTACAAGGCATAAAAGGTGAAAACAGCCTCAGCTCTCCAGGTTCATTCCTTGTGGATAACTCTAGTGTTGACTTCCAGAAGTTTCCAGACAAAGAAATATTGAGAATGCCTGGTCCTCTCACTGCAGATTTTACTGTCAAGGTAAGAAACATGGAACAAAATGACAGTGTTCTTTTTGAAGCAATCTAGGCCTTGTCTACACAGGGTAGTACAGAGGGAGCCCAGAGTATCCTGGTCCCATAGCTGCCCAAACCTAACCCGTTACCTCGGCCTCCATTCTGGCATTGGCACTACTGTCTGCATGGTTGTCCTGCTGGGGTACTGGTGTGTTCACTACCATGGCAGGTTGCTCAGTTCTGAGGTCAGAATGAGGCGCCCACCAACAAGCACATGTTGTTTCTGACCTATCACAGGATTTTCTGGGGCTGAGAGTCTGTGACTCGCCCAAAGTCACCCATTGGGTTTCCATGGCCGAATGCAGAATTGAACCCTGATCTCCAGAGTCATAATCCAACAATCAAACAATTACACCACTCTGATTCTCAGTGTGTGTGTGTGTATTTGTGCAAAGTCCTGGAATGGGAGAATGGCTGCCTTTGTATTTCTGTGTCTGCTTCTGCTTCTAGACAAAGCAAAAATCATGATGTTTGGGTCACAGAGACATGAACCCCCAAAGTGACATCCCATGAGTTCCCTGTATACTTTTGAAAACCTTTCTTGAAAATAATGTAACTTTGCTAAATTCAACAGAACAAAATAAAATTCACAACCTGAGAACATTCCTTAACAAAATATGTGATACATACATACATACATGCACTTGTTTTTCGAGGCTTAAAAGAAAAGACAGATGACCAAGCCTTTCCAAGACATACTTAAGTGTAATTCACAAAGCAGTTTATCTCCAGCATTTCTCTGTCATTTCTTAATGAAAAAGTAATCCATATATATTTTAATCAGTATGTTAAAGATCTAAGGACAGATGGAGAATACATGCAGGGAAAGCAATTCAGTTATGAGATTTTCATGACAAATATGACTTTGTGTAAAATCAAGTTCAAATAAGTGAATCAGACTGTGATTTGGCTAGGAAATCAAGGCCTGATAGTTCATGGCTTAGTTTTATTTTATTTTTTAAAATAACTGCTTAAGGTGTAAAATGATAAAAGGGTATGCCATGAGACTCTTTAAGGTGAGCAAGCTGGCTTTGGTCAAGAAGTCATCATATCCCTTGGAAGTTCTGCTTTGTGTAGTACTGGCAGTAAGAATCAAGTTGTTTCCTCCAATTAATGCTTTCCTATTTTTCCAGGTAATATAAAACACATTGCTAAGAGCAGTGTATGCATTCTATAAAGGGGAGCAGGGGGAATTGCACTGACAAATATGAACATTTGGGAATTAAAATAAAACAAAGTCCATTGGGCAGTGGGGCAGAAAAGCAGGGGGGTGAGGTCAACGGGGCCTGACAGATCTCAGCTGTAAAGCTGCAAAAATTATATCATGTCCAGGTCACCATAAATTTTTCATCAAGTGACACAGAGCCAGAGTGTTTGATGTAAGCTGATGTTGATGATCTTGTGACAGATGGAAATTCAAATGGCTACACTGAGAAATGGGACCCATAGTTAGATTGAATGAAACAAAACTTAAGTTGACTAAAAACTGAAAACCCTCTTAGCATGGTAATTGCAGATGCAGCAGCTAGTATTGGGGAGCTCGAAGGATTCCCAGGAAGAACCAATTCATTAAATCAACAATAATGTTAATTATTGTGCTTCAAACAAAATAGCAATGTTTTTCTTGACTGCTATAAATGGGACAATTGGCAGTGCAAAACGTCTTTTTCAAAATGAGATTTTAAAGCAACAAACTCAACATTCAACAAGACAGACTGTCAAGCTGCAATCAACTTAGTGTCCTGATTTTCCTGGGAAATTTACTATACACTTGTACCTCCCAATTCACAGACCCCCCTCCCCCGCAAATCAGAAATACTACAAATATTGAAGTCCCATAGGATATAATGGCTGCACGCTCCTGCAGGCGCACATGCCACTTTGTCCCTCGGTGCTTGCTGTCCGCGAAAGACCAAGGGAATGGTGAGGGACGAGTGTACATTATGTATGATAAGACTAACTCAAGGGATATTTTCATATTTTAATTCAGCAAGAGTAAGAGGAAAGGAACTGACAAGAGTTTTGCCTTTCCAGCTAGGCTCATTTCAATTTCTTTTTCTTTTTCAAGTGCCTCTAAATTCAGTGCACACAGTCCAGGGTTTCTCTGCTTAAAACAGTAGTATTTGTATGTTCTTGCCCATTAAAAACTCTTGCCCTCCTTGTTTGGCCACCCTCTTTTCACTGCACTCTGATGTTGCTTTACCAAGTTGGTCCCGCTTTTCACCTGTTTATCACTTTTTGATCACCATTTTCCACTGATTCACCTTGTTCCCCCTAAAGGATATGGGGCAATTTTGCCATGGCTTTCTCAGGTTGTTTTAGGTACATAAAAGGCATTTTTTCCAAACCAAATGATGAACTAGAAGTCACTTGATGTTTTGAAAATAGCACAGGGGAGACTAACTATACCCCCCAATTCCCTCTGTCCCCTTGAGGTAAGAAATATTTTGAGTAAAAAAAAAATTGCATATCCAACAGAAATTATGGTAGGGTTCTAGGAGGCCCCAAAATGTGTCAGGGGCCACATATGACTCACAGTGTATACTTCCAAAACCTGTACTGTGACATACTTTTCTATATTGCTATTTCACATGTTGAGCTCTGCTACCAAAAGCTTCTTTGGGGTTTAATTCATGCTTGATTTGTAGCTCTAAGATTAAGAGGTAGCTTATGCAACAAACCATAATTTAAAATTATTAGTGCAAACCACAATAAGTTTTTGGCTTATTTGCTTACCATATGTTACATGAAGATGTGATTAATCTTAACAAGAGTAATTAAAATAAGACAAATTTATGACCTATGATTTGAAGTTAGCTTGTTTCCATGAATTGTAAGCATGCTAAAAGAGGAGAGTCCAAGAGGAAGCTAGGCATATTATTCTAATGCTAAACTATGCCTCAGTATTATATGCAAAACAGCCCATAAACTTCAGTGCTGAAGCTGAATATCCATCTGCCATACTTCCACATACCATGACAGCAAACAGTTTTTTGGCATGTGGGGTTGTTGGCACCAAAGCCAACTGCCCCACAACTAATCTCATCTTGTGTTACACACTTGTTTGGTGAGACATTGATGAGTAGGTCTAACATGGGCTAAATGGCCTGTGTTGCTTTCCAGTTCCATGGATTCCTGTTTTTGTGTTCTGAAATAATAGTAGGTTGATCTAAGGACCCAGAACTGTGGCTTTTCCTGGGTAGAAGAATGCTTATCTCTGATAAGGTGATTGGTTGAATACTGGATGCACTGGAGAAAATGTGTCCATTTTCAATTAGTGCAAATTAACTTTCACTGATATTCAAAGCTTACCTCTTTCTACTTGTTCTCTGCTCTTTCTTGAATTTGGTTTGAATCTGCTTCAGCAGAGAGAAAAACTTCAGTGCCTACATGCAAGCAAGAGGAGGCCACCTAATTGTATAGACTACAGGCCATGCTAGTTGGAGGATATAGAAAGTCGTAGTCCAAAAACTAACTTATCCAAACTCTTAGCCTGAGTCATTCTCACCTATTTGTGCAGATACTTTTTTTGGCAGGTGGCACATGGATTGAATAGCTGCTTGACACCCTTTACTTCACCTGTTTAATGCATGCTGTAAGGTTGGTTTTGATGATTCTCCGTGTCCAAACCAAACATGCTAATTACTGTACTACTCATGTAATGAAGAAGATGAAAGAGGGAATTAGGAATAAGTTAGGACCTTGGCGAGAGTTCATTCTTAACTTGACTATACCTTTTATAGCTACTAGATGAGCATGAGAAATTGGATGAATGTATCATACTGATTAAAGACAACAATGGCAGATGTAACTTTAACACATAAATTTTATTCAGGCTACTGTAAGCTACAGCAGGCAGAAATAGATTGATGGGACTCATGTTGCCAGAATCCAAATACTTCTGTTTAACAATAGGAACTGAACTTATCTGATTAAAACTGAAAAGTGCTTCAATGTGTTCAGTGTGGCTGTAACTACTACAGATATGTTTCAAATCACCATTCCCCATTGTTACTCCAAACATCAGATTATTTATTGGTTTTCTGGTTTTCACCAAGAGCCCTGTTATTTACAAATCAGTATGATGTTTGATCAAAGCTGACAAGTTTTAATTCACAAAGGATTTGAGGAGCTGCTAGTGCCTATGCTCACAAGTGTTTTTTGCATCAGCCAAGATCTGATAAATCATGTTAGAAAGAAAGAGGAAGACATTGTTTGCTTCAGGTGGTTCCTTCCTCCTCTGCTGGATAACATATATATCAAGGTAAGGCTTTGATACCAAAGGCCGCAGTCAGAGGCTAAGCAAACCTGTTTACATTGTTTTAAATTTTCCTGGCTCAGCCAATGAACCAAAACATGCTTATCAGGAAGTAGAGTTCATTGAAATCAGGCACTTATTCTCAAAAATCTTTACAATCAGTCTGTATATTATTAGAGAGGATTTAAACTGAAATTTGAGGGAGTTGCATTTACTTCAGTGGATCTGTGCTAAGTAGGACTAAGGGTCTTTACAGACTGCCAGAAATGATACAGCTCGAGTCCACTTTAACTGCCCTGACTCAGTGCTAGGGAATCATGGAAACTGTAGTTTATTGTGGCACTAGAGCTCTCTGACAGAGAAGGCTCAGTGTCTCAGAAAAAAACTACAGTTCCCATGATTCCCTAGCACTGAGCCAGGGCAGTTAATGTGGACTCAGGCTGCATTATTTCTGGCAGTCTGTAAAGGCTCAAAGTCTATATCCAATAGGATTTAGCTCTGAGCCTCCAGTTTTCCCTGGTTCTCTCCAGATGGG
Source organism: Phrynosoma platyrhinos (assembly GCA_020142125.1). Taxonomy (NCBI): domain Eukaryota; kingdom Metazoa; phylum Chordata; class Lepidosauria; order Squamata; family Phrynosomatidae; genus Phrynosoma; species Phrynosoma platyrhinos. Next base: position 102,574,729 of record CM034703.1, read on the forward strand.
ACACAAGGGTGCAGAATCTCCGGTTTGCTGAGTTCTGTTCTTGGCAATAGGTTGTGTGAAAATCACAGCGCAGCTAATTGAGTGGCAGTTTGATACAATTTTCAAGGCTTCATTCATTTGTTGCTGCAACTTGCAGAGACCCCATCTGTGTTTTTGCTTAGCTAGTTCCTCTTTGCCAGTCATTGTGATACCAACATCCACTTTCACTCTGCTCTGCTTTCCACCTTCTGGCTAGAAGTAAGTGTTGTTGTTTGTTGCTGTTGCAAATTCCCATGAAGTTGACTTATACTTATGGCAACCCCATGAATGAGAGATCTCCAAGCCATCCAATCATCAACAGCCCTACTCAGGGTTTGCAGGGTTAGATTAAATGTTCCTTATCCTGTCTCCCTAATAAGCAAGAGGATATAGTCTTTGGCACAGTGTGTCTGCACACTGCACCAACAGGGCATCCTGATGCCACACGCCGGCATCCTGATGCCACACCCTGCCCCAACTCCACCTCCAGGCCAGTCCTTTAGGCCAATCTGCATCAGCCCATGATGGATTGTATACCAGGGATATGAGTCCAGTAGTGTCCCATATTTTCCTTTTTGGAAATTAAGACAGAAAGCTCAGCTAAAGGTGCTGTTACCAAATGAAGGTGAAATGATGGGACTATATCCTCTTGCTTATTAGGGAGACAGGATAAGTGCCATTTCTTTCCTGGTATAATCACAGTTTAAAAACGGCATGTAATAATATCCTCAGATCTACAGAGGCTTTATTTTTCGCATTAATTATATAACGCCAAAAATGGATTCAAGAAAAGTGGATGACATAGGACTCTTTACTATTCCCCTGTTACAGTACCTTAACAGCTTTATTAAAATAGATTTATGATTATACTTGAACCCATGAATCTGATGTTAACGCGCCATTGTTTCTGAAAGTTGCATGGAAGTCAGTAGTGTGACTGGCCACAAAAAAGGGTGGGGCATCAGGAACATAGGTAGTTATTATTAACAGTGGTAGAATAAGAATACAGTTCCTTTCAATGTGGTTATCATTCATGGGAATGCTTTCACACATCATTTGTGGCGTTTTAGGAGTCATGAATTCAGCCCACTCCCAAATCAGATCCTGATAGGCCCAGTTCAGCTTTTCCCAGATTCTTGCCACAACTAATGCTTAGTGGTTGGAAAAAGGGCAGATATCCCTACCAACTTAAAGTTTTTGTAGTGTTGAGAATGAAACAAATATCCTTAAGTGAAAGATGACTAGTGGTTGCTGATTATCATTATTATCATTGCCAAGCAATGCCTTTTCATGATTATAGTGGCCAAGCAATGCCCTATATGCAAATATGTGTATTTAGGTCACTTTAGCACAAAGCATTTTCAGCAGGGGGATGATTATCAGTAGAAAGGTGTATCAACAAGGGGGTGGATCTGTAGCTCCTCCAGTGACGACTTCTTCTATTCCCACAGATTTCCAGATGTGTATTTACTCAAAGATACTGCATAAAAGGGCCTGAAAATGTTCGTCCTTTGGCCAAAAAGAGAGTGTAAACTTGACACAGGCTGCATCCACACTGCAGAAATAATCCAGTTTGATACCACTTTAACTGCTGGGGTTCAATTCTATTGAATTCTGGGATTTGTTGTTTGAGGCACCAAAGCTATTTGACAGAAAAGGCTTAATGTCTCAAAAAACTAAAATTCCCAGAATTCCATAGCACTGAACCATAGCAGTTGAAGTATTGTCAGACTGCATTATTTCTGCAGTGTGGATGCAACCATAGTAATTTGTGGAAAACTGATTTTTGAATTTCTCCCTCCCAAAAGAAAACCCAAACCTTGCTTCTTTGGGTCATTTCACTCAGTATTTACTCTGATGCCAAATTGTTATACACTTATCCCTGATCTGCCCCCACATTACATGTTATTTTGCATGACCATGCAGTGCCTCATAGAAAATGACAGAGACAGTTTCACTCAGGCATTGATGAAAGATACATTGGTACTAGGATGATAATTCTTGATTTCCCATCTGATGGGTGGTTGGAGGGAGATCTATTTTTCTTTCCATGCTGTCAGGAAGTGTGGGAATTTTTTTCCTCTCTAAAATGACAGGAAGAAGGGAGGGAAAGTTGCAGAAAAACATCATCCTGAACATGTCAGCTGGAAAAGCTGAGTAATTTCAATGAAAGCTATGCATCTTTGGGCCAGGAAGGGTAAGAAAAGTCCCAGCAAAGCTGCGGGAAGTTTGTGGGGTTTTTGTTCTTCCTGCACCAAATCCCAAACAAGCTGGAAACTCAGATTTTAATGTCGTTTGGGAAATTGGGAAATCTGCATCCCATCCCTATTTGGCACAGTGTGATGGCACTGTGGACACAACCACAATGGGCAGAATTTATGTAATGGTAAAAGGCATGACAAAATTGGTTGATAGAAAGCAGTACTTTTTAGGTGCCAGTGAATCCTGGAGCTGTGATAGAAATGGAGTGCTGGGTGAGCTGACAATGCCTGTAAAAACACAGTTGCATCCCAAGCTGTACATATGTTCCTTGGTCACAGGTAAAGTTAGGTAATTGGGCCCAGTAATTTACCAATAATACAGAGTTTTGAAGATTGAGGTATATTTTCTCCATTTACTTGTTATAGGAAATAGCCTTATTCCTGATTAAAGCTCGGATCTGTCTCAACTACAGATATTGTTTGCAAAGTGGCTTGCAAATTCTTCAGAGTGAGCTATAAAGAAGGTGGTGGGACTTAGAGAAGAGCCTCTCCTGAAGATCTTTGAACCCAGGCAGGGTCACATAGGAAGCTACAGTCCTTCAGGTGGCTGGATAGGGTTTTAGAGTTCACCGCTAGTACTTTGAATTGTGTCCGGAAACAGATCAGCAACCAGTGGAGCTTTTGCCAGTGGATGAGTTGTATCTTCCCTGTAGCCAAAGCCAGTTAACATTCTGGCTGCAGCTCTTTAGGCCAGCTGAAATTTCTGGCCATTTTTAAAAGGCAACTCAATGCAAAGGAATGGCATCACTAGGGTTGGAATCACCCAGTGAGGTAACTCATGGTGTCACCCCCTCACTGACCTCCTCCCATACCACACCATACAGAATCCTTAGTCAGGTTTTTGTATTAATGTTACTGATAAATTGTAATTCCCATATGTCAATGAATGTAATGGTAACAGTTGTGACATAAAACAGCTTCTCCCAAAATTAAAATTATAGCTTTAAATTACAGTAATCATATAGCCTAGATATATTTATGTATACATAGTTTCATGTGGTTGAAGTGAAAATTTGGTAAAAGTTGATGTTTTTAAAGAAAATTTTAAAATAATATTTTTTTTTAAAAAAAATAAAAAATTGAAATTTTAATTTTAAAAAAACCCCTGAGGCCTCTCCTCCTCCACACCACTGAGCCTCACTCCACTCACCTCATCTCTTCAGCATTTTAAAGGGACACAGGCCTCAGGTTTTTTTAAATGCTGTTACATCCCAAAGGCAGGTATTTGAGAAGCAGCACTGTCACCCCCTTAGGGTGTTACCTGGTGCAGTCCACACACCCCTAGTGATGCCACTGATGCAAAGCATTTCATAGTAATCCAAACAGTTTTCACCTCATTCCTGAAATATAGCTAAAAGAAAATCACTGGTTGTGAGTTAGGTAAGATGACTCAGAAGTGGTGCTCATCAATATCCTACATCCCTCTTAAAGAGGTCAAGCCATTAAAGCATGTTGTTTTGGTATAGTCTCAGCAATTATCCTGTTATATCTTTTTCTCCGGGTTCTCAAATCATTTAAAACGAAACATACTTGAGGTGGGATGCAACAACAGAATAACACTGTTTAATCAAAATACATTGAGATGCAAAATCAATACAGCCCAATTAAAAATATCATAATATTAACAAGTACGCTAACAGGCAGTAGGAACTCGACATCTGTTTTGCAAACATACAAAGGAATTAAGTGTTACTATGTTGGGATGCATCATGTTTCCCCCCCCCGTGTCAGATTGTAGCAACTGAAGAGGTTTTTCTTCTTTCAAAACTGGTGACTCCTGGCTTGTGAATACTCCTCTGATGTTTTACAAGGACTTATAATGAAACACTTGTCCTTTGCCAGCCAACAGTGCCTGCAGGCTACAGACCCCTGGTATAACCTCTCAACAAACAAGACTCCAACAACATTGTAATCAGTCTCTTCTCCCAAAGCACATACAGCTCTTCTGAAACAATAAACATGAGTTTGTCCAATTTCTTTCCCCTCTACCTAGTAATGTTAGTTTTCCATCTGTGGTTAATTGCAGCATGTTCCCACCCAGGGGTGATGGTGTTCCTGGTTGTATGAATAACTTCCCACTTTCTTTGGGAGAGAGATCTGCATCTGCCTTTTCTCTGTGTCAGAAAAGACAGATAATCAAGCAGACAACACAACAAGAATCTTTAGGGAGCTGGGTTGTTATGTCTTCCTGACTTTTGATGTGGAACCTTCCCAACCTCTCTGCTAGGCCATGCGTAATCTCTCTCTCCATTTATCATGCTCTGCCTAGGACCCCACACACAAGTCTTTTAAAGTTCAGGCAAAATACTTGGTTTTTCTTTCTTTCTTTCCTTTAACTTTCCAAGTTAGCAATTTTTTCCAAAAGCTTTTGTTATCATGTGCTCAGATCAGAGATTACAAATAGCTTCCAGCCCAATTCCAGTTTACCCCCCAGAGTCCACTGGAGTTGTTCCTACCTCAAATTTATGTGTGATTAATGTACTACCCCATTGCAAGGAATTAGACATCCTGTTTATGACATGCTGAACAAAATGATATTAATTAATTCAAGGGGCCTCCATTGTTGCCCATGGAACCTGTATTACTTCAGCTGTATTCCTTCCTTCCTTCCTTTCCTTTCTCCTTTCTTTTTTACCTTCTGGGAATTTTCATCACTGTTTACCTTGACTGGTAAAGAACAGCAGATCCGCAGAAGGCTAGAACTCTTGTATCTCTCAGTGTGTCCTGAAGCTTTTCTGCCTGACTTTCTTTTACCACTTCCTTTTTGCAATATAAGTGTGGTGTCAGTTGTTGTCATGTCTCCCTTTTATTTAGGAGAATGAATCCTAAATAATAGGATGTGCTATAATCCAGATGTGGTATACAGTGGTCCCTCCACATTTATTAGAGTTAGGAGCACAGGACCCCTGTGAAAGTGGGAAAACTGCAAATAACAAACACACAATGTTTTTACCTGAGAGAACACCTCTCTAGGTCCTCCAGTTCAACTCTGTGGTCAGCATCTGCCAGACATTGACCTAGAATTGTCCTGGAGGAGCTACAAATGCCTAGTGGAGTGTTCTCTCTAGGAATCCCTAGGTCCTTCAGTGTGACCTTTGGTTAAATTTGACCATAGAGTTGCGCTGGAAGACATAGATATTCCTAAAGATAACATATTAATAAAATCCATGAATAATCAAATCCACAAAAGTCAAATCTCCAAATGTGGAGGGACGACTGTAATTTGTTTTGTTAATCTCCACCCCAGCCTCAACTCCAATAAACTTCTCCCCTCTTTTCCTCCTTTTGGGTCTTTCTTTAATTTCTTGAAGAAATAAACAGGTATAAAACTTGTATATCTCAACTGAAGGAAGAGTGAGGAAGCTGCCCATCTAGCAGATAGTGACCTGATTGTGGATTGGATGGGGAAAAAAATTGGAAGATGTGGAGAATAATGGCAACAGTTTCCTCCTAGGACTACCATTGTATCAGTCCTACTCCTGAATCTATATCTATCTGTACAGTCCTTACTGTGCAGACTGGGTGTGTTGCTTTACTGATGGAAGAGCCTATTGACAACACCTTAAACCCATCTCCACCACAGAATAAAAGATGGGTGATCCCAGAGTTGGACTTCCTATTAGGCAAGTTGTATCACTAAACAGCAATTGATTGTCCATTCTTTATGTTTTTATTGTCTCAATGGATGTCCTATATATTTGCCATCAGAGAAAACCCTAATGATAAATATTTAGAAAGGAGTAATAATAATAATAAATTTTATTTATAGCCCGCCCCTCTGCGCAGCAGTCGGGGCAGGGTACTACATTTTAAAACAGACCAGTTAAAACATTCCCTCGTCCCATAATCCAACCCTCACATCCCCTTAAAACAGAATTAAACTAGGAAATAGTTAAAAATACAACAATAAGATAAAACACTCCACGAACACAAAGAAT
>CM034703.1:102596792-102607450 GCA_020142125.1 Phrynosoma platyrhinos
CAACCGCCATTTTGTTCTCCAAAATGGCGGCCACAACGTGTTTGCACAAGGTGCCTTCGCTCGATCCTGAGGCGAATTCGCCAAAGGATAATAATATTATTAAACCAGTTACAATTAAAACAAATTATAAAGGAGGTAAATTCCTCCATAAAATCACATACAAACCATAACAAAGAAAAAAGTGCTGGCAGGAGTATATATGCTGGCTCATAAGAGTCTATAGCAGGATCAGGGCGGGGGGGGGCTTGGAACAGGCCCATGGCCGCTGTGAGGGGTGGGCGGGCATGTGCGCGCGCACGTACACCCCCAACTCCTGTACAACCGGCCCCCGCACCATTCCCCCTCCCCCGCCCCCCGGCAACAAAGGCCGCGGCGGCAGTGGAGGGTGCGCACACGCGCGCACCGCCATTCCCCCACCACCACCTCGGCCCAACTGAGACCTGGGCTACGGGAGACCGTCCCAGGTCTCAGAAAGGTTGCCTGTACCTGCTATAGACTATAAAGCACATGCTGATTTTCTTTTGGAATTTTAGCTATCATATGTTTGCAGTGTGATCCCTAGTGCCTATTCCTTCCCTGAGCCTTGTTTTTTCTGTCATCCATGTTTTTTTTCTTTCTTTTTGTCTATTGAAAGTGTCTGTCTGCATTCTTCTTTTATTATGTCCCTGTCTTCAGACCATAGTTCCTCTGGTTCTTGGTCTATTATGCTTAGTAGTGCGAATCTGTTTCTTATGTTGTCAGTAAATTCTGCTGAGATATTATTTAGATTATATTTTGGTATAATCACTGGTTTTATTCTTAAATCTTATTCTTATTTTTGTTATTATTTATTTATTTATTTTTTGAAACATTTATTGGTTAAAATCACACATCAGATCGCATTTCATCATTTTCCATCTTGCAATACACAATCATCATCTATCAACAATACCATAAAAAATTTGACAAATATTTTGTCTTTCTCATATTTCTTTAACTTGCTTAACATTTAGTTCTTTCAATTTAACATTGCTATTATCCATTCATTCCATACCCATATCTTTCTTTCCTCTTCTCTCTTCCATACCTTCCCATTTCCTTCTATTCGCACTCCTTTCCCTACCTCCACTATCTCTTTCACTATCCAACTCCTACTACCATTCTTCCTTCCCATTCACTTCCTATCTCATCCTCGATTACTCTCCTCTTCCTTGCATTTACCGATCTACCTACTCTAACTTTCTCATCTCTTCATACCTTCTATATCATTTACTCTCACCTTCTTCATATTCTTTCCCCTTCCACTTTCATTCCCTTCCTTCCTACTGACTAACAGTTAGAAAATGACTTCTGTTGATTTTCTGTCCCAGCTATTCATTTTTGAAACTTGTTCATATCTTCTATAAGTTTATTTTCCACATTATATTCTCTTCTAGCTTGCTCTATTTTAATTTCATCATGTTCTATACTCTTATATATATATATATATATATATATATATATATATATATATATTATCCTATGTACATACTTTCCTTTCAAGTTCACTACATTCTCCCTTCACAAACAAATCCATTACCCATGTTCCAATTGTTAATAACATCTTTTTCATTTTTGCATTAATTTATCCATTTCTATAGTATCATATAATTTAATTAACCATTCTTTTCTACTGGTGATTGCACTCATTTTCCAGCATATAATATTCTTGCTGCCATGATCATGTAGAAGCAGATCTTCCCATATTTTTTTTCTCAATTTCCACATCAAACAGACTAATAAGTAAAATTCAGGTTTCATTTGTATTTTCATATTCAGGATTTTACTCATTATATCATAAATACCTTTCCAATATTTTTTATCTTTTCTACATGTCCACCAGCAGTGGTAAAAAGTTCCCTCTTTTTCTTTGCACTTCCAACATCGATTGTTAACATTCTTATATATTTTAGGGATTTTGGTTGGTGTCATATACCATCGATAAAACATTTTATAAAAATTCTCTCTTATATCTTGTGAACATGTATATTTTGTTACTTTAATCCAAATATTTTCCCAATCATGAAACTCAATTGTGTGACCTACATTTTTCATCCAGCTGACCATTTCATCCTTAACTGTCTCTTCTAATTCCAAATTTAATAAGTATCTATAACGAATTCCAATCATTTTATCTTGTTCATTGTATAAAATTTTATCCAGATTTGTTTCTTTTTCTTCAAAGTCATGTATCTTACTATCTTTTTTATACTGCTCCTTAATGTATAGATATGTAAACCAATCAATTTCTATACTTTCATTTCTTAATTCTTCTTGTGTTTTTAAATGCCATTTCTTATCCCATTGTCTGATTAATGTTTTGTAGGTGAGCTAATTGTTAGCTGATATTATTTCTCTTCTTTGAAATGCCTCTTGAAGTGAAGTCCATTGAGGTATTTTCCTATATATATTTTCTTTTGGTATTTTTTCCAGATTCGCAACAAATTTCTTCTCACACAATGATTATTAACAATTTTATTAGCTGATTCTTTCTCATATTGCAGATAGGCATGCCAGCGAAATTTTAGATTGTCTCTTTCTAATTCTAACAATCTGTCATCTTTCAAGGTTATCCATCCCTTTATCCATGTAAGGGTGCATGCTTCAAAATACGTTTTCAAATTTGGCACTTCCAGACCTCCTTTTTCTTTGAGGTCTTGTAATGCTTTCAGTCTAACCCTTGGCTTCTTCCCATTCCAGATGAACTTAGAAATGTCTTTGTTCCATTCCATGAATGGTTTTTCTGATGAAATGATTGGAATCATCTGGAACAGGAATAACATCTTGGGTAGGACCATCATTTTTATAGTAGAGATTCTCCCTAATAATGATAAGTTTAATTTACTCTTTCAATGTTTTTATATATATTTTTCATACAGATCTATTGTTTTTTTGGAGATATTAATTCCCCGATATTTTACATTATTTTGTATCTTAATTCCCATAGTCTCACTCAATTCCTTTTCCTTAATTCTTGTCATATTTTTTGTGATGATGGCTGACTTTTCTTTGTTGATCCTACATCCTGTTATGTTTCCAAACTCTTCTAATGTTTTTAATACTTCTTTTGCACTCTCACATGGATCGTTTAGGATAATCACCAGGTCATCTGCAAATGCTTTTATCTTATATTGGTGTTTTTTCTTTCTTAGTCCCTGAATGTTCTCATTCTCCTTTATTCTTTTTAATCAATCTTTCAATCACCAATAAAAAATAGTGGTGACAGGGGACATCCTTGTCTTGTTCCTCTTTTTATTTCGAATCTTTTTACTCTCTCCATTAATTCTCACTCTGGCTGTTTGGTCTTTGTAGATTTCTTTATTCCATTTTGTAAAATTTCTCCCTAGTTTCATTTTATCTAAGATTCCAAATAATATATCCCACTTTACCGAATTGAAAGCATTTTCTAAATCTACAAAAATTAGTCCCTATTGTTTGTTGTTATGTAATTCATAATATTCTAATATGTTTAAAATATATCTCATGTTTTCCCTCATCTGTCTTTTTGGTAAGAAACTCCTTTGATCCTCATATATCTATTCTGCCAGATATTTTTTTAATCTGTTAGCCATAATTGAAGCAAATATTTTATAATTTATATTTAATAAGGAAATCGGTCTATAATTTTTGGGTCTTTCCCTTCTTTAGAGATAACTGTTATTTCTGCTTGCCTCCATGATTCTGGTATTCCATTTTCCAATATACTGTTCATTGTTTTGTTTTAATGAGATTATCAAATCATCTTGAAATGTTTTATAATACAATGCTGTGAATCCATCTGTCCCTGGTGCTTTCCCTATTTTACAATTTTTGATCCCTTCCCTTATTTCTTCTTTGCTAATTTTCTCATTGAGTTTCTGGTATTCCTCTTCTTTAAGTTTTAGAAGTTTTCCTTCTTTGATGTAATATTTTAAGTTTTCTGTCTCTACTTTCTGTTCTTGATACAGTTGTGAATAAAATTTATAAAAAGTTTATTTTATTTTATTATTTTCTGTATACACCATCTCACCATCTTTGGTCTTAGTTATCATCTTTTTCTCCCTTTCCTTCCTAAGTTTCAAGGCTAGCCATTTCCCTGGTTTATTAGAATATTCACATTTGTTTTGCTTTACCATTTTTTTCCCTATTTCTCCAGATATCTCTATCAAAAAAAAATTCTGTACAATTTTAATTTCCTCTTTTCACCTCCTCACTTTTAACTTTTTTCTCTAATTCCTTTTCTTTTAGAAGTAATAAGTTATTGAGGTAAAGTAATTTTTCTCTCCTTGCTTTTTGTAATCTGGCATTTTGTTGAATAAAGGACCCTCTCGTTACGGCTTTACCCACATCCCAAATCGTGGCCATCTTTATATTTTCTTTGGAATAATTCCTTATTGCTTCATTTGCCTTTGTAATAATACTTTTATCTAACAATAATTCTTCATTTAGTCTCCATGACAGTATTCTTTTAGGTTCTTTTATTGTTAAAAGTAAAGGATTATGATCAGATAACACTTGAAGGAGAGTTTCTATACATTTTAAATTGCTTATTAATGTCTTAGAAGGAAGAGATAAATTCTTGATAAGGAACTATGTCTCTCTGAGTAAAATGTATATTGATTTGTAAAATTATAAAGGTATATCCATCCATCTACCAATCCTAATTCTTCTGTCATTTTAAAAAAAGTACCTGGTAATTTGCCCTGGTTTTGTTTGATACTTTTCTCAGATTTCCTGTATATCCTAGGCTCAATTACCCCATTGAAGTCTCCCATAATCAGGATTTTATCATAATCAAGTTCTCTTATCTTCTCATGTATCTTTCTATAAAATTATTTCTTATTGTCTTGTAGGGAATATATTCCTATAATTAACACATTATTTTCACCCTGATTGATCTCAACCCCAATATGATGGCCTTCTTTGTCTGAGAATATTTCTTTGGAGCTTATTTGGTTCTTTACATATAGTACTACACTTTTTTTCTTCTTCCCGGCAGATGAAATGTATTCTTTTTCTAATTTTAGATTTTTGAGAAGTCTTAAATCTTTTTGTATGATATGGGTCTGTTGTAAACAAACTAAATCACTGTTTACTTTCTCGAGGTAGTGGAAGATTTTCTTTCTTTTTATCTGGGAGTTCAGTCTTTTCACATTCCATGTTATTTTCATAAATATTTATCACAGATTTGGTCAAGAAGGGGTCCTACTGTATAAGTGTTTCTGTTTAAATATCCTCTATTCTTTTGGTTCCTTCTTCTTGAGTTTCTTCTTCTCCTGTTACCTCCTCTTCTATTTTCTCTCCTTTAGATTCCTCTTCTTCTTCTACTACCTCTTCCTCTTTGTCTTTCCCTTTTCCTTCCTTTTCCTTCTCCCTCTCTTTGTCATTGGTTCCTTTTTCTTCTCCTCTAATTCTCTCCTTCTATAATATGTTCTTCCACTTCTTAACGAAGTACCTTCTTCTTCCATCTCTTCTTCTTCTTCTTCTTCTTCTTTGTTTGCTGTACCTCTTGGTCATTCAATCTCCTTCAATACTTTTTCCAAAATTCTCCTGCTTTTTCAATTGAATCCAATTTATGTCTCTTCGTTTCAATGTTACCGTTATCCCTTCAATATCTTCCCACCTGTATCGAATATGGTAACATTTCAACTGGTCAGTCAGGAATTTATAATCCTTCCTTTTCCTGAGTATTTTTGTTGGGATGTCTTTGTAATTATTTTTGCAAGATTGCATCCCTCATTTGTTTTTGCACCAGGTATATTATTACATCCCTTGGTAGGCCTTTCACTTTTGCCACTTTTGAGTTCAGTCTATACATATGATCAATTTCCCAACTGAAATGATGTACTGGTACATCCATGTATTTGGCTAACAAGGGAATAAGATAATCGTATAAATTCTCATTTGTTTGTTCCAGTAAACTTCTCAATTTCAAGCAAGATTCTCTTTGTTTAAGTTCAACTCTTAATAATGTTTCCTGATCTTCTTTTTAAATTCTAGTTATTTGTTCAATCTTGCTTTCTACTTTCTTTGTTCTTGTTTCTAATTTCTCCACTTTTCCTGCCATTTTCTCAATGACTTTGTTTATTTTATTCAGATCTTGTCTAACTAAGTTAGATTCCGTTTTCAAGTCTTGCTTCATCTCTCTTCTTAGCTCCTTCATGTCTTGTTTCATTTCAAGTCTGGATAGATTTATTTCATCCCAAGATTTTTTAATTTCTTGTAGGATTAATCCTATTTGATCATTTTCCTTACTTGGAGTATCAACAGAGGTTTGAGTTAGTTAGAGGTTTGTGTTATCTTCTTTGAAGTCACCATCTTTATCTCTGTCTCTTCTTTAGTAAATGTAGCTTCTTACTCTGTCTTTGTTCCTCCTTTGCTCTTATTCTTCTCTTTCTCCTTTTATAGTCTTTTATTCCTCTCTCTTATTTCTCCCTCCCCCTCTCACCTCCTCCTTCTTAATTCCTTATTAATTACTCACTTATTTTAATTTTAACTTGCTTCTTCATTTAACTAAAGTTAGTTTAACTACATATATAGATTTATTTATTTATAAATATTCTTTCTGTTTTTAATTCCTTCCCTATTGGTAAATTAATTATACTCCCCTTATTTCTCTTTAAATGTTATCCTTTCCCCCCTCAAAATCTAATTAGTTCCCTTATAGGCAAAATGATTGGAATCTTTTTTTATGGTCAACTCTCTTTAGTAACAATTAGGTATCTTCACAATAGTTCCTTTTCAATTTATTTTCCTATTCCTTTAATTATAAAATATTGGATTTTATTCCCAGTTCATTTTATCTTTAGTTGATATTCCTTCACAAATATACCAATCCAGCAGTCTCTAATCATTCTGTTCTAATATAAACAATTCTAGCTTTACAGTTACACTTTTTGTTCTCAGTTAACTATTGTCTCTTAGTAAAAATTCTCTTTATAAGAACACTACTATAAAGAGCACAACAAACATAAAGTAGGAATATAATGGAGTTAGGTTCTTATATATATCTCCTATTGTATTAATAAATCACACCGTGTCTACAAAAGAAAAAGAGAAAGAGGAATAGCAAAGGTTAAATTCCTTATTGGTTCTACAAAATACTTCTTGTTCTCCAACCAGAAAGAGATGTAATTACAGAGTAAATACAAAGTATCCCCCTTTCTTAAATTGCAATTGTAATTGTCTATGTATTAATTAGTTCCTATACAATATAACAAATATGTTGTTTCTCTCTCTGGGGCCTTGCTTCAATGTCTGTTGTCTCTTATCTTCTTGTCTTCTTATCCCCTCAACTTCTTTCCTTACTTGTCTTTTGTCCTTAGCAAACTGCCTCTTGTAGAAAAGGTGTCTCTAATTTGTGCTTATCAATGTTAGCATTACGTTTTTGTGTCCACATAGAATTGTAACTGTCACAGAGAGAGATCATTAAAGATTGAGTTTCTCTCCGTTCCTCCCCCTCCACCTTTTGGTTCAATGCAATCTTCTTGTCTGTCTTAGAAGTCCTCAATCCACAGTCGCTTTCTTTAAAAATAAAGTTATTGGTTCTCAGATTTTATAGTTGTTTTGTAAATCCACTTATGGCAAATAGGGAATATAATTAGCAGTCTTTAAGCCACACGTCCCCATTCTTATTTTTGTTATGAGTAATTCATGATCTGTGCCACAGTCAGCACCTGGTCTAGTCTTGGCCAATAGTATAGTGTTCTGTCATCTTTTGCTTCCGATTATATGATCTATTTGATTTTTGTGTTGACCATCTGGTGATGTCCATGTGTGTAGCCTTCTTTCTGGTTGTATGAAAAATGCATTTGCAATGATGTATCAGATACTCATCTGCTTTGTTTCTTTTGCCTAATCCAAATCTGCCTACTGTTTTTTATTCTTCCTTGCTTCCAACTTTCACATTCCAATCTCCAATGATTAGTTTGATATCTTGTTTTGTTGTGCTGTCAATTTCTTCCTGTACTCCTTCATAGAATCTATCAATTTCTTCCTGTTCTGCCTCTGTGGTTGGTGCATATACTTGGATTATGGTGATATTCATAGGTTTATCATGGATGCTTACTGAAATGATTTGGTCTGATTTTACATTGTATCCTCTGACTGCTTTTGCCACATCTTTTCTTAATATGAAAGCTACCCCGGTTCTTCTTGTCTTTTCAATGACTGAGTAGAACACTGTGTGGTTGTTTGATTCAAAGTGGCCCATACCTGTACATTTTAACTCAGTCACCTCCAGTACTGCTATGTTCATGTATTCCATTTCCATTTTTATTATGTCTAGCTTCCCTTGGCTCATGCTCCTCACATTTCACATTCCTATTTTATGTGCAATGCTGCTTTGGGTGCAATTTGCCTTCCTAAGGATGTCTGCTATTTGTCTTGACATTTTTCTTGTGCCCTTGGCTAATCTTGCTAATGTGATATCCTTTTATCTCCCTCTCCTTCCCTTTCTGTTAATGCTCTGATCCTGCCTGTGTCTCACTTGGGGTGTCTCAACTTAGGGTTTATTAGTTACACAAGGAGGGCTACCCACACCTCCTTGTGCGCAGTGCCAACCAATATTAGCTATCGTGTCACTACAATTCATTCCTGTCAGTGAGACCCACACTACTGCTGCTGCTCAGTAGCTGTTTGTCTCCCTATATTATTCCTCCCATTGTTTGTTTGCTTTCCTATCCATCCCCTTATGCCTCCTTGGGCTTCCCTCCTTTCCTTCCCTTGTATCCTCCTTCCTTTAGTCCATCCCCATCCCCTCCCTCCTTTAGTTTCTTCACTTCTTTCTCCGTGGTTGGGAGAGGGCAGAGATGGCTGATTGCCTTCTTCCTTCTTCCACTTGCCTGCCTCTGTTCTCCAGCTCAGCTGGGGGTAGATTTACAGGGCTACAAATTGTGTGGGAGATACATGGGATCTGTAGGCCATATGTTCACCATCCCTATGTTGGCTGAAAAGCTGCTGTCGTCTTTAGTTCTTTATTTTACGTTCACTTTGGTCCACCTTTAAAAAGTACTTATTCCAAACTAGCAGTTATGTTGTGGTTAATACCAAGACTTGAGACATGGGCCTGGTTTTGAAATGCATTCAAGACTTCATAAATTATCATTTATGAGTGGGAATGAATCTCTCTCCACTCTTTCCATCATCATGCCATCAGTTTCAGTGGGAATAAATTCTAATTAAGCCAGAGTTTGCTGTTACATTAAAACCCTGGAAATCTTTGAGAGTCAAACCAAGAAAATGTCCTAGCTGTCCCCTCCTAGTTTATTAGCCAAGACTGAAGCAGAATTTACATAATAGGGAATTCTAACAATATAAAGGACCTTCATACCGAGTATGACATGTAATGAGAAGGAGAAAAGCCTTGGTCCTAGACAACGTTTATGATTTCATAATATCTGTTATGAAACCTCAAATGGTGATTTCATCTGAGCCTTGGTACTGAAAAACATCACAACAATTTTCTTTCAGATGGCAAGGACCATTTCTTTTTTTTCTTTTTTTTCCCCAAAATTTATTAATTATTGTTACATATACAACATAAAACACAAAACAAAATAAAACAAAACAAAACAAAACAATGAAACAAAAACACATTACATTCTACAAATACAGGTACAAATGCATATCACTACCTATCCTCATGTATACACCTCAGTCTACATTTAAATCTAACCTTTCACACACTTTCACACACTTACATACTACATACACTTTAATATAAATCCAGATATTATAAAGTATCATTATCATCTTCCAAATAAATGTATAATTGCCTAAAGCCATATCAAATTCCCTTTACCCCTCTACTAAATAGAACTCTTTTTTTCCCCTTATATTTTTCGCTTAGGCATTCCTAATATCTTAACAGATTAATATCTTTATTTAATCAAATCATATTTAAGTTTCCTATATCAATCTTCATACTTTGTTTTTATTCGTATCCTTCTTTGTCACAATATTCTTTAAAAGCTGTCCATCCTCTAACTACTTCCTCTTCCTCTTTATCATTTAGTAAACCCGTCAGAATATCTGATTCCACCGCTTCCCAAGTCTTCCTTTTCCATTCACTTATAGTGGGAGTAGTTGTTTGTTTCCATTTTCCAGCAAACAATATTCTGGCAGTTGTTATCATATAAAGTAAGATCCGTCTTTTATCTTTTTCTCTACTTTATCTAACATATAGGTTTTCTCTACTTTATCTAACATATTTAACAAAAAGAGTCGGCTCCAATGGTATCTCTACTTTGTAAATTTTTGATATCACTTCCCTCACCTTTTTCCAAAATTTTTGTGCTTCTACGCAAGTCCACCACATGTGATAAAAATTTGCTCTTGGTTTGTTACATTTCCAGCATTGATCTTTTCCAAATTTGTATAGTTTGTTTAGTTTTTCCGGAGACAGATACCATCTAAAAGACATCTTAATGTGGTTCTCTTTATAGTTCTGGCATCTCATAAATTTATTGGTATCAAGCCATGCCTTTTCCCACTTGTTTAGATCTATAGGTTTGCCTATATCCTGTGCCCATTTTATCATAGAATGTTTTATTTTTTCATTTTCTAGATTCCTACCTTGCAATATCTTATAATATTTTCCAATGTGACCTTTATTTTTATCAAAAAATATTTTGTCCAATTCATTTTTTGTATTTAATATG
>CM034703.1:102621435-102641847 GCA_020142125.1 Phrynosoma platyrhinos
TCAAGACCCCTGTAAATATGGAAAAAACGTGAATAACCCTCCCCCATCGTGGCAGTCATTTCCACGGTGGGAGGGGCGGGGGAACAGGAGTGCTCCTTTCTCTCACCCCTCCCACCCTAGAAAGCATCTCTCAAACCAGTGACTCAGGGAAAGGGAGTGCTCCATTCCCCAACCCCTACCACTCCTGAGAGGCTTTGGAGACACTTCTCCCAAGGCTATCGGGGGTGAGAGGGGGCCGGGAAAAGGAGTTCTCACTTCCTCTGGCCTCGCCCACCCCTGAGAGGTTTTGGAGATGCTTTTCTGAAGCCTTTCAGGGGAGGGAGGGGCACAGGGAAGGGATCTAGGGGTGGAGACCTTGAGATCATGAATAATTGAAATCGTGAATCTCAAGGCTGCGAATGTAGTGCTTCACCAGACTACAAGCTCCAGGAGTCCATAGGATGTTGCCATGGCAGTCAAAGTGGAATATAACACTACATTTGTGTAATGTGAATGGGTTCTAGGACACTTAGCAGACCACTTTCTGCTATGCAGGCCCATTGATCTCATTTATGATCTATGCATGCCCATTTATGTTGTAAACCGCCCGGATTGGGTAACCATTGGGCGGTATAGAAATAAATTTTATTATTATTATTATTATTATTATTATTATTATTATTATTATTATTATCTCTACCATCTGTACTCTAGTCTTAATTGGTCATTCCATAACCAGCTGAATGGCATCACCTAAAATCATGAAGGCAGGATTTTACGCTGCTGATTAGAAACTTGGTAATCTGAGGCTTAGAAGATGTATGTTAAATGTCTGTTAATAACATTGCTCTGCAGAGGGGCGGGATATAAATAAATATATTATTATTATTATTATTATTATTATACATTTATGTATGTACGCCTTGCATGGTTCACAACAATTATTTACTTTGCTCTGTCTGTTTATTAGCTGTCAATTTCTTTTTTATTATTTCAAGCTGGCATGAACTATGTTGTCTTTTCATGTTGTATTATATAATGTAAACCACTTAGAGATTTTATTATGTCAAGTAGCATATAAATACCACCACTTAATTTTAAAAAAAGTGATTCAAAGACTTCAGTATCTGTTGGTTCCTACTATAAGAAATGGAGCAAAGAGTCTCCATGTGTACTACCAAAAAGTTCAGTCATATCTCAGCTTTGAAGTCATGGTTATAACCACCTGAACTTTCCCAGTGGCTTACAACAGCCAAGTCCAGTGGTCACTGAAGTGTGTGTGCACTCTGCACATACTACCTGTTATTTAATGTTTTGCTCCTGCCAGATGTTTTAGTTGCAAAAAATAAATGAGCACAAAAATAACTCAGGTGGATTGCATTTAAAAAAGTGTGCTTCATATTACTATTGTGCATTTCATCTTTTCTCATAATTATTCCTACAGAAAAGCTTCCTATTGAAGCAAAACTACCATGGTACAAGCAAGCCCAGGAATTAGAAGAGGGAACCATGGTATCGGAAGAACCAACGTAAGTCTTCCAAACATAATTTACTGTAATTGTATCAACTTGGCTTTTGTTCTAAGCAGTGCATTAAACCAGAGCACAGAAAAGTTTCTTTTTTTGGACTACAACTCTCCACAATCTGCTGGTCACTGCGGCCACTAGAAATTCTAGAGGATTGTAGTCCAAAAAGAACTTTTCCAAACTTTGATTCAAACAACATTTACTTTGAATTATACATATTAGATTTGTTACAATCTGGAATAGATTTCAATCCCATTGAAGTTAGGATATTTTTGTATACCTCATAGTCCAACTTGAAAATGTTTCTGGCTCTCCTGTGAACATTTAAACCATAATAAATGTGGTATAGCTGTTGGACAGGGTAAGCTGATTTGCTAAAGGCTTATTTTATGATCTACAAAGCCTATTAACATACGGCATTTTTAATCAAATCATGCTGTTTTTCACTCATAGTTTGTGCACTGTGATGGTGTTCATTTTGCTTCAAGTAAACTAGTGAATAAAAGCTGGTTCAAATATTCACTCAATACTCTATTACAGAGTCCTGACCTGACTATGTGCTTGAGATCTTGCATCATTTTGAGATCATTCAGAGATAAAAATGTGCTTGCTAAAAGCCAATTTAGATAATACATTCACAATGAGGATACTGATTCTTAGCCATCTTGGTGGTAGTGTTGTTTTTTATACATTTATAAGCTAGGGTATTGCATCATAGGTTTTCCTGCCATCTCATATACAGATTTGAGAATCAGTCTCTCTCATTGTGTTTCTCCATATTTTCTCTGTGTTTCCTACTTTCCCTGTTTTAGTTTCAGGTTGTGAGATTTTTTTTTCTTCCTGTATTGAAAGTTAAATGCTTTTATGGCATTTTTCCTAACGTCATCATTTATTTATGCATTTCACCAAATGTACAGACTTTCTCCTGTCAGTGAAGCATGTTTCTGTGTATTTTTCCAATTGCATAAACAATTAGCTATTCACATTGTAAAATGTGGAAATAGTTTGGTGTGTAAATTACTTCTCCAAAATACTCTTTAAGCTTCACAGTTTTGCAGATTTTTGAGGTGAGTTGCCTTTCTTTGAATCAGAAACTTCAAAACCCCTATTTCCCCCCTCAAAACTGTTAATTTCAACCATAACAAAATCTTGACTTACTCACAATTACCATCTTGAACAACTATCATTCAATATATTTCTGGTATTTGGACTGTGGGTAGTAGTATCACGTACGCAAAAAAAGCCAGCACCACCCTGGCAAAAGGAGAGATTCAGTAGGTTTGGGGGATTCCAAGTTTTGTAGAAGTATAACACATCTCAAGGGGCAAATATCTTGGGGGAAGAGCAATAGCAACCCAATGAGGTCTAGGTATGTTCAGTTCCAAAGAATGCTGATTGAGTGTTGTGGGGGAAAGGAGGAAATGAAAAGTAGAGAGGAAAGTGAATGGAATGGATTGAACAGCAACATTTCTTTCGGGTCCCACTTGTGTCCAATAATGCATTATTCATTCCCGAAAATGTCTCCCAGCCAAGCATTTAAAAGCTTTTCTTCTTAAAATAGGAAACATTGCTTTGAAAAGATTAATACCTAGGTCTGTTATGTAGAATTTTTGATTAGATTATGTAGATACCAAAATGGGATGCAATCCATAAGATAGCCTTCTCAGTACCCTGGTTATGTGAATCTGGAGACTACAACTGCTGTCAGCATTAATATCTGGCCAGTGAGGTGAGTTGTAGTGCAGAACATCATGAACTGTGGACCATAGGCCATATGAAGCCCTGGGAGCCCAGTTTTGTGACTTCTCAAGCCCCCTACCAGTTCCCCCCAAAACCCAACATCCAAAATTGTTAAAGCATTTGCCCCCAAACCACATAGAAATCAGATGAAAATACTCCACCCCAACAAGCCCTACTGAGCACTGTACCTCCCACCCCAATATTTCCCATTTCATTTATTTATTTATTTCATGTGTATGCCATCTTTCCCTCAGAAAGGACCCAAGGTGGCTCACAGACAAAAAACATGTTTAAAACTTTATAATAAAATTTAAAACAGTTAATATAATCTGAAAACATTATAAAATTACATTAAAATATACAAAACAAATACATTCTCCTCTATTATCCTTCTGAAAATGGTAACAGAAAGTAACATGACATCAGTTCTTATCATCATTTTGACAGAGACTGAAGAGTAAAACAGAGACATTTGGTTTTATTGTGTAAGAGGATATGGGCTGCAGGGGGGATACTGGCTCTTGGATCCTATGCAGCTGCCCACCCCATGAAGTATTTTTTACAAGAATTACAAACAGGTTAGAAGAAAAATAAGCAAAGCAAAGCAAAGCAGCTTCATTTATATACCACTTCATGTCGCGCTATGAAGTGCGGTTTACAACTGTAAGCTCATTGCCCCCCAACAGTTGGGTACTCATTTTAGCGACCTCAGAAGGATGCAGGCCTGAGTCTAGCCTGAGCCCTGGCTAGTATTGAACTCGCAACCTTGTGGTCTATGAGTGAGTGGTTGCAGTACAGACATTTAACCATTGCACCACCAGGGCTCCTCCTAGCACATTCCTAGCCAGGGTATGAGGGTGGGCTGGCCATCCTTTGTCTGCCATCCACACAACTTGCCCACTCTCTTTCTTGCTTTTGTCAAGAGGAGGGTAGCAAATGCACACCTTTCTTAATGTACATTGCTTTCCCAGGGAAAATATACACATGGCAGTTTTTCATTTAAAGTATAGCCATATTTTTTCTATCTCCATGTTTTTCTTTGATATAGTAATGCAGCCATGCTGATATGGCTGACAGAAAATTGAGTGAGTTATAACAGAGCCAGCTGAACACAATGAAGAAATACGATGGTTATATATGTATAATATTGCATATTTTTTACAAATAGGATGTAAATGTTATGATCAAGTTATATTTCAGTGCTGGTATTATTTTGTATGTGCTTTTTGCTCATTTATAGGCAAGTGCCAGATGTACACTTCAATGTATTTTATTTGTTTTAATTTGGAAGCCAGTTTATGGATTCTTGAAGTTTTTTCTCTACCATTAAACCACTTTTCTAAATATGTATTTAACAGAGTATAATTACCCTTCAGCATATAATGGGAATTAGGCACTGTCAACATATGTGTCAAATAGGGATCACTTTGCTTATATTGGAAAGGGGTTATTTGAATCATAGCCCATATTTCTGCTGGTGAGCATTGAAAAAATAAGCTAGAAGGAGCCACAACTCCAGATGAAGACTTCCTTTAGCTCATGGTCTCACTGAGAAAAGCCTAGTTCTGAGTGCTGATAATTAAATTTAATGTGGCTTTATGGCTGGAATGAAGAAATGATGACCCTCCAGATGTTGGGATGGAGAACCTGTTATTCTCCAGATGTGGTTGGATTCCCATCAACATAAACCAGCCCAATGGGTGATGGAATTTGGAAGGTAATTCCTAAATTTGCAAGAAAGAAACCTCCCCAGTCTGCTTTGTTATTGCATTCTTTCTGTCAGTGCAAGAAATTTGTAAATAGCAATATAACTGGGGTTTTTTCCAAAGGTGCTGCAATAATGTTGAAAAAATGTGGGGGAAAGTATTTTGGACAAATTGCAAATACCATATGATTCCGAGAATAATAACCCTTGGACTAGAAAAATGAAAAGAATCCAAGTACTTAAGAATTTGATTTGCACTCAAAAGCACCTTCTTTTTCAATAGATATGTTTTCTTTGCAGAATTTTTCCATCTGTAAAATGGGAGTAATAAATTTTGGATTGCTGAAATGGTTCAAAAACACACTGCAGGAATAATCCAGTTTGAGACTGCTTTAACTGCCCTGGCCCTGTGTTAGAGAATTCTGGAAATTGTAGTTTTGTGAAACATTGAGCCTTCTCTGTCAGAGAGCTCTGGTGCCACAATAAACTGCAATTCCCAGGATTCCCTAACACTGAGCCAGGGCAGTTAAAGCAGTCTCAGACTGGATTATTTCTGCAGTATGTTTTGGATCTCTTATTCTCTCCTAGGGCTTTTGTAAAACACCTTCCCCATATACCACACAATCTGCAGAAGGTGAATTGCAGGGGATATTTTATCAGTTCTCTGGGAAGCAGTGGACATTTGCAAAGTTGTTACTGCATGTAGGGAACTATATGTCTTTAGGTAAATATGTGTAGCATGATAAGCTGCAACAGTGCCTTTTTATTCCCCTCTTTCCTTATCCAGGAAAGAGGGAAATAAAAAGGCATTGCTATAGCTTACCATGCTATACATATTTACCTAAAGACATATAGTTCCCTACATGCAGTAACAACTTTGCAAATGTCCAGGAAAGAGGATGTAGTGTATAATGTCTACATGGAGAATTGGTTCTTATCCAAGGAGGCTTCAAAAGTTATTGGACTTCATCTCCGCCAGAGCTGGCAAGATTTTCTGGAGCATGAAATCCATTAACATCTGGAGATGACCACTATCTCTCCAACCCTGTTGAGAGTCGCTGACAGAGAATACCTTTCAGAGAGCAGGCTGTTTTCCTTCACAATTGTCCATTAGAAAAGATCCCTAGCAGAGGGGCGGGATATAAATAAAAAATATTATTATTATTATTATTATTATTATTATTATTATTATTATTATTATTATCATCTTGATCTGACTGGCTAAGTTACATCACTTCCCATCCCACCACACACAAAAGAAATTGCATGCTTATTGGAACTTTTTCCTAAACTGTACAACCTTACAGAGAGTAGGATACACTTCTCTTCACTGTGCAGTATAATTGAAAGAACCCTCCCTCCAAGGGTGCAATAAATAAATCTTAGATAAATCTAAGATATGAGGTGGTATCAATTTGCACATTCAGCAAGAAGGGAAAACACGCAGGGCAGGAAACAGAACTTAAGACATTCCTCTTTCTTCTTGGGGCAGATGAGCTGCTTGCAATTTGCACATGGAGCAGCAGGAACAGGATGCAACTACCAGTAGGTACCTCTTGCTTAGACAGGGTGCGATCCTAAGTAGCCAAGATAGCCAAGTGCCAACTGTGCCATGATGAGGCCAGCTGAAACTGTGCAGAATCCAAAGCCACCCAGCCCAGGAGTGTTAAAAATCACTTAAGACTATCTTTGTCTTGGCCTATCTTTGTTCCAGCCTTTTTGTTCCATCCCTGGAATGTAGAAGATTTGGATCTGGCACCCTTTGGCTCCTCCCTTGCTTCACCTATTCTCTCCCTTCTTTTTGGCTGTTCTGCTGGCAGATCTTAGCCAGAAGAGCTATTCTGTTGGTAGACTGCTTTGCCAGCAGATCTATGAGATTAGCTGGCAGAAGATTCCACTAGCAGAAAACGCTTACATGTGGGGTTCCTAGCAGGTCCAGAGTCCTTCTCAGATAAAACATTTATTTTTATATATACATACACAGAGACAGAGAGAGAGAGAGAGAGAGATCCAAATATTTGGGGGAACAGGGAGAAGTGGCTGCCTTCTTAATTTGGAAGGGTGCTGTGTAATCCCAGATCTGGGGTAGCTGCCAAGCCAGCATAGATATATGTGCCTCAGCCATCATACTTGCAAATGAAGCCTATGTTTATCTTCCCATGAACAGTCACAAAATAAAGCAGATTGTATGCAAGATACATAAATGAGAAAGGTTGCATGATATAATAAACAAACTTCTCCCCCCACTTTAACGAGGGCTGCTTCTAAAAGCATTCTACCTGTATCATCCAGTTTGATAATTTGTAATCATGTGCTCAAGCAGGGTGCAATGACAATACATTTCCCTTTCTAATTAGAAAAGCTTTTCTTTTCTTTTTTGCAATATTTTTAATTTTATTTTAATTCTTAAAATTACAAAAGTACCAACATAATAATCACACACAGACATAAAAAAGGCACTATTCAGCATCAAAAACAATATATAATACACAATACAAATCAATTAATGTTAAAAAAAAAAGAAGAGCTTTTCTAGTAAGGCAATCTAAGAACCAAAAATTCCTAACCATATCCATTCCTCTGGCTGGCATGTTACATGTTGAGCAAACTCAATCAAGTTTAGTTGGTCTAAAGGCCATCAAATAGCAATAGCAAGTACATTTCTATACCATTTATTAGTGCACTTAAACACTCCCTAAGCAGTTTACAATGTGTAAGCCGATTGCCCCCAACAACCTGGCTATTCATTTTAGCAACCTTGAAAGGATGCCAGGCTGAGTTGACCCTGAACCCCTGGCTGGGATTGAACTCAAACCTTGTGGTTTCTGAGTGAATGGCTGCAATACAGGCATTTAACTACTGCACCACCAGGGCTCCTGGATATCAAATAGGTAAATCATTTCCCTGCGGCAACATGCTGCAAACCTATAATTGTAAGTCCAGTATAGCACCTGAAACCTCACCTCATAATAAAAGGATGGGGACCTCACTAATTGCATTATACAGTGGGCCCTTGCTGTCCACTGGGATTTGGTTCCAGCCCCCTCCCCCATGGATACCAAAATCCGTGGCTATTCAAGTCCCATTACATACAATGGGATAGTAAAAATAGGATTCTTTATATAACAGGGCAAAATCAAGGTTTGCTTCTTGG
This sequence comes from Phrynosoma platyrhinos, assembly GCA_020142125.1. NCBI lineage: Eukaryota > Metazoa > Chordata > Lepidosauria > Squamata > Phrynosomatidae > Phrynosoma > Phrynosoma platyrhinos. The sequence continues at coordinate 102,629,540 of CM034703.1, forward strand.
ATTATTATTAGTTTATTTATTTATTTTGAAATAATGTAATTCCATGTTGTGGATGGTTGAATCCCTAGACATAGAATCCATGGATACAGCCAGCCAGCTGTATACGCAATAATCAGATAAATACATGAACCTTTTACTTAGAGCTGATACTCCCATGGCTACTTCCCTCAAATCCAGCTGTCAATGTGCATAATAAGATTAGCTGTGAAGATTGTATTTATGTGGGAGTAAAATATACTCATAAACCTTATGATTTGTTCCTTGCCACATTATCACAATGTTATTGAAAAATACAGCATGCTAAGGAGATAATTGAGGTGCTGGACATCCCTATGCTCCACTTCTTCATTGGAGCCTTATTTAATAGCCCATTTTACAAGCTGGATTCAGAAAGACAGCCCTCATGACAGGAAAAACATGGACCCAGTTAGTTTCCATCTTATTTGTTTTATCACAGAGTTTGCAAAGGAGAGTGTTTAAATGATTTCACATTCTAGCTTTTGGAAAGTACATTTGTATAGTACTATGATATCCAGATTTTAATATTTATCTGTAGATGATGATGATGTTGTTGGTGGTGTTGGCAAATTGTATCTGGATACTGGATGGCATCAGCTAAGTGATGGGGTGGATACAATAAGAAGCAGAAGGAAATTCCTGGCATAGATCTATTTAAGCTTGAACCTACAGGGAAAAACATATCTTCAGAAAGGCCTATAAACTAGAACCACTTAGTAATGCTTATTAAATATAAAGACATATGGTCGTTTAGATGCATTTCCTTTAAATGGTCTACTGGAATTTTGAGGAAGTTGTATAGGAGATACCTTTTCAGGTATGAGGAAAGACCTGTCTCACCAGGGCTGACCTTCCTATAAGAGCAGTGATTCCGAAACTCAAGCCATCTTGGCCAGTAGTCTGGAATTCTGGGAGCTGAAGTCCAAAACACCTGGAAGGCTAGAGTTTGGAAATCACTGAGTTGGAGCAATAGATATCCCATCAGTCCTCCTGACTCACCCTAGTCATTTCCTGCTGCTGGATGGGCCAGAATCCTCTGGGAACAGCCCCCACAGTTGCCCCTATGTCTTTTCATTTCCTTGGGTACTCCATTGCAATATTGGGGAACTGTTCTCATGCACATCCTACTGTGCCACCCAGTGCTGCCACTGCTGCCGTGGATCACTCACACCGAGGTCACAACAAAGCACCCAGCATCAATCACATGGCTGGTCACTTCATTCTGAGTAAGCCTTCCAGGTGTTTTGGACTCTTTCATGCCTCATGCCAGTGGCACATGTGCAAACAGCTATCTGGTGCCACAATGGAGTGTTCCAGATCTTCCGAGAAGATCCAGAGCAAAAAGTGATTTTTTAAAAAACCATTTTAAGGGGGTTATATATCAGGTTCGGTGCTGAACAGTTCACACCAGAACTGGGGATTGGGCCCTGTATCATCCAAACTAATTGCCCTGGGAAAGAACATTTTATTTGGCCCATGAGGACAAGGCCTTTGTCATATGACCTGGCCTGTATTTTCCAAAGCAGCCTGCTACTGACAGAGGACACTGTCCTATCAGTGTTGAAGCAAAATTCACCTGCCAGTCTGGTTGGCTATATACATGGAATAAGAAGAAGCAATGTCTTTTCCTTTGTTTCAGGTAGACAAATGTCCTAACTGTTCCTCTATCACACTGTTGAAGATATATACTTATATTTTCCAGCCAAACTCATTAGACCTCCCTCCCAAATCTCCAAGGGCAGACTAGAGTTGACAGTAAACAAGTGGTCATCACCAGAAGTGTCAACCCTCACAACCAGTTTGCTTCTCGTTCTTCAGATGGCAAACAAAACCTAACTGTGTCTTAATGTAATTCTTTGTATCCCTGCATAACTCTGATATGCAAGAGTCAGGGAGTGCTTATTTCCTAGTAGCACAATGATCTGAACATTCTGCTAGATTTTATGAAGGGAGTAGGAGCTAGAGGTGCAACTACATTTTTTGTGGGAGCCACATGTTTACCGTCATTTCTAATTTAAAGAAGGATGAATCATACTTTTTCGAGCCAGTTCAGGTTCACAAATGTTTGTTTAAATACCCATCCCATTTATGCATTAATTTGAAAATCTCTTTTAAAATTCCCACAAATATACTATATTTGAATGTTTTTAACTATACTTTCTTTCAAATATATTCTCTTATTTTAATAGTTTTGTATCAAGCCCTCCATTCGTACATTCAGGAAGCACAAAAACAAGCATATAACAAATGTTCTGACTCCAAAATTAGACCAGAAACTGCATGGGGCTAGATCAGGGGTAGGCAACCTTTCCCCTTTAAGGGCCGAGGGACTTCAGCTCCCAGAAGCCTCAGCCATGTTGGCCAATAGTCCCATGTTGGCCAATAGCTCCTGGGATTCTGGGAGCTGAAGTCCCTCGGCCCTTAAAGGGGAAAGGTTGCCTACCCCTGGGCTAGATCAATAAGTCCTTTTAAAATGAAATTTTCACAGATAAGGTCTCTCAAACATCCCTAAGCTAGTTTGGCTCAATATCCTGAAGCACAGCCTCTTGTAACATGAGCATTATTCAAGATGCCACACATGGAGTTACATCCAGTATTGAACTGTGAGAAAAATAACACGAGTTGGCATTCAGCTAACATGGGGTGGGGGAAAACTTTGTCCTACAGATGTTTTTGGACATCAGCTTTCAGAGGCCCTAGCCAACCTGGCACAGTTCTATTTGAGCTTGAACCCACAGGGAAAAACATATGTTCAAAAAAGCTTCTAGACTAGAACCATTCAGTTAAGGAATTGTGAATGTTGTAGTCCAAAGTGTCTGGACCACAGTCAATCACATTGCTGTGAGGAGAACAAAGAGCATGCCTTGAGATATTCAAATATTATTTGCACATAAATTTGAACAAGAATGAAAACAATGTTTGTTAAGGATTCATGTTTGCATTAATGAAATACTAGTAATGGATGCAGCCCATGGAATCCCATAACCGTTGTGTTTCAAAACTATTTTGCAGAACTCTTATTTAAAAAAAAGTTTGACAAATCTTAACTGCTTACCTGAGCAGCATGGCTTACCATTGCTTAAAGGAGTATGTGTTTTTCTCCCAAGCCCACCAAGCTCCCAAGATGCTGCCAACAAAAGTATATTACGTGCTTTTCCACTCTATGAGAGCAGACATACTGCAGTAAAGAGTCTCCAGTTTTTGTTAGGACATAATAGACATGTGCAAGTGTTCAGACTGGATCCATGGGGATTAAAATGTGTGGTGGAGATGGGGCCATGTATGCAAATGCTGTCTATTCCTTATGTTTTCTGGAGATTATTGAAGTTGTAGTCAAAAACATCTGAATGGCAGCAGATTGGAGATGTTTTAATGGAAATATTTTCTATGGATGTAGTCTACTGCCCATTAAAAAAATTGGAAGAACACTCATGGTGGGACATTGGATCAAGTTATGTGCTTTTTCTTTTGGCCAGCCCATTTCTCCTGCCAGCACTTTCTCAATATGTACTCCGGCTCTTTGCTCCAGAGAATTTTAAAGATAAGTGGTTGTGATTTTTCAGTGCCAAAATAAAATGTGGATATTCTCACAGCTAATAGCTGTTAAAAACAGCAGAGTACACCGTGTTTTTTAAAACATATATAAATGAAATGATCTTTATCAGAGGAGCCATGTTCTTAACCACAAACATTGAATCTGAAATATGTTAATTGTTATTAGTTGAAAGAATTCAGACTTTACTGTCTAAAAGGAAAGGAGCTTATAAAAACAATTGAACAAACTTGACATTAAAAGGAAAGCTAATGAAGCATTTTACTCTTATGGCAGAGAAATATAAAAATTAAACTTTTTAATTGGGGTATCATGTTTTTTTAAAGAAATATTTGAGGAATTAGCTCATTATAATTCTTCCATTGCCAACAATCCAGAATGTCTCAATCCAGAACTGGGTGTAGTTCCAGAACTCTCCAAGAGTTCCTTTGATGCTGAACAATGGCCCAAATTACTGCCATAACATAAGTTTTATTGGTAGTAAATGATGCAACAGAAAAGGATGACAGTCCCTTTGCTGATAAGGACCAGCAATTCTTCACAGCCAATGGCAGAATTAGGCCCCAAAACAAATTTTACCCATACTTTCCCTTGGCTGACCATCAAAATCCACATCTCTGGATATATGAGAAACCCTTTCGGCCTGAATGCATGCATACATACATACACATACACATACACATACACATACACATACACACACACACACACACAGAGGCCAATAAAAGATTGGCAAACAAAGCAGATAAAGTTATGCAAGTTTGGTCTAGTATACACATAAGTGTATTATGTGCATTGCTGTGGGTTTTTGCACATTCGCATTGACAATTGTCATTTACTTTTCTTTGCAAATTCACATCTGTTTGCATCCATTCACCATCTGTCTGTTGGCATGTGATAATTCACATTTCTGCAGATATTCATAAATACTCTGGTAAAAATGTGAAGCCTTTTTCTGCAAAATTTAAGGAGTTGTGGGGGAGGCACAAAACGCTCAAACTCCTGTGAATTGTGTGTGGCTGGATCACATTCTATTCGACTGGAATGAGGAGCCTTTTAATCGTGTAGACTAGCCCTGTGACTCATCTCTTGAAACAGATGAGAACTAAACAAGCAGGTTGGTAACAGAGAAAAATTCATTCCTCCAGTTGGTTCTCAGTCCTCATATCTTTTCCCTGCCACAAACCACAAAGGCAACGCAAATAGTAAATGTAATTCATGCAAGTTCATAAAAGGAGGCACAAACTCACACAAACATTTCCATAAATGCTGTTGTTTCAGGCATACAGCAACTTGTGGCATAAGGAGTGATGTATTTTTTTTTGTTTATTTTCTCCCTAAAAATGTGTGTTATGGATTTGAATCTAAATGTGCTGTGATAGAAAATGGTAGAAAAATATGATAAAGATTTATATAGTTAGAAAGATGAATGGGTGATGATAATACTTCAGAAACTGTGTGATAAACTGCTCTATATCCCACAAAAATTGGTGCTATGATATATTCAATAACACAAAGTGCAAAGTATTTATTTTATTTTATTTTTTATTTTTCTGCCACATACTAAAAGGAGTCCCCTAGTAGAAATTAGTAGAGCATTCATCTAGGAATAGAGCATAGATTTATTGGTTTGAAATTCCACCTGGATTTGCCTATTTTGCACCTCTTAATATGAGCAACAGAATGAAAATGCTGTTAGTCTGTATGGACTTCGTAATCCTCAACAAAGTCCATATTCAGTCAAGAGAAAGTATTATTAGTGAGAAGTATCTGGATGGGAAAATGAAAAGATGGAATTTGCTGCTACCACTGTTGCATAACCAGGAGAGAATGGAAGAGGTGCAGACACAGGAGGAATAAGTCAACCCTCAATGTATAATAGAGGAAGAAACAGATCATGTGAAGAAGAAACATACATGGGAACTCAACCCTTTCTATTCATTCCCATTTCTTTCAGAGGAAAGCAAGTGGTTGCAGAAGTGACTTTCTTAATGTCCAGCACTCTTTCTCAAGGACCTGTACATGTCCACAGGAATCATGTACTCTCTTATCTCTTGATGGCAATCTTTGGGAATGAGCTTTATAAGAATGTCCACTAACCCACCCACCCAAAAAATTGGGTTGTTTTTCATCTCAACAGTCTGTCCCCCAAGATTAGCATCTATCTTTGATAGAGGCTCAGTTTAAACAAATCTGCACATAACAGCATAATTTTTTTTCTGGACGAAGGTAATGTTTCTGTTTCTAGATGCCACAGGAAGTTCACAGAATGAATGCAATAGTTAATCTACCCCCACCCCCCATAATCTTGAACTTTTATTCAGACTGTATGTGTAAATGCCAACTTCATTATCATATTAATTCACTAGGATTCAAAGAATCTAAATGATAGAAACTGCTGTAATCCAAACCTCTTGGCTATCTAAATCCAAAGGATATTTATCTATTTAATTCTGTTGACAGTTTAAATCATACTTCCATTTATTCAGACCTATGATTATTCAGTGCTCCTCACACTGTATGCTTGAATAAAACTGAAGCATGTTTGCTGTGATTTGTGTAAGAAAGAGTGTAATGGGTAGTAACTGGAAAGTAGCACTTGCTGATTGACTTCCAAGCAGGTAAGGAATCATTCACTTACAAGCTTATGTTCAGCAACCAGAGTACTTCTGTTCCTTCTAAATCTGAGCAAAGCAGCACTATTAGCAACCTTTAAAATATGTTTGTTATTAGTAAATGTTGTCTTTCTAATGGAAGCCTGGCATGTTTTATTGCTCTCAGCACCACAGGTTCTCTTTATGCCTTTGAAGCAAGTTATTACATAGCATAACCTTCCAGGCCCATAACTCAAAATGCAAAATATCTGTTTAGGAAGCAGAAAACAACCCCGTATAACTTCCTGGTGTTATTTCCTGCATTTCAGTTATGAATTATAGTCCACACTGACATGACTAATAATGAGTAAGTTATACTTTACACAGCAAATTTTATGCCAGTGAAGCATTTCCTTTAGAACTATATATATTTCTCTTTTTGCACTCATTTTGAATTTATGTACAATGCACATATGCATAGTTTTGTTTAACAGGGTGTCTCGTGTGATCTTAGCCTGCTTTTGAACAGTAAAGATAATTTGATGACAATTAAATGTTTGCAATTACTATCTGTTTGGGGTAGCACAAACAAGAGAAATCTATAAAAGAACAAAATTGTGAGGCTGGGGAGGAGATTATTCACTGTCAATTCCTTTTGCAGTGTAGAAGGAGGCTCTCTTTCTTAAACTGAAATGTAGTGTTCATATTGGGAGCCAGCATGGTGTAGTGCTTTGAGTGTTGAACTATGTCTCTGGAGACCAGGGTTCGATTCTTACCCAGCCATGAAACCCACTGGTTGACCTTGGGCAAGTCACATGCTCTCAGCTTCCAGAGAAGACAATGGCAAACCTCTTCTGAACAAATCTTGCGAAGAAAACCCCATGATAGGTTCACCTTAGGTTTCCATAAGTTGGAAACAACTTCAAGGCACACAGCAAAGTGTTCATATTAGACACACATAGCAAAGGTATAAATCTAAGTATACTATCATGCCAGTGAATGTCCGTAATTTCCCCTGCAACCTTAAAAAGTGATCCAGAGAGTTTCCCAACCCACCAGAACAAAAATTGAAGGTGCATATGGGTAATTCTCTCTCTCTCTCTCTCTCTCTCTCTCACTGCACTGACAGCACTTCTATCTGTGGAATTGTTGGATAGCTAACCAAATTGATGCAATGTCGAGTGATGGTTTGCATGTAATACAAAGGATTTTCTGTTCCTCTGACATCAACTCAGACAACTAATTTTCACTGGAAGCAGTTCATGTAGACAGCTGTGAATTATCCTGTTTTGCACAAAGGAACAATTATCTCTCCTGCATTATACATAGATGTGTCAGTTTCCCAATTATAGCCATGTTATTCTGTTTCAATATAAAAAGGCAGAAAAGAGCAAGCGTCTTAAAAGTGCCACAAGAGTCCTCTTTTTTTCCTTCCTCCACTTGTTTTTAAAAATGGATGTGTATAACCCTTACTGCTTTCGAACATTTCATGAGTGAGAAATATCTCAGGTTCAAGCTTTTCCATTAATCATAGGACTTTATCACACAGAGGAAATCCCATGCAGAAATAGGGTTTTAAATAGGGAAAAAAACCCACAAAAGCAGGTAAACGTTGCTGTTAAGGTGTGGTTAACTCGAACGGAAAGTAGTCCAAAGCCACTTCTTTTTACTTTCAGAAAATCCCGAAAGGAAAAAGGAACGGCTTTTGACTACTTTCCATTGGGGTTAACTACACTTTAACAGCGATGTCATCTGAAAATCTAACCACTTTTGCAGGTTTTCCCCACCTTTTAAATCCTATTTCTGCTTGGGATTTCCCCCATGTGATAAGGTCCATAGGATCTTTCACAGTATGCCTTACATCCTGTTGTTAATTCTGACTTGAATAGTCCCATTTAATCGATGGGAAATATTGATTCACCATTCAACAATTGATTGAATGGGTTGTTCAAACTGGAACTACCAGTAGGGTGCCATCCTATGTGTTGTTTTTTAAATTTCAAGTATCTGTTTCTCATGAAAGCACCTTACCTATTTTGACATCCCATTCAGTGAGTCCCCAACATCTTGAACAGATGGTTCTTATTTTTGTTTTCTCTCTTCCCCCTTTTCTCCCTCCCCCCATTTCTTTCCCTTGCTGCCTTTATTTCCATAGGTTTATTCCTGAAGCCTGGTCTGCCTGCAGCGTGACCTGTGGCGTAGGCATCCAAGAGCGTTTGGTGAAGTGCCAGGTGCTGCTGTCTTTCTCTCAGTCTGTGGCAGATCTGCCCACTGATGAATGTGAAGGGCCTAAGCCAGCCTCAGAACGAGCTTGTTATGGTGGCCCTTGCAATGGAGAGACTGGTGAATATAGTCCTGAAGCAACTGATCTGTTTTATGGTGGTTCTCAAGATTTTGACGAACTCTATGACTGGGAGTACAAGGGGTTCACAGAGTGCTCTGAGTCTTGTGGTGGAGGTAAGTCCCACTTTTCCAGTTTCTAGCATGATCTTCTTTTCACCCCATCACCAGAAAAAGCTGCAATTCATTTGATTGGGTCAAGGCTGCTAAGTTAGTTGCACTTACTTCTCATTCTTGACCAAGTTAAGTGACCTTTCTTACTAAGTGCAATGAACTCACTACCTACATTACAAAGCTTAATATTTTCTTTTTAATTTGTGTAGTCCCTGCTACATTCTATGCTTCACAAATCCTCATGATAATAATAATTATCTTGACTTTTTAAAAATGTATTCTACATCTTCTTCTCTACCTCATTATATGTGGAAAAAACAACAACTATGTAGTGTTGGTATTTAATATCTATCTAACATAGGTAATATTTAACATGTGTATAGACATTTTTCTCCTTCCCACAAAAAAAAAAAAAACAACCTATCTGTATTATCTAAGTCTCAAGAGCCTTGTAAGAGACACCAATATCGTTGTTCCATGTGGCTTTCCTAAGGTCAACTATTAAATTAATGGCTGGGGTAAGATTTGAGGTTGTAGTTCACCATCCCCTGCCTCCAAACCATTGCCTCAGTTTCTGAACCATTGAGATGTGATGTTTTTGATGTTCCCCATGGCTACTGGATCTTTAAGGCTGAACTGTGCACATACTTTGGAAGTTTAATGGCCTGTTGAAAGCCCCAGAATATCATTCTTGGTACTGGACCTCTAAGCTTCTTCCTCATTACCAAAGACAAGATGAAAGAACATTATATCATGGTATTCTCACTGTGCTTCCAATTGGAGTGTTGCCGCAGTTCTTTTTGCCACCTGCTGTGCAGACAAAATTGTACTTCTGCATTTTTACAAATATTACAAAATAGTCCTCTTCATCAGGGCATGACCACAATAGCGTTGATTGGAAAACAGAGTGTGCGAGAGAGAGAGAGAGAGAGAGAAGGACCTAAGTACAGAATTTCACATTGTGGTTGCCCTCTAGAAGCTGCTGGAAGTATTTTTTCATAATGGTAGCTTCATTCGGCTGCACCATACATTCTTGAAGTGCCTGATGATGAATAGAAATTTCAGGCCAAATATGGATAATCCATATGTTGTGCAACTTTCGCACATTACAACCATTCTGTGCAGTTGCCACTACACAGAAATCTTTCCACCAGCTTTGCCATGGCAGCAGTAATGTGAGAATTGGCCTCAGTCTTCTGTTTTCCTTGTTTGAATAGGAAGAGTGGCTCTGAAGGAGAACTATTGAAAATAAAATCCAGATGTAATACTATTTCAGATCTAGAAGGTATCAAAATTCACAGCTGGGGTCTTTCATATGACTAATGTAGTAGTCTGGTTATTTACATTTCCTGCTGACCACTTACATTTCGGCCAGAGAACTGTGTTTTTAAAGAGCAAGGCTATGGCAGGAAGCATCAGGTGTCATTTACTTTACATTGCCTGACTTGGGCTTTTGTAAGCAGACACATATGGATCTCAAGCACTGGGCTGTTGCATATGTATTTCCTTACTGAATCTACTGGAGACTCAGCTGGTTTTGATAGCTTATCCTACCAAATGACATTAGCTTGGATCTAAGTACAGAGAGGGTGGGCAGTAGAGGGGAGACATATGGCAGAAATAACTAAGCAGAAGATTGCCTGAAGCTAATAAGCTTGGCACTGAGGTTAAAAGTTAAGAAAGATCACTGTTTATGCATATTATGAGAATTGTTTAATGCACATAATGCCCAATCCATTTGAATCTACTTTGTCATTTTCTTCTAATTGTTTATGGAAATTGTGCCATTACAATCCTCCCTTTCCTCAAGTTTCTTAACTTCTCTTTAAGCTGAGCTATGGTGTGTAAAAATAGAAGGGTGATGTCCTTGTAATGAATTTGCTTGCATTTCATATAAAATAAAAAACCTGTATATGACCAATAAAATAAAAAACCTGTATATGGTCAAAAATTAATCATGATCCATACCTTCAGTCAGCAAACCTACATCAGGTTCCCAGCATGATCTTTTTTTCTTACTACTTTGTTTTAAGGTAGAAATAGAGAAGCAGTTTTTTTAAAAAGGATGTTTTTCTGCAATATGGTAGAAGTCATCACACAGATGCACAAACGCACACACAAAAGCTTACATAACTGATCCCAACATAAATGAATAAGTTTTGTGAATCAGTCTTACACCTAGCCATCATGGCCCCAAGTGCAATTTTCAGTGCCAAATCCAGGTCAAAAGGGTCAACCTGGAATGCATCCAGGTAACTCATTTCATTCAAAGGCACTGAGTGATTTATTACTCAGCAAGGTTACCTACAAAGTCAACATTGGAGATGGGCCAGTAGCTTGCTGAGGAAGCCAAGTTAGTTGAGCCTGCTTCCCCCCAGAAACAGAGCTTAGTAGTTTCAGTCCTGCCACCGAGTGGGAAATGAGTTTCATCAAGACCTCCTTAGTGCCCCTTGCCATCTGAGTCCTTCCCTTCACAAGACAAATAAACAAGTCCTAAGGAGCAATGGAAGGGCCTAAATACCCTAATGGGATGAGCTCCTATCTGACTTTGGAAGCTAGGCAGCATCAGTACTGGTTAGTTCTTGGATGGGAGATGGCAATGAATACCAGATGCTATAGGCTATATTTCAAAGGAAAGAACTGGCAAAACCACCTCTGAGTATTCCTTGCCTAAGGAGATTATCACACCAGCCCCTTTCTTGCCTCTTTCCCACTGCAATCATGCAATCAGAAATAAAACTGAACATTTCTATTTTAAAGCAACCACCACCACCCTTTTTTCATTGGTGTTATGGGGGCTGCTGCCCCCATCATGCTCCCTTCCTGCCCTGTCCCTTAACCCCGCTGTCACTCCCTGATGCCTTACCCAGCATGCTTTTAGCTTTTTAATTTTATTTTATTTTTTCTGTGTTTTGCACAATTCCAGAATTCTGCAACCCTGATTTAAGCTTTTTAAAACAACTTTGAAACTTTGAGACTTCAGAGTTCTGGAACTGCATGGGAAATTTTTTTTTTTTTAAATAACAGTGAGGAGGTGGAAAAGGGAGGAGGAGGGGACAGTGACACCATGTGACTGCCAATTGTGCGAATGCCCCAGGAATTACTTTTTGCACTCAGGGCATTGTGCAATTGGAAGTTCATTCACAGGTTTCCCGCAAGAATGAGAAGGGATGGCTGGGGGATGGGGCAGCTATGGGAGGGAAGCGGCATTGTTTGATCACCATTGCCGATGCCACTTCCCTCCCAATGAAATAATGGTTTAAAATCCATATGTGATAGTCTCCTAAGAAAACCCTATGAAATCCATGGGGTCACCTTAAGTCAACAGTGACTTGAACACACACACAAAAGTGGCAGAAGTCACATGTTCAAAGCAAGTCCAGATCTGCTTACCTTGTTGTAAGCGAGCTTACTGTGGAGTTTTTAAATATAAAAATTCAAGCAGTTCCCTATTTAGGGTCAAATGGCACACAACCTGTATTAATATTACTCCCAGAATAAGTGTACATGCAGTAAATCCAGGCTGAGACCAGTTCAAGTGAGAGAAGGTTAGACCTTCCCTCTCCCATCTAGTTTCTATTGAAAAATTCACGGCTTCTGTACCTATCCAGGAAAGCAGCCAAGAATGCTGATAGCCAAAGTCAAACAAAATACAAAGGAAACTGCTCACAGAGCTTTGTGCAGTTTAA
>CM034703.1:102646147-102675558 GCA_020142125.1 Phrynosoma platyrhinos
AGGATCAACAGGGTGTTAGTCCCTGGTCTCTTCCTGTCACTTTCTTGTCGTATCTGAGTGACAGGAAATATGTGCATGCTCTCTGATCATTTTACATGTTGTATATTTGGGTACTTTTAAGCAGAAAATGTGGAACATCAGAGGATGGGTCTTATGATCACAAGTTGCTGCAACAGGAGAACTTTGCAGCTTTTTGGAGATTGTGACTTGAAATTTCAGTTTCTCACAGGCAGGCTTCAGTTGATGGCTGTAGTCTAGTTAAGAAAATCATTGCTCTCATATAAAAGAATACTTAATACTGAGAAAGATCTTGAGTTTTAATCTCTCTTTGATGATTTTCATTTTCATTTTCTCAGACCTTACCCTCTGCTGTGATCCTGCATAAAGGACCACCGTGGGTTATCTCCAAAAGTTTAAAGCACGATTCTTATTTTACCATATGACTGCACAGCTTGCCTTTGGAACCACTGTTGCTAACAAATGGCTAACATGAGAGGTGTCACTGACTATCTGCCAGTGGAGGCAAAAGTGCAATCTTCATATTCAGAGATGGCCTGACACATTCATATGTATTAAATAATGGTAAAGAGTTGGCTGAAGATGTTTGCTGCCTCAGGCAATGTAGTATATGGTGCTCCCTTTCCAGAGTCAGGCCCTGGGTCACTTGAGATAATTCATCACCTGAGAGGGAAAATCTCATGTGACTTTCCCTCTTCTTGAAAGCGGAAATACAACCATAATACAATAACGGTTATTCTTTTGTAAGAGCTCAGATCCACTGCCTAAAGTTTGTGGGTGACGGTGGGCAATTAAAATGTTTTTGAGGAAATTTGATGTAGGATTTCCTGCCCCTCCCACCCCACCCCCCCACCCCATTTTAGGTAATTTCCTTATTTGTAGTCTCTTCCAAAAGTAATGTAAAAATAATGCATAATGCAAAAGATACTTTTTTAAAAGAGAAAGAGAGTGAGATGGTATTCATAATGTTAGGTATAGGGACATTGTAATGAGTTACATAACAACTTTCCAAGCTTTGGATGCCACGAATAAGCACTTTGTGATTCTTGTTGAAGTGTTTCTGGTTGCTGTCATTAAATAGCATGTTAGACCACAACAATATCTTTCATACCACTGCTGGTCCATCTAGGTCAATATCAGGTAATATCTCAAGGCCCACATTCCAATGGAGAGTGGAACCAAAAGCAAAATGATGGGATCCAAACACTAGCATAATCTAACTTAAACTGTTGTGCCAATAACTAAACCTTAGGAGAGGAGTTTCAACATCTAGAAAGAGAAAAGGATATGGATATAAAGAATACTTGCCAAATGTCTCACCCCCAATGAGAAGGGTTGCTTCAACCAGTTGAGTCATCCTGACAGGGCGATATTTCACCTCCTGCACAAGTATTAAACAATTAGACCCTTTTCTCCCTCAGAGTCTCCACAAATTCTGCAAGTAACCTCTCTTTCCACTTTGTTAAGCAAAGCACAATACACAGAGCAAACACAGGAGGACAGGGTTGTTGATCAAAGAGGTGCCAACAAACCATCCAGTCCTTCTAAAGTCCATGAAATGAGGCAGCATGGAAATCACTTGTAAAAACACAGACACAAAAAGAAAGAAAGAAAAAGAAGAAAAAGAAAATGTGTATGCTATTCTTTAAACATGTACAAAAAATCCCCTTTCACCATCTCACCTTTCACTCATGAGGAGTGGGGAGGGGAGAGAATTTTATGAATGCGGTTTAAATAACCAAGGATTCATGTCCCTGCATAGAAAAGCAGCAAAATCTCCAAATGTCAGTGCTGTAGCTAAAAGGGGAAGCCCAATGGGTTGGATTCAGCACCAGGGACCAAGGTCCCCACCCCTGGCCTATGCTGGTTGATACGGGCTCTGTATTGTTTCAAGGAAAATTATTTCTCACCATATCTGGAAATGCCAACAGTTGAACTTGGGATGCAAAGCATGTGCTTTACAACTGAGCTACCGCCCTTTCCTTGTCCATATTCAGGATGGTGATTATTATTTACTTTTTTATTACTGTATTCATTTATTCAGCTGGAGGTGGTGGGAGACTTGATTCAAAGCTGCCAAACCCTAAAATGCAGGAAACATGATGTATAAATTTTCTTGGCATAACATCTCCCTTTCTAAATAAATCACTCTTTTTCTCTGCCTTTCAGTGGGAGAAATTTAGAAAACATTGGGAAACAACCAGCTTGTTTTATAGTGTGGAAATCTAGCAAAGTTGTCTTCTTTTAAGTGTTGCAAGTAAACACCTTAGTGGATGAAAACTTTCTCATGGTGGTGCTGTTGTAGGATTTTCTATGCTAAAAACACATATGTGGAGCAACAGTGGGTCAGCTGTTACAAATTACTATGCTCCATGGATAATAGGACTTACAGAGTGTTAAAATCAGTTTCTGCCAGGAAGGAGAAGGAGAAGGAGGCTTTCCAGGTCAGTTTCTGCCAGGAAGGGAGAAAGAAAGCAGTTCCTGAGCAGCCATATTGAGTGGGTGAGTGTTTAAATTCTTTTTCAAAACACTTGGGGAGAGTGTGACTGTTGCTGAGCGGGTGGGGCGTTGGTGAGTCACATTTGTAAGCAAATAAGGGGTGGAGCTAGCCCATTAGCTCTATACAACTCCTCCCAGAGGCTTCCAGGTCAGTTTCTGCCAGGAAGGGAGAAGGAAAGCAGTTTCTGAGCAGCCATATTGAGTGGGTGAGTGTTTAAATTCTTTTTAAAAACACTTGGGGAGAGAGTGACTGTTGCTGAGTGGGTGGGGTGTTGGTGAGTCAATAAGGGGTGGAGCTAGCCAATTAGCTCTATACAACTCCTCCCAGAGGTGTGCGCCTAACGGCGCGCAAATATTTTCATAGGGCAAGGAAAAGCATAGTACAGATAGAAGGGGAGCTTTGATCTTTCTTTTCATATGTTCTCATAATAATAATAATAATAATAATAATAATTTAAAGGCCTTTGAGGTTGTTGTTTTTTGCTCAGAGGAAGAAAGACAGAGACTTGCCTCCAGAATAAGGTAGCATCCAGGAGCTCTCTGTAGAGTTAGAAACCCAGTTGATTGAACTCGCTGACAGAGCCTGGTGGAAAGACCAAGAGAACAGGGGCCCTTTACGTGGGTCTTTACAGGAGGAATTTCTTCAGGGAGAAGTCCACAGTTCTGTTTCAGTGCTTAACATTTCTCAATAAGGACACTGAGGGAGATGCTGCAGTCACCTGCAACACTTGTGGGATGATTGTCTTCTTGCCAAGAAATGTGGGGAACTTCACCTGCACCAAGTGCAAGTTCATAGCCCTCCTGGAAGAGAAAGTCAAGCAGCTGGAGGCCCGGGTAGCTACACTTCAGCACATTAGGGAGCAAGAGGTTTTCCTGGACACAGCGGACACACTCTGCACACAGGAGGTGGACACCTTGAGGAATGTCACACATAGAAGTAGGAAAACCAGGGATCGTTCTGGGAGCTTGCAGCTACAGAATCGACTTGAAGCTCTCTCCCTTATCAAGGATGAAGAGGAAGAGCAGCAGGGACAGTCCTCAAGGACAGTGCAGGGGACCCTAAGAGTACCACCACAGGGAACAGCCACTGCTAAGCCTCAGAGGAGGCATGTGGTGGTGGTTGGGAACTCCTTGTTGAGGAGTACAGAAGCAGTGGTTTGTGGAGGTGTGTTGTCTCCTTGGGGCAAAAATCCGTGATGTGACAGCAAGGCTGACAAGACTTGTCAAGCCTAGTGACCATTACCTCTTCCTCTCGGTCCATGTGGGAACCAATGATACTGCAAGGCACAGTCTTCAGAATATCAGAAGGGATTATGAGACTTTGGGTAGGAAGCTGAAAGAGCTGGACGCACAAGTTGTTATCTCATTTCTTCTCCCAATTGAAGGGCATGGTCCAGGAAGGGAGAGGAAGATAGCAGACGTGAATAACTAGCTTCATAGATGGTGGCACCAAGAATGATTTGGATTCTTAGATCACAGGCTGTGGTTCAATGCTGGTGGACTTCGAGCAAGAGATGGGCTGCATCTCACACCAGTTGGCAGAAGCATTTTTGCCAATAGTCTCAAACATTTGATCAGGAGAACTTTAAACTGAATCATGTTGGGGCTCTCTGTTCCAATGCTAGGCAGCTGTTTGCACATGTATCCTGCTGTGTCACCTGGTGGTGATGCTAACACAACATGCCACTTTGTTCTGAGGCCGGAGTGAGGTGCCCAACCTCAATCACTTGGCTAGGCACTTCATTCTGACATGTGGCAACAGTGGCAACACCAGGCAGAACAGTGGGACATGTTTTAGACTGCCACCCAGCATCAGAATGGAGGGCTCTGGATCTTCCAGGAAGATCTGGAGCAAACAGGGAGTTGTTTTAATGTGTTTTAAGAGGGGTATACTTCAGTTCTGTGCTGAATTGTTTGCACCAGAACTGGGGTTTGAGTTGTCCATCATCCAGACTCACAGAGTTGTCCATCATCCAGACACTTAGAGGACAAGGAAAGGCCATTTTATTTGGCTCATGTAGACAGGGCTTAAATTGTTTGTTTTCACAATGATTCATATTTCTATATAGTTTTGAAACACTGACTTTTTACACATATGTTGGTAATATTTTTGAACCAAGAACCACATCACAAAACTGGCACATGTGCTAAAGGTGTAGGATGTTCCATTCTGCATGTTAGGTTAATATGTGTCATCAGATCAGTTCCTACACAAGGTGAACTGAACACAACCACTGGCTGTTCCTAGATGATAATGCTGCATATCTGTTGTGCCACAAGTTTATAGGGAGTGAAGAGGCAGGACTGACAACTGTAACTATGATTAAAAATAAAAAGAGCTATGATGTTATTCAGAAAAACAATTCTTTGATCTACTGCCACATACATATACACACAGAGAAACAAACAAGACTTGCTGTATTTTCAAATCTTTAAACATTAAAAAAAATCAGCATATTGTAGGTTCAATACACAGAGCCATGGTTCTGTTGTTTTTGCTTTTTCTGTATGCTTTATCAAACTTGCTTGATGCTTCTGTAAACACGCTGTCATCTTCAAAAGATCTTGGTGTTTTGGTGAATGAACCACAACCCTGCTGCTTCTGCTGCTGTTTTTACTACTGTGGTGACAGTGATGCTGGCGGTTCAGTCTAAACTAAATGTCACCATTCAATTAAGTCTTGAAATCACAATCAGATGACCTCCTAAACAGCTTAACCACATAGCAAAGGCAGCTCATTCCACTGGTGTCACAGAGAAGAGAATGCCTTGCATCTGGTTTCCCTGGGCAAGTTGAGCAACACTGGCAACATGTTGGGGAGCTGTAGTTGATTTGCATATATTAGCTCTGCTGAATTAACATAATTGGCCTACAGTTGTGTATACTTGGAGGATGCAAGGATGTAACCAAGTGATATGTTACAGTTGTCACAGTCTTATTCTTGCTTTACTTTTCCAGAGGACTGGGACTCAAGAAGCATGGTTTCAGGAGTGGGGGTGGGGGGAAAAGATGGCTTTTGGGATATCTTTATCTGTCTTTACACTGCTGGTGTTGATTTGCCCCCTGCCACTGAAATTGCCATGGAAACTCAGCTACTTAGGAAATATATACAGCTGTTTTTTCTCCTTAAGAAAATGTCAGTGCCAGAGATGAGGGACTTTTGGACCATAAGCCAGATGCAACCTATGAGACATCCTCAACTAGCCCACAGCCTTCTTTCTGCCCCTTTCCCTTTTTCTACTACCATATCATTGTGGAAAGAAAGAACCCAAATTCATCTACTGCAGGGAAGTGCCAGGGCTTTAGATACTGATTCACTTACTGAATTAATTATCTAGGGCATGATCTGATCAAAGGCCAGTGGAACAAAACAATCTCTCTGGCACAGAATGATTCACCATGCTATTCCTATTGGACCATTCCTGTCATCACCACAGGAACAAAAAGACTTACATTCATGCATTGCTTTCCTGGATACCTCATTATGCAGGCAGGGAAAACTCAAAGCCCTCACACTTGGTTTATTTCAGAAACATAGCCATATTCATCTGGAATATCAGTATGTGGAGGGATGTTATAGCATCTTTGAGACTATCAGTCTCGAGGATGTTACAAAAACGCTCTGCATACTATCTTTTATTATGCAAGTAGCTTGGTACAGTAGGATCCCAGCACTAGTACTGAAACAGTATATATTAAGGAAACTGATGTGAATTATAAGAAATTGTGATTTTCCCCCCCTTTTGTACATCACAAACCTACAAATCATCATCATCAATAACAACCACAACCAAAAAGTACAGCTTCCTTTTTCTTCCACTTCTAGTGCTGAATACCACCACTTTGAATGACTAATTGGTTGCAATCCTATATAGACTTACTTGGCAGTAATTCACATTTAATGGAATTTGATCTGCTTCTGAGAAATCATTCACAGAATTGCATTATGAATTTAAATTTTCTAAATGTGATAACATTTTTTCAGCACTATCGTTTATCACTGTGACTGGAATACAATCACATTGCAGTCAGTCCTACATATTCACAGATTTTGCATCCACAGATTCAACCATCCACGACTTGAAAATATTTCAATAAAAATTCAAAACTTTGGTTTTGCCATTTTATATAAGGGATATCATTTTACTACTTCACTGTATATAATGGGACTTGAGCATCCATGGATTTTTGGTATACATAGGGGACCAGGTAACAAATCCCAATGGATAACAAGGGCCCACTGTATTTTAATAGAAGGTTAAAAGACATTTCTGTCCTGGAGGAATAAAGATCACTCACACAAATAAGTTTGTGAAATCTCCATTCCATGTTCTACATGTCTTGAGCACAGATCAAGAAGGTTGAATACAAACACACTTAGGGGCTAAGCAGACGCCGTGGGAAGCTGCGCCGCAGGACCGAGGCATCCCCATGCTTCGATCCTGCGGCGCAGCTTCGCCGCCCCTGAAAGGAGCACTAAATTAGCGCTCCTTTCACAAGTCAGTGAAAGTGCGCCGCAAAAGGCTGCGGCGCACTTTCATCGACTTTTACGCCGCAGCGCATGGAAAGGCTGCGGCGGGAGGTCCTCCTCGGAGTGCCGGCCATACGGAGGGCCGGCTGCTCCGAGGACGACCTCGGGAGGGGGTTGGGGCGCCGAGTGTGCAGCTGCCCCTCCCCTTCCCTGCCCCCAAGACGGCCCTTTAAGCCGTCTGCTTAGGGGGTTATACTCCTTAACGTGAATCCCATTTTGGAAGAATGGTGGGATATAAGTATCATAAATCAATCAATACATAAAGTTGCCTCTTCATATCTATAAAATTGAGTTGGGTACCCACTTTTAGCTGCAGGAGGTTATGACTGCACAGCTAGGTTTCTCTCTCGAATGATCCAACTAGATGCTGCAACATGAAGGGACTGAAATGTTTGCCTATTCAGAGAAGAATGCAAGAGATTTTCCCCCTTTGCAACTTACCCAAAGGAGAAATTCCAGTTTCATTGCATGTTTCCATTATCACCATGATGCAAGTCCCCACGTCTTAACTAACTGCTCACTCCACCATGTGGCACTATATTTCCACTCATTAAATGCTGTGTCTCTGCCCCCCTCCCTACTTTACAGGTGACAACATTGTGTGATCCTGCTCTATTGACAGGCAAGAGTGTCAGATTGCTCTCCCAGAGGCCACAAGCTCTACAGCAGCTGAAAGAGCCCCCTGCCGTTATCATGTCTGCACTTTCCTCTCCCAGCTCTGTATTCAGAATTTAGATTGTGGGGGTTTAAAAACTGCATTTAATTTATTGAGTGTATCTGTGTGTGTGTGTGTGTGTGTGCAGGTGTCCAAGAGGCAGTGGTGACTTGCCTGAATAAACAGACCAGAGAGTTTGCAGATGACAATCTGTGTGTGAGCAGCCGGCGTCCCCCACAGTTGCTGAAAGCCTGTAACTTGGAGCCTTGTCCCCCAAGGTAAACTGCTGGTTGTTTTCTGCTTTCATAGGCTGTGCAATCTCTTGCATGCAGGGAAGGAAAAATGGTTGGTCTTCATAGTCTTGAAATGAAGTTGGCATTATTCCAAACTACATTTGAGGGTCAGGGAACCTAGCAAAATTGGTAACATATTTGCTGACATATATCAAGAATAACTACACTTATTTAAATGGAATTATTTCATATCTGCTTTAATATATTCAAGTTTAATCTCAGGGTTGTATGGATATAAGCAACTGAGGGTCACAGATTCCACTATACTCAAGATAAACCTAAAGTTTGTCTTCTCATCTTGTTCCCTGAAGAGGCCTCATTGTTCTTCTCATCTCTCTGTCCATGTTTTACAAAATGTGAGTGACAGCGACTCATCCCTCATAAGCAGAAGTTGGTAATGTTATATTATGGTCTCTGACTCCCAGAATCCTTCAGTAACCATACTTGTTGGGAGGATTTGGGAGTTGTAGTCCAAGAAATTAAATTTCTCAAGCTTTGCTCCAAAGTTTTATTGTTATATGCCTTTCAGTCAGCTCTGACATATGACAGCCCTATCTTGGCAATGTTTAATCAGAGGAGG
The DNA here is from genome assembly GCA_020142125.1 of Phrynosoma platyrhinos. Classification (NCBI taxonomy): domain Eukaryota; kingdom Metazoa; phylum Chordata; class Lepidosauria; order Squamata; family Phrynosomatidae; genus Phrynosoma; species Phrynosoma platyrhinos. The sequence continues at coordinate 102,654,724 of CM034703.1, forward strand.
TTCACCATTGCCTTGCTCTTAGGCTGAGAGTGTGTCACTTGCCAAGGTCACCCATATGGGTTGCCATGGTCGAGTGGGGATTCAGACCCTAATCTCAAAGAGTCCTGATCCAGCATTCAGACTTATTCTTATTATTATTATTCTGCTTTCCCCCAAAAATTGAGACTCAAAGCAGCTTACAATTTAACCACCTAATACCACAGTTGTTTTCTTTAATATTCTTAAAAAGAAATTTCCATGCAGCTTAAAATATGGAGATTGTTGGATGGACTCCAACAAGCAGAAAGCTGTCCATACACTCATGCGCCCAACAGATGCTTGATACTAAGCACTGGGTGGTTGACCTGGAAAATGCAGTAAATTCAGAATGGGAACCCAAGCTGAAAGGCCTTGAGGGAAACTAAAATAAACACAGATGATGAGCAGACATGTTGTCTTACAATCAAAGCTTTGAAAAGTTTATGTTTTGGACTACAAATCCCAGAATCCACCAGTCAGTACATCCACTAGACATGCTGATGTTGGGATTCTGAGAGATATAGTCCAGAAACATAACTTTTCTAAACTCCAAATTCTTCTATACATTTTACCCCACATCTGTACTAAATGTATAGCAAAATCCCTTGGCAGGATTATACAGGTAACGCTGCCTGGAGTGTGAAGATATTTTTATCTGGCCGAGTTTTGTTTATCTCTATGGAGTCATATTTTCAGTCTTCTGTTGAAGAATACAAGAAGTGATTGTAAAAACAAAATATAAAGCAATGTTAGAGATTGTTAGCTTCTCCATACTCTTCCACCCCAAATGCTACTGAGCATTTTGAAAGTTTCAAGAGGGTTACACACAGAGAGGGCCATTGACCCATTCATACTGAAAATACTTTTAAAAAAAAAAAATTGAATGCCTAGGATTGTTCACACATGTTTCTTCCATCTGGAGAAGAACTGAAATGCTCACTTGCATTCCAAACCCACTTTAAAGTACTATCTCTGTAATCAGCCATAAGCAAAAAATTCAAGTTGCTTCCATAGAAAATAAATAATTGTTTTGTTAATGTGATATGCATGGCAGTGGGAAGTATTTGTTCAACAGAAAATTAGCAGCTTCTTCCCAAACACAGAAGCATTTTCTTTCTGCATTACTATTGTGTATTTTGTGCCTTCAAATCATTTCCAACCTATTGCAATCCTATCATGGGGTTTTCTTGGCAAGTTTTTTTCAGTTTGCCTTTGCCTTCCCCAAAGGCTGAGAGAGTGTGACTTGTCCAAGGTCACCCAGTGGGTTTCCATGGTCCAAATGGGGATTCATACCTTTTTCCCCAGAGTTGTAGTCTAGCACTCAAACCACTACATATGCTGGCTCATTATATATTATATCCATGATACTCATTATATATTATATCCATACAGGATGTCCTGTATGCACTTTTAACTTAGTTTGAGTGTCTTCTATGCATTTTAACCTAATAGTTTACTTATTCATTTGAATGTTGCTTTTTAATACAGGTTATCTGATTATGGGAATTCATAGGAATACTTAATATGACATAGTTCTAACATTAAATCCATACCCTCCAACTTTTCCCCTATGAAAACTGAGACACATATGACCAAGCAACATCAGAGTGTGGTCAAGATGGGAAAAGTTATTAACAAAGAGAAATAAAGAGACATTAGGAGAGGCTAAATTCAAAGACATAGCCATCTTTAGTCTGGAATATCAGTATGCAAAGGGATTTTATAGCATCTTTGAGACTAACTGGGTAAAAGAAGCTGGTAGGATAAACTTTCGTAAACTTAATCTACTTCCTTGGATGCATGGAGAAGCTGGAACAGTTTTCCTAGTGGGAAGGGCAAGACTCTGCCCCCTCCTCTCCCTCCGCTGAGTTAATTGAGTACAAACTATTGTGTTTTGAACTCATTTAGCAGCAATAGGTGAGGACACAGGGTGAAAATGAGACATTTTAAAAGTAGCTGAAAAAGTGGGACAATGGAGGATTAATTGTGACTTTCAAATCAACACAGTTAGAGGATATATAAATCTTTGTCTTTCAGTGAGAGGTTATACTGAGAGCTTTACCCCCCTGTAACCCAGATGGGTTTGTTTCTACACTTAAATAGCCTTTAGTATGAGACTGCAATGATTCAAAGAAAACGATTTATGTGGTGTGTTCCAAATCTTTCTTAAAGATGGAATGAACGTACACCAACGAACTGGATCAAACCAGGAGATTTCTTTGTTAGCACAGAAAAAACTGGGTCCATACCGCAGAAGACGGCCAACCAGGAAACAAACACCACTGGAGAGTCTGGAAGTAGTTGAAGAGAAATAACTCTTTCTGCGGAACAGAGTTTTATTCATGACTGCTGAGGTTCTTCCAAATAGGTTTTTAATCTTAGCAGCAAATATTTACAAGAACGATACAGCAATATTTACACCATCCAACTCCATCACCAACCAACATCCACCTAGCCACAATGTATTGGAACATTCTTCCTTATATACACAAACTCTGGCTAGGATTCTGCCCCAACCTTCTTGCAGTGTTTCATCATTTTCCTGTCACATGTCTATAGTTTTGAATTGTTTCCACACAACTTCCTGCTGAAGTTTCATCAGCTTCCTCTGAGTAAGCTTTTCACCTTTGTGCACACTCACCTTTGAGCTCAGGGCACCTTTTACCTTTGTTCCACATTGCATAGATCTGGGACATTTTACAGTCTGAGGCAAATTCTCACTGACATTCTTTAGATGACATGATTGTTTCCAGGAACATTAAATGATGTGTCTTCATGGTGACCAACAGAACATGTAAAGGGTAGATACAGGCCTGAATCTACTGTGGACACAGGCATTGATTTCAGTGGATTTAAGTATGCTCTAAATACTGCAATTGGATATAGGCCATATGTCTTGGAGCCACATTTTTCCAAAGATCCTTAAACACTTGTTCAAACACATGTCTAATTCTGTGTATAAAGATTCTTGCTGCCAGGACACAAAGAAAACAAATTAGAACTTGTTTCATGTAGTGTCTGAAGTAATCCACACATAAGCAGATCAAACATCCATTTGGTGCACTTGCTTCTAGAGGTGTGCTGGATATGTGAGTGATGATAGCTTTTGATTCTCCTCAGGTCATACAAGTTGAATAGCTTTCAGCCATATCTCTATCTTATCTTAGCAGCCATGTAGGGAAATGCAGCATTTGGGGTAGACTTTTTGTGATAGTTTCGCAGTACCACAATTAATTATGTAGTTCATGTTCTCCCATGGGTAACAAACTTCTTTCCAAGCAATCTTGAGATTCCTTAGAAGCTTTCCTGAAAGGCAGTTGGCCCACTCCTATCTTATCCAGTGTGGAATAGTGGTTTGGGTATTGCACTACAACTTTCAAGACCAGGTTTGATTCCCTGCTCAGCCATGAAATCCACTGGTTGACAATGGACAGGTCACATGCTTTCAGCCTTGGGTGAATTCAATAGCAAACCTCCTTTGAACAAATCTTGCCAAGAAAATCCCATGACAGGGTCACCAAGAAATGACTTGAAGGCACATAACAACAACAAACAGCAGCAGCAGCAAGAACATCTCTTCACAGCAGTGTGCTACCACAAATGAGTTTATTTTAGGGTCACACTGATTCCCTAAAGCCTGATACAAACATGGAGTGTGCAAATGACCTGGAGTTCTTCACACTGTGCAGACATTGGGACCTATGAAGTGCTATATGGCTCACATCAAAGTTATTGAAAATACTATATTCATCCATATAATATGGTCCATGCCCTGAAATCTGCTGGGGAAGCTCTTTTCTCTGTCCCATCATCCTCACAGACACATCTGGTGAGAACAAAGGAGAGGGCCTTCTCAGTAGCTGCTCCCAAGCTCTGGAACTCCCTTTCTAGAGAGATTGGACTGATGCCCTCCTTAGTGTTTTTCTGCAGGCAGCTGAAGACTTTTTGTTTTGTTTTGGCAGGCCTTTGAAAACTTACATATTGTAGTGTATTGTCTATTGTTGCTTTCTTTTTAATAGCTGTGACCAAGATCCTGCATTGTCATTGTACCTATGATGACAGATCAACATCATCATAGTTATGGCTAACAATGCCTCCCTAAATCTACCATTGTAACTTGGCAGTGGCCCAACTAAATCATTCATAGGCTAACAATGCCTCCCTAAGATTGGAAACTGGAGTTTGGAGTGCTGGGAAGTGACATTCGCAGCACTCTTCCAGTTGTGGCATGCCTTGAGAACAGGCAGTTAGAGTGACCTCCTTGGTATCCTGCTGGAATTGCCCTCCAACCAGGGGCAATCTGCAGACATCATTTCCCGGTACCCCAGTCTCCAGTGGCTCAAAAACACTTTGGTTAGGGGACTACCAGACTGCAAAAGTAGGCTTTGAGGGTCACATTGAGTCATTCATGACAAGAAATGTGCATTGCAAGAAGTTAGGATATTGTGAATCCAGCACACAACCTTGTAATTGCTGAACAGGATAGTTGTTATTGTTGCTGTTGTTTGTGTGCCTTCAGTTGTTTCTGAATTACAGAAACTCTAAAATTTCCACAGTTGATTGAGGGAGTCAATTGAGTCATAGTCCAACACTCAATCTACTGTACCATGCTTGTTCAATTTTAATTTTTATTGATAGTTTTATTACAATTTTAATGTTTGCATGTAGTCACTTTTTAGTTACAGGCGGTTTAACTGTTGTAAGCTGCTTATGTCCCACACTGGGGAAAAGGCAGGAAATGATGATGATGATGATGATGATGATGATGATATCGGAATTTCCTTGGCAGACAAATCAAAGTGGAGGGAAATCCTGCAAGTGAAACTTTAAAAAGTATTATTCAAATCTAGTCCAGTCCTCTCTCCCTGGAACAGAAACTTTAGCTTTCTGATACATGTTCAGCAGATGGATTCATAAGCTAAATCATGCCACCAAAGAAGCTATCAGATTTTCCTCAAAAGAAGAAAGAAATGTTTAGAGGGAAGTAACAGAATATTCCAGTTATCATGGCCCAGATTCTAAAGCGAATTCCATGATCCCAACAGTCAGGAGAGCTTCACCAGAGAAAGTAGCCGTAGATTTGCTTGTTCAAATACTTTCAATATACTCACTTCTAGCAATACCTTAAGAGGGAATGATACACTTGAAAAAGTGATTTTTGTTCCACTTTGATACACTTGAAAAAGTGATTTTTGTTTTGTCGTTTCCAGTAGATTGGCAAATGAATATGCCAAAGGTAAGCAGTATTGCAGAGATGGAGTATCTAGTCTACAGAACCTAACTGGAGATGTAGCTTTTAGAACATCCATTTAATTTGATGTAATTGTTAGGTTCTGTAAGCATAATTAATCAACTTTCTAATTTAAAGGGGCATTTTCTATCTACCTGGCATAGTAACCATTCCTTAAAATTGTAATGGTATGAATGGATTTTTGACAGCAAACAAATGCTACCAGGAGTATGTAGGACTACCATGGTGGATATAATGAGTTATAATTTTTATCTCTCTCCTATAGTTTGGTCAGCATGTGTTTAAAAGATCTGGGGTGTGTAGGTGTAGCAGGAGGAAGAAAGAGGAGCAGGCAATGAAGGCCTGATGGATTAAAATGAAGGACATTCCATTCAATTCTGTAGCTTTGTTCTTAACATATTTTCAAAGCTGAATGCTTCTTCCTGTGCAAACAGCTGAATAGTACAGAACATACACACACTTGGAGGAAAAGCTCATGAAGTTCCAGGAATAGCCCAAAAAAACCTACCCTTCTGTACACAACTCTTTCTCAGACTTTATGATTCTTCTGAGAACTGGAAGAAAAGGTCTGCTACAGCAGCTTGATGGTTCCCGGACAAGGCAGATAAATCTCAGAAGGTCAATGTTTCTGTAGTAAACACCTGACCTCCTCCATTATAAGGCTGATGTGTTATCAGGGGAGACTTATTCCTGTTCTTGAGTCAGATTTTTCTGTTTTGTTGCTTGAGCCTACTGGGTGTGATTTTTCTACCTGTCCCCTCTTGTCACTCTGATTTAGCAAAAGAAATATGGCACTACAGTAGAAATTTTTTTTTAATATTTTGCCTTTCTCCTAGCATTGGACCCTTCCTCATAGTAATATTTATCAAATTAATCAAAATGTTGAGTCATCATCATAATAATTATCAAATGCCTACTGCAAGAGTTTACCAATAAACATAGGTATACAGTTGGTCTTCCACATTCACGAGTTTAACATCTGTGGATTCAATTATTTGTGAGTTTGTCCGGATGGTAGGAGGGAAAAAGGAACAAAAGCAAAAAGAGAAAAAGAAAGCAAACTTCTTGCGTCCAATGTGCCCAGTGCCTCCATGTGTGCCCAGCAATGGGAGAAAGAGGCAGGGAAGGTGAGCAAGTCCCTCCAGACCACAACAATGGCAGTGATGCCCAGCCACCTTGCCTCTACTGTGTCCAGTGCCTCCACATGTGCCCTGCCCAGGGGAGAAAGAGGCAAGGAGGATGGGCAGGCAGAGAAAGTAAGGCAGTAACCTGGCCACTTCTCTGGCCCCTCACCATCCCCAAGAGAGTCTTGCTGAGAACGCAGGTGTGTCATGGATATTCATGTTTTTTCCACTTTCTTGGAGGTTCTGTGCCCCTTAGCCCTATGAATGTGGAGGGCCAACTACTAAGATTTCTGAAGAAATCATATATTTGGAGCAACAGTCTCCTCTATTTGCTACAGATTATTCCTGTGTTTGTTTTTTTTTAAAAGTATGGCCTGTATTATATATCAGCTAAGTTAAGTATACAAAACAGTTACAGATGAGTAAATCTAGGTAACTCTTCCACATTTACAAATGTTATTGCCACAGACATAACTGTCCCTCCACCTACTTTACTGAGCATCACCTACATTGGGAAGTCCATTCTGGTTGCAATTGGAGCATGGGTGAATGGCATTCCCATCAGGTTTGGATGGGGGTGGAGGCAGAAAATGTTAGTTAGGGGCAAAGCAGATGCCCCACCAAGAGCAACCAGAGCCCGCTCCAGCCACAGTGACCACAGTGACTGCAAAGCCTGCTTCCAAAGCAGGCTGCCATGGTCCCAAACCAGCCACCGTCAGGAGCCAGATTTAATCAGCTCCTTTTAGATCTGGTCCAAAGCTCCAGACTGTGGCACTGGAGTGGCTTCTGGATGCTTTGGGGCCATGTGTCATCTGAACACCATGCTCCCAAGGCAGCCAGAAGTTGCTTCTTTTGGCCTGTGCCATAGCTAAGTATTCTGAGTAGTTGATGTGGAATACTATCCAAGGTGTCTTTCCTGGCACTTAATAGACATAGCACATTTCAGACAAAATCATCCACATTAGTATCTTTAAAAATAAACTTCTAGTTTCTTCTCTCCATTCATTGATGAATTAATAAATGTGACATAGCTCTGTTCCTGAAACTGTGTGTGATTACTTAAGTGCATATTTCAGGAGGAGCTAAAAACAGCATTCTTGTTTCCCCTTGTTTTTGCTGTATGTTATTGCTTTGAAGAAGGAAAGAGTAGTATGATTCTAGGATATTCCTTTCATGAATGGAAGAGCTCTGGTCACAGACGTTGCCCTGGCCTGGTGTTCAGATATCCTCCCCTTATCCCTATTCTGCAGCCTACTTCATTCATCAGTGTTCCCTAATGCCTGGTATAGCATTTTGGAGAGATTTTGGGGAGCCTTTGGAAAGAGGACTAGAAAAATCAACTTCAGCCATCACTGTTGTATGTACCAGGAGCCAAATCCAGCTCCATCTATATTCTTGTCAGTGAAGGTTTTATGTTCTCCTCATAGACCAATTTAACAAAAAGGTAATTTAACTGTCCTGTGTGAAAACACCAAAGCCAAATCCTACAGTATTTTCTTTTTCAAAAAAAATCATTCAAGAATGTAATCCTATAAATTTGTCCTTTCCATACTTAAAACCACAAGGGGGTATGTTATTGTTGTGTGCCTTCAAGTCATTTCAGATTTATGCCAACCCTACCAAAAATATATCAAAGGTTTGCTTGGCAAGTTTTGTTCAAAGGGGGTTGCCTTTGCCATCCTCTGAGGCTGAGAGAGTGTGACTTGTTATTCCACCTTAATTGTCATGATTCCATCCTATGGAATCCTGGGATTAGTGGTTTAAGGGGGAGCATTTAGAGCAGGGCCTCACCAAACTACACACCCCAGGATTCCATGGGTTGGAACCTTTGCAGTTAGAGTGTAGGCATAATGTTATACTTACATAGTGTGAATGGGCCTCAGCTGCATTTGAAATGGGGGGATTCAGCTCACGTTTAGCTGTGGGTAGGGGTAAACTGGTTTATGGTCAAATATTCCCTGAAAAAAAGTGCTCCCCAGTAAATATTCTCGAGCAGAAAGCAAGCGGAGATTCAAGTATTTTGCTTGTCTGTTTTGGATGGGTTGGATTTTAACAGGGTCAGCCCATTCATTAGGCATAACAAGGCAACTGTCTCAAGCCATGGAGTGGCAAGAATGGTAAATTATGCCTGTTGACAATAGTTAGTGGGAACCCATGTTTATTGTTGTTTCAGAAAGCAGAACTCTCTGGAGTCAGCTCTGAGCAACCGCACCATGATGCCTGGCTCTCAGGAAGAGGTCCCCTGACCCACTGTTCTGGCTGGCTTTTGGGGGCCAGCCATTTTGTACAGCTGGCACTGTATTCCAAAAAGTCTGTTCACACAGAGAGGGATAGCGAATAGACAGCAGTAATGATGAGGGACATAGCAAGGAGTGGAGTGGATACTGGCAGGAAGAAGTGGCATTTCTCCTCCCATCTCAGGGAACAGGAAAGTTTGACAGCTGCTTGATTTTAATTACAGATTTTTAAAAAATATAATAAAAAAGTAAAGTAAAATAATATAACCTTGCTCCTGTATTACCCAGATTTTTACCTATGGATGGTTTTATTCTTCATTCAGCTCACATCATGCAACGTTCCTTGCCAAATACATTCCCAAAATGTTAGAGCACATCTGTGAATAATTTCTAGAAATGCTTTCTAGGCACTCCATATTTTTCCTACATCAAAAGGCATCAGATCACTGAGTTCAGTCAGTTATCATCATGCCCAGATATCATTTCCTCTCCTTCTTTATCTGGTGATGAACTTGGTGCTGTCAAGGTTGGGAAATGACATTTTCTTCCATTTCAGGGCAAATTCATTGCCTCCCACCCGCTTTCCCCTTTATGATTGGCAGTGTGATTATACTCATGAGTTTAAAAACCAAACTAAGAATTTACAGAGTGACCAATTTTCCTTCATTTTACTTGTCTTGGAATGGATGGTTTTCTTGTCCCAGCACCTTGCTTCAATCTGTCTCTACTTCCTAATGCCCCTTCTAATGAGAACCTAATACTTGCTGCCACCTAATATTTTCAAATATTTGGAAGCCTGTCTCCCTTCCATATACTGTACCTCTACTTCTTATTCTTTGTTTCCTCTTTAAATACATTCTCAGTTTCCCTGAGTATAAATTTACCCTCTTGGCAGAAATAATTTATTTTTTTGAATACAAAAGGAAATATTTTTCTGCCAGTGCTGCAAAAGTGGGGGGAGACACTTTTGCAAACCAAGCCAATAATAAAATTAGTCTCAAAGTCCAGGGATATCCTGAAACAGTGACAGTCTTTATTCATTTCACTCTGGTTTTCAATATTCTGCAAGCTATCCTGAAGGATCTTGTGATTGCTTTATATTAGAAGGATTACTCTTTCCATGTTGGATGCAGGAAACACAACACAAATAGCTCACTTGTAACAGATTCTATGAATCTCAACATCTGTAGTGCTTGCACAGTAGCAGTGCTTCATCCCCTTCAGTTTTCAAGAGACAGAGTAGCAAGAAGACAGTAGGTAATTCATGGGTGTAATCCTGCAGTAGAGCCTAGGACTTAGGTTATGGTACTGGATGTCAGGGGTGACATCTAGATGTTGGATTGTAATTACCATAAGCCAGTTGTAATAATGGGAGTTGCAATTCAATGGCATGCAGAGGGTCACAAATTGCCTATTGCCTAAATGTTTTTCAGTGGTCTCTGTGAAAGCATCATATGGCCCTTGCTTACTTGTCTTAATATAGAATCCTGTTTCAGGTACAACACAAACCTTTAGTTATGCCACTGCCCCTGAAGTGACCCATTGGTTTCTGTACTTCCAAGTGAGGTTTTTATCATGTTCTTTATCTAAATGTTTATTTATGTTCTGTATTAAATCAAACTGATACATTTTTGACCCTTTAGAGAAAGGCCAGATCAAGTTCTTTATCCTAGTACAGTCCACCCTCCGTATTGGCAGACTTGCCCTCTGCAGATTTAACCATCCATGGATGGCAAGCCCCCGTTTTTCTTAATAACAGTGTGTGCATGCAGCCACGCCCGCACAGTGCTGCTATTAAGAAAACCTGAACATACTCAGATTTTGGTATCGGGGAGGGGGGTCTGGAACAGATTCCCCATGGATATGGAGGTCTGACTGTAAATGGCGTAAGCCCAATTGGGAAGATCCTTCTCAAAAGATGCCATACTAACTCTTGATGATGACAAGATTATAGTTCATTATTATAGTGAGATAATATAGTAAAGTTTTTTAAATCTAAATTATTAAGCCCTTCCTTATTACCTCTCCATTAGTTCCACAGCACTATTTCTCTAATTTATACATACAAGAACAGAATTTGGAAAAGTTCCCTTTTTTGGTGTTCAAGTCCTAGAACTCACTAGTCAATATGACTAGTAACCATGTTTGCAGGAGGATTCCTAGATTTATAGTCTTATGGAGAAATCTAATTGTTAATCCCAACTAAAAGGGACCCATAGAATCAATGAGACTTTCATAAGTATTAAATTAAGTCCCATTCATTCAGTGGGTCCATGCTAGTTAATATGCTAGCAGTTGGATTTTGTTCCTTCATAAGTAACTTTTCCAAGCTCTTTGGAAGACAGACAGCAAATGCTGATAGTTTCATTGTGCTCAGTTCACGTATATCTAGATCTGTATCCAAAACTGGAAGAGCTAGCTTGAGCCAGGAGGCCCAAGTAGCCTCCGGCAGTTAACCTATATTCCCACATGCTCATACTTAAGTGATCTACCATGACTGTGACCATGTGGGGGGGCAGAATCCTAGATGAAGTGTATACAGGTGCTTCCCCTCTTGCGTCCCAACAAAAAACCTCAAACTTCCTAAGGAAGCTTCTGTTTGAAATCTGAGAGTGACAGACGGTTTTACAGTTACTAAGTATCAAAATATCCTGTCTGTGTTGTGGAACGATATGTATTTAAATTGTGAGACCTTTGGGGAGAACAATATTGGCCTAGTTCAGGAATGGTTGCCATAATTTGCCCCAAGTCCCAAGGGATAGGGCAGCCCATAAATAAATTAATGTTTTAAAGCTTGTGGCTAGATGTTGAGAGACTATCTTGGAAGCAATTGTTTGCCTACATATATGCTATGCAAGACACTTACTTTGCATTTGTCACCTTGCAAGGAGCACTAGATTGACCTGTATTCATTTTAGATATATATCTGATTATGAACTGGTCATGTCCGTTGCATGCAGTAACCCTAATAGGTCATGTTAAACGAGTTTGCAAAAATGCCAGTGAGCTGACACTCTGAGACTAAAGCAAACGTACAGACTTCAGTGGGACTTGTATCCAAAGTCTATGTTAAATTTAGTTGAGTTTACTTTTGTTTAGCAGGGTCTATGTAGATACCAATCAGAAGTGTTGTCCTGGGACTCGAGAGATCCAGATTCTAATCTCTCATTTAACCAGTATTAATTCATATTTTTGTTTTTCTAAAAATAATATTTTTTGGTTTTGCATCTGGGATGTGGAAGCATACAATACAAGTCAGACAATGAGGGGTGGTGGTGGTGATACTTTTCCTTCGCTTTGCATTAGAGGGCTGAGTTCTTTCAAGAAAAAAAAATGTTATTTGCTCGGAGACCAACATCTATACTGTTGCTTACCAGATCAGCAACCATTCTGCATCCCCTTTGCATCTGGAAAGTCCCTTACTCTGCAGTGGTCCTTTGTGCTGGCAACAGTTAATTGCTACTTGTTGTGTTTTCAAATGTTGTAGCAGAACAGGGCTGACTGACAATGGCACACTTCATTCACTGTCAAAAGCAATTCCTTGAAGATTCATATTCACAAAATAATGTCTAGTATGTGTCTATAACCTATGCACATTTCAAAAAATATCTAAAGGTTTATTCTTAAAATGATCTCTAAAATTTTATTCAGGCAATGAGGATCCTTAATCCTGATGGTGATACTTCCTGATCTACCATCAGCCTTCTTTTGAGTAATTCTGGATTCTTTTCTTTTTGTGACTTTGAAAAATCTCCCTTCCCTATGCTCTGTTTATGAAAGGTTCCTCTGCAGTTATTTTGGTTCACATTGAGCTGTAAAATTCTGACTGATACCAATTAGAGCGTAAAACCAAATGCAGATAGTTGCTCTTGATGCCATACTTTTCTTACCAAGCCTTTGATCTGTTTGCATGAAGGTTTAATGATGCAGAATTGTTATTCAGTCATCTCTTTTCATGGGTCCAGAGGTGGGAGTCAGCAGTTGTAGGAAGAGTGAAAGAAAGAAAGAAAATCACCATACTTCACTCTGCTTTGTGGAATGGGTCTGATCTGTTGCCAAGCTGGTAAGGTTGAAAAATCAAGTTTATGAAACCATATTCTTAAACTTGTGAGATTAGCCCAGAATTGTAAGGATAAGGGAAAATAAATGTTTAAAGTGATTGGTATCATTGCAAGTTACAGTAAGAAACATGGCTTTCTGTATCCCCAGATCAAAGGAGGTGGGTGAGTACATTATCACTTAACTCCCACAGCATTTTTATGTACTAGCAGACTGAGTCTCAAAGAAAAGTAAATCAGGCACAGAAAAAAAATGGAGAAAGAAAATCAAATTGGGATAATAGCCTAAATCCACTCCCATTGCATTAGATTTTCCTCCAATGCTGCATCTACGCAGCAGAATTAATGCAGTTTAACTGTCATGGTTCAATGTTATGGAATTCTTGGATTTTTAGATATTTAGTGATTTGTAGATATTTGTGAGATATTTAACTTTCTCTGTCAGAGAGTTCTGGAGCGGAATAGCTTATCCAATACTTTTATTAATTGTACCACTGTTCTATTAAGAGCAGAAAGATTAAAGAAAGAAGACTTTCCTATATTCAAAGGAAATGAGTGTCACAGTGCTACAGGAGGAACTCACCGCTTTCCAAAACTAGGAGGAACATGTTTGTAAAACACCTGATAAACATGGCACAAGGCCCTTTTCTAGCCAGATGGATTGAGACATTTGAATAGCAATAGCAAAAGCAAGTACATTTCTCTACCGCTTATCAGTGTACTTAAGCACTCCCTAAGCAGTTTACAATGTATAAGCCAATTGCCCCCAACAAGCTGGGTACTCATTTTAGCCACCTCAGAAGGATGCAAGCCTGAGTCGACCCTGGAGCTCTGCCTGGGATCAAAATCACAATCTTGTGGCTGTGAATGGCTGCAGTACCAGCATTTAACCACTGCACCACCAGGGCTGCCGAATCTTGCCATAAAACAGTTTTTAGATTTAGAATGTAACAGGTATGCATGCCATCTCAATTGCATGGAATTAATTTTTCTCCATGGTCACCTCTTCTCCTAGCAGATTCACCAGGACATTTTAATATCATTCTATAGGTAGTACAGCTATTATTCTCAGTCACGAAAATCTGTTGAAAACTGAGCCTAGCATAAAAGCGATACATGGCACAGTTTTCCATTTCTTTGCACATTATATTTGGCAATATTTTTTGCAGAAGTTCTTTTCTTGCAGTGGCTGGTACATTTGTCTTGAGTGGATTGTTTAAACTAATTTCAGAGTAGGGCACACTCTGTCTGTTTTATACTCTGGGAGCTAATTATGTTCATGCATGCTTATAATCAGTACCTAAGCATCAGTATAGAAAGATAAAATTTAACAGTGAAGCAAGAAAGGATTTTAGTGCGTATTAGAGTTTCGAGACAATCACCCACCCAAGTTTCAATTGCCATTGATCGGGTTTCTGAGAGGGAGAAGAGCAGCCAGGCATAGCTCCATTGTGGCTTTTGAGAGGCCCTCCTTCCATCTTCCAACCACCATTAATCTGGTCTCTGAGGGAGTAAAGAACAGCCAGCATCTGATGGGCATAATTCCCTCCCCACTGCCATTCCCTTTTCCTTATGTATCATTTCTTATTCTTATTGTAAGCCTGAAAGGAGCCCTGTTCTGTATTTCAAATGGAAACTCTTGTACACGTAGATTACATGAACAAAAATATAGCTGACGCAGTAAGAAGCCAACAAAAAGAGTGATCTTCATCTGTTACAAGTTTCTTCTTTCCCTTGTGTTCTGTGTAGTTGAGGGAGTTAACAATATGATTATTTCAGACTGATAACGTGTTTCGCAAACGTAAATGCTGGGCAATGCATCACTGTATCTGCAGATGTCTGAAATTAAACAGTAGGATGCTCAACTGACCACATTCCCTCAAAGCAGCAGAAATGTTTATTATACTAATAATAATAAATAAGCAATCTTGCTTCAATTTTATATGCTTTAACCACATTATAACTGGAACAATTTCATTGTTTTCCCTTCTATTACCAGACTTGGAGACATTTGAGTCAAAAACTCTTCCTTCAAAAAAGTCAAGGAACTTGGCAATTTACTATTAAGACCATCTTCCTTCTCCCACTCCCCATGCTTTCCTCTGTTTTAAAAACTGTTTCAAAAGTTTACTCAAACATTTCCATTCACGGGTTTTGCAAAATGCAAGTCACTATATATCAGTATTTCTGAGTGTGTTGGGAGAGAAAATTATAGGGAGAAGTATAAAACATTTCCCAAATTTGCAAAAATAGCTCAATGGATTTATAAAGCAGCCAATAAAAGCAAGTTGGACTCCACACCACCAACTATTATTAAAACATACTAATTTTTAAAACAAAACATGCATTTTCAGGTTTCTGTGAAACATTTCATCCCCCAAATAATTTGCCATATGCAGTGCATAATGGATGCTGGATTTTTGAGGAGCAAAAAGATGTTGGATCTACTTAACTTTTCAAAAGTTTAACCCTTTACGGCACTATAAATATGAATAAAAAAGAAATGTTCAAATTCAGTTGCAGCCAAATTCAGTAATAGTTTACCTATTTGAAAACTACAGGCTCTGGAGTTAAATGCAGAGGAAACAGTAGTGATGGCAGAATTGAGAGCGGAAGTAACAGAACTAATTTGAGCTATAGAAAATGAATCTGCCATTTGAAGGGCAATGGTTAAGAATTCCAGAAGAGTATGTCCATGGGTATGCTTAAATACTCCTTACATTCTGGCCATAAGAGCCAGGTATCAGTAAGAGTATGAGAAATGAAAGCTTGTTGCAAAACTCATGGTGTATGTATAACAACACAACTTTATTTGATGGGAATATCCTGTTGTCAGAATTTGTAGTGTGCAGGCTAAAGGTTCATGGGAGCAGGAGACTGCAGTCAGATGCAGGCCAAGCCATTTGACTAGAAGTTAAATTGCAAAGGATGTGAACAGAAGAATGTAATGCAGTTTTAGACAAGCAACCATCATTCAGAGGTTGACTTAGAATCTTTAATAGTGTTACCCATGGAACTTGGGTGTAGTATTTTAAGCACTGGGGTTCTGTCATTGATCACATTTTGATGGAACAAACCAGAAAGTCTGCTTATAATGTCTGTAGACCAGACATTTGATGCAATGTTGTCATTCCCTGATGGAACTGCTCCATCAGTGAAACCAGGAGCAGGATTATTCCACTACTGCAGTCCTGTGCTTAATGTCATTGTCTACACTTGAGAGCTAAGAAACAGTCCAGAGAAGGATTTTGGGTGGTACAATAAATTGCAGAGGCAAAAGGTAAGGAATGCAGATAAATGCTGCATTCACACTGCAGAAATAATCCAGGTTGACACACTTTGAGGGGATTATTGCACCTCCTCCTGGACCCATCTTACCTCTTGCAAATTAGAGCCCAATTTGGATTAGAGCCGGGTCTTATCGCATGGCATTTGCCCCTAAAAGAGCCATCCAGGTGCATCCTCTCTCCAATTTTCATCCAAAAACATGCTCCAGCAGCCATTTTTCCAAGTCAGAAGGTTCCAGATTTATCTGGAAATATGGTTAAGTCAGGGGTGAGATTGAAACAGCCCTCTAGATTGACTGCAGTTTCCAGCATTTTCACCATTGGCTGTGTTGCCTAAGGTTCCTGGGACTTAGGAGAGCCACAGGTTTTCATCCTAGACTACATATCCTCCAGCTGTCCCAGTTTGGCAGAGACAGACCCAATTTGTCATCTTTTTTCACTCTTGCTACTTTGAAAATGTCTCTGTGCCTTTGCAGACTGCTAGAAATAGTGCAAATTGAGTCCACTTTAAGAGTTAGGGTTAGGGTTAGGGAATCATGGGAACTGTATTTTATTGTGGCATCAGAGCTCTCTGACAGAGAAGGCTCAATGTCTCAGAAAAAAACAACACAATTCCCATAATTCCCTAGCACTAACTCTAAACCTTAAAGTGGACTCAATTTGCACTATTTCTGGCAGTCTGCAAAGGCCCTCAATTTCTCATGCATGCTCCCACTCCCCTACCTTTGTCTTATGCTCACTTCAATTGCTGCAAATTAAGTTCAAAATGCAAAATTATATTCAAATTTTGAATTATGTTCAAAATGCACTCAGTTAACTCAGCCATGGGTAGAGGAATGGAAGAAGCAGAATCTTGCCCTTCTCAGGAAAAGCAACCTGCTGCAACATCTCCTAATTTGTGTGTTTTTCCTTCTTAATAACTTTTGCCATCTTGATCACATTCTGATGATGCCTAGCCATTCAGCAAAACATAGGAGACTATAAGATTATGCCTGTCCCCCCTCCCCCGGAATGGCATAATTCACTCTGACCATGGTTTTACCAAAGGAAAGCAGCATGAAAATAAATTAGATGCTGTTTCTAGAGGTGAGGGAAGTAATAAAAAAAAGCACTTGAGACCATATTCAGTCAAAATTAGTGAAAGATTTTTAATGAGATAATTCTCATGCTAAAAGTGAAACTTGCTCTTTAGTACTGTCTTTGGAGTTTATCACATGGAGGCAAATTGCTTAAATCCCGTGCAGAAACGGGATTTAAAAATCCAAAAAAAAAACCTCCACAAAAGCGGGTTGTTTTTCAGACATATTGTGTAAAGGAGAAATAATGTGACATTAACCCAAACAGAAAGTCTCCAAAACCCACTCCTTTTTACTTTCAGAAGTTCCTGAAAGCAAAATGGAGTGGTTTTGGTTGGCTTTTCATTCAAGTTATTTTCGCATTATTTCTCTTTCAGGCAAACGCCATCTGAAAAACAACCTGCAATTGCGAGTTTTGTCTACTTTCTGTTTGGGTTAACTCCAAACGTCATGTGAAAAACAACCCACGAAAGCAGGTTGTTTTCACTTCAAATCTAGTTTCTGCATGGGATTCGTCCCGTGTGATGAAACTCCTTTGACTGGTCTTCCACTGAATGAGTGAATACTTTTTTTTAAAAAAACAGCTTCTTTATGCACAATTGCAAATGGGATAAAAATAGCAATTTGTCAACTCAGATGATTTATTGTAGATTGTTTGCCCAGCTCTTAGCAGGATATGACACATGAGTTTCCACAATGGGTCATTTTTCTTTGGTCAGTTCTTCTGGAAATCATAATTTCTCTCATACTTCACAACATCCATCATGCCATATATCATTGTTTGCTTTTTATTCATGGATAATTACAAAAGCTTCATGGGACACATTGGCTTCATTCTGGAATGTTCTGCACAAAGACTTTCTCTTCCATTTTTTTTGCACAGACTGATCCCCTCTTCCCAACCTAAAAACCCAAAGGCAAATCTGTGTATAAGCCTGTTTGACACAATTTAATTGAAAGACCATAAATCAATCAGCATCCACTCCCATCACAAGCAAGAACCATCTGTGTGCTTGCCGGTCTCGTGTCTCTCCCCCTCAGAAAACATTACCCACACTTGGAAAAAACAAGAAATGGGCCTGTGTTCATGCAGCAACATCAAAGCCTGTGAAGTTGACACATGGGGAATTTGTCAGTCCTCACAGTGCCTATGTTCTTTAGTTTTTGTTATAGCTTTCACCATTCATAACAATGGATATTCAGAATACTTTTGTTCCTTACATAGTTATGCAAAACAATCACATGCAAGGGGGGGGGAGACATTCCTTTCTGGGGAAAATGGGGAACATGTGGCCCTCAGGCTGTTATTGGGCTACACCTTCCATAATCCCTCACCATCTAATGGGTTACTAGGGATAATGGAAGATGTAACCAACAACATCCACAGAACCATACTTCTTCCTTCTCCCCCACTCTTTGAAAACACCCAAAAATGGAAGAAGTTACATTGCTCCCAAACCAAAATCCCAGTGTCTTGTTATCTGCCTCTTTTCATAATAACTGGAAAAAAATTGACGTGTAATATCATGTGCTCACACTATGAGTTGCTTTCCATCCAATGATTTAGAAGTGACCATAATGTGGGAACCCCAATTTGTCACTAGACCTTAGGAACAGAAGGAGGTTGCCATCTAATCTGGCAAAACATGTAGGATCGTCTATCATGTCTAGTTTTCATGTTTTAAGGATGACAACAAGGTTGACAATATATTAACACTGCAGGTTTGGAAATTCGCAGGACTGATATTTGAAAGACTGTATTCTTCCTTACAAAGCAACCCATGCTCTGAGATCTGCAGGTTTGGATATTTGCAGGATTGATATTTGAAAGACTGTATTCTTCCTTACGAACCAACCCTTCTCTCTGCCCCACCACCCTCACAGATAGAGATGGTGGGAACATGGGAGACGGCCTTCTTGGTGACTGCCCCCAGGGTCTGGAACTCCCTTCCCAGAGAAATCAGACTGGCACCCTCCTTATTTTATTTTCCAGACAACTAAAGGATTTCTGTTTGGACAGGCATTTGATGATTGTATGAGGCCTTCCCCACCTAAACAACATGCTAGATTTTTCTATTTATTGTGCTGGTGTGTGGGTGTGGGTGTGTTTAATGGTTTATATTTTAGTTGGTTTAAATTTTTTGTTATTGTTCATTTAATCTCTTTTTAACTTTTGTATTTTGTGTTATTTTAACTATAACCGTACACCTCCTCGAGTCTCAAACTGAGAAAAAGGTGGGATATAAATTAATATGATTCATAATAGTGATGATTATTATGATGATGTACACACACACACCTTTCTTCTTTTTATAGCAAAAAGTTGAATACACTGCCTGTTTCTCAGCTGCAGACAGCCTGTTACATGAATGAGGAGCTTTCTGCTCCTGGCTTTTCATGAAACCTTTCTGGATAGCTATCTGTGCTTAAAAGACATCATTAAATTCCTACATTTATGTGGCAGAGCTGGGGATGTAGTTACTGCTTTCTGCCGTTGCCCTTGGGAGTAAAAGAGTAGGACAAAAGCCAGGAGCTTCCGAAGAATTGATTCATGTGTGTCCAAAGTTCCACAGGAAACAGTGGCAAGGAACTGCAGCAGTTCTAATGCTGCTGCTGGGCTGCCTGATAGTTCTTTGAGTAATAAAGAAACCGCTTCAGACGACAATCCAAGTCTCATTGTTCTTTAAAGGTGTCGCTTGACAATAATTAACAGAGGAGAGAGCCAAGAATTTGAAGCAAGCCTTTCGGCTAGAAAAGGGACTAGCGTTTCTCACCCTTTTGCAAAATATTTTAAACACTACACTGGGTGCATCTACACTGTAGAAATAATGCAATTTGACATCACTTTAAGGGTTATTGTGCAGTGATTTGTAGTTTTACAAGGCCTTTAGCCTTCTCTGCCAAAGCATGTTGTGCCTCAGAAAACTACAAATCCCACAATTCTGTAGGATGGAGCCATTGCCATTAAAGTGGTGTTGAACTGCATTATTTCTATAGTGCAGATTCACCTTTGTTTCTTCTGATCCACCTGCATTTTCATCCTCATTTAATCATTTAATATCAGATAATTACTGACTTAAAGATAGTTTAATAAATACTGCATTTGTGGGGCCAAACTCAGACCTATTCAGAAGACTGGAATGTTGAAAGCAAAACATTTGTTTCAGTCTTTCCTATTCCTCAAATTAATATCACTGACCTGTTTTCACTTTCAGATGCATACTTACAAAGATCAACTTTTCAAAATGTGAGCAGGATTTCCCCTCACAGACACACACACACACACACACCCTGAGAACTACCATGAAAACAATCCTTCTAACTCTTTTTAAGTAAGGTTTCCTCTCTCCTATGGAGTTCATCACATGGGGAAAATGGGAAATTTAAATGAGCCAGAACCTGTGGTTATCCAGCATATTAGACACAATTGCACAAACGGTTTTCAGACGGTGCTGCGCACAAACCGCTTAAAATCTGAACAGAAAGTGACATGAATCAGGGTATAGTCATTTTCAGGAAAATACTGTGTTTTCATTTCCATTTCATTCACGAATTCGCTTTCTTTGCACAATTGCTGTAGTGTGAAAGCCATTTGCGGGATTCTCCTCGTTTTTGTGCTTGTTGCCAGATTTTCCCATGGTTCCTCAGGGATAATAGCCAGGGCTCTTAAAGGAACATCTTTTCAGGCAAAGGCAGAGGCACACAGACACACAAGAGAAAATCCTTGCTTCTTCCTCTCTAGCCAGGGCTCTTAAAAGAGCAGCTGATGCAAGGGCAGAGAGAG
>CM034703.1:102675658-102701186 GCA_020142125.1 Phrynosoma platyrhinos
CATGATAAGCTGTACAATGCCAATACTAATGCTGGACAGGACAATCTATTCCATGAAGAAACAGCTGCTGGAGGTAACTGGAAAACCTCCCACTCTGGAAGAATAACTCTTGGCAAGTGATATAATAAGCTCTGCATCAAATAGAACAGAGAAAGAACTGCCCTTTTTTTTTAAAAAAAAAAAAAAGGCACCAAGCACTTCATATACCTAAGGTGTGGCAAGCTCAAAAGATAGGTGGTATGTCACTATTAATTTTTACTGACAGCTTCATGGGAAATGTCATTAAAGGTTCATTCATTGAAATTAGCTTAAACAGTTGCCAGATGCCAGTGTTGATGTACAGAAATAAAGAGCAAAATACCCCATCAAAACATAAACAACACTCTCTTGGTTTTATTAGATCAGTAGAGGAGATCCTGTGAAACAGCTGGAAAAGGTTCACAGGACTGCATTTCTGGCTATTTTGACTTGTACCTTGTCTCTGGACTCTCTGCATAATGTTGAACCATTCTTATCATTGATCTTTCTAGACCTTAACAAAGTCCTTTGTAGCCTGTGTGTAATGGACATTTTTTTTAATATTGTGTACCTCATTTGTCACCGTTCTTTTGCCATTAGCAACACAGTACAAACTTGAACTACCATATATGGTTGACTATAAGTTGACTTTATAAGTCGAGGGCAGGTTTTTGGGCCAAATTTATGGATTTTGATGTGACCCATGGATAAGTAAAGGGTAAAACTTAGAGACATATAACAAAAGATGTAAAGGTTGAAGCTAAGGAAAACAATGTCAAAGAAGTTAGAAAATTCTGGCAGGCATAACTGTTTGTACTTTTCCAACACAGGCATTCAAAAAAGTTAGAAGTGGAACCATGGCAGAGAAAATAGAGGGTGCCGGTGCTTCTTTTAGGTGCTCCTGGGATGGACTAAGCTCTTGCCTTTCACCATTCTACTCAGAGAAAGGGGGTGGTGACTTTTTTTACCTGTAGATAAGTCAACCCAGTTTTTTGGGAGGGTAAATTTTTTGACTAAAATTTCTGGATTTATACATGAGTATATGCAGTAGATTGAGATTCAAAATGAATCTCAAATCTAGCATAGCCACATGTGATGGATTTTCTCTGCAGGGATCCCTTTCACACTACCCAATCATACCACTATGATCACACTTTAATTGCCCTGGCTGCATCCTATGGAATCCTGTAGTTTGGTGATGCATGAGAGGAGCTCCCTGACTGAGAACTCCACATAGCCCTCCCTAAACTATAAGTCCAGGATTCTATAGGATGGACCCATGGTAGTTCAGGTAGAGCACTACAATTATGTAATATGAAAGAGACCCAGGTTGTTCACTCAGACACCACCTCTTGGGCTCCTATCCTTCACTTTGCTCTACAAAAACAAACCTTCCTGGATTTAGTAACTGAGATCTAAGGTGCTCTCAACACTAGACAAGCAGGTGTGATCTTGCTTCATCTTATAAATCATTGGATAAAGAGATGTTGAACAACAAAAACAACAAAGGTTTACTGGAAAATTGACAGGTGAAACATCTAGTATGTTGCTAGATACATGTTTAATAAGGTAACATCTTTTCCTTAAACTCTTTGTTTAACACCTCCCTGCCCTCCTAGCTCCTAACTAAGGCCTGAAATAGACAGGCTTCGTTTATATGACGCACACCCCCGGAGCACCCTGAAGCCTACCTGTTAAAAATCATACAGGAGACAAAAAGTTATGATGTTAGAGTCACAGGCCTACATATTGTTGTCAACGAAGATGATCTAGAGCAGGGGTAGGCAACCTTTTTGAGCCGGGGGCTGGGTTGCTGTCTCTCAGACAATTGTGGGGGCCGAAGCACAATAAATAAATAAATATAAAAATTAAAAAATAATTAAAAATATGCATGCACACTCTCTCAGCCCCAGAAAAGCCATGGCAAAACCCCTGTGGAGATTTTGCCAAGAAAACCCCAAGAACAAGTAATAACAACAATAATCAATATCATCATGGTGGGCGGCGGGCGGCAGGCGCAGTGGTGGCGTGGCGGCAGGACTGGCCTGGGGCCAGTCCAAAGGCTTCGGGGGGCCGCATCCGGGCCTTAGGTTGCCTACCCCTGATCTAGAGAGATATCAGTGCAGTCAGAGATGTTGATGTAAAAAGATGTAAACCTTGTTATTGGGGCTGGCATTTAATAATGAGATCAAAATCAAAGGGCTTGGCTAGTGCTATTACATAATTGTTTTAAAAAATTCTTTTCCTATATGGTTTTGTGTATTTTTTTATAAATGTAATTAGTCCAGACTAGGTTAGTCAAATGTGGCTCCCAATGAAATAAAGAAACTTTGACCTATTCCGATGTCACCCACACATGTGTTTAGTGAGATTTTTATTCACAGGTAAGTGTATATAAATGGCAGCTTTAGTCTAGATCTAATCCATTGTTTTTCACAAATGAACTGACATAACAATTGGGATAAATGTAGTTTGCATTCAGAATTTTCCTCTCCTTGGTTTTCCCTTCAGGTGGGAGGTGGGGAAATGGAGCTCTTGCAGCCTCACTTGCGGTGTAGGACTGCAGACCCGCGATGTCTTCTGTTCTCACCTCCTCTCAAGAGAAACAAATGAGACAGTGATTTTGGCAGATGAACTGTGTCACAAACCCAAGCCCATCATGTTACAAGCCTGCAATCGTTTTGACTGTCCCCCATCCTGGTACTTTTCAGAATGGCAACAGGTAAATAAATAATGCTTTACTTATGATTCAGGGAAGGAAGAAGAAATCTACCCAGGTTGTACAGTGAACTGGAAATATGAAAAGGGCACACAAATCCTGGATTCTGTTTAAGGCCACACATTTATGCTCTGATTTCTGCCTGTTTCC
Organism: Phrynosoma platyrhinos; assembly: GCA_020142125.1. NCBI lineage: Eukaryota > Metazoa > Chordata > Lepidosauria > Squamata > Phrynosomatidae > Phrynosoma > Phrynosoma platyrhinos. The sequence goes on from CM034703.1 coordinate 102,678,546, forward strand.
CACATGCACATCCTCCATTGCCTACATGCACACCCCATTGGCATGGGATAAACCTCACCAAGAAAGTTCATCATATCTTTCTTTGCTTCTACTGGTATTTTTTTTACATAAATAAATAGAATATTTAGCTTACAAATGTTAACAATCATCTTCTCTAGGGCTTTTGAATTCTTGTAAAGAAAGATGTCCTGAAGTAGATTTATTCTAAAGCTTTAATGTTCTTGGCAGAAGTACTCCTGATAACCATCACCACGTTTAACATTTTGAATTATTAAAACAACATCCTTATAAATTCAAGTCTTTATTTTTTAAAATTCTTCCTCCTTAGGATAAAGCTTTTAGGATGTTTACCTTGTTTTCCAGCAGTTTCATCCCCTCTTCCCCTTGCCACCCACCCAAAGGAAAGCAGGTATCCGAATTCATTTTTACAAGCCCCCCCCCAAACATCTCTTTTTCAAAAAGTGGCTGAAAAGTGCTGCATTAATAAATCTTTTCATATCTTTGTTTTATTACTGAAAGGAGATTTTTATAGGACAAAATGTGGCTCTCTATTCAGGACTGTGTTAAAGATAATTTATTCAAAGGCCTCTTTCGTCCCTGATAGAAAATACTGTTTCTACCAGTATTCTTTGTAAAATGACCTTCTGAAAATAACAAATCATCCTTTAGGAGCCAAGCGGACCATTTATAGTTTTAGGAATAGTGGTTTGTGCTCTCCTGTGCCTTTCAGTCTTTTGACAATTAATGCTAACCATTTAAACATTACATAAGGAGACTGAACCATTTAAGACTGAGCATGAGCATCAGTCTGTTGTCTTTACTATTCTGACAGCTGCTATGGAGGCTGTTAACCATTTTCCATATTTTGAACCAACTTGGAAATATGGTGAAACTCTTCTGTTGGATTTAAGTGTTCTAACAAGGGAGAGATCTAAGTTTGTTTTTGAAGAAGAATTAACAAAATTTTCAAAAAATAATTTAATGTAAGGGGAAAACTGGCATATATATTTTTTTCAATTTACTTTTCTAATCCAAGATCAGAACCATTATGCTGCATCTACACTGAATTAATGCAGATTGGCACTGCTTTAACTTCTACGGCTTAATGCTGTAGAATTTTGGGATTTGTAGTTTTGTGAGATAATCTTCTCTGTCACAAAGCTCTGGTGCCATGACAAACTACAAATCCCAGGTTTCCATTGATTGGAGCCATGGCAGTAAAAGTGGTGCCAAACTGCATTAATTTTGCAGTGTGGCACTAGCCCAAATTGGGCCCGTGATTAGATGGTTTTAATTAAAGGGATAACAATAGCAATAGCAGCTTCATTTATATACCGCTTTATACTGCAGTGAGCAGTCTCTAAGCGCTTTACAACTGTAAGCTAATTGCCCCCAACAAACTGGGTACTCATTTTAGCGACCTCGGAAGGATGTAAGGGTAAGTCGATCCTGAGCCCCTAGCTGAGTGAGTGGCTGCAGTACTGACATTTAACCACTGTGCCACCAGGACTAAATAAATAGATGTTTAGCAAGATACTCCACATATTCAAAGAATGTGGATATGAGGCAGTATCATATTGACAGGATGCATTCTTGTGCATGTTGACACATATATGCTTGTTCAAGTAATAATTGTAATAATTGCATGTATAATTGTATTTCAGAACATGTCTGCATCAGGGGTAGAACATGCTGCTTCCCATCATGGCAAGCAACATTCTGAAAGATCTGAAAAGGGCAGGGATAAATATGTAGAGAAATGTAATCAGAGATCTCCTTTGTCATTTGTAGTTTTGCCCTAAGTGGCTTCTGTTAGGAGTACTGGCTGTGTGATGCAAGACTAGTGCACACTTGGCTATACAATATATTTCTTTCTCACCACTTGCATATCCTGCAACTGTCCCAATTTGGCAAGGACAGTCCCAGTTAATCCTCTGTTGCCCCAGTTTTTTTTAATGTCCCAGTTTCTGTCTCATCCTACCACTTGTCCCCTTTGTCCTCAAATTATTTCAGTTGCTGTAAACTGAGTTCAAAGTGCAAAAGTAGTTTGCACCCATTTAACTCAGAAGGAGCAGAAGGAGAGGAGAAGAAGGAATCTTGTCTTCTCCAGGCAAATGCAAACTGCTGCATCCTCTCTTAGTTTGTGTGTTTTTCCTCATTAATAACTTTTGCACTCCTGACCATACTTTGCTGTTGTTTGTTGGTTTTCATTTGTAAAATATTGGAGGGTGTGCACTTGGTGATTTACAGTTGAATATTCTGTTGTTGTTGTTTTAAATTAAAGTAGAAAAAATAATCCAAAACCAAGATTTTCTGTACTGGAAGTAATAGTAAAATTGTATCTATGGTGGTCACACATGCCATTCACCATGTGGTGCTGCAGTGGCCAAATGATGAAGAAAGGGTGTTGAATAAACAGATGCAAATATAATCAGCATCACGTCCCTTTTGCATGGGTCTGAAGCATCATGGGTGTAAAAAGTAGCCCTGGAGGCAGGCCTGAGCTGGCCAGAGTGCATCAAGTGAATTCTTTCTTGGCCTGCATGGGTGTGTAGGAGGAGATTTATATTAAGGAGGGAGTGGGGTTATGATTCTTTAAAAATTAATCTTCTATATTTAGATTGACTCCTATAACCCTTCCTCTTTTTTTTGGATGCAGAGCACGCAGCAGTCACCAGGAGTCATAAATATGAAGAGCTGTGTGGTTCCTTAATGGTTTATTATATTAACCTTAGAAACTAATTATTTAGCTCAGCTGCAGATTGGAGCCCCGGAATGCAGCTTTCCCATGAATGTTATATATGTATATAGTATTTGTTATTAACTGTCCTCAAGTTGACCTTGACTCATGGTGACCCTGTGAATGGGACCTCTCCAAGACTCCCTGTCCTCCACTACACTGTCCAGGTCCTTGGCCTCTCTGATTGAGTCCAACCATCTAGCATGTGATTTTTCTCTTTTTGTACTGCCCTCTACCTTGCTTAGCATTATTGTCTTTCCTAGTGATTCATGCCTTATCATGATATGGCCAAAGTACAACAGCCTGAATTAAGTGAGCTGTCCACAGCATCCTCAGCACTCTTCTCTAGCACCGTATCTCAAATGAGTTGATTTTTTTTTCTGTTGGCTTCCTTGACAATGCATCTCTCACATCGAAACATGGTGATGGAGAAATCAATGGCTTGGACAGTTCTCACTGTAGTGTTCAGAGTTATATCTTTACACTTTAGGATCTTGTCCATTTCTTTCATAACTGCCCTTCCCAACCCTAGTCTTCTAATTTCTTGACTGTGGTCTCCACTCTGAGCAATATTTGATCCAAGGTAAGGGAACTCTTTAACTATTTCAATTTTCTTGTTATCTAAGATGAATTCCTGTAGCTCTTCTGTGGTAATTATTTTTGCTTTCTTAATGTTCAGTGTTAAGCTTACCTTGATACTTTCCTCCTTGATCTTCTTCAGTAATTGCTCTAGGTCTTTGTTGGCTTCTGCTAGTAGTGTTGTGGTGTCTGCATATCTTAGGTTGATGTTTCTTCCTATATAGTATATACATAGATTATTTGAAAGTGAGCGATTGAACTATGGAATTAGGTTGGATCTGATGAACTGAAGGTTTTCTGTACAAAACTAAAGGAAAGGATGACTCCTCAGTTGTGCTGCTTATTTAACATATGCGCTTCTCACAAATAGCCTACACATAATTGCTGCCATCCTGAACATTCCCATTTACTCCAGTGGGACTTTATCAGCCTGTTGTGTGATGAGTTGGTGCTAATGCCAGGAAGTTCCTAAGCTCCTATTCCTGCTGCTGTTGTTGTTCTCCAGTGTTCACAGAGCTGTGGGGGTGGCACTGAAAAGCGAGAAGTACTCTGCAAGCAGCGCATGGCCGATGGAAGTTTCCTGGAGCTTCCAGATACATTTTGTTCCACTTTGAGACCAGTCTCCCAGAAAACCTGCAAAAGTGAGGACTGCCCTCCAGAGTGGCTTCTTTCAGACTGGACACAGGTATGGAGAAGCAGTAAAGATTGTGCCTGGAGTGTCTCTAGTTCAGGAGTAGGTCAGCTGGAGCCATCCAGATGTTGTAAGACTATGCTTCCTATCAGCTCTAGTCAGCATAGCTGCTGGTGAATGAGGATGGAAGTTGCAACCTAACATCTGGAGGGCTGTAAGTTGCCCCCCACTACTTTAGCAGGGGTTGTCCTGGTTGTCAAGTTTTTGTCAAGTTCTCTGATGTCATTTTTGTCTTGGAAATTGGATACATATATTGCATTGAATCCATGAAAAGAGGTATGAACAGAAGCCACCTGTTTCATTAAAGTTGAGCCCTTTTTTCTTTGTTATATTTGCAAGTTGAGTCTCCTTTATCTGGACTTAAATCCAAAATACTCCAAAACCCAAAACTCTTTTTCATGGGTGGCTGAGATAGTGATGCCTTTGCTTTCTGATAGTTCAGTGTACACAAACTTTGTTTTATACACAAAATTATTAAAAATATTATGTACAAAATTACTTTCAGTGTATTATATAAGGTGTATGCAAAGCATAAATTAATATTTTGTTTCCCTTCTCTCCTTAGGCATATGCAAATATTTCAAAATCTAAAAATACTCCAAAATCCAAAACACTTATGGACCCAAGCGTTTCAGATAAGGGAGGCTCAGCCTGTTGTAACTATTGGGATGATTGGGTTACTTCATTCTGATTCTGATTTTGATTCTGATTATAATTCTCATAGCTTAGAAAATTACTTTGAGGAGACTGCAACTTCCAGAATCCCCCAGTCAGCATCTCCCACTTCAATGCTTAGGTGGAAGCTAGTTGGAAGAATTGAGTATCTGAAGATGTAAAATGTTGTTTAACCATATAATCCTTAACCAAGTAGTTGTTTGCTTCCCCTGCCTCACCAGTTCTCATTCCCATCTCCTCTCTGCTGTTTCTTCATCCAAGATGGGAGTGATTAACATGTCTGATAAAAGAAACTCCAGCCATGCCAGAATGGGTGTGAATATGCATTGTGGAGGAAGCTTAACTAATGGATAATGGTCTTTCCTGACAATACGGCTAAATAAATAGATTTGTCTGATGAAATCTGCTGCTAGGACATGCTCCTGTTCTGAGACTAAAGAAGGCATTCTTTCCTCTCCTTGGGCAGTGTTTCCTCTTCTTGCATTACATATATTAAAATCAGTGCAACTCACGTTTCTACATGTTGTCACACTATTTTATTTATTTAAAATGTTCTGGTTTTTTTTCCCCATACCAGAGTTTCCTTTTCTTGTACCCTCTTTCCTGTGTCCATAACCATCCTTGTACAAATATGAAGTATAGCATTTAATATTTCTTCAAAGACAGTTGTATTAGTTGGGAAGATCAGCATGCAAAGGGTTCTTGTAGCACCTTTGAGACTAACTGAAGTAAGAAGCTGGTAGCACAAGATTTCATAGACTTGAGACATGCATGCAGCTGAGGAAGTAGTCTCATGTCTATGAAAGTTCTTGCTACCAACTGCTTTCTTTCATTTAGTCTCAAAGGTGCTACAAGATCCAGTTAATATTTATTATATTGAATATAGTATAGCCAGGGCTGGAATATCAGTGGTTCAGCTGGTGCAATTGTTCCTGGCCACTGACTACTGTTTTGGCCCATAGCTGAAGGAAAAGGGCACAGTTTGCTTCCTCTTTTTTATCACTCACTTCCTGAACCTCCTGATGCTTCTTTTCAGCAGAATATTCAGGAAATGAATATTTTTGTGTGTTACTTGAGAAACTGAATAAAAATGCTTGGGAGCAAACTGTTAATCTCATGGAAAATGCTCTCACAGAAGCCAAAGGGTTTCACATGGATTCAGACAGACTGTGTTCTGTCCACTGTATTTTGTTATTATCTATCCCACCAGTCCTCAAATAGCTCACACATGTACACAAAAGGGACCCTATTTTGAAATTATTCCAAGGCTCCAACTACCTTCATCTGGCCTTGAGTGTTGCCAGAATCTGAGTGTCTGCACATAACAAAGACAGAAAAACCACTGCAAAAATGGTCTGCCAGGCTAGATGCCTCTCCCTGTCACCAACTCTGCAGAAGCTGTTCCTGGTTCCTTGTCAATAGCTATGTGCACAGGGCCAAAAAGAAGTAAGACAGCATGTTTGGCCTAGTCAGTACAGTGGAAGGATGAAGATGAGCCTTAATGTCTTTCATGAGATAAGCTCTTGCTTCTTTGCAGCTGTCTTGTCACATGCAACACTTGTTAAGGCTCAGTCTGGATTAGAGATGGAAAGTATATTTTTTAAAAAAAGTTAAGAAAAACACACGTTTTTGAATGTTGAAATTGTTAAAAAAAAACATGTTTTTGAATGATGAAAAACCCTGACAAGAAGAATTCCATGACAGAGAATCTTTCATTCCTTTGCACAGAAAAAAAGATTTTCTATGCAAAAAATTGGCATTTCTAAACAGAAATACTATTTCCTGCACACACAAGGCTCTTTCTTGTGCAGAAAATACTGAAGTTGGGGACTTATTCTGTGCAAAATTTGCACATGGATGATCTGAAGAGAAAAGAGCATTTTCTGTAAAAGAAACAGCATTTTCCAAGCAGAAAATAATATTCTGATGCAGGGATACTATTTTCAATACAGAAAATGATGTTTGTTTAGCAGAAAATGTATTTTCTTGGGAAAACAACCACATGCAAATTTTGTGCACAATAAGTGCCAAGTTGCAAATAGACTTTGAAAATCTCATGGTTTGGGAAGGCTGTCTCACTGTGGGAAGAAAAATGCTGCAATTACTTGTTGCTTTTCTGTAGAAGAAACTTAGGCATTAAGCCTTCTCTGTCAGAGAGCTCTGGTGCCACAACAAACTATACTTCCCAAAATTCCCTAGCACTGAACCAGGGCAGTTAAAGTAGTCTCAAGCTAGATAGATTATTTCTGCAGTCTGTTTTGGCCCATAGTGAAGAAATATATCCCAAGTTTGGATTGGATTCCTTGCACTGGAATACACTTGGATGGAGTTTTTGAAACAAATAGACTTCATTGTCTCCAATATTGTAGCGCATGTTGTTTGACATGTTGTGTCCTTTTTAATCAGCTGTTATTATGTTCCCAGTGTTCTGTGACTTGTGGTGAGGGCACTCAGACACGAAATGCTATTTGCAGGAAAGTGCTAAGCACCGGACTTTCTGCCATCATCAACTCATCGCTGTGCCCAGCTTTGCTGTTCTCATCTTTGGTCAGACCGTGTGCACTAGGGACCTGCACAAGTGAGTACAAGGAAAGAGTGGCGATGTGAGTATTTGGGACTGAAGTCAGGTTCACCTTAGTGAGCAATAGATCACTGCAGGGCAGGGGCAATGCTGAATGTAAAATCCCAAGTACTTCAACACACACAGTGAACACTGTGAATCATTTGTATTCTGCATTTCCTATTTATTAAGTTTGCCCAACTGATGAAAGGTTGATTTGAATTAATGCCACAGTGCTTTGCCAATATACCATAGAAAGTAAGCATTAAGACAAATAGGAGCAGCACAAATTCACCTCCAACCTAAAGAGAATTGTGTAGGGTTAATGAATATGGAGCAGTGATGGATCCAGAGTTCTAGGTTATAAATTCACAACTGCAATACAAAATGCCAGTCAATGTGTGTAAATTCTCATTTTTCTCTGCATAAATGCACACACACAGCAAACTGAAAAGAATTGTTTGTATTTATTTGCAGTGGTTTGTATTTATTTGTAATTGTTTCTACGGTATTTGCAAGAGCAATGATATATCACAAAACAAGCCATTCATAATTGATGCTATTCATGTAAGCCAGGATTTGACTTCTGGGTATATAAAACATAGCATTATTTACAAAATCCATGACACAGCCCTCATATTCCTTTCACTTGTCTGGCACAGAAATCTGAACTGCAAGAACCCACATAACTAATGAAGTCCAATATTATCCACTATGGGGTTTTCAACCCATTCTAAGTAGATTTGTTCTGCTTCATATTACTCCCTTGAGGTTGTACCACATTTGTTCCTACTTGCTGCTTTCAGCCAGGAGGCCTCACAGGGCTGAAATGATAAACATTTAACAAGAGGAGTTCCCTTTCTCTTTTGTTCATTCCTTATGTTCCTGTGACTGACTCCTTCATTTAAAGACTCTTTAACAACAGGAACTGTATTTCCCCCATCAGTATGAGTCCTGGCTTCTGCATTTAAACTAGAGCAGGATCAAATTTGTTTAGCTAAATTACTGCCTGTTATTCCTGATTTGGGGGAAGGGAGTACAGTGGTCTCAGCAGCTGCCGCTATAAATCATAATGGGTAAAATTACAGAGTACCAAAATGAAGTTGATCTGTATAGTGTTTGTTTGTTTGTTTGTTTGTTTGTTTGTTTGTTTATATGCTGCCATTCTCCTGGAGTGAGACCCAAGGTGGCTCACAGAAGGAGATCAATTAAATCATACCGATGCAATTTTACAAAGAATTAAAATCATCACAATTGAACCAATATAAATTATTTTTAAAACAGAAAAATGTAGGTTGACTCTACATTTTATACCTTGATCCCCTCCAAATGATATTATTGCATCACATTTTCTTCCCTTTCCCTATCAGTGGGTAGATGCATGGGCCCCATGGTTGCTGGAATCAGAGATCACATAACTGGGCAACTGCTGAAGGCCCAAGAGAGCATATTGCTGATCCTGAAAAATGGTGCCTGTCATCCTACTCTTCTCTCCCATAGACCTTCTTTCATCTACATGTTCACCCTAGTGTTTATGCTCATTGTGGCTGTAGAGCAGGGGTAGGCAACCTTTCCCCTTTAAGGGCCGAGGGACTTCAGCTCCCAGAATCCCAGGAGCTATTGGCCAACATGGGACTATTGGCCAACATGGCTGAGGCTTCTGGGAGCTGAAGTCCCTCGGCCCTTAAAGGGGAAGGGTTGCCTACCCCTGCTGTAGAGCTACCAGTTGGCCGAGCTCTATTGTGGTTCGAAAGTGGTCATAATGTTAGGTTCCCCAAGCTGCAATACTTGAGAGGGGCTTTGATGGGAGGAGCAGTGGGGTCCAAAGTCTCAACAATACCAATAAGGTACCAGGCAAGAGCAGATCAGTGAAACCAGCAGCTTATTGGTTTGGCAAAAGCCCTGTCTGCTGCAATACTACAAAATTAATGCAGTTAGATGCCACTTTAACTGTCATGGCTCCATCCTGGGATTTGTTGTTTGTTGTGGCACCAGAGCTCTCTGATAGAGAAGGCTAAATATCTCACTAAACTACAGATCCTACCATTCCATAGCATGGAGCTTGGCAGTTAAAGAGGTGTCGAACTGCATTAATTTACAGTGTAGATGCAGCTTCTGGCCTTGACAATGGCCTTTGCAGACTCCTAGAAATAGTGCAAATTGAGTCCACTTTAACTGCCCTGGCTCAGTGCTAGGGAATCATGGGAACTGTATTTTTTCCTGAGACATTGAGCCTTCTCTGTCAGAGAGCTCTGGTGCCACAATAAACTACAATTCCCATGATTCCCTAGCACTGAGTCAGGGCAGTTATAGTGGACTCAATTTGCATTATGTCATGCTGTGCTTATCATCACCAGCAACCAATGATGTGAAACTGGAGCAAAAAAATAAATAAATGGCAGAATTTTATAACAGTATGGTATAGTAAGTTACATTTTTAAAAAAGAATATTATTTTAATATAATCAAACAGGAAAACAGGAAAATTTAATACAAAAATATACATACAATATCTGTGTATGATATTTTGTATAATATAAAAACAATACAGTACAAAAAGACAAAGACTAGGCTGACAGTGTATATTAATGGAAAATTGATCCAACAATATGAGGAAAAATGGGAGGAAATAACAAAATTAGGGAAGGTACCAAAAAGGGGAAAATAAGATAAAATGGAAGATACAAGGAAGGGATGCATAAGTCTAAGTTAAAAGAAATGAATCAGATCCCAAAAGAGGTTATGGGGAATGAGTATAAAAGGATTATCAGCTGGTGTAAGGGATAGGGAATATCAACTACTGATGTATGTTATCAGGAAGTCAATGTGAATGTGAATTTTGTTTGAATGTATATAAAAAGGGGGAGGGGTGGAAAGAGGGTATCATGTATGTAAGTGGAATTTGTGTTTTATACATGTTGAAAATTAAAATTACTTAACAAAAAAAGACAAAGACCAACAACATTAAAAATAAGGGGGAGGGAAGCAAAAAGCAAAAAGGAATACATTCAGTCACCAATATTGCACCATCCTGAGAAATGTATGGCTTCCCATTCATCTGTCTTGCAGTTTTATATGCATTTGTCATATTATTACTCCTCTACCTAAAAAAGAAAGAAATGAAGAGAGGGAAAAGAAAAATAAACTAGAATGAAACAGAACAAAAGGGGAGATTCTCCTCCCCTTTCTTCCTACCTTTACTTTCAAAAGTGATTGGTTACCATTATGCTTCTACCTCCAGCCTGACTGTACTCAACATTATAATTACAATTATAAAATGTAACTTTCAGTTTTTCTGGTTAAAATAGTCTATGTTATCATTTTTTTAAAAAAAAAAACACCCTACTAACAGCTGGCATGTGATAAAAGACACACTCTTTCATGTCCACCTCATTGTTGCTTCAACACAAACAACAAAATATAAAGTAGCAGCATACTACAGTAGCATAAGATAGGAGAATATGAATGCTTTTCCTTCATTTGGCATATCTGTTCTTAGCTGACCTCAGAATCTTTTTTCCTATTAACAAATATATGGATTTCATTGTACATACCAGAACACTGCAAGTTCAGTGTATATGTAACATGGTTATGTTTGCAATTGTGTGCATAGAAAAAGTGTTTTATATGCATCTACATGCATATATCTTCATATTTGCTTGATATTTACAGAGTGTTCCTTTCTTGTATTATAACAAGCCTTTCAACCCACCCACATCCTTGCACCTAATAATAAGTAGCTACAAAATTACAATTATACTGCAAAAGTTGGCATTATAATTGCAACTGAGGGGGCATTTACACTGTAGAAATAATGCTGTAGCTCCATTTAAGTGGTGTAGCTCCATCCTATGGAATTCTGGGAGCTGTAGTTTTACAAGATCTTTGGCCTTCTCTGCCAAAGAGTACTGATGCCTCATCAAACCACAAGTCCCAGAATTTTGTAGAATGGAGTCATGACAGTTAAAATGGTGTCAAACTACATTACTTTTACAGTACAGATGCAGCCTTAATTATACCTTTGCTACTGAAAAAAGGACTTGATTGCAAGTAACTCATTGCTTTTAACCAATTACTTTCAAGATCTAAACATATTGCAATAGAAGTGCTATTAGCTAAAGAGAGAGAATAACTTGAATCTAGTTTCCACATGAGTCAGCTAGACTGGGAATCCATAGGGGAGATGGGATTGTTCCTAAATATTATTAATTATATTGCAGGACACCAGAGACCTGCTCACAAACAGCCCCCTATGATCATGGCTCAAAAGAAAGTTTTTATCCAAACAAGGAAGCAGAAAAAGTTGCACTTTATTGTTGGTGGGTATGCCTACCTGCTTCCCAAAACCTCTGTCATTCTTCGATGTCCTGTGAGAAGGTTCCGGAAACCAATGATCACTTGGGAGAAAGATGGCAAACGACTTATCAGCTCAGTTCATGTTACAATTGCTCCTTATGGATACATGAAAATTCATCGGTTGAAGCCCTCAGATACAGGGACTTATACTTGCACTGCAGGACCAGCTCAGGAACATTTTGTGATTAAATTAATAGGGGGTCCCAATAAGCGTATTGCCAGCCTGTCTGCTGGGATAAAGGAGGAAGAAGCCAGAAGGAAGGCCAATTTTAAGGAAGCCTTCAACACCCAAGAGAAGCATCAGAATGGAATTCTCTTCAATGGAAGCAAAACTGAGAAACGGGGACTTCTTACTGATCCCAGCAGCCGGTACGATGATATTGTCTCAAGACTTCTGGAATATAGAGGCTGGTCTCGTGATAACACAGAGCCATGGGAAGTTCAGGACTCCACAGAAAGAAACATCTCTTCAGAGGAAGACCAGGGCCAGGAGTACACCCTTCCTTTCACCATGGTCGCCAGCCAGAACCGTTTGGATGACGTCCTGAGAAACTTGTCTCAGCAGCCTGAGGAATTTCAGGATGTCTATAGCAAGCAGCTTGTTGCACAGTTGGCTCATGAAATTTTCAAGAGCCATTTGGAGCACCAGGAATCACTTTTTAAAACTCAAGGGAGTAGAGTCAGTTCTGCTTCAGTGGAGTTTCCATTTAGCAAGGATTTTTCTGAGTTCAGTGCCTTGAGAACATCTTCGTCGGAAGCACACTTTTCACTGGAACTCACAAACGGATCACGTGGACCTCAAAGAAAACCTGCAATTCTCAAAAAGATCTCTGCAGCACAGCAGCTCTCAGCATCTGAAGTGGTCACACACCTAGGACATACCGTAGTTTTGGCCAGTGGGACTCTGAGTGTACTTCTTCACTGCGAAGCTGTTGGGAATCCAAAGCCTGCCATTAGCTGGGCAAAGAATGGAGAGGCTGTTCAGTACAGTGAAAGGTAATAAAACTATGTCGTTTCCCCCTCTAAAACAGTTAGACTGTTCAATTTCTTCATCTTCTCTTTTAATATGTATCTTTTGCTTCTCACAAGGGCCAGATTCCTGTATCACGAAATTCAAACCTGATGGAAATATTCAGTCCTGTTCCAGTCACCAGCAGAATGGACCTCCTCCTCATGCAGCTGATGCAGCAATGTTTCCATATTCATAATCACTACGTAGTCACAATTTTGATTCTCTTGCCCTGGTTTTAACTCTTTCATCAACCTATTTTACAGGGTATCATCTGCATAGGGAAAAGGAGGTACATTCTTCCAATGATTCAAGCCCAATTGAATGATAGTTTCATGGGGGGGGGGGGGTCAGGCCAAGAGAAGTTACTTAGTTAAGTATAATTAACTTTCATTAACTTAGGAGCTCTATAGGCGCTGATCCAGCACTTTGCCACTCCAAAAAGAGTTGACAAATGCTGCTCCTTTTTGGAGTGGCAAAAAGCTGCCCTTGCTGCTGCTGCCACGGTTTTCTGTGCTCCTTTGGCACACCGTGTCTAAACGCTGTGCCAAGGGAGTGCCCTGACACCACCTGTCATCTGTTTGGGCAGGCGGCATGAGGATGATGTGGGGGCAGAGTCATGGCAGTCGGCAGGCGGTCGCCACGCCCCGACTCCACCCCCAGGCTAGCCTTTGTGGCTGGTCTTACAGGGCCTTAGTTTAGTTAAGCATACTTAACTATATTTAATTTTTTGTTGTTGTTGTGTCCAAGTCATTTCTGCCTTATGGCCACCCTATCAACAACAAAAAGGGTGTTTCATAGATTTTATGAGCTGAAAGTGTGTGACTCACCCAAAGTCACCCAGTTGGTTTCCATGGCTAAGCAGGGAATTGAACTCTGGTTTCCAGAGTCACAGTCCAACACTCAAACCACTACACCATGCTGGCTCATCCTTAACTTGGTAACTTTTAAGTAGTGTACTTAACTAAGGGCCGGCCTGGAGGCAGAGATGGGCAGGGGCAGCCGCACACCGGCCGCCCCAACCCCAAGCTGAGGACGTCCTGACGCCACAGCCTTTTGCCGCCCGGAAAAAGAGCAGCATTTATCCGCTGCCCCTTTGGGCCAGTATGCAGAGGCCCTAAGTAGCTGATACAGGATTCTGGCCACTGTCCCTTCCATATGCAACTACCTCCTGACTTTGTTGTTGCTGATGATGATGTTGAAAGATGTATTGTTTGGCTTGCCATATGGAGTTTGAGTGAGATCTTAACAGCACTTTCAGATATTCCAGACTAATAAAGCTGTGTGTCTGAATTCTACCCAGATAGAGGGCTGTTAGCACTACCAGTCATAAAGCAGTTCTACAGTTAGTCTGATTTTTCCTCCTTCAACAGAATTTCTGTGATAAGAAAAAAGTTGGAAGAAGAAAGGGAAAACATGAGTGTGTTAAAAATGGAAAACAATCTTGCTTGGAACTCCCAAATGCAGAAGGGCGATTGTACAATAAAGGCCTTGTCTGGAAGCAGTCTTAGTTGTTTTTTGGCTAGAAACATTGGAAGACGTGCAGTCTAAGGTCTCTTAGAGACTCCTGTCTGTTGAAATTCCAGACAGAGCCAACTAATAAAAGAGTTGAATTGCAAGTTCCAACTAGAGTAGACCCATGAATCAGTGAGATTTACATATGTGTTAGCTTACCATCCAGTAATGGTTTTAATAGGTTTCCTGTAATTGAGGCCATCAATAGGATTTAGGCTTGAAGCAGAAGAGCGAACTGAATAATTTCAGGATACAGTGGAGATCCCATTGTAAATACTCTCCAAGTGAAACCAACATGCCTTATTGCTAGTAATCCACACATCTAGGAGCAAGTTTGTAATTCAGCTGTCTCCCTTCCACACTTGTTTTCAGTTTAGAGAGATAAGTGTGTTTATTTTAATGTAAGGAAATATTTTAAAATGTGACACAAATACACCTCTCTCCAGCAATCTGAAGTACTCCCTCAGGAATGTAATATATTCTCATTTAGATTCTCTCTTAAAAGGCAGAACTCTTGGTAGAACTGGCTTTTCCATTTTACTTTTCTTTGTTGAGTGGAGTGAGGGGAAGATGGTTACACTCTAGAAAATGGCAGCCACAGACAACAGCTATTGAACAGCTCTGGGTCTAGCAGTTAATTTTTAGAATAAATGTGTACTGTTAGCAAAGCTAGAAGCATTAAACCATTCTAGATACTGCTGAGCATATCAGTCATAAAGATGCTGCCACATATAATTTGTTTGCCTCTCTCTTCCTTTTTCTTTTTAAGTTATATTTCCGGCAAAGATGATAAAGTCAGACTTGATTGCTTTATAGTGAAGATGTAAAATATCTTCAAATATTTGCAACCTGACAGCATTTCATTGGCCACAACATTTATAACATCTCAAACTTGCAGATTCATGACACTTGAAAAAGTGATTTGATAAGGTGAAAGAGGCAGTGAAGATGGTGAAGGCAAGATGAATCTATATGTTCCTTTCAGACTCTGAAGTGCAAAGGAAATAGGTGTTTATCACACGGTGACCATATGTACCACCATCCCAATAATGATTAAAGCGGCCGCAACCCGCAAAAGCATGCAATGCATGAATTACTTTCACATGTAGAACACAATAATGCATTAGAAACTCATTACTAAAGTGAGAAAAAGGGTAGAACGTGCATTTGGTTTTCACACAGATGTGTATAAATCCCAATAATGGTTTGGGAATCATTATTTTTGTGCGTGTGCACATAGCTGTGTCGCCAGAAATCACCCAGAGAAATAAACAATTTTATTCACACAATTTTATTTATACAAATATACTGTACAGTCCCTTACTTTCCAAGAAATGGTAAAAAGAACAAAACATTACCCAATAAAGTAGGAAAGGTAAAAAAGCAGCAAAAAAGTCTGTGTCCCTCTCAGCAACCAGTGTCTCTGCTTTCCCTGAGCAGCTATTCCTTTAAGAGCCCGGGTTAGTGGGAAAGGGCGAGGGAGAAGAGACATTCACACAGACTAGGAAGAAGCAAGCTTTTTCTCTGCGTCCCTGCCTTTGCCTTTAAGAGCCCTGGCTACTCGCCCCAAAGAAATCTGGCAACAAGTACAGAAACAGGGATAATCCCACAAATGGCTTTCACGCTAGAGCAATTGTGCAAAAAAAAAGTGAATTTGTGAATGAAAGGGAAATGAATTTACGGTATATTCCCAAAAATGCTTATTTGCTGGTTCATGTCACTTTCCTGTCAGATTTCAAGTGGTTTACACACAACGTCATGTGAAAACCATTTACACAATTGAGCCTAATATGCTGGATAACCACAGGTTCTGACCCATGTGATAAACTCCATGGAGCAAAAAAAACAACAACAGGATGGCTTAAAAAGACATAACCAATCTAGTCAACCAGTGTGGAGTACCATTACTTCTCCCAATTCCCCAAAGCCGAAATGAACCATCTTTGTAGCCAAACTAATTACTTGGTAATTTTCACATTTCATAGTTTTTAGAAATATACTCGTCCCTCCACATTCACTGGGGTTAGGGGCACAGGACCCCTGTAAATGTGAAAAAAATCACAAATTACAAAAACACTATATTTTTACCTAAGAGAACACCTCTCTAGGAATCTCTAGGTCCTCCAGTGCAACTCTATGGTCAACATCTGCCAGACAATGACCATAGAATTGCACTGGAGGAGCTACAAATGCCTAGTGGAGTGTTCTTTCTAGGAATCTCTAGGTCCTTCAGTGTGACTTTTGGATAAAGTTGACGATAGAGTTGCACTGGAGGATCTAGAGATTCCTAGAGAAAACATATTAATAAAATCCATGAATAATCAAATCTGCAAAAATCAAAGCCGCAAATGTGAAGGGACAAGTGTATATTTAAGAGCTTTCAAACTGTAGACTTAGGGCTATTGTCACACTTCTAAAATAAAGCAATTTGACACCACTTTAACTGCCATGGCTTTCCATTGTGGCCTCACAAAGAACTGAGACATCCTGGATCTCATAAGAAGTATCTTTTTGTTTTGCTAATGGGATTTGCATTTCCTGGACTTTAAAATACTTTGTTTCCCAGTACCATTTGGCCAGGATAGCCCTCCATACTCAGAACAACAACAATACCTTGACAAAATGAAGCTCGATGACCAAGGGCCTTTGCAGACTGCCAGAAATAGTGCACATTAAATTGAGGCACTGCCCTGGCTCAGTGCTAGGGAGTCATGGGAATTGTATTTTTTTCTGAGACATTGAGCTTTCTCTGTTAGAGAGCTCTGGTGCCACAATAAATTGCAGTTCCCATGATTCCCTAGCACTGAGTCAGGGCAGTGCCTCAATTTAATGTGCACTATTTCTGGCAGTCTGCAAAGGCCCTAACATCATCAAAAAAATCTCCTGTATTATTTTTAACACCTTACCCGATGAAGAAGCCAGTGGAGCTTCTAAAGATTGAGATATATATTTTATGCATTTTACAGTTTTGTGGATTTTGGATGATATTGTACATGGCTTTCCTTTGTTACTGATTTTTTTTAAGGAGGGGTAGGGTTCATGATGAACTGTTTTAGTGCAAAAACCCTAGAAGAGGGTTTTTCTGACATCATGAAAATTCACATCAGGTTTGTGCTACCATTTGTTTTTCTGCATGACTGTTTAAAACTCAAAGCAGTCCAGAGCATCTGGTATAATGGTCCAATGGCACTGATTAATGCAGCTCCAAGAGACATGTTTAATCATATGAGTTGCATGAATCTGATGCAATATGTATATGTGGGGGTTGATCAGAATTGCAATGTGTAAAGTGTTTAGTCTAAATTTGGCAAAAATAACTCCTTAAAGCTACTATTTGGCAAGAGATGGAAGCTGTCAGTGGCATGGAAGAAGAGAAGACAAAGAAGCTGCTTTTCCTTCTTGTTATTTTAGTTCAAAGTTTTGCCTTCACCATCATGCCTTTTTTCCCCAAGGGGAGATACATGGGATCTCCATAAAGTTTCCATTACATGCGTGCACAAACAATCAAAAAACAGAACCCCAGCCTCTCCTTACCACCTCCTTTTAGACAGCCTGTCCCAGGATTTCTTCGGTTGTTTAAAAATATTACAGAGAAACATTATTAAACTCTACTTAAAATGTTGTTTGAAGCACAATTAGCATCCAGTGCTCTGCTTTTTCAGAATGATTGGTGGAAGCATAGCAAAAAGTCACTGTTTCTTTGTTGGAGGATTTTTCCTAGAGAGGGTTGTTTTGAAGAAAGTTTTCAAAACGATTGAATTTTGTAAATGTGTAACACTTAGTTATATGGCCATTTCATGAAAGACATTTTCCTGTTCTGAAGTGGAAGGTGAGTGGGCTGCTAGTAGACCAAGAATGCTGCCACTTCATTTCTGAACTTTTCACAGGCCATAAACCTGTAGACTGAAATGTCAAGTCCCCATCTGTGGTTAATTCCTTGGAGTTTGCTTTCATAAAGCAGACATTATTTACATGCTTGACTGTAAAGAAGAGCATTTGGGGCTGGAGAGATGGATATGTGCACTGGACAGTGGCAGTCATGGGCAGTAGCTGTAGCAAGGGTCATACACATAAAAGTGATGTACATGATAGAAATGCACAGATACAATAAGCCACTCAGGCTCCGAATGCTACCCTGCATGTAGCAGTGTCTCTGAAGAAATAGATAATGCAAGTTGAAGGGCTTCTGCTGGAATAGATAGTGACAGACACACGCCACCCCAGTCAGGAAGGATCTAAAGTGCTATAATTTAGGTGCCCATTTGCATAACATATGGATAATGGTTGAGTCCCCCTTATCTGGAATTCCAAAATCCAAAATACTCCAAAATCCAAAAGTGTCAACATGGGTGGCTGAAATAGTGACACCTTTACTTTCAGATGGTTCAGTATACACAAACTTTGTTTTATTCACAAAAATATTTTTAAAATATTATGTATAAAATTACCTTCAAGGTATTGTGTATAAGGTGTATACGGAACATAAATAATGTTTAGACTTGGATCCCATCTCCAAGATATCTCATTACATATATGCGGATATTCCAAAATCCAAAGAATGCCGAAATCCCAAGCATTTTGGCCATCCAGTTCAACCTGTATGCCTCTAGGATTAAATCCTGTAGACCAGAATGCTCACAAGCAGTGATTCTGATAATCAATAGTGGTGATGAATCTTATGGCCAAGATCATGACTCAGACTAGTAGCTACAATATTGTAGCTATACTTTTCCCCTAATCTGACCCTGAAACCCACCTTAAAAACCTGTCAGCCATCCTGAATGATGGTGTTCTGCAGAACTGGCAAATGGCGCATTGCGGGATGACATGACCATCCCCCTACTATCAACAAGCAATGCTGCAATGAAGAGTTGCGACAGGAACCCCCAGGGGTCTCTGCTTCTGCTTCTCACATCATCTCTTCCTAGCAGGAGCAAATAAGTGATATAATCCTACTGCACCCCACTCTCCAGCAGCACAGAACACTGCTGCTTAAGATAGCTGACTCTCTTTGAAGGTGAATTTTAGGGGTATTTATTACTGTGGCAATGGTACCATAATTCTAAATGTGGATGGAAAACAGATACATGGCTGTAAGTTTAACTTACATCATAATGGAAAAGTCACCCTGGGAAGTTTCAGGTCACCTGTTGACTTATGGCAATCTCATGAATTTTGTAGTGTTTTCTTAAGCAAAGAATACTCAGAGGTGGTTTCCATATCCTTCCTATGAAATATAGCCAACAGCACCTAGTATTCCTGGTAGTTCCCCATCCAAGAACTAACTAGACCTGACCTTACTTAACTTCCCAGATCAGATGGGATCTGCAGCCTTCAAGGTGTTTAGGCAGGATGCAGTGAGCACTATTGTGGTCCTAATGTAGGTAGCTTTTCTGGAATCATAGAGTTGGAAGAGACCACAAGGGCCATTCAGTCCAACCCCCCTGCCATGCAGGAATACACAATCAAAGCATTCTTGACTGATGGCTATCCAGACTGTTTGAATCATTCTAGTTTAAATCCATTGCTCCAGGTCCTCTTCTCTGTAGCTGCATAAACAAACTTGCACCATCCTCAATATGACACCCCTTCAAATATTTAAACAGGGCTATCCTATCACCATAATCTTCTCTTTGCCAGGCTAAACATAGTGAGCTCCCAAACCCTACACCATTTTGGTCACCCTCCACTGGACATGCTCCAGCTTCTCAACATCTTTTTTGAATCGTAGTGCCCCGAACTGGACACAGTATTCCAGGTGAAGCCTGACCAAAGTAGAATAGAGTGGTGCTATTACTTTCCTTGATCTAGACAATATACTACTGATGGCGAGAGTCATTGTAGCTTACTGAACAAAAGAGCTGGCCTGGAATGGGAGGCCTAAATTCCACCCCATCTCCGCCATGGGCGAATTGTAAAGTACTGGTCAAGTGGTTTCCTTTTAACCTCATCACATGTTCTCTGAACTAGAATATGTTGTGTGACTTCACAGAGTGTACTCAAAGATTAAGGGGGTACATTGTGTGTCTGTCATTTCAATGGGGTGTAGAAAAATAAACCTGCAAGGCTTGTTTGGTGGTTTTTTTTAGCTGAATACTTTGTGCACATGAAAGTCTTGGGAATCAAAGCAATGGGCTATCTAACTTGATATTCTCTTTTCTGAATGGTAGATGCTCTCTGAAGCTTATGGTAAATGTTCTTTTCAAGCCCTGTTCCCTAATGTCCATTAAATTGGTTATGTTAGATGTTGAACCTAAAGCATACAAAATATAGGTTCTTTACCAACAAGGTATGAATGTTTTGTGTGTGTGTGTGCAGAAGATTATGGGTTCAGTCCCTGGTAATTTCACATAAGTCACAACCACATCTAGCAGTGAGAAAGAAGTGGATATACTGTACTGTCTTCCAAGTGTCCTAGTTTGGCAGGAATAGTCTCAATTAATCTGTTATCCTGCTTTTTCGGATATATTTAAAATGGCTGTTTATCTCTCTTTCTCCCACTTTCCCCTTTGCCCTCAGATTACTTCAATTGCTACAAACTGAGTTCAAAATGCAAGAGTAGTTTGCACTCAGTTAACTCAGTGGTGGGGTGGCAGGAGGAGAAAGGAAGGATAAAATCTTCCCCTGCCTAGTAGGCTCAGGTGCCAGTCAACTGCTTCAGCCTCTCCTAGCTTGTCTGTTCTTTGTCATTAGTGTGTTTTGACATCTTGAGCACACACTTATGTTGCTTCGCCACATGTGCCTTGGTTTCCATCTGAAATGTTGGAGGTTATGTTGCACATGCATTTTCACTATGTCACAGATCCCATTTTATCATACTATTCCCTCAGGACAGCATACAGTACTGGCTCAAGATATTTTGCACTCCATTTGCAAGTCAAAGTGCAATCAACTTATTTTGGCAGTTCAAGCAGAAAAATCATTTAAACACCTGACCTTCCACTCAGAAATAAAAAATATAATAAATGGCTAGCCATTTGCTCTTTTTTTCATGAGATCCAATAAATGGCTAGCCATTTGCTCTTTTTTTCGTGAGATCCAATCTGGGGCAGCCCCCTCATTCTAACTACTGTATAGGCAGGGCCTGTTCATGTTTTAAATTAACAGCAACCATGTGAGCTGTGATGAACTGAGAGATTTGACCATGCAAAGGTTACCCAGCAAGGTTACTGAATAGAAATTGAATGCAATTGTCAACATTGTCCATTCTTCCTGACAGATACATTAGGGAAGCTGTTGTTTTGTTGTTTTGTTAGTTTATCATACATTTATTTATTCACTCCTAGATTTCATTCTCTCTCCCATCTTCCTCCCTCTCTCATTTAATCATACAGTGGGATGGATCCCCCACAGATTCCGAGGGCCGATTGTAGAATGGTTCCAGGACCATCATAACACACAGAACATCTGTTGAGATTATTAGAGTTGAAGGCACCATGTTGAGAAAGGCTGCTATTAAATTATCATTAGAAATTCTACAAAAATACACAAAATCAATTAGTGGCACATTCAGTATACATTATTCTTCAGCTATCATTCTCTGTTACATAGGTCGAACTGTTAATTAAAAGACCTGGTGAAAAATGTTTGCACTTGGTGTCAAACACTAAATAACATCCTGGGAGAGTGTCATCCATGGTTGAGATGTCACCACAGTATGTTACATATTCTGGAAATTTGATAGAATAATCAAAAGAGTCACTCCAGAAAAATAATAATAATAATAATAATAATAATAATTTTTATTTATATACCACCCTGTGGCGAACCAGTCTGGGCGGTGAACAAGAATAAAATAACATACAGCATAAAAACCAAATAATTTCCTCCTCCCCCCCTTAAAAAGTTATTAAATCAATTCAATTAAAACAATTACAATTAAAAGTTAAAAATGGTTATTACATTAAAATAAAATACAAACCATCATCCCCCTGCAAGTACGACTTTAAGGGAGTTGTGAAGACTGAATAATGGGGATCCCAATAATCCCGAGGCTGAGTGATTTAATCCGGGTAAGCCTGCCGGAAGAGATCTGTCTTGACAGCCCTTTTAAAGCTGTCCAAAGATATTAATTGACGGATCTCATCCGGCAGGCCGTTCCAGAGTCTAGGAGCGACAACAGAGAAAGCCCTCTGGGAGGTCCCTGCCAGCCTAGTTTTTTGAGGCTGCAGCAGGTTCCTCCCTGAGGATCGGAGAGCGCGGGGAGGATTGTATGGGAGAAGGCGGTCTCTGATATAGCTTGGACCTAAGCCATTTAGGGCTTTAAAGGTGATAACCAACACGTTGTACTGAACCCGGAAACCAACAGGCAGCCAGTGGAGGGACCTCAAAACTGGCGTAATGTGATCCCTCCTAGATGTACCCGATAGAAGTCTGGCTGCCATATTTTGGACCAATTGCAGTTTCCGAACCAGACACAA
The DNA here is from genome assembly GCA_020142125.1 of Phrynosoma platyrhinos. Lineage (NCBI taxonomy): Eukaryota > Metazoa > Chordata > Lepidosauria > Squamata > Phrynosomatidae > Phrynosoma > Phrynosoma platyrhinos. Next base: position 102,701,090 of record CM034703.1, read on the forward strand.
GGGTAGCCCCATGTAGAGCGTGTTACAGAAGTCTTAGCGTGAGGTTACTAGCGCGTGCACAACAGTTTCGAGATCCCTTACTTCCAGAAAAGGGCGC
>CM034703.1:102701286-102713807 GCA_020142125.1 Phrynosoma platyrhinos
TCCCCCCCCCGGACGGCCAGCCATGATGGGCAAGGGTCGAGCGGGCAAATCGTCTTCCTCACCTGCAGGCTGAATGATATGAGGAATGTATAGCTTCAGGTAGCCAGGTCCAAATCCATGTAGGCCTTTTATACATCAATGAACACCTTCATTTGTCAAATAGACAGCAAATGAAGTTCTGATACGGTAGTACACAACCAAACGAGTCAATTCCCTCATGCAAACTGTCTTCAAAGATAGCTTCACACAAAAGGCATTTTTATAAACCCAAAGGATCACACAATATTCTGATCAATTATTCCTGTCTAGGAATAACTGTAGCTGGAAATAAGTACTATGCTGTTGCATCCAACTGGATTTCTATTGCCAAGGTAGAATTAAGGAGTACCGCCAGACAAGACCTGTGGCGTACTTGCCACAAGGGTAGTCATCACTGATTTATGGGACATGGGTTGCCTGGGAAATATCTCTGGCTGCTGCTTTGGTGAGCTACTCACACAATAAATGTTGGTGTTGATAGTCTAACCTGGTACAGTGCAACTCCTAATTATTGTAGACATGGTTTTGGAAAAGTGCAACTGCTACCCTCGGTTTCTGGTTCTTGTTAGTTATTGACTGTGCTTCTTTGGCACTCCAGGGGTTTAAACTTGATTGGGTTGTTGTTGTTGTTGTTTGCTTTTTCTGTTTTTGTTTTTGTTTTGTATACTGCCTTGACTGGAAGTTACCTTGGAAAAGTTTGACCTTTTTTGAAAAAGAAACCCACAGAAATAACAAATGCTTATCAGTTCTTAAGTGCCTTATGTCATGCTAGGATACTCATGCTGATTGTTTGTGGCCAGTGGTAACAATATACAGTAATTCACATTTTTCTGCATCCAGCTTCACTCTGATCCCATTTGTAGCTAGGTACAATGTACATATATTTCAAGTTCAGTGGTGACTTGTAGCTTCCATGTTATTGTGGTGGTGAATCTGCTCCAGGCTTGAGTCTGAACTTTAAAGGAACAATCCAAAGTGTAGAACCTACTTTGGGGATAGGGCTCAACAACTTGGTGGAAAGTTTAGACAAGACCACAGAGCATATTCACCTTCACAATAATAGGATAGCCACCAGCTTTGATATTGTATTCCATACCTTTTAAGATGTGGAGGCAATCCATACAAGCTCATGCTAAAATAAATTTGTCAAGTCTTAAAGAGGCCACAAGGCTCTTTGTTTTACAAAAATGAACTTCATCCAAAAATGTGTTTCCATTAACTAAAATATATTTCCTTTTCCATTTCTAGTTTGATGTAATTTTTTCTAGATAAAAATCAAAAGACTATGGCTATACTTTCAGGCAGCATTATCAGACTCTATAAGCCCTTCAAATACACTATAAGCACAATTTGGCAACACTGCAGAACTGATGGGAGAAGGGTATGAAAGGCACTCATGGCCCAGGGATGGTCCTGTTTAAGAGTATTGATGTACTTAGAGGCATCTGCTGACGTATTTACAAGGCAGCTGTCCAAGAATCTGCTGCCAGTACAAGCTTCCTGTGTCTATAAGTTATGAGCCTGAGGTTAAACATTCAAGTCCAGTCACTAAGGTCAGCCTAGGAAATGAGAAGGCACACAAGAGTCAACTCTTGGGGCTAAAATTAATTTTAAATGCTTGTTTCTGTGGAACATCTAGTGAGTTCTTGATTTATCCAAAGTGTAATTCATTGCTGTGGTTTAGATTCACCATTAGTTAGCCTGCTGCTTTCCCTCTCAGTGGTTAGAAGCTCTCCAAGTGCAGTGATTTCTGTAATTTACTAGTATTTGCAGTGTTTAAAAGCAGCATTTTCTTTAATTATTTCTTTTCCTTACAGATACAACATTTGATTTTTACCACTATTTTTTTTAAAGAAAATATGTGTCTCCCCACCCTGACCCCATGTGAGAACAGGAATGCATCTGTTATGGAAAGCACATGCAGTATTAATCAAGAATAGGCCCAAGGTATATAGCTGGTTGAATGTAGTCCTGCAAAAATATCTTTCAGGCTTTTCGAAAATTGTATATGCACATTTGCATTGCCAGGTTACATCCTGTTGGGAAAGAGTCCATAAAGTGATTTAAACCTTTTTTAGGGCATTCATTTTATATTACTTGTGTGAACTCGCCAGTTATTTTAAAATAAGCTTACTGTTATATGTAATTTTAAGGGGGTAAGCTGTTTTATTATGTTATTACTGTTTGTTATGGATGTGTTTTATATGCAATTGTTGTGAGCCACCTTGATTGCCCATTATTAAACTACAGTGAGATGTGTGTGTGCATGTCTTTTTTTTTTTTTTTTTGGCATGCTTTTAAAAGATATGAAGGTTGTTTAAAGGCTACAGAAATATTAAGCATTATAGCAAACATGAGAAAATTACATATTGATCCCACACTGTAAGCCACCAAGTTTCAGCAGTGTATGCATGGTTTTGCCGCTAGATCACAAATACTCTTTTCATCAGTGTTGGTTCTGGGTTTTGAGAAGCACTCAAGCAAAGTCCTCTTGATGCACCAACTCACCATACATGTACCTACCTCTTGTTCCTCACCACTGTTGTCACTGTGCATTCATTTTTCCCTGCATAACTAGGCACACCTCCCAGAGGGAAAAGACAAGGGATACAGAGATTGCTCCTCTTTTTCCTTTTTTCTTTTGCTGCTTGATTTGTAGAGAGGGCAGCAACCACAATGTCAAGAAACAATGAAACCAAAAGATTCTAGAGGTTGACTGTGGGCCTCCTACTGAGGCATGGGCCTTAGCGATCTGCCCAGTATTATCATGATGTGAGCCCTGGATTTCCTTACTGATCCATGTTGAAAAATTGCAATACAAACCATGCAACAGACACATTTCCCTGCTCACAGTTGTTTTTGCTTTGTTACTGACCAGCCTTGTTTAGACACTTAGAAATGAATGTCTGCAGATAAAACTGGGAGTTTCTCTTAGCTCTTTTTCCTTCCACTTATTCAAGGTGTAACTTGCAAAGTATCCTGTTGTATGATCTGTATCCTCTATGAACTATGAACTCAAATGTGTGCATATTGTACAATATAGCAAGTAATAGCAAGTAAGCGGTGGAACCAGAAGGCAGAAATCCACACCACAACATGCATTCATTTCTATTTACATAGGGCTCATCTGGTTACTTTTCAGCTGTTACACTACAATACTTGCCTGGGTGCGCAAATTCCATGAGTTGTTAAATGTAGGTATTAGCAGACAGGTGTAATAGAGGTTCGGGTCCTCAGGTAGTGCTGTTTAGTTCCATAACAAAATTCATGGCAACATCAGGTTTAATTTGAGTTGGATCATTTTGAGAAAGCAATGTGTTCCAGCTTCAGAAAAGAATCACAGTCTTGATTCTGTTGAAGTCAATAGCAAAAGGCCTCCTGAGCCTCACCCACTCCTGACTAAGAAACAGAGGAAAATAAGTTTCTGCAATCTCCATTTAATGATCAGACAAATATGGGCCAGAATTCTATACCAGCTACAAGTAGTGTCTCCTAGTCTGACTCCCACCTCAAACCTACTTTTCCAGGCAGCAACTGCTCCAAGGAAAGTGGGTCCAATCCACTGGCAATCAGAGCATGGGTGGATAATGTTTCCACTTCTGTCCCTCCAGTGAGTGAAGCAGCAGCAACCATAAGCATGGTCCCTGTTGCAAGTCCTCGCTGCAGCATCAGTCACCCATGACTCATTCACAAGCACAACACCCCTCCATCTCTCAGAGCAACTGCTGCCCAGCAAAGCAGGTTTGGTGGGTAGTTACGATTGTGGAATAGAGCCAAAATCATGATTGCTTCATGAATATGGATCAGTTAAGGATCCACATCTCTAGGTTATGCATTTGTAACCATAGTGAATGTCAGCTGGGATTTCTTTTCCCAATCTCACTTAGCTGGTGCTTCCAGGAGCCAACCAAGTCCTAGTTGGAAATCATCAGACTCCTGGAAACATTAGGTGAGAGCACTTTGCTCTTGTTCTTCCTTCCCCATGCCATGAAGATGGGGAAGGAACACAGCCATTCACTCTCAGTTGGCATTTGAGAGAGTGTTGTTCCTTTTCTCTCCTCTTTGCCTCATGAAGGGATAAAGTGGCAATGCCTGGTTCTTGGCTAAAGTAAGCTGTGAAAAATGCAAAGTACCACCCAGTACCTCACCCAAGGATGTAACAACATCAGTGGCATGGCTGTACCTAAAGTTATCCAGCCTGTAGATTTCTACAGGTTTTCCACTGGCCTTTGGGCACGAACCATTTTTCACAGCTTACTTTGCTCCTCCTCCCCATTATCCCATGAAAGAAAGAGAGAGGAACTGAAACCCCCTACCCCAAAATGGTTCCCTGCCTTTACTCTAACAGATTTTACAGGCTTTTCAAGTTATACTCAAAGCTTCAGATTCTGTTTACATGAGGCAAGAGTGGAATGAGTTTATACATTTTGACTGTAATGGGACTGAGAAACTTGTTGATGTTACATAAAGGTTATTTTTCCCCAGCTACCCTTTGTTTCATTTCAACAGACAATCGTGTCTCCTTACATTATACAGAGATTTTACATTTTTTCTTCGTGGTCTCTGCAAATCACACAAATGGGTTATTTTGCACCTGCGCAGAGCTGTTTGGAACCTTCTTAGACCTATTAGGAGCTTTTTGGCAGTAGCTCCGCCACTCTCCAACTGCCTTATTAGCCAGTTTCCTGCCTAAGCCCTCAGTTCTTTTTATCCGCCGCAGCAGCATCTAGAGGAACTCTTCAGAGATTCATTTTCCTGTCACACTTTAAAATTTCCATTTGACAGGATCAATCTGCATTTTGATGGTGTTATTTTAACATCGTTGTTCATATTTTAAGTGGCGTGCTGCGATTTCTGAGGGAATTGTGTTCTTACATGTGAATTTAACTTCTGAGGTGACGTTATTTCAACGCCTGCTGAGGTAAACATTTTTCTAAACTGGCCGCTTGCCTCTCTGGCAAAGCTCCTTTGCTTGGCAAAGCTCCTTTGAACACTGGGGACAATTTTTCTTTCTGAAATGACCATCTGCCTCACTGGCACACTTGGAAAGCCCTCTTGTATTCCTGGGGGGGGAATTTTAAATGCCACCCACCTCACTAGCATGCTTGACAAAGACCCTAAGGCCATTTTTACTGCTGAAGAGAATGTCTTTTATGGCTGCTTAACCTGCTTTCATGCCCAACTAAGGCCCATCGTACTTCTGAGGAGAAGTTTTTATGTGGGCGCTGACCTCTGCGTCGCATGGCTAAAGCCCACTGCACTTCCAAGTTGAATTGATTGAGTGGCTGTTTGCCTCACTGTAGCGCTTGGCAAAGGACCATCCTTCTGAGGTGTTGAGGTTAACTGCTCTATTGTATGAGCTCAGTCTAATTAAGGCTTGTGGGTGATTGGGAAATGATCCATTTGGAGTGATCATCAGCTTCTCGTTCTCAGCCCTACTTCAGTCTTCGTCGGTCCCTGACTCTCTGGGGTCAAACTGATTGGCTTGCAGCCCAACTTTGATCCTTATCAGTCCCTGACTCCGCGGGGTCACACCAATTGGCTTGGAGCCCTACATGGGTCCTCATCAATCCCTGATTCTTTGGGGTCAAACAGATTGGCTTGCAGCCCATCTTGGATCCTCGTCAGTCCCTGACTCCCCAGGGTCAAACCGATTGGCTTGGAACCCTGCATAGATCCTCATTGGTCCCTGAGTCGCCAGGGTAAAACCGATTGGCTTGCAGTCCGACTTCAATCATCGTCGGTCCCTAACTCTCTGGGGTCAAACCAATTGGCTTGCAGCCCTGCATCAATCCTTGTCAGTCCCTGACTCTCCAGGGTCAAACCGATTGGCTTGCAGCCCGACTTTGATCCACGTCGGTCCCTGGCTCCCTGAGGTCACACCGATTTGCTTGGAGCCCTACGTGGATCCTCATTTGTCCCTGATACTCCTTCGGGAGAATAAATATTAAGGGCTCCTTCAGTACCATTCTTAAGCTGCACAAGAAGATTCAAATGCAGCTGGCCTTTCAGTTTCTGAGGCCGTTATTGGTACTGCTGCACGCTCCTCATTCACGAAACCTGGTCGATTTCAAAGTCGCGATTAACTCCTCTCAAGGCCATTACAGCTGATGCTGGTTTGGATTCGAGGCTGTGGTTGCTCCCTTCAGACTGAGGTCAACAACCACCAAGCTCTCTGTCAATTTGGAACAATGATTATTCCCTCTATATTGAGGTGCAGTACTGACTCATGCTCTCCCTGATTCAGGACCATAGCGTTTCCCTCTGGACTACTACTTGTGAGTGCTCTGCCAAAGTCAGAGCCATGTTTGTTCCTCCCTTTCAAGGCCCATTGCAGCTTTTACAATTCGTCCCTCAGGATGCTGCCAATAATCACTCATTTGATTCTGAGCTATGGTCACCCTGGCACACACTCAATTGGAGTCGAGGCTGTGGTTATTGCGTCTATACTGAAGTCTGCAGCAGTATTGGTCCTTCGGTACTGGGACCAATACTACCATTTCCTTTAGAGTGCCAAATTGAAAACATGATTACGCTCTCATACTGAGGGCCAGTACCATTCCAGGTTTGCCATGACTGTTACTAGGGTGGTTATACCCCTCCCCCTTTCAGATTGGCCTTAATGCCTTTGTTTCCTCCCTATTGGTGGCTTTTGGGATGTATTTGTTCCTCCGTGTCAGAGGAATGTTTTTCACTTCCCCTGTACAAGTGTCAGTGAATGCGGTTGGTACCTTCTTTCCAAGGGCCAATACATGTAACGAGAAATACAGGTCTATGCCCCATATGCACACCCCTTCCAAGGTACTACTCATATCCATGAAACATGCGGCAAACAATTGTTTGGTCTCTAACTGGGATGAGCTCATCTCATATACTAATCCCCCGATTTCAGTGCAGTTTTCTTGGGCCTCATTGCAGATGGGGACTGCATCAATTATTTCCCACTTGCCTCTCTAGACAGGAGTGCCCTCTGGGGACATCCCTCCGATTCGAGCCTCCATTTCACAGATTTATCCATCCCTGCAGACACTTTGATATCTTGGGACGTGCATACTTGTCCCATCTCTCCAGGCTGACTGATGTCATAACATCTTGGTTCTCCCAAACCTCTGGTCTCAAGGCATCATTTTGGTGAGGTGGTGATATTTCAGGTCTCCACCTGCAATCCTGACAAGGCTAACTGTGCACTCTGCAAACATCCTGGGAGTTCTCTCTCTGTGCAGGGAAGCCTGTGCTCCTCCCTATTATTGTGCCCTGTCACAGAGTACTTTATGCTTCATCACACATATGAATCTATGCGATAAAGGGTTTCACACCTGGCTAGGAGCTGGACTTTGTGGCTTTTAAGGTCTATTCCAGCTCACCTGTTGTAAAATTCTTCTTATCGTGAGCCATTCATGATGGATTGACACCATATCACTCCTGGTATACTATTGCTTATCAATTCTCACCATTACTGCCAAGCTATATTATCCTTCATACAGCCTCTGCAGGACATCACAGGATGGGATAATATTCCCACAGGGATCTCTTTCTACTTGAGAGTGTGGAATCCCTTTACTTTTATAATGCTAGGACTAGTCTTCTAGTCATCACACCAGCCACTATTATTTTCTCTGGTATTTTCACCAAGAACTGCATGTTTCATGCTGATAGCCTGAAACATTACGTTCACACACAGCGTGTCTTGTGGGTCACAACAATTGGATGTTGCAATATTCTCACTGATTCCTGTTGCCAGTGTTTTGTTGTGACTAGATAAGGTACTATTCCTCTTCTCTGATATCCACTGCTATTCCAGAAATTGTTACTGGAGCCTTCTCAAGTTCAATGCCATTAGGCTCTCTCTGTATGAATGGACTATCCAGACACTCACTTTGTAGTGCAGGCACTTGTCTTCTGCCACCTTTGCTGGTGATGCCCAACCATCTCATTGCTGAGCACAGATGATCTACTTCACATTCTATGTCCAAGGGGACACTTAGCCCTAGACTATTTAGCATTCTAGGCTTTGTCTTTCAATGCCATAATATTCAAACAATGGCTTTGGGGGGCTTTTATCAGGTCACTGCCCTTTTTCTACTTGAAAGATTCCCTTTTTGACACATCTTCAATTTTGAAAGCTTGGTAAGCCCTTTTTTCCTGATTGCCAATGTCACATCCTGTGCAACCTCACATTGTTGCAAGTCTGTTGCCCTTCACATTGGCTTCCATTCATCTCCTTTGATCAGACAGAGTCTGTATACCTTGCCTTCTTGTTGCAGTATTTGTCTACTATTCCTATACCACTTAAAGTAGTGAGCTTCTTTTGCTTTCACACCACCTACCTACTGGATAGCTTTGGCATAATTTCCATTGCTAACAAACCTGTGCTGTCTAGGTCAGAAGTCTTTCCCTTGACCTTAGCCATACACCTGCCATGTTATCACAGACCATCGTCTATCAACAGTCTGTGCAACATATGGGGTAGCTGGCAATCCTGTTTTTTATGCCACTGTGCATGTGTCACCTGCATTTGTGACTCTTTCCACTATATCTCAGTATTGGAATTTCAGCTTGACATGTAGAATCATCATATTAGCAGGACTGTTCATCCCTATATTTACATGCCTTGGGTTCAGATTCACAAATGGTGATTTTGTTTGAGGCAATGTGCCACCTTATGTGGCATGGCACTCCCTCCTCCACTGACCAATGCTTGTCAGTCTAACCCATTTGTGTGATTCTCGGTGCCCATGAAGAAGGAGGACAGGTTGCTTACCTGTAACAGTATTTCATAGAATCACAAAATCATAGAATCATAGAGTTGGAAGAGGCCACAAGGGCCATCCAGTCCAACCCCCTGCCATGCAGGAACTCCCAATCAAAGCATCCCCAACAGATGGCCATCCAGCCTCTGCTTAAAGATCTCCAAGGAAGGAGACTCCACTACTCTCCGAGGGAGTGTGTTCCACTGTCGAACCACCCTTACTGTTTCTTTGAGTGGTCATCTGCGAATTCACACAAATCCTACCCATCCCCCTCAAAGTGGTGCCCTGTCTCTCCTTCAATCCTGGGCTGCTGCTTTGGTGTCCATGAAACTGAGGGTTTAGGTGGGAAATTGGCCAATAAAGCAGTTGGAGAGTAGGCAGGGCTACCATCGAAAAGCTTCTAATAGCTCTAAGAAGGTTCTGAAGTTTGTTGCACAGGCGCAGAATAACCCATTTGTGTGAATTTGCAGATGACCACTTAGAAATACCATTACAGGTAAGCAACCTGTCCATATGTAGTTACCACATTCTGCTTTGTAGTTTTAGATGTATTTTTGTTGTTGTTGTTGAACCTTCAATTAGTTTCTGACTTGGTGGTGGTGGTGATAGTGGTATTATTAATCTCTCTTTTCCCCAGAATTGAGACTCAATGCATCTCACAACTTAAAAGAACAATGCAATTAAAACATACAAAAAGTGAGCATTAAAACAGAATTAAACTATTACAGTATTAAATCACACAATAAAAGAACAACATGCTATTTAAAAAGATAAAACTCTTAAAAACAGCTGTTCAAATATTATAGCACCCCCTAACGCCTAACCCATTCTTTAAAAACTTTTTGTTTTAAAAGCCTGTCTGAATAAAAAGGTTTTAGCTTGCCAGCAAAAGACCATTAAGGAGGAGGGCATTGTTGCCTCCCTAGGAAGGGAGTTTCATTGCCTAGGGGCAGCCACCAAGAAAGCCTTCTCTTATGTCCCCACCAACCGTGCTTGTGACGGTGGTGGGACTCAGACAGGGGCCACTCCTGATATCTCAGAACCCAGACCGGCTCACACAGGGCAATATGGGCTGCCAAATCGCCTGGACCTGATCATACAAATCTCTTGGTAGCACAGAACTTTGCCTTTGTTGGTTCTCTTTCTGAAAACTATTTCATGGGTGGCCTTAATCTGATTTGTTTTAGAGCATTGCCACCCATCATGGTGCTGAGAGACAAATCAAATATCCTTAGCTTTATGGTTCATGGGGCATCAGTTTTCATTCAAGGGAAAAACAAAATCCCATCATCTCATGGTAAGTGACTAGACTTTGACTGCACTTGGATGAGCTTTCTCATTCCAGTTTTTTCATCCTGTTTTATCTACTCCCCCTAATTTCTTTTTCTGTTGTTATCCTGGCAGAAGGATTTATATAAAGCAGCTGCTGCAGTTTTTGTGTGAGAATATTAGATTTGCCTCTGTCATTAATTTAACCAAGGAAGGAAGGCAGGTACAAGAATTAGAGCTGTGTAGTGCACACCAAGGTTGATGTTGTTGATGATGTTGTTTTATTTCTTACCCACCTCTCCCCAAGGGTCCAACAAACCAAACAAACTAAACCAACATAGAAGTTATTTTAGAGCAGGGGTCGGCAACCTACGGCCCACGGGCCGGTTCCGGCCCAGGGTGCCGGACTTACCGCCCCAGGCGGAACCCTGCCGCCACAGCGCCTCCGTCGCCGCCACGGCGCCTCCGTTGCCTGTTTTCATCGGCGCACGACCGAGCGCGCCGCGGCCGGCATTTTGTTCTCCAAAATGGCGGCCGTGACGCGTTCGCGCATGCGCAGGATTTGCGCGTGCACAAACGCATCGCGGGCTGCCATTTTGGTGAACAAAATGCCGGCCGCGGCGCGTGCCGTCATGTGCCGACAAAACCGAAAAGCGGCGGCGCCGGAGGCGTCTCCACCACCTCCGGCTCCACCACCGCTGCCACTCGCTTTCGTCAGCGGGCGACAGCGCATGATGCGGCTGGCATTTTGGAGACCAAAATGCCGGCCGCGTCGCGCGCTGTCACCCACTGATGAAAGCGAGCAGCAGCGGCAGCAGGGCCGGAGGTGGCAGAGCCAGAGGCAGCGGCGGAGGTGGAGGCGGTGGAAGCGGAGGTGGGGGCGGCGGCGGCGGCAGCAGGGGTCCGCCTGGGCCGGTAAGTCCGGGTAGCTCCTAGGGGGACCCTTGGTCATGACAGGCTTCCAGGTGGCCCGTCACTGCCAAGGGAAGCATCCCTGTGCGCACCCTCCACCGACACGCGCGACCCCCCATATATGCAGCCGCCACCACGCCATGCACAGCGGTGGCATGTGGGGGGGCCACGCGCATCATTGGAGGGTGCGCGCGCCGCCATCCCCCCCCCCCCTTGGCCCAGCCGAGACCGGCCCAGGTCTCCAAAAGGTTGCTGGTCCCTGTTTTAGAGGTTCCATCAATAATGTGAGATCCATGGGGCTTTCCTCTTGAAACTCTCAGTGTCAGGGTGACACATTAAATAGTTATAAAAATATGTTCTCAGGTTTCTCCCTCTGCTCCACAGGCATAGCCATATTTTGTTCACAGCTCTTGGAAACAAGCATCACCTGTATTCTTATGTATGTCTCATGTATGCACAAATGAAGGCCTAGGGCCTTTGTAGACTGCCAGAAATAGTGCAAATTGAGTCCACTTTAGCTGCCCTGACTCAGTGCTAGGGAATCATGGGAATTGTATTTTTTTCTGAGACATTGAGCCTTCTCTGTCAGAGAGCTCTGGTGCCACAATAAACTACAGTTCCCATGATTCCCTAGCACTGAGCCAGGGCAGTTAAAGTGGACTCAATTTGCACTATTTCTGGCAGTCTGCAAAGGCCCTTACTCTCTTTTCCTGTTATTATTATTATTATTAAAGTTTATTTCTAAAGCTCTGTCAATGTACACAGCGCTGTACAAATAGACAATCAAGCATAAAATAGAATAAAAACCTGCCAAAGGCGTGCAATCTAAAATACAAACAATAGGTAAAATAACAAAAGTCAATTAAAACAAAAAACAATTAGAACAATTAATAAGCAACATCCACTGTCTACCCAAATGACAGAAAAATAAATATATATCAGACAGTGCCTGGGAATGCCTCCCTGAACAAGGTCATCTTTAACTCGGATTTAAAAGTGGACAAAGAAGTAATGACCCGTGTTTGAGGAGAAAGAAGGTTCCAGGAGTGAGGGGCGGCAAGCGAGAAGGGGCAAATTCGGGATGGAGCAGTGGAGATCCTAGGTTGGGACAGCAGGCCTTGAGTACTAGAACGGAGGATACGGATGGGAATGTAAGGAGAAAGAAGTTCAGATAAGTAAAGAGGGGCTAGCCCATGCAGGGCTTTGAAAGTTAGCAACCAAAGCTTATATTGGATACAGAAGGGGAAGGGGAGCCAGTGAAGAGAAGATAGCAAAGAGGAACATGGTCAAAACAGCGAGCGGAAGTAATGATGTGAGCAGCTGAATTTTGGACAGAAATTAAAGGGCGAAGATGAGAGAGGGGAAGCCCAGCTAGAAGAAGATTACAATAGCCTAATCGGGAGACCACCAAAGTGGGAACCAGAGTCTTGGCAGTGGAGGCCAAAAGAAAACTCTATTCCATTCAGAGTTGAAAATTGGGGTCTTTTCTTGTGTTTGTTGTTGTTGAGCAAGCAGGGATCACCAGCATTGAGGCCATGCTATTAAAAATGC
>CM034703.1:102716026-102745837 GCA_020142125.1 Phrynosoma platyrhinos
GAGATGATGATCTGGACATGGAGAGATATATCTGGGTGTCGTCAGCGTCAGAAGTACAGCTCTGAATGTAAATTTGTAAAAGAATGTTGTCGCCTAATGGTATGAGTAAAATTCTCTCAGAACAAGAATTCATACTTTAAAGAAAAATAGTCTCAAGACTGCATACAAATAAATCAGTGTAAGACTATTTCATACTGTTTTAAAATTTTAAACAGTAAAGAATGATTTTAATTTCAAAACCATATTAAAATTTAAAATAAATAAAAGTGTTTGAAACCATATATCCGTATAGACTGGACTAAATCAATGGTCCCCAGAGGGCTTGATAGAAAGCTAGGTTTCAATTTGGTACTGAAATTAAACCAATGCCAGTGTCAATTGGGCTTCCAAGGCAAAGACATTCCACGACTTGTGTGTCACAGCAGAGAAGTCCACCACCATTCTCCATAGGGTTGCCAGAGCGAAAACTGAAGACAGCTTTTGTACCTTTCGTGGTTATATTGAAAAAGGGATTTCCGCAGGTGTTGCTTATAACCTCATTACATGAGAAGCAATCCCTGCTGAAATTACATCTTCTGCACAATCATACAAGAACCTTTTCCAGTTTTTAATCTGGCAGCCCTACTTTCTCCATCTGGAGGGACACAAAGGAGGGCCCCTCCAAAAGACCTCGGCAAATACAATGAAAGGCTCTCTTGATTACCAAGTCCCCAGCCTGTTTGGGGCTTTAAATAATATCACCAGCACTTTGAATTCAGACCAGAAGCATATTTTCAGCCTGTGCATTTTCTTTAAAATTAAGTGTCATACAGTTTCTAAGATGTTCCTGACCCCACTCTATCTGTTGCATAATGAACCAGCTGCATATTCTGAGTCACATTAAAGGGCAGCCTCATGTAGAGTGCATTGCAGTAGTTTTACCAGGAAATCAGGACTTTACCAGGGCATTATTCAAATTAACTCTGTATGGGAAAAGCTGTAGCACTGTGCAAGGTAGGCAGCTGGCGCTAGCCACACACAAGTATATGGAAAATTCTCCTTAATAATATTGTCAATCCCTAGTCTTCATCATTCAAATGATGACTTTTGAAATAGGTTTTCCTTAATCTTCCCACTTATATACTTTATTCCTTCATGCATCAAACTTAGGTATGCAGTTGGACCAGTGCTAGAATATGAAGGAATGCTGATAACACATGGAGGAAATGTGATCACCTGGATTGTTGTTGTATGCCTTAAAGTTGCTTCCAACTTACAGTGACCTTAAAGAGAATCTATGACTGGATTTTCTGGGCACTATTTATTCAAAGGTCTTTGCTTTTCTCTGAAGCTGAGAAATTGTGACTTGCCCCAGGTCACCCAGTGGGTTTCCACAGATTTCCAACTAAAATCATGGCATTTACTAAAAAGCACAAGAACCATACCTGGAGTATAGGTGGCCACAAGATTCAACAGGTTTCCTGCTTCAAATCTGTGGGTAATATTTCACACTACTAGTAGTAGGAAAGCACCCAGAAAGTATGCTGCTGACAACACACAGAGGAGCTCACAGCCATCCTCAAATTTCGTATGTCAAGAGGAGGCTATTATATACTGGTGGCACTCAAACATTCTGAAGCCAATCAGTTGCACAACTGCTTTATGGATCCCAGCTGGGACCCCTCCCCAACTGTGCACCATTAGAACTTGTGCAATCCAGATTTCTAAGATTAGTTTTCCAAGCTCCAGAATGTGTCTCTAATGCAACTCTGAGACTGGAAGCAGTCTATTGAAAGTGGAGGCCAGAGTGTGGGTGAGTATACTCAGCTACTGGGTCAGACTATCTTTCTTCCCCATCAGCCTTGCTCCACGAACCTTGACTGATGATTTCCAGTCTATGTGGAAACAGTCAGTGATGACTAAAATTTCATCCCTGGGCTTCTCTCCAGATCTTTGGCTCAGCATGGGATACAATCAGACTAAAGCAATTATCAAACAGTGGGTGGTAGATATAGAGTGACAACTGGATCTATCTAGCCCTCCAACATTTATTGCTAGTGATTCCAACAGATATTTGGCATTACCTATAGCAAACTTAGCTGAGCTTGAAGTACCTAAACACCAGAAGGCCTTTGCTTTGGCACAATGTCATGCCCCCCCCCCCAATTGTCCTTGAAGGCTGATATAAGAAAAACCTCTTCTCAGACATACTATGCCCCTGTGACTCTGGCCAAATAGAAATAATAGAGTATGTGTTACTCCAGTGCTTATACTACAGAGACATCCACGTCAGTCTTATTTCATCTCTATTGCATGAATACAAAGGACACACCTGCAAATTTTACACCTCTCTGTTGCTTTCAGACATGAGCCCTGATACAACATATAATGTTGCCAGATTCTGGGCAGCTGCAGCTAAAATTTACTAGGCAATGACCTCCACAGTAGACTAGTACCAGTCTTTTCTTGTTATACTAGAGCTGTGAAATCTGAAAGGATATTTTAAATACTGTTCTTAACCTGTGTTTTTACCTTCTTTTAGTCTGAATCTCCTTTTTATCTTTGCTGGTCTATGACCATAATAAAGATTCTATTCTATTCTGGTAGAGGAAGCGATGGAGGAATGGGGCATGACCCTGAAGTTAGCATGTCAACCAATTTGATTGGGGAAGTGAAAAAACAGAGATTCTGCAAAGGCAGGAAAAAACTACTGAGGCTTTGGGATCATTACATGCATTATGGATGATCAGTGGGCTGTGAATATGGCTTTGCAGTAGATATAACAGTTACCTAATGTAATGAGACTGTGGCTGTGTATAGCATGCATGGACAGTATGCAGTTGCCCTTTGATCTTCAAATTGTTCAACTGGTGGGAGGCTACAAGGAAGTGAAGCATGTAGCCAAGCTCACACCAATTGACCCGTTTTGCCTCTTTGTAGAAGCCAATCCACCCAGCTTTCCCTTGTATCAAGGTAGGACATGAAACATTAATGTGCACATATGTTAAATAACAGAAAGCTACTGATACCTTGTGTAGTTTGTTATTGCTAGCTATTGCATGTTGTTTAATTAAACAAACTGCCAATTTGGAACGTATGGAGCCCTGTAACTTCACTGTCATTCTGCATATATATTAAATAAGTGCTAATGTTTTGCTGGTACATTTTCCCCTCAGTGGCCTTACTTAGAAGTGCTGAGCAACTGTATACTTGGCAACAGATCTTAGGCTTATATATTTATCTGTCACCGCAGGATACTTCTACAGCCAGATGACTCCTTGCAAATCCTGGAACCAGTTGAAGCTGACGTAGGCTTCTATACATGCAATGCAACGAATGTATTGGGATCTGACTCTGTTTCCATTGCCGTCACATTAGCAGGTAACATGTTCCCAGCAAACATTACAGCAGAAATCTTCCTTGTCCCATCCAGTTCTTAGAAAATTAAACCCAAATGAGGACCAGGTCAGAATCCAAGATTTAAAGCATTACAAATGTTAGGAAGATTGAACACAGGTTTTGTGGTTTGAGATTACTTTCCCCTCCAGCATTTTAGATCTTGCATTTTTGAATGGTATGGAATATCACATTAACAGTTTTACATATTGAGTCCTCTATAGAACTTCTGCTCCTGGAGAGAGAGAGAGATTGGAGGTGTGGCACTTGATGGCTAGAGATACCTCTGCAATTCTGTGGATTGTTTCATTTTAAGGATTTGGGGAGAGAGAATTTACTAGAAATAGGTAAATGTGGGTGGATTTTTCCCCTCTTTGCTTCAAGAGAGGAAGATTAACTGTCCCCAAGATTTGACACTAATTTCAAGATTTCAGACTCTTCTAAAATTTAAAGTCTCCAAGGGAAGGAATTCTGCAATGAAATGCCAGACTCTAGGAGCAAGTAATTTTCTGGTGTGTTCAACACCTCAACCATTCAGCCCTCTGACCTGTTTTCTGCCAGTTCCCACTCTTCTAATCCCATGGGACTCTGTTTCCTGAGGAGTTAGTAGGTACATCTTGAATAATAGAAGTAAGTCTTGGGGACCAGGCAACACCAAAGACAGGGATTGGTGATCTGTAACTGGAAACAATCATAGAAAGGCAGGAAGATCTTGGATTGCTCACTGCAACAGGTTTCTAGTTGAGGACCTCTAATCTTATTGTGATCTTGTAATCTCTGAACCCAGTCAAAGCCTCTTTGGTACTTAAAAAAAGTGGAATTTCCACATCAGATGAAAATAATAATCCTTCATCTTTTAAAAAAATGTGTTTATCTGCCTTCATGCCCTACACCCATTGTTCTTATGATGCTATTCTATCCTCGTAGTAGCATGACAGTAGCATTTCCAAATGGGATACCTTGTCCTTTGCTCTTTCCCTCCCCCACAACAAATTATATTTAAGTTTTGTAGTCACATAAAACTAAGATCTCCTATATGTTAGAATGAGGCCTTGCTAACAGAGATCTCATTGAAATTAATGGGATTCCTCATATGCTTGAAGTTAAATATTCCTTTAAATAATTTGTTGGACAGTATTAAGCATTAGGTTAATTATTTCAAGGTCAAGCTTTCTTCCTCTCCTGTTGCACAGAAAGGATTCCAGCCATTGCAACTGAGAGCTCATAACAGATTAGGTTTCTTGTTTACATTTGTCCAGCAATGGTTCAGTTCTGTGACAGACTAAATATCCTTTGTTCACTTGGACTGGTACTAATGAAAACCTGTCAAGGAAGTAACAGTGGCACTGGGATAGTGTACTTGTTTTTAGCTTTGAGGGCAGAAACGTTCAGCTCTCAGAGAATTCAAGCAAAATCTGCAGCTACAGAATTGAAAAGGAGTCCTGCTGGATGATACCAGGGACTCATCTATTTCAACGTTTGCCAATGGAGATGTAGCTCACATGCATTGCATGCTGCAGGTGCTAGGTTCAATCCGTTGCTCCTCTAGTTCACAGCTGGGAATCTTTGGCTTGCCAGTTATTATGTCTACAACTCCTATAGTTCCTTCCCAGTGGTCGTTCTGAGTGAGGCTAATTGGAGATGTATGCTGAATCCTCTGGAACCTAAAAGATGCTCCAGCCCTGTTCTGGTCAAAGAGTCCCATTTCAAAACAACTGGGAAGTAGACAATGTTTGGCTATTCCAGATATTTGTCACTGAATATCAGGAAACTTTATTTGTGTCAGTGTGTGTAGGAGTCATTTTCCACCACAGTCCACATCCTCCACAGACTATAATTCTTGCAAAACCAGAAGTAAAAAAAAACTACTACTGTTTTGTGGTGGTTTTTTTTATGTGAGTATTTGTTAAAAATAAGGTGCAGGGTGTGTTTCTTGTTCCAGAGAAGAACTGCACCACCTGAAAGCTTCTAGAGGTTAATTTCTCCCTTCTATGCATGTTTGTGATTATATATATATAGGGGAGGGCTCTAAGTACCACAGAAGTAGTCATGAGAGCTACATGCAGCTCATCAGTGTTCCCAATACTGGTTTAGATATAACAGTGGCCCATCAGGTGCTAGGAGGAAGCCCATTATACTCTCCAGTGTTTCTTAGATGAAAACCAGGAGACATTTGGAGAGCAAGGCAGCATCAGAGTTGAGTCAAGATGGCAAATGTTATTGATAAGCAAATGTTATTGGCCTCACTAGGGCTGGTGTTACCCCAATACAGTAACTTATGATTTCACCCCTAGGAAGGCATCCACCCCACAGCTGGCTGCTGGCAGAGTGTGGGAGGGATCCAGTCTTGGCTGCCTCCACCTGCCCATACTGCAAAGACAGGTATGGGAGGAGACCCAGACCTGGGCCCCCAAGGATCACTCCTGGTCCTGTAGATGGGGGGAGGGAGGGATATGGAAGAGGAGGAAGGTAACACCCACTACTGTGATCCAACTGGCCACAGCAGACCACCTTGCCCTGCATTTCCTGACCCAGGAGGAAGCTCAGGGCAAGGCATCAGGACAGAAAGGAAGGCAAGGCAGACAGCAGTGTGCCAAGCATCTGGGAAAGGTCCTGGGGAAGCATCCAGCAGGTCCTTCCTGGTCTAGCAGGGCTGCTGGCCACATAGGAAAGGGAGATGATAGCAGCTGTTTGCAGCCCCTAGTGACACCCCTGTTGACAAGGAAGAACACAGAAGCTAGGAGGAACTGCAGGGCTTTGCTTTTTTGCCTGAGCCTACTTGGAAAGGCAAGATTCTTCCCCTCTCGCCAACTATTCTCTGCTGAATTAATTGAATACACACTACTTTTGTACTTGGAACTCAGTTTGCAGCAACTGAAGTAATTGGCAGATAAAAGAAGGGAAACGGGCAGAGGAGGGAGAAACTGGGACATTTTTAAAGCAGCTGAAAACATGGAACAACAGAGGATTAATTGGGACTGTCCCTGCCAAATTGGGGCAGTTGGATGATATACATAAGAACAACAACTTTCCCACCAGTGTCAGTGCACAGACATGAGGGGGGGGAACAGAGGATTGGGAAGATTCATAATCTTATTATTGTGAATGAAAAATTGACACTAGATTGTAGATTATGCTTGAAGATCTTTATGCAAATTTAGCTATATATGTACTTAGACATGTGTTTGAAAAATTACAGATACAGAGAGAAGCATTCAACCCCATGGGATGTGTAATCTTAAATATTACAAATCCTGGAGTCTCTTAACTCCTCCTGACTTTTCCTTTGCTGAGACAGGAAGAGTCAACAGAATAAGACATCCCACTGGTGGGAGGAGGAATGGGCAAGCACCTGAATAACTAGGAATGAAGTGCTGCTGATTGGATTTGCAGGCCCCCAAATGTATGTCTGTACATGGGCTCCAGACTGCCATGAAGAATTGACATTAATTCCTAGGGTTTTAGTCATGCATGTGTAGGTAACACGCAGAGACGTAAGTAAGTAACATACTGTCATACCTCACTAAAAATACAAATCAGGAAGCCAGACAGAAAGAAGTTAGATATAGACATCAAAAGAAGTTAGACAACAATAATCAATCGTCTAGTTTTTTAAAAAAGACAAAGCCTTTTGTGTGCAGAGTCACTGTTAGCAGATTGGTGCTGGGTCAAGATAAATTAAGAGAAATTAGGCTTTGCCTCTGGCCACTATCTGCAAATATAGATTGCTTCTGAAAAAATATAGATTGCTTCTGAAAAAACAGCAGTTTTATTTAGCTATTAGAGCTGTTTTGTGGAGGTCACACAACAGGATGTGAAGGTGTGAAGGAGATAAGCATAAGCATTGTAACATTACAGTAGCATTACATGGGCAGAAATAGAGCTTGAAAAAGTTTGTACTACAGGTTCCAGAATCCCCACTATCAGCATGGCCCGTGTCAATAATTTCTAAAGGGTTGTGGGAGTTGTCCAAAAAGTAACTTCTGCAAATTCAGGATGGAGGTGGACTCTATTTATGCAAAATTGCATATCTCAGAGTGTGAAACTCAGTTCAAACCAGGTGAGCAATGTGGTAGGCCATATTGTAGGGTGGGGAACAGTGTCATTGTGGCAATACTAGAATGGTCAACCATTTGTATCCAAAGCAGCTATCCACAGCATTGCAGAAACATCACACATGTCATATCAAGTCTGAAAAAAGGAGAGATTATGGTGATTGTGGCTGAGATAGTGATGCTGATGTTGTTAAACATGAAAATGGGAAAAAAAACACTAGACTATGGATTTAATCTGGCTAACTGAAGGTTGGCAACTAGCCAGCAGAACTTCCTGGGTTACTCATGATTGGGCTATTGGGACAAGGAACAGAAATCCCTACTATTACCATTAGTCATTAATCTCTTCTTCCTCTTCTCCTGCTGTTATCTCCTTCTCCTCCCCCCCCCCCCACATTCCCTATAAGGTTTGGAGATAACTCTTTAACACACTTCAACATTATCTATTCAGTCCTGCCCCTTCCCATCCTTTGGCATGGCCACAAGGAAATCAGAAGCATATGCTTCTGATTTGAACCAACCTCTGTTTGTCATTTCATTGAAGAACTGAATTTAATCTGAAGTATGCTTTATCTAAAGAATCAGAAACCATGATTTAATGCTGACCTGCTTAGGCAGATCACAGTTTAAACTAACCACATTTTTCCTGGTTTGAATGAAATGGCAAACAGATGAAAATGGAAGCACATGCTTCTAAACACATATTCAAGCCAGAAGAAGCAAATATGATGAGTTCTTGAAGCATTAAACTATTATTTAGTTACTAAATATTATTTCATCTAAATGTTATTAATGGTTTTCCTTTCCCTGCCTACTTTTGGAATACTTTCAATGAACATCAACATAGTTGCATCCAAAGTCTTCATCTTTTACTCAGCAAAAACAAAATAAAACATAGTTGCATCTACTTAAATACCTAAGACGAAAAGGTGAATTAAGTTTTTTTCTTTTAAGACTTTGTTGTTGTTAACTGCCTTCAAGTTGACTTTGACTTATAGTGACCTATGAATGAGGGTCCTCTAAATCACCCTGTCATCAGTAGCCTTCCTCGGGTCCTGCAGATTCAGTGATGTGGCATCCTTGATTGAGTCTACCCATCTGTAATATGGCCTTCCTTTTTTCCTACTGCCTTCTACATTACCAAGCATTATTATATTTTCTATTAAATAGAATTTTAAAAAAACACTAGAATAATTCATTCATTACATACTCTTATCAATAGTATTAATAGACAACAGAAGTAGATTATAGTGTTTTAAAGCTTAGCATTTTGTTACTTGACATAGCAGTCCAACCTGTGAAAGAGTCTTTGTTATATTCCTGATGGGCAACTTCTAAGGGGGATAAATATGCAGCATTTTGGAAAGAAGCGTATTTATTCAAGTAGCAGTTTTCATCCAGATCAGAGACTAATCAATCACAATTTGCTATCTATATAATACCAACATTCAAGATTAGGGTTGCCAAACCAGCAGCATCCCAATATAGCATGAATAAAGCATGCATACATACACTTTCAATCAGCAAATGTGGCTTGGTGCTAACTAGGGGGGGTTGCAAATTACCAGAAATAGTGCAAATTGAGTCCATTGTTAGGGTTAGGGTTAGTGCTAGGGAATCATGGGAATTGTTTGTTTGTTTTTTTCTGAGACATTGAGCCTTCTATGTCAGAGAGCTCTGGTGCCACAATAAAATACAGTTCCCATGATTCCCTAACCCTAACCCTAGCCCTAAAAGTGGACTCAATTTGGACTATTTCTCGCAGTCTGCAACCCCCCTAGGAATGGGTGGAGATCAGTGAACAGGTTTTAATGCTACCTCACCTACAAAAATCAGACTTTCTCCTATTTCAGTATCTTTTGGCCTAGATCTATCTGCCCACCTAGAGATCCAAGAAAGCATAGTAGTTTCCCAAGTCCCCAGTTAGTGGCCTGAAACTGGCAGCTCTATCCCAGATTGAGTGCCAGTGGGTGTTTTCGCAGAATTTGCAATGATATTTGTTCCTGTTCCTCTTTGCAGTGTTTGTAAAGTAACCCTGTTGCCAAAAGTAACTCATTATGTTGCTTGTTGTATTGCCCTGTCCTTTCCTATTATATTTTGTTACCATTCTGAAGGTTAAAAATTGATGAAGAAAAGGCTTTAAACCTGGAAATTCTTATCAAAGGAGTTTATCACATGGGGGAAATCCCATGCAGAAATGGGCCTTTAAATTAGAAAAAAACCGCAAAAGTGGTTAGATTTTCAGATGATGCCGCTGTTAAAATGGAGTTTAAATGAGGTTAATTCAAACGGAAACTCGTCAAAAACTGCTTTTTACTTTCAGAAAATCCCGAAAGTAAAAAGAAGCAGTTTCTGGCTACTTTCTGTTCGGATTAACCCCATTTTAACAGCGATGTGTGTGAAAATCTGCCCGCTTTTGCGGGTTTCCTCCATCTTTTAAATCCCGTTTCTGCACAGGATTTCCCCCGTGTGATAAACTCCAAAGTGCCTTTTAAAATGCCTTTTAAGAGTACCATTTAAAAGTAACTTCATTCCTACTTATTTAGTTGCTTGTAAAATAGACTCCATTCCATGCTTGTTATCTTTATAAAAATTTATAAGAGAATAATCCCTATCTTCATTTCATTTTCTCATGGAAACAAGTTAGCAAGTATAAACCTCATAGGCCACATTTTCCAGAGGCAAAAACTCTTGGAGATGTTCCAAAGTGCCTGATCTGTCAGACAGGAATTGAAGATGCCTAGTCAGTCATTCAACGGTTTGGAATCTGGAGACCAAGTTGTATGGAAATGATAAAATACAGTTTTTAAAAAAAGCACCACTCTTTTTGGGAAATGGGGGCCTGAACTTTTCTCCAGAGGAAGTGGGTAAGCTTTGTTCAGTCTAAATGGCACACTCAGCCTCTTTGATTCATTTAGCCCATGAGAACCAAGAGAGAAAATGTGGTTCCATTTTTGGAGTCACTCACTACTTTTTATAGGTTGAGCAGCTGATAGATATTTAATCTAATGGAGAGCTCATGAGAGGGGGAAAGCCATCTGAGAAATTAAAAGGCCCATTGCCATTTGGGGTCTCTCTTTCCCTCTCTGTGATTTAGGAGCATCCAGTTAAAAACTCAAAGGATTGTGAACTTTTCATGACTGAATGGAACATGCTTGTGGTGGAAGACTCCTTTACTTTGACTTTTAAGGGATATGAGGGTGCAGCCTACAAAAGAACCACTGAAGTAAACAGAAATGTCTCCACAGCAGCATTAGGTGGGCTCCTCCCAGAATATGTGGATTAATACCCTGCCAATTCCACATGAGCACATGTTAGCTGTCATGACAGTTTATGGATTTTAATTAGCAGCCATTGAATTTGGAGCGTGGGGGCAAGGGGGAGGACAGAAGCAAAACCAAATTTCCATACTTTTCGTTGATACCGCCAACTAAAGCACCCATAATTCTTCCTTCTTCATCTCCTCCCTCTTAACTTCCACCCAGTTTCCCTGAGCCAACTCTTTTCCTCTTTCTGTCACAGCAGATTTATGGCTGGATTAATTCACAGGCATTATAGGCTCCTGTCTTGGGTCTGAGCCCATGGAATCACACGACAACATCCATTTCTTCTTCCACTGGCCCATGAACGATCCCTCTTAAGGGAGAGGTTTGTGTGCAGCCAGCCTGCACTCAGAACCTATCTCACATTAACACTGTCGGATGTGGCCTGGCTCCAATACAAAAAGATAACATAAACTAGATGGAATCTTATTAGGGCTCGTGTATTTCTAGTTTGTTTGTGTTCCCCCTCTCCCCCAGCAGCACTATTATCCAGTGAACTTTGCAGCCTTCCTTTTGCACAAAGCAAATCAAAAATAAAGGGAGAGTGGCGCAAAAATTATCAGGATGAAAGATGTAAGAAAACATTTTTCCTGATTAAACAAATAAACTTGTAACTCTTTAATATACAAAACTAAATTTTATGGAGGTGAGTATTAGACTTCTAATGAAGGACCATCAACAACAGATCACAGTTGCAATTGTTTTCACTCTTTTCCGTGACAGAACCATACCCTCCAACTGTCCCAATCTGACAGACAATGCAAATTAATCCTCTGTCATCTCACTTTTTCAGCTGCTTTTAAAATGTACCAGTTTCTCTCTCCTCCTCCCACTTTCTCCTTTTATCCTTAGAGTACCTCGGCTGTCACAAACTGAGGTCCATAATGTAAAAGTAGTTTGCACTCAATTACTTCAGCAGGAGGAGAGGAGGGATGGAATCTTGCCCTTCCCTGTAGGCTCAGGGAAAAGCAAAAGGCTGCATTTTAACTACACTCTGATATTGCTCAGCCACATGTGTCCCAGTGTTTATATGAAAAGTTTAAGGGCATGTAGAACAAAGCTGGCAAAGTCACCTTTTTCTAATACAGTTCCCAGAATCTCCCAGACAGCATGGGCAGAAGATTCTGGGAATCATTTCTGAAAAAGAGAGAAACTTCCAAGTTCTGTAACAAATTTAACAAACAAAAAGAAGATAGAGCCACCTAATTTGTGTTTTGATTTATAACCTATGGTGCCTTGTCCTTATAGGAAAACCATTGATAAAGACATCACGGACCACTTTAATCAACAAAGATTTGCCTACCATCACAGTTGATATTGGGAGTACAGTGAAAACAATTCCAGGAACAGATGTGACAATTAGCTGCCAAGTTGCAGGTGAGAGATAGTATTAACCATGTTTCATAAGCATGTTTGGAATTATGTATTTACATTACTTCTATCTACAAATATCCCAGTGCTGCTTGATTGACCAATTTTACAAAAACAGTAGTCAATGGCCAAATGTTTTGCATCCATATAACTCCCTTGTTGCAATAGCTCCACTGGCTGCTGGTCTGTTTCTGTTTCTGGGCACAATTCAAAGTCCTGGTTGTGACCTATAAAATACTATATGGCTTAGGTCCATTCTATCTGGTGGCCCATACCTTCACATATGAGCTGCCTGTGTTTTGAAATCTTCTTGGGAGGCCATTCTCATTGTCACACCATCCTCATAGGTACATCTGATGGGAACATGGTGCAGGCATTTTCAAGTTGCCTTGAGTGGCGAAATGGATTGATTGATTGATGCAGAAAAAGGTCTCAAATTCAGTCACTGGCATCTCTAGGTAAAGGACACCTGATTGGGGTGTTGGGAGACTCATTTTGTACAAAATCTGCAAACAAATTGCACAGAAAATACTTGCTCCTCTGATCCCCGCTTGCTGCCTCCAACATTTGTCTATTCTATGCATCCTTTCGAGCTCATGTTCCTGTTTTGTTCTCTATTGGCATTACGCTTGAATTGCACTGGGAAGCTTAGTTAAGGGCCTTAGCAGGTTACGTATTAATTGACCATTCCTTGCTTCCCTCCCTGTTCCTATGTGCAATCGTATACATGTGTAAGTCTTCTTGTTTTGTACTTTTAAAATCTTGTTTTTTAAAAAATATTTCTATTCTTTTGCAAACTGTGAGATACATTCAAGCATCCCTCCCTCTTGTTGCTCAGTGGTTCTGTTTAGCTACAGGCCTGTTGGTACCCTGGGACCAAGTTCAACATTAGAAGAAGTGATATAGTACAAAGTAGCTATAAATCAGAACTGTTCTATGCAGTCAGATCGCATTGCTGGCTATAGATGCAAAGAACCACAGGATCTATGGTTATCCCTTCTCCAGCAGAAGAGAATTCTTGTCTGTGCTTTGTGGTACTTCCTACTTGGAACACAGCCAGTACATGTAGATTAATTGGATAACAAGTGGATAGTGTGCCCAACACCCAGTCTTTTTCATGAATAAATTAATTGACAGGTCAGTGGGTGAAAGAAAATGATTGGGATGCTTGATTATGCTCTGAAAGATTATGTGTTTGAATTGCACTCAGTCTCAACTTCATAGTCCTCATCCTCACAAATCCTTATAAATTATTGTGGGGCTGAGTTTAAGGAGAACAATGGTTAAAAGTAGAGCTGTATGTTTCACACTTTCAGACAGTATAATCCTTGAAAATGCATGTGTCCTTCATTACCAAAATAATTACCTAGTTGGCCTAGAGCAAATGTGGGCTTAAAAGACCCAAGTTAAAGTGACCTGCATTTGTAATGTCATCCAAGAGGAAAGGAAGAGAACATTTCATTGAGGATGATATGGCTAGAAGAATAATCTAAATCCAGGGATGGAGCACATATGGCCTTTCAGATGTTGTTGGACTGCAACTCCCACTATTGTCCACCATTGGTGATTTTGGCTCGAGCTTCTGGAAGTTGTAATCAAAATACATTAGAAAACACCACTTCCCCATTCCTGATCTAATCCAATCTTCTTTTATGCAACTCACATTTATCATTGACTCTCAGATCATATATTATCTGGTCTCTTCCACATTTCACTGTGTGCACGACTGTTACATGTGCAGTGAAACCAGTGAAGGAGGTTGTTCAGAGAAGATCACAGATGAGCTAATTGTGGGGGTGGACTAGTACTGCAAAAATGAGACCCTTGGTGGGGTCTGAACTATTATCACCCTTTTACATAAAATGTATTTGAGATGATATCATGCAGAGGTAATGTAATGAAAAGGTGGAGGAACCAAGAAGAAGTTTATTCTTCCACTTTGTTGTACAAAATTAATACAAGCTGTGGGGAAACTTTGTTCTTTACAACACTGTGGTTAAAAGTATACAGTTCTGTGTCATTTCTGCTTTGTGCGATCATGAGAGAATTCTCTGTTGACAAGCTCTGGCCTTTTAATTTCCCTTTTTATACTACTCACCTGCCATAGGATGAACACATGGTACATGTAGCTCTTGTACATTATAGTTTTACAAGGCAAACATGGCACCATTCCATTGGAATGAAGAAGGTCCTGTTGGCATGTGTTATAACACACTCAGGGAGGATCCCAAGTAATTATTGTTCTCTCTCGGGATTAACAAAAGAAAATGGCAGTATTGTTCTTCCTTCCATCAGAGCATTTACAGATTAAATGCTGTAATCCTCTAGCCTCCTGGAACCAGAATCCTGTGCAGTCATATTGATTTCCAAGGATCAGGAGGAAACTGGATAACACATGCAACACACCTGTGAGGCCACCTGCAATGCTGAACTCTTGTACCAAGACAGCAGATTAAACGCACAGTGTATTCAGTGTTTGGTTTTTCATCTCCTTTTGGAAATGTGGCATTTCTTAGGAAAGACTTAGGAAGGCTGTAGTGGTAAATTTGATGTGCCATCCCTTCAGTAAGGCAGAGTGAGGTAGCCACTTCAAGAAGCAGATTTTGCGAAGTGGCAACAGAGTTTGGAAGGAGAGCGCTTTGTGGGCCCTTTCCTCACAGTTAAGCTGCTTCCTTTATATGTAGTCACAATCTGTGACTACAAATGTATTGTAGTTGCATAGGAATAAGCTCCATTGAATTCAGTGGTGCTTATTTCTGGCTACGTAGGTTCTGCCCTTAAAACACAATATGCTTTAGCAAAAGATCTTTAGCTAGCTGAAGCAAAACCTTTAGCTTTTAATAAGAAATGTAAAGAATCTTTCAAAGAAATACAGGGCCTTTGCAGACTGCCAGAAACAGTGCACATTAAATTGAGGCACTGCCCTGGCTCAGTGCTAGGGAATCATGGGAACTGTAATTTATTGTGGCACCAGAGCTCTCTGACAGAGAAGGTTCAATGCCTCAGAAAAAAATACAATTCCCATGATTCCCTAGCACTGAGCCAGGGCAGTGCCTCAATTTAATGTGCACTATTTCTGGCAGTCTGCTTAGGCCCATAGTCATTTCAGCTGCTGGCCTATAGTAGCAACCCTGGCACTATGGCAAATTATGATGCTCTGAAAAAGTTCCAAAGCCCCTATGCTTCCCCTCTACTTTATAATTACAATTAGTTATCCTTGACCCTTTTACACTAACACAATTATAGAAGTATGATTCCTGTTTAACTATCACAGATGTATCCTATGTAACCCTCAGGTTTGTACTTTGGTAAACCACTAGTGCTCAGAATTCTCAATACCGCTCCCTAAACTGCAGACCCCATGATTCCATAGAATGGAATCATTGCAGTTAAAATGTAATCATAGTGGTATAGTTGTATTGTGTGGAACGGGCTACACTTTAAATGAAAGCAGTCTTTTTGTCTTTTTTTGCCTAGTACTGAACTCTCTATCAGCCAGAGTAGCCAGTGGTTTAAGCATTGGTCTATAACTCTGGAGAACAGGGTCTGACCCCCTGCTTGGTCATGGACAACGCACTGACTGATGTCAAACACTCTAAGCCCCAGAAAGCCCTGCAATAGGCTTGCCTTAGGGTTGCCATAAATTGGAAATGACTTGTAGGCATACAACAACAATAAACATCTCTCTTCATGAGAAGTTCCAGGGGAAATTGCAGAACTTGGAAAAGTGACCAGCCCCTTCACAGTTTCCCTTACCAGCATGGCTGGGAGATCCTGGAAGCTGAAGTCTAAATAAAGTCACTTTCCTAATCTTTGTAAAATGGCCATTGTCTTTGAGCACATCCCAGCACTGTTTTCAGTAGCCAGAGCAGAAGCAGATCACAGTAAAGTGAGATTGGGGAAAATTAATTGACCCATGATAGACTTCTGCACAAGATCCTGGATAAATTTTAGCATGGATGGATAATTGTGAAAGAAATATTTAGTGTGAATCAATCACAGCAACATTTGTTAGAATAACTGTACTGACAGATCAGTAGATATACCTGGGAACTGGGGTGGGTGAGAACCCATACGAGGGGTTATCGTAAAGTTTTAATTATCACCTTTTAAAATATTTGACAGAAAGTTTGTTTTGATTTGTAGTTGTTAGCTTATCTCTACGTAGTCACCATCCAGATTTACACATTTTTCCAATTGTTTCTTGACCCTCCAAATACCGTTATTGTAGAAGTCTGCAGATCGTGCCTTATGAGGATTTTACACTTTAGTCACTTCTGGCACAACCTGTCACAAAAATAAAGGGCACAATGAGATGATTTTCTCAACATCATGCAGTTAGGGGCCAATGATGACACTTTCATCAAAATTTCATCAATATACCATAATAACTTCTGGGAGATAATTATTACTTAACTATACCCCTTTGTAAGGTGCAGTATGCAGACTTCTACAATATTTGGAGGGCCAAGAAGCATTGGGGAAAATGTGTAAATCTGGATGGTCACTATGTAGAGATAAGTTAACCACTACAAATCAAAACAAACTTTCTGTCAAAAAAATTTAAAGGAAATAATTAAAACTTTGTGATACCCCATTGTATTCTCATTATTTGAGCTAACGACTGTATGTGCACTGAAATGATAAAAGAGCTGAGACTCTGGGAAAGAAAGTGTGGAGCTGGGCAGAGAATTTAAAACATGATCCAGTAAAGACTTTGGCATGGAGCTACCATGGTTTGAAATCAGTTATACAATAAACAGAATACAATGGTTTGGATCAAAACCAAGTAAACTGTTCTCAGTTCCCACTAAAATCAATGGAACTTGTGCCAACTAAGTTGTCCTCTTGACTTCAATGAGGCATAAGGTCAACCCAAGGACATGACAATAAAGGAACAGTGTCTATAAGAAAGCCTGCAAGGAAGCTGAGGACTGGCAAAACACAAGCAAAAGAAAGTAGGCAGCTGTTTGAGGTGCTCTAAGAGAAAGCTCTCAAGGGAATATTACATACTAGATGAAATGGCTAAATATATTTCATGGCTTAGTTAATTAACAGCAGGTGGACTCACATGGTACAATATATGTTGGGTTTAACCCTTTCCACCTCACTGGTGTACAGCCAGAAATCCTTCCAAAGCAATTAGTCCTAAGAGAGAAGCTTCTGTTAGCACCAGAGAAAATTATTGGTCAGAATCACTTTTGGGGGAGGATTTTTTTCCCATAGGAATTGTGGCACAGGCCCAGTTATGGTCCATCCACCCACATCTGCAAACCCATTTTTTAAAAAATAGTGACTTGACTATTGGACTATGGCTCTGAAGAACAGGATTTGATTCTTGCTCAGTCCTGTAACCCACTGGGTGACCTTGGGCAAGTCACACACTCTCAGCCTCAAAGGAAGGCAATGACAAACCTCCTCTGAACAAATCTTCTCAAGAAAACCTCATGATAGGGTCACCTTAGAGTCATCATCAGTCAGAAACCTTGAAGGCACACAACACACAAACACACACACACACACACTGATTGCATTTCTGCAGTTGACATAATGAGTAGTTTGTCCCTGAACTTCTTTTGGTGCCCCCAGGGGAAGGAGAAAATATGTGCATGTTGATATTATTATTATTATTATTATTATTATTATTATTATTACATTGGCTGGAATCCTTTTGAGGAGTTATCAATGCATAACCACTGTTGTTACATGGCTACACAGTGACTCCCAGCCCAGTCCCCCCAATGCCCACTTACTGGAAAGTAACTGCTATATCAGTGGGGTCAGTTTACCAGTATCTCAGGATCTGTTGACTGCCATTTCTGCCCCCTTCTATGAGAGATCCTCAGTGCAACAGACAGAAGCAGAATCCCTGTTGTAATTCCCTCTCATGTCAGAGATCACTTCTGGGACAGAGGGACACATCAGCCAGCTGTTTCCCAATCGACAGGGAAACAAACCTTGGCATAATTTAAGAGGCAGGAGGATGATAAAACAGGGAGAAAGCAGTTCCAAAAATGTGTAGTAGTCTGTATTTTTGGGGTACGTGATTGCATTTGCTTTTGTATTTAGAGGCTAATGTTCTAATGAAGGCCTAAGCCAGGGTGGGTGACTTCATTAGGGATATCAGCCATTTTTCAGAATGGCCAACTGCTTGAACACCATGTGTAAAAAGGAGGGAGATTATCCCACTGCTGAAATAACCTAGCTTACCTCTTCCGAACTGAATCCTAATTCGGGAGGCAACCAGGTCCTATTACAAGGATTTTGCCAATGAAGCTGCTGGGCAAGTTCAGCCCGGCTGTAGCCCAGTCCCTGGCACACTTCAGTGGCCATCTTTTGAAGTCAGAAAGCTCCTGGTTTCGAAATAGGGGTGTCAAAGTGTGCTGGAGACCTGAGCTGCAGCCGGGCTGGACTCGCCCGGCAGCTTTGGCGGCAAAATCTTTGTGATAGGACCCAGCTGCCTCCCGAATTAGGCTTCAGTTCAGAAGAGGTAAAACAGGTTATTTCAACAGTGGGATAATCTCCAAGGTGTGGACTAATTGGGGCAGAGCTTAAGGAGAAGTGGCCAGAGCTTAGTAGAAACATGGGAGAAGGAATAGATGTAAATGTAAGCTATCTAGTAGCTGTTATAGGCAGGCACAGACAACTAGAGTAGGATTGGCCAGTGGCGTCCCCATGCCTGGTGTCACCCAGTACAAGGGGGCTACTGGGAGGAAAGTGTTGGCCAAAAGGATGCACTCATCCTTCTCCTACATCATGGTGGCAGTCTCCTCCTAAGGAGGGAGCCACCACCATGGTAAAGCCTGGAGGGTCATGCCTGCCTTTCTCTGCTGGGTCAGTGGTTCTTTCCCTAGGAGGAGGTCACCGCTGTGGCAAAGGAGTGCCTGGCCTGGCTTCACTGTGGCGATGGCAGCCCCGTCCTCAGAAGGCCACTGTCACTGCAAAGCCTTGGAGGGACATGCTTGCCCTTTTCCTTTGCTGCCGCCTCAGCTTCCTCCTGGGGAGGGAGTCATCACCATGGCAAATCCAGGAGGGGCACGCTCTCTCTTGCTCACCCCACAGCAGGAGGAGGGCCCAACTAGGTGTCACCCCTCTTCTAAGGTGTTATCCAGTGCAGACGTCTCCAACAGAGAAGGCTAAATGTTTCAGAAAAAAACTACAATTCCCATGACTCCCTAACATTAAGCCAGGATAGTTAAAGTGGACTCAAGCTAGATTATTTCTAGCGGTCTGTTCAGGCCCATTGTTCTACTTTCTGATCTCTCTCTTTTTGCCTTATGCCTTTTATACCATTATTTCCATCTGCACTATAGGTGACCAACTGCAGGATAACTAAAACGCAGAGCCAAGAGCCAAGAAACGCACTTGCTCCCCCTACTGTCAATGCCAGGGAGCAGCAGCAGCTCTGTTTGCATCTGCACCTGTCTCTTTATGTGGAAGGTTTTGATATTCTTGCCAGCTTGCTGTGATTTTGCTCTCTTTATCCATTTCCTTGAAATAGAATACAGGAAAGCCTAGTGGCTGTTCACTGCCACGTATTCTCTCTTTCACTTTCCCATGCAATTTGCTCCAAACAGGTGGGACATTTGGTTGTCATTATTTTCTGTTTACCATGAGTCGGTGTGTAAAGGTGGAGTGGGGCAGAATAACTCTTTTGCACAGGTAAATCAAAGTAAAATATTTAAAAAGTACCCAAATCTCTAGATATGTTGCTTTGTCTCAAACGCAGCTGCAGATTGTAGCAGCCACACTTTAGATCAAATCTGGAGGCTCTTAATTTTATCCAAATAAAATCCCCTTTGTTGGTTGTGGGACCTTGATCAGGTGTTCTGGATTGTGTTTCAAATGAGCTGGCAGGAGCCAGCTGCAAAAAAAAAGAAAGAAAGAAAGAAAAAAGAAATGAGAATATATTCTGGTGGTTATGTGGAGGTTTTGGTGTGTGTTTTTTAGTTTATCACCTGAAAAATCAGACTATTGCTGGGCTTGAGAACCCAAGTATCTGATATATAATAGGATGTGTGTTATTTTGTGTATCATTGAACTGAAGTATTGAGTAATTGCCTATTCTGGCCTGACTTTTGCCAGGATTGTAGATTTCCATTTGGGTCTGTCCTACCACTGAAGTCTCCTGTGAACAAGGTTATCATTCCTTTTAGTGCTGAACTGTGGCTGGCTGTTGCAAGAGCTCCATTCACAAAGCAGCTCCACAGAGAAACCAGGGAGAACCCTTCCTGCTTTGGTGAAAGCCAGATTTGCAGATTTTTTTAAAAAAAATATGGGATCCAAGAAAAAGCTTTAAAAACCCCACCAGAATACTGCAAAATGAAGAGTTGTATATATTTACATTTGTGCAATGGAGCAGAGAGAGACTAGTGAGCAAAAAGTGATCAAGAGACAGGAGGTGGTAGAAGAGAATTCCTAGAAGCAGAAAGCAATGTGGCTGATGGGTAGGGTTGTCCAAGTGAAAACTGGAGATGGCCCTTGTACTTTTAATAGCTGTGTAGAAGAAGAAATTTCAGCAAGGGTTTCTTGTCACTTAGTTTCATGATAAGCGACAGCTGCTGAAATTCCTTCTTCTGCACAACTAATAAAGGTACAGGTGCTGTCTCAAGTTATCAGTCTGGCAACCCTACTGATGGGGTTCAGGGCACACTGTGCAACAATTTATTATAACTCGTAGTTGATTATAACATTGCTAATGAACTCAATATCTCCTGGTTTTCAATAAGAGGCAGGGCTAAATGAGAAGCAACATGGGAAATTACTGGATATCCTGGCAACCTTTTCTTGGTTTAACTGTAGTACCTGGGGCATGGATGAGATTGAATTCAAACCAAGGCTTTAGAAGAAGAGAATGGTTATGCCCCCTCTTCAAGTTAAGTGATCCCTCAAAGGTATATTAGCTCTAGAGATTTTAAAAAAGGCAACAAAAATCGCATTAAGCAATATATTTTATAAATTCATTTAATTCCTGGACTGCAGGACCTTTAGCAAATCAGCATGTAGCTTTCCATTTCCAACCAGTGAGGGAAGACTGTAAACACCAGATCCCCCCCCCCCTTGAATTATAAACAAATACATTGTCAATTGATGTACATAAAAAATACACGCCAATAGCTTAGTCCCAGGGAAAAATGCATTATAAAAGGGCACATTGGAAAAGGCACATACCCAAATGTGCATGAATTTCAGTAACAGAAAGGAATGGGTGGGATAAAATGGTAGTGGTAGTCCAAGAAACATAACAAAATGAAACTAATAGAGAAAGCAGATACTCAATTGAACAAAATGGTTTTGTGCAAGTTGTTTTCCACTTCTTCTATAAGAGTTCCATTAGTTAAGGCTCTAGTTATCAGTCAGAGGACCAAGAGCTGATTACATATTTTCCTTTGAGTTACAACAGGTGGGTAGGTTCTCCTGACCCTTGTTATCAATAGGTCCCAGAAGCCTGCATCCGTTCCTTCCTAAACTACTCTGCTATGGATGCACTTGTCCAGCAGCTACAGTTATGAAGGAAAGGGCAGCCTGACATCAGTCACCACTACAGTGTACTGGACAAAATGTGGTCGTTCTGATGCTTTTGGACTGAAATTCTCAGCATTCTGCACTATTGGCTATGCTGCCTAATGTTAGTGGATGATGGATCTACCAACCATATCTGAAGGCTACATTGTGCCCACCCCTGAGATAAAGTGTGGACAGATTATTTATTATTATTATTATTTATTTATTTATTTATTTATTTATTTATTTATTTATTTATTTATTTGTAATATGTATAGCCCATTCTTCAGCTACAAAGGCTCTCAGAGTGGCTTACAAATGGTTAATTAGACAATTCCCTGCCCTCAGGCTTACAATTTAAAAAGACATGACACAAAAGGAGAAGGGAATGGCAGTGGGAAGGGGATCAGGTCCAGTAGTT
Organism: Phrynosoma platyrhinos; assembly: GCA_020142125.1. Lineage (NCBI taxonomy): Eukaryota > Metazoa > Chordata > Lepidosauria > Squamata > Phrynosomatidae > Phrynosoma > Phrynosoma platyrhinos. The sequence continues at coordinate 102,738,076 of CM034703.1, forward strand.
CTTCTCTCCCTCTGAGGCCTGGACCATGGCAGATGGACTGGAGGGAGGGCTCTCCTTCTTAATCTAGGCTAGGCCTGATGGAGCTGGCCTGCACCCCAGGCCATTCTTTAAAAGCTTTCTGTGTTGAATGCCTGTCTGAAAAGGAAGGTTTTCGCTTGTCAGCGAAAGACCATCAATGAAGGGGCCATTCTGGTCTTCCTGGGCAGGGAGTTCCAGAGTCTAGGGGCAACCATGGAGAAGGTCCTCTCTTGTGTCCCCACCAACCATGCTTGTGATGCTGGTGGGATGGAGAGAAGGGCTTCCCCTGAGGATCCCAGAGCTCCAGTTAGCTCATAGAGAGAGATACGGTCTGCCAAATATCCTGGACCTGAGACATATAGGGCTTTAAAGGTCATCACCAGCACTTTGAATTGTGCCTGGAAACAAACTGGCAGCCAGTGGAATTGTTTCAACAGGGGCATTGTATGATCTCTGTAACTTGCCCCTGTTAGCAACCTGGCTGCAACTCTTTGGACCAGCTGAAGTTTCCAAACACTCTTCAAAGGCATCCCCAAGTAGAGTGCATTACAGTAGTCCAAATGGGATGTAACCAAGGCATGTACTACTGAGGCCAGATCTGGCATCTCAAGGAATGGGTACTGTTGGCACACAAGTTTTAAATGTGCAAAAGCCTCCAGGTTCAAAGCTGAGTCCAGGAGTACTCCCAAACTGCAAACCTGTGTCTTCAGGGGGAGTGTGACCCCATCTAACAGAGGCTGAATCTTTATTCCCTGATCTGCTTTCCAGCTGACCTGGAGCACCTCTGTTTAGTCTGGATTATGTTTCAACTTGTTTGTCCTCATCCAGTCCATTACTGATGACAGACACTGGTTTAGAGCCAAGATTGGATTGCAGTGGAAAGGAGTAGTATAGTTGAATGTCATCAGTATATTGATGATACTGCACCCCAAAACTCCAGACAGTCTCTCCCAGCAGCTTCATGTATATATTAAATAGCATAGGGGACCACACAGAACCCTGAGGGACCCCACAGGCCAGTGGCCATGGAGTCAAGCAGGAGTCCTCCAGCACCACCACCTGGGTTTGCTCCTCCAGCAAGGAACAGAGCCACTGTAAAACAGTACCTCCAAGCCCCATCCTAGAGAGGCAGTCCAGAAGGATACCATGATCGATGGTATTGAAAGCCACTGAGAGGTCCAGTAGAACATGGACACATTCCCCCTGTCTAGGTCCCTGTGTAAGTCATCCGCTAAGGCTATCTCTGTTCCATAGCCAGACTTGAAACCAGATTGAAATGGATCTAGATAATCCGTTTCATCCAGAAACCCCTGGAGTTGGGAAGCCACCACATGCTCCAAAACCATGCTCAAAAATGGTAGGTTGGACACTAGCCAATAATTATTCATTATTGTGGGATTCAGGGATGGCTTTTTTAACAAAGGCCTCACAACTGCCTCCTTTAGGCAAGATGAAACTTGATAAATACAAAAACAGAAGTAGGAACTTCCTTTGGTGAGGTAAGATAGCCCAACACTGCCAGCCGATGCAGAGCACTGGTGATTTGGGGGTGAGGAGACATGTGAAATGTTTAAAGTCATCCATTGGGGGACTAAATCCAATTTTAGTACCACCTATAGTGTAATTGGGATGCAGTGGCTCAAGTGGTTAAGACGCTGACTCTGTTGATTGCAAGATCGGGAGGTGGACAGTTCGAGGCTCGGCTGCTGCATGATGGGGTGAGCTCCTGTCACTAGTCCCAACTTCTGCCAACCTAGCAGTTCAAAAGCATGCAAATGCAAGTAGAAAAATAGGTACCACTTCTCAGTGGAAAGGTAAATAGCGTTCTGTGCAATCGTGCTGACTACAAGCTCTTTGGCTTAGTAACGGAGATGAGCACCATCACCTCTGGTTGGACACAACTTGGCAACCTTGTCAATGGGGAATCGCTTTACCTTTACCTATAATATAATTATTGAATTGAATGCTATTTATTAGTCACTACTTGCACAAATTCTGCTGATGTCAGTGAATCTATTTTTGTTGGGAATAAAAATAAGATTTAGCTTTCTCTGTGTGTGCGTTCATGTCCATGTGCACGTCCCAGGGTGGTGAGATAAGGCATGAAAATATAATTTTTTCAAAATATTGTGGAAATTTTCCATTTCCAACCAGCGGAGGAAGACTGCAAGCAACAGATTTTTTTCCCTTGAGTTACAAACAAATACATTGGCAATTGAATACATTCCAATACATTGGAAGGAGTAGGAATGGGATAAAAAATAAATCAGTTTTTTTTTTAAATCCTGATGCACCTGAAAATTAAAAAACATATTAATATATGGACATTTTCATGTGCTAGAAATAAATTAGCCACATTATTTTCTGAAACCATGCTGCTTTTTTGAAGGCTTATCTTGGGCAAAAAGTATCCAGAGATTATGAAGCTTATCATATGACACTGTTACACTGCACTTGCACTGTGTTAATCACATCTTTCTGTTGCTATTGTGTGCCTTCAAGTCATTTTTGACTTATGGCAACTCTAAGGTGAACTGATCATGGGATTTTTCATGGTAAAATTAGTTCAGAGGGGATTTGCCATTGCCTTTCTCTGAGGCTGAGAGTGAGTGATTACCCCAAGGTCATCTAGTATGTTTCCATAGCCAAGTGGGGAATTGAACTCTGATCACCCTAATCCAAGGCTCAAACCACTGCTGGAGCTGACTGCATGATGCTGTGGCTCTCCTGGCACTGTGCTATGCTGTGCTGTTGCTGGGCCATTTGGAAATTGATCCTGTTCCTATTTGAAATTACCTATTAATGACCCCTTATCCCACTGTGGTTTCATAATCCCTATCCAGCTAAGGCTGAGGCATGAACGCCTTGTTCCACTTGGTTGTGTTATTGGCAGCATAGTGTCATTTCATTTCTCATCACTTTGAGAATTCCCTGGGGATCTCCAGCGAAATCCTCCCGCTTCTGGTGGTTGGATTGGGAGGACACCAGGATTCCCAAGAGTTTCCAAAAGAACCATTGTACATTTGTTCTCCATTCTCTGGTTTTATTGGGGGAGGGGGTTACATTATTAATTAGGAGAGTATCACAGTAACACAATTCCAGTGTTATCCTTTTAAGAATTAATGTCCAAAGAAGTCATGGGTTCCAAAGAAGATTAAAGAATAAACAAAGTGTAAATCCACAAAAGAGTAAAGAGTAATATACAAAAGTAAGTGTTGGTGAATATGGCAAGTGTTGGTGAACAGCATAGGAGAAAATGCTGGAAGTAGTGTAGTATGTGCTCATCTTTCCAATCTGGATAGGAATGTTGGTGGGTCCATAATAGTGTCATTACTTGTTGAGCAATTTCACAATTCTGTAATGGCAGAATTGCAGCTTCCTGGGTTTTGGGGTTGTTGTTTTACAAAAATTCATGGAGCAGTAGGCACATCAAACAGGGTGGTGATATTTCAAGTGCAAGAAGTTAAACACAGGAACTAACACTATTGAAGTGTAAATTCAGGGATGGTGCAAAATAATTCTTGCCCATTCCACTACCTTTGCAAGTGGTGAGAAGCAGCTTTTGGGTGGCACATCCTGAAATAATTGATTTAGTGTGATAAATAACCAAATTACTTCGGTTCTGCTCCACAACATTCTTGCAGAGTGTACAAAATGTCAACAGTTTCTTGGTATGTCTCTCAATCTTTATTTTAATGCATTTTCTTATCAGGTGTGCCTGAAGCAGAACTCACTTGGTTTAAGAATAATACCAAGCTGGCCTCCAGCCATCACCTGCATGATGGGTCACTGCTGATTCCAAACGTCTCCCTTTCTGATCAAGGCTTGTATTCCTGCAGGGCAGCCAACATCCGTGGGGAGATGACTGAAAGCACACATTTGCTGGTCCTGGGTAAGATGAAATTTATACTCTCAAGGAGCTAAGAGTTTTTGACTTAAAAAAAAAAAGTGTCAGCTGTGATTAAATCTGTAATCCAAAGAGGCAGAATCATATTGCTGAGGATATAAAAGAGAGTGACCTGAGGCCAAAGTAGATATTAAACGGGCCTTTGTAGTTAATTTACATTTTTTTAAAAACATACAAATGGTATCTGCTGGGTGGAGGGTGATATTTAACAGGATCAGGGCAGGCAGGTAAAAATCCTTTAACCCTTTCATTCTCTCCTGTAATCAAGAGGAAAATCTCTCTTCCTCCAATACCTTTGCATTCAGAGCAGAAAATAGGTGTCTCGACTCACAAAGGAAATACTTGCTTCAGATGAGGAATATTCTTCAGGTATGGGGGGGAAGTCCAGCATTATGTAGTGGTTTGAGTGTTAAACTAGGATTCTGGATAATAGGGTTTGAATCCCCGCTTGGTCATGGAAACCTACTGGGTGACCTTGGGCAGGTCACACTCTCTCAGCCTCAGAGAACAGCAATGGCAACCCCTCTGAAGAAACTTGCCAAGAAAAGGCCATGATAGGTCTGCCTTAAGACCACCATAAGTTGGAAATGACTTGAAGGTACACAACAACAACAACAACAACAACAACAACGGGGGGATTAATTTCATTCCCATACCTGCTTTGCTACCATTAGTTCTCTCTGACTCAGCTGACACAAATTGTGCTCTTAAAATTATGAATTGTTAAGCAGCATTGTGTAGTGGTTTCAGTGTTGGACTAGGACAGGGGTAGGCAACCTAAGGCCCGGGGGCCGGATGCGGCCCCTCAAGGTCTTTGGACCGGCCCCAGGCCGGTCCTGCCGCCGCCGCCGCCACCCGCCATGATGATATTGATTACTGTTGTTATTACTTGTTCTTGGGATTTTCTTGGCAAAATCTCCAGGGGTTTTGCCATGGCTTTTCTGGGGCTGAGAGAGGGTGCATGCATATATTTTTTTAATTTAAAATTTATTTATTTATTTATTTATTTATTTATTTATTTATTGGTGCTTAGGCCCACCAATTGTCTGAGGGACAGCAACCCGGCCCCCAGCTCAAAAAGGTTGCCTACCCCTGGACTAGGAGATTGGAAGACCCCCAATCAACAGGTTCAGACCCCCACTCAACCCCACTGGGTGACCTTGAGCACATCACACTCTCTCAGCCAAAGAGCAAGGGAATAGCAAAACCACTCTGGATAAAACACCCTAAGAAAAATCTGTGAGAAGGTCACCATACATCAAAATCAATTTGAAGAAACTTGACATCAGCAAATCATATTAAAACAACCACTAATTTAAAACAATGTAAATTAGTTAAAGAGAGACAGTGTGGCATATGGTTCAGTTCCCAACTCAGCCATGAAACCCACAGGGTGACTTTGGGCAAGTCACATGCTCTCAGCCTCTCAGAGAAAACCCCCTCTGAAGAAAATTGCCTATGGGTTGCCATAAGTCAGAAATGATTTGAAGGCGCACAATAACAACAAAAACAACAATTAAAGGCATATCATTAAAAACAAAAAGCTTTAAAATAAAATGCATCTATTAAAAGACCCCTTAGTTATCAAATGCCTGTTAAAATGAAAAGGTCTTTACCTGCTTGCAGGTGAATAGAGAGGAAGCCATCCTAGCCTCTTTCAGGAGGGAGTTTCACAGACTGGAAAAAGCCACCAAGAGAACTCTGTCTCATGTCCTCATCCAACTTACCTGTGATGATGGTGGGACTGAGAGAAAGCCCTTCCACAGGGATCTTAAGACTTGGGGAGACTTAGGAGCTTATTGGACCGATTATGAAACTGTCTTACCTCTCCTGACTTAAATTTTAATTTGGGCGGTATCCTGATACTATTGCAGGGATTTTGCCACCAAATCTGCTGCCTGAATACAGCCCAGGCTCATCCCCACTCCCAGGAGTGCTCCAGCAGCCATTTTCTTAAGTCAGAAAACCCCCAGTTTCGAAAAGAGGCGTGCTGAGCACCCCTTGGGAGCAGGGATGGACCCGGGCTGTAGTCAGGCGACAGATTCAAGGGCAAAATCCCTGCGATAGTGTCAGAATACCACCCAAATTAAAATTTAAGTTGGTAGAGGTAAGACTGTTTTATAAGTGGTGTGATAAGCTCCTTATATGGGGAGGAATAGTCTTTTGGGTAATCTTGACCTAAACTGTATAGGGCAGGGGTCGGCAACCTACGGCCCACGGGCCGGGTGCAGCCCACAGAGGCCTTGAGATCGGCCCGTGGCCGGTCCTGCCGCTGCTGCCGTGCGCTGCTGGTGCCACACGCGTGAGCGCAGGTCCCATTTTGGCGTACAAAATGGCACCCACTTTGCGCACGCATGCACACAGTGGCAGCTGCCATTTTGGAACGCCCAACGGTGCCGGCGCCGTGCGAATTCACATGGCACAGGCGCCGTTGGGCCTTCCCAAATGGTGCCCCGCATGCACGCACACATGTGCATGACATGGGCGTCATGTGCATGCACGTGGGAGGGCGCGGCCGGCGGGCGCCAGCGCCATTCCCCCCCAGCAAAAAAAGTTGCCAACCCCTGGTATAGGGTTTTGTAGATCATAACTATACTTGAAAAGAAACCAGTAGCCAGTGAAGCTATTTCAACAAGGGAGTGATATGTTTCATGTACCCAGCCCTAGTCAGTATTCTTGCTGCAGCATTTTGGACTCACTGAAATTCCAAAACAGTTTCCAAAGGCATGCAAATATGTAGAATGTGTTGCAGTAGTACAAATGACATTGATTGTGGTTAAAACAATAAAACAAAATGTATTTTGTAATATATAGATGTAAAAAGTGGAGGGAGGAGCTGACTGACTTGGGTTGGGAAGCTTGCTCTCTCTGAGACAGGAGTTGTGACCCTCCAGATTTACTGGACTCCAACTCCTATCAGCCCCAACCAGCAGAGCAGATGATCAGAAATGGCATCTGGAAGATTCCCTATCCTTGCAATAGTTATAATATATTATATAAAAAGAGTAACCACAATAAATGATCTTCAAATATACTGCTTCCCCCCTCCCCACCATGAAGAGTGGGCTTTTTAACTTGCTGAAAATTCCATCCCTGCCTCAGCAAACACCAACACCTATGGAAATTTCTGACTTGCAGTCTGAAATAGCATTCTTCCTGTATTCATTTCCACTGACTTCAAGCTCTGGAGAGTGTCAGTCACATCTGAGAATTTTACACCAGTTTTTCATGCTGGCTGAAGATGGAATGAGTCTCTTCTCCAGAGCTAGCTTTCCCAAATGAAGGCAATATCCTCCTGTTCTCTGTCACACTCGTATTGGAGAAGTAAGCCGTGTGGTAAATCATAAGGTGACACAGACCAATTTCACACCTCACTGACAGATGCATAAACCTAGCTTGCCTTTATTTTTTAGAACAAATACAGAAACAGGGACTCAGTTCATCGAAGGGTGAAGTTTACTTTGTCTTGGGTTTCATGATAATAGCAGGCAGTTTGAGTTTAGCTGGGTGATTTGGAAAGCCATTGTCAGGCCCTAAGCATGAGTAGAAATGTGTTCCTAGAGCTGATTTATGGTGCTTGCTGATGGATTTTCCTTTCTAATAACACGTTTGTGCCATTTTTGCTCCCAACTGCTTGAGAGATGAAAGACAGAGGGCTGAGTTGAGCAAAAGCTACTGTAGATTTGCTAATGAAGTATGCACATTTTGGAGGGCCTGGGTGTATTACTGCTTCCTTGGTCACACAAAAGTACCTATGGCAGACCTCATTTTTCAGGGCTTGGTGCTTTTAACGCATTTAACAACTTCTTTGCAGATAAAATCTCTCAGATCAGAGCC
>CM034703.1:102764760-102781382 GCA_020142125.1 Phrynosoma platyrhinos
GTACTGCACTTAGGGTGGAAAAACGAAAAGCACAGATATACGATGGGGTACACCTGGATGAATGAGACTACTAGGTGGACCGCAAGTTGAACATGAGTCAAAAGTGCGATGCAGCAGCTAAAAAGGCCAATGCAATTTTAGGCTGCATCAGTAGAAGTATAGGGTCCAGATCAAGAAAAGTAATAGTGTCACTCCATTCTGCTTTATTTAGGCCTCACCAGGAATAATGTGTCCAGTTCTGGGCACCACAATTCAAAGAGGATGTGGAGAAACTGGAGCATGTCCAAAGGAGGGCAACTAAAATGGTGAAGGGTCTGGAAACCAAGCCCTATGAGGAACGACTTAGGGAGCTGGGGATGTTTAGCCTGGAGAAGAGAAGGTTGAGAAGTGATATGATAGCCATGTTTAAATATTTGAAGGGATGTCATATCGAGGAGGGAACAAGTTTGTTTTCTGCCGCCCCAGAAACTAGGACCCGGAACAATGGGTGCAAGCTCCAGGAAAAGAGATTCCACCTCAACATTAGGAGGAACTTCCTGACAGTAAGGGCTGTTCGACAGTGGAACACACTCCCTCGGAGAGTAGTGGAGTCTCCTTCCTTGGAGGTCTTTAAGCAGAGGCTGGATGGCCATCTGTCGGGGATGCTTTGATTAGGAGTTCCTGCATGGCAGGGGCTTGGACTGGATGGCCCTTGTGGTCTCTTCCAACTCTATGATTCTATGATTCTAAATTATTTTTCATTTAAAACTAGCTATTGGTGGAGGACTCTGAATACAATCAGGAGAATGAAGTAAGGGGGAAAGATATAACAGTTTTTTTCTCAGTGTAGATCCTGGATTCCAAAATTCTTGTCTGTCCCATCGGATAAAATATAAGGAAACCACTTGTTTGCACAGCTTTTCAAACTCAGGGGGGGTTGCAGACTGCCAGAAATAGTGCAAATTGAGTCCACTTTTAGGGTTAGGGTTAGTGCTAGGGAATCATGGGAATTGTTTTTTTTCTGAGACATTGAGCCTTCTCTGTCAGAGAGCTCTGGTGCTACAATAAACTACAGTTCCCATGATTCCCTAACCCTAAAAGTGGACTCAATTTGCACTATTTCTGGAAGTCCGCAACCCCCTTCAGTTGGCTGGTATGGATCCCAGAATGGGGGGAGCCTTGACACCTCCCCATGATCAGACAAAAATGGACCACCAAAACCACTTAGATTCTATTTCTCCTTTCCACTGGAATCAGCAGAGGTTGTGCAGGTACTGTTCCTGTGCCTGGATGCTGTAGTGGGCTAGGTGAGGGCCAAAAAACTGAAGCTGAAACTTGATAAGATGGAGATTCTGTGGATTGGTGGTTTTCAAGTCCTAGTTTTTTGATAGGATTGCACTTCCCCTGAAGGAGCAGCTGTATGGCTGGAGATTACTAGTAGATCATAGATTGGTAATAGATCTCTGTCATTGGGAGCCCCAATGGACTCTGTGGCTCAGAGTCTTTAGTAGCAGAATCATAGAGTTGGAAGAGACCACAAAGGCCATCCAGTCCAACCCCCTGCCATGTAGGAAGACCTAGTTCAATCACTCCTGACAAACGAATATTCAGCCCCTCATTTAAAAGTTTCCAAAGAAGGAGACTACACTACAAGGCTGAATATTCAAGTGTCAAACAGATCTTACCATCAGACAAGCTGTTACAACCAAGTGAGAGGAGAGAAAAAGGTTGTTTTGCTGTTGTACCAGCATTTCCAGGTGTACCAGCTACAGCTTTACCTGGACAAGGATAACTCAACCATAGTAGTCAATGCATGCGCACTGGATAACCTCCCAACTAGACTGTTATGCATTCTACATTGGGCTGCCCTGAAGGTAACTCAGAAGCTACGACTATTACAAGCTGCACTGCTGCCAGTTCTCTTTTGGTCTGAATTCAAGGTGCGAGTGATGGCATTTAAAGTCCTAAATGGCTTGAGAACTCAGAATTTGAATCCCAAATGTGGAATGCTCTCCCCTAGGAGAGGCAATGGCATTAATGTTGGTTACTTTTCAGTGCCAAGTCAAGACACGGATTTCTATTAAAGCCTTTGAGACTTAAGTTACTTGAGCTGTACATTTGCATAGTTTTAAGCAAAGTTTAATTTGTTGTTGCACTTAACATATTTTTTAATCTTGTTTTAACAATCATGTTAATTTGGAAGTATTTTAAATTGTTTATTATTTTGTCTGTATGTCACCCTGAAATGCCATGATAAAGTACAGGATAGAAATATTTTAATTAATAAATAAGACTTCTATGTAGTTGAGCCCCCTCCCTCAGGAATGTCAGAAGTGTACTAAATGATCAACACAAAAGAAATGAGAACTAAATACCCTAAAGTCACCAGCCCCTATTTGATCCTGGAAGTTAATCAGGGTCAACCCTGGTTAGTACTTGTTAGCAGTGTAGAGGAGGAGTGGGTGTATTTGGCACCTTTGCATGCATTTTTAAAAATTATTCAGTTTTGCAACATTTCATCGATTATTTTACCACTGCTTTCATGCTAATCAGATTGTTTCCTGCTTCAGCTGGTAGTGGTAGCTGCTATTATTTTAATGCATTCTTAGGTTGCATCTACACTGTAGAAATAATGCAGTTTCACACCACTTTAAGTATTGTAGCTCCATTCTGCAGAATCCTGGGATTTATAGTTTTACAAGATCGTTAGCTTTCTCTGCCAAAAACTACATATCCCAGGATTCTGTAGGATGGAGCCATGGCATTTAAAGTGGTGTCAAACTGCATTATTTCTACACACATTTTCACTATTTTGTGAAAACATACTTGCAAGAAGGCAACATTAATAATGACCAGCTGCCAATGCTGAGCCCTCACTTTAAAAACATTGTCATCTCCCTGTTGGCTGGTCATTGCTGGAAACAAAATGGAAGCCAAGATGAACCTTTGCTGTGATCCAAGGAGTCAATTCTTGTCCGCCACTTGAGAAATTAAGTTTGATTTATTGTCACCACTCCCTCCAAATATTTCTGTGCAAGAAAGAGGGTTGTGACGTTTGCTGTTTTACCAATATTAATAAATGCATGTTGTCTGGATGATTTTTTCCCCTAATTTGGATGATTTGCTGCTGTTTTAGATTATTGGTGGTCAGTCGACAAGATGTCACCTTGTTCAGCCTCTTGTGGTAACAAGGGTCTTCAATATCATCAACTGAGATGTTTGCTGGGTGGAACGCCAGTCAACTCATCCCATTGTGTGGATAAACCCAAACCTGCTTTGCAGCCTGTTGTTTGTAACAGAAGAGATTGCCCTTCAAGGTTAGTTTTTTAAAAAATATATTTTTATTAAACATGTTTGTATACACAAAAAAGACACCAACAACACACATGCACATCACACCAACAAACATATATATGTATTCAGGGCCAAAATATATTGCAGAAATAATCCAGCTTTAGCTGCCCTGGCTCAGTGCTAGGAAAGCCTTGGAATTGTGGTTTGTGGTGGCACCAGATCTGTTGAATAAAGAAGGCTAAATGTCTCCCAGAATTCTCTAGCACTGAGCCAGGGCAGTTAAAGTGATGTCAAACTGGATAATTTAAACCAGGGGTAGGCATCCTTTCCCCTTTAAGGGCCGAGAGACTTCAGCTCCCAGAAGCCTCAGCCATGTTGGCCAATAGTCCCATGTTGGCCAATAGTTCCTGGGATTCTGGGAGCTGAAGTCCCTCGCCCCTTAAAGAGGAAAGGTTGCCTACCCCTGATTTAAACAGTGTGTTTTGGCCCTTACATTCTGATATTGATAGTCCACCAATTTCAGTCCAATACAACCATCATCATACTGTCACCTCAGTATCTTCAGTCTAGTTCTCTCATCTAGTTCATATTCACAGGCCTTTTCTTTCTCCTTACCTATATCTTCTCATACCTTCATCATTTCCTCTTGCTCTTCCCTTCCATTCACATTCCTTCACTATCTTCCAAATACAAAACATGCATCCACCTAACTTCCCTCTTTTCACTCCTTATCTTATCTCACTTACTCTAACCTTCTTCCCTACTTACTTAAAAAATTCTTTTTTAAAAAAACCCTCAAATTCAGGGGTAGGCAACCTTTCCCCTTTAAGGGCTGAGGGACTTCAGCTCCCAGAATCCCAGGAGCCATTGGCCAACATGGCTGAGGCTTCTGGGAGCTGAAGTCCCTCAGCCCTTAAAGGGGAAAGGTTGCCTACCCCTGCTCAAATTCTTGTACACTTCCTTCCCATCAGTACTGGGTTGATTTTTGTTACATCTGACTTTCTCATAAGCTATCAATACTCAATCTTCATTTCACTCAAATTTATTTTCCATTTTTAATTCTTTTCTTTACTTAACAGCTTACATATTCCTTTCAAACAATAGGTATATAACTTTTGTTATTAATTAAACAACTTTATGGAGACATGTAAAAGTTCAGTGGAAGGTTTGGAGTTCAACTAAAATCTACACTGTGTGTCATAAAATTCTGATGCAAAGTAATAACCCTTCTATTTTTCTAGCATCTGTCACCATGTGCTAACCAGAATATAATACCTTTAAAGTGGAAGTTTTAACACATTGCAGGTTAGAATCTACCTGGTTGCCTATGGTGAATTAAGAGGCACTACATAGAAAACTACCATTAGGCAAAATAATTGCTTTAGCAAGCTTGTGGGATTTGCTTCCTCGGTGGTCAGAATAACTCAACCAGAAGAGGGAAATTGATTTGCAGGTATCCTAACAAACTATACACAGCCTTGAGACCTGGTATCCTAGTTTTGGTGTACTCAAACTTCATCAGGAGAAAAAGTCCTATCCCAACCTACTCCCTGTGATGGTATTTTTTATATATGGTGTTAAGTACTAACCTTAAGACAACAGAGAGCATTGTAGACTAGAACATTTTAAATTATCCAGCCTGTTTAACCACTTCAGGCCTCTACCATTTTATTCATACCTCATGTTACTATAGCATGTGTACAACAGTTATGCCCAAAGTCCTTGAAGGAATTAGGGCTTCCCAGTGTCTGGTAGCAGTGTTTGCAATAAATGTAAGGCTCTGATATAATAGAAGCCATGCACCATCTTTGGTGTAATCCCTTAGTAATGTGATGTAATGGGTAGAATTGGACGTCTTGCTAAGTCTTGCTATTGGTCTCTGGCTCTTGAAATAATTAAAAAAAATCTTTCTGATTGTGAGAACTAGACATTTGTAGTTTAATAAACGAAAGGGGTTATTCACAGCAGTTCACAGAGATTACAGAATGCCATGCTGTTCTGTGCACTATTTATTTCAAACAGCTTTTTCTCAGAGAAACTGCAGGCCACCTTTCAAATTCTACAGTGCTATATTGCCTACAAGGCTTCCTAAGCTTATAGTTGGGAGACCCTCTATTTTTTCAGCAATGCATTCTGGAAAAAGGACAGATTAATAGGTCCACTGAAACATACATGTAGCTTAGTGGCAGAGCACGTCTTCACCAAGGTCCCATATTCAATCCCTGACATTTCCAGGTTGGGCTGCGGAAAGATTCTGGAATGCAATCTGTACAGACTAGTCATCCCCAATCTGAGTCTTTCCAGATATTTTAGAATATAACTCCTATCTGCCCAAGCCAGCATGGCCAATGCTCAGAGTGGATCAGAAATATAGACCAAAACCCCTGGAGGTGGAAATTACCAAGCTAGATGGGCCAATGATCCAGTTCAGTTTACGGCTACTTCCTGTGTTTTCATGGTCTCAGAATATTGTCCTGCCATTTTCTGACAACAGCTGCAACACCCACAGAGCTGCAAAAGAAATAAATAAATGCCATGATCAGCACAGAGCAGCCACTGTGGAAATGTCTCTTATTTTATTACTTTTCCATAATGTTTCACACACCTCTGCTTTAGGCAACAGATCTCTAGATGGCCAGCCGAATCGTAAGAAACAGCTGGAACCAGGAGAGTTAGTGAAATATGAAACATGCTCATTAATATCAGCAAAGTCTGACTTGCTGATGGGAATACTTCTACACGAATGATTTATGTGCATTAGCCCCTTCTTAAGCAGCAACGCTGCCCATGCTGCTTTCTTGACTCCCAAGAAACTGATGAAATGAGTGTTTGTTTGGAAGCAGAAAGACATTAGAAATGTTGGGCTAGAATTTACAAAGGGCAAAAAAATTCTGTAGATTTGACCTATATGATCAGAAAACAGGGTAGAAAGTGTGCTTTCTTTTCTGTAACAGAACTTTTTTTTTAAGTGATGTGTTTCTGTAAATGTTTTGGGGTATCTGATCAGCAGCCCAAGAGTAAAAACAAAGGGCTTTTCTGATTCATAATTGAAGGCAGTTATTCCCAGTGTGGAACATCCCAAATGTGTGGGATGTGTGGGACTACAATACCCCTCATCCCTGGTAAACATAGCCAATGGATGTGTTGTCTGGGGTGGTGGAAATTGTAATCCAACCCTTCTGAAATGCACCAGATTGGGGAAGGCTGGTGTTTAGGGATGTGCGAGCACCATTCCTGTAGAATAAATTTGTACTTGTGTGATGAGACAGGCTCAGATTTTCTCAAACACTCAGGTTATAAATCTAGATAGGGCGGATATGAAACTGAGATGCACAGATCCTTGACTTGACCAGAGCTCTCCCATGGAACCAATCATCCTTTCCCTTCCATTTCCTCCTGCTGTCCTTTCTTCCCAAAGTCTCTGGGCTACTGATGACAGCTTTTCCATTTTTAACAAATTATCCCCCAAAGATTCCGTGCACAGATGCAGCCACAGTTCATATTCATCAAAGGGCACCTGTCTTCACACCACATCCTGACAAGAACCCAGAACACCCATCAACATGCTATAGGATACCTGAACACCAGGGGCCTGGTTGTTTCTCAGCACGTGGAGGCTAGCTTGTGTGAAATCTAGGAAAGCCTCAAATCCTTTTTGCAAATGCAGTGGATCTGAACTATGAAATAGGAATGTAATCAAAAACATTTTAGATACTTGTCCCCAGACCTCAAGTCAAGAATTTCAGTTTACCTGAGAAACCTTTAAACCAGTGCTATTGAAAGCGGTGATCCTTGGACCAGTGCCTGTCTATAAACTACTGGTTACCAGTTTGCTCAAAGTTTCCAGAAAGAAAGGGAAAAGAAATTTATATTACAAATGGACAAGCCCTTGGCATTTTTTTTAAATTGCCACTCCCCCACCCCCCAAATCAGATAGGCTGGGAAATAGTAGTTTACACTACCTTGTGTCTAAAAGGTTCTTGCATTGTGATTGTTGTTGTGTGCCTTCAAGTCAAAAAGACAAATGGGACTGACAACAACATTTTGCAATGTGTTATCACCCCTAATAGAAGGGAATTTCTTCAGCGTTCCAGCCATTCATCTTTCTCTTCCTTCTGAATGGAACGCTATAATATGCTCCTTTTTTGTACCTATGCAAACCTTGGAGTTCTCATGATCAGGTAGATACTCTGCTTGTTTCTTAGCAGACCATTTCTGGCTGGATTTCAGACAGCAATCACATCCTGTTAGTGAGAATGATGCAGAGTTTCCCTAATCTGACTAGCCTTTGTTGAAATTAGTGGTGAGAACCTCTCACTTGTCAGAATACTCTGGGCTGCCCCCCAAAGTATTCTAGCTCCAAATTCACCCCTTGCTGCTCTCTCCTGACTATGGGTTCTTGGATCTGGCCACAAATGATGGACAGCTGCTCTCCCAGTGTCTGTTGAGACCAGAGTGAGGCACCCAGTCACACTATCAATACTTGACACCTCATTCTGACTAAGAGTGACTTGAAACTGCAGCAGCAGTGCCAGGCAGCTCACGGGAACTTCAAGTGAAAAGGGAGACACTGACATTGTTGCAAAGAGAGCCCAAAACCTGCAACAAACGGTGAGATATTTAAAGGCAGGCGTGAAGGTGACAACGTGGCACTGCCAAAATCTCTCTAAACCTTTCACTCCTTTTAAATGTGTGCCACCGCTGCCACCTATCATGTGATGGTGAGACTCACCCACCCAACTTCTTTTCTCTGATGGCAGCACAATGGTCTTTTTTAGTCCCACCACTAGCACCAATTATGTGAAGATGATGGCCACTATCCCACCAATTCTTCACTGTGAGACTTGAACTCAGAACTCTCTTAAGTGTCTCCTGCACTATAACTCGCTTTAGATGCCAGCACTCTGGGTTTCAATTCTCCCCCAACTGACACCAACTATTCTTTGGCAGCTACACACCCACTAAGTAGTGTGTCCCAAACCTGAAAGACTTTACTCGATGTTGGAAGCGTTTTTAATGTACTTCTGAAATGACTCCAGACAGCTGCTTGTTGAAACAAAATAATACATTTATTTACAAGTTACGCTGAATACAGTATCTCTCTTAGTGGATGGTGTTCACAGTGGATATGGTGTATAAATACTTTACTAGTTACACAGTTTGACAGTTTCTTTAACTTGTCTTTGTAATTGGTTCTTTATAGCTTTATATATGTTCCCTTACAAACTAAGTTCTCACAAAACCTTTATTAAATTTTTGTATCTTATAACCCTTCTGGTTACCTGTGACTCCACTATGTCTCCCACAGGACACTACAACAACTTCATTAAGGACAGTCTTTGTCCCTTTCTTGAATACTTAAAAACCTTTTTAACTGCCCTCACAGCAGCCTAACCTAGCCTCAGTGGCTCTTCACCCCTCAGGGCACACTAAACATCAACCCTAATTAACTCCAAACACTGCTCTGTCCCTCTTTTTATACTTGCTCCTGGGAGCAGCCCCCACTTTTTCTGGACTTCGCTCCTATTGGCTAGTGCCAAGGTTCTAATCTGCCTGTTGTCTCCACAACAGGTTAGGGAGAGGAAGTCCCAAATCAGATGCAGGCATCATGAAGACAGTCTGTACCCAATTTGGGCATCACAGTGCATCTGGGGGGATTTGGGGTAAAACACCTATGTAGACAAAGCCTAGGACTGCAGAGTAAAAACATGTTTCAGAAACACACAAGTAGGTGGATGATTTTGGAATACTGTTGTGTCTCCATAATTTTTTCTTATCTTATCCTTTGATTAGGTGGATGGTGACATCATGGTCCCATTGTACACAAAGCTGTGGTGGAGGCATCCAGACGCGGCGAGTGACATGTCAGAAGCTAACAGCTGTAGGCAACTCTGTCCCCATGTCTAGCGATGTATGTGCTCAAGTTGCCAAGCGTCCAGTAGATACTCAGAGCTGTAACAGACAGTTGTGTGTTGAGTGGGCAACCTCTGCCTGGGGACAGGTAAGTAGATATAGGCTGAAATTCTACATGAGACTTGTGTCTACACAAGTGGACTTGTATCTACGGTAAATAGAATTGATCAGTTTTACAACATCAGTATTCAGCAAGTGGCTGTCATGATGTTATAGGAGAGCCAGTGTTGCACATCATGACTGAAGTGTATCAAGCAACAATGTGCAATGAGCCTGCCAGTCCTTAGCCTACCAGTATGCAACAGTAGAGCTCAGTGTGCATCAGGACACACTTGCCGGTGCCCTGATAGGCATCTTTGCAATTCACTAGGAGGTTTCCATAATGCCCCTGTTACATAGCTAAGTATGAATAAAATTAGGCATCATAGACCATGATCATGGCCATAGTCAATAATAAACTTAACTCCCCTCTCCTGCCTTCTCATGATCACATATGGACACTTTTCTGTTAGATCAGCAGTTTAAAACCTTTTGTCCTACAGATGTTTTGAACTTCAAAGCCCTCTCCTCACAAAAGCCCTGATAAAAATTGTCAGGAATGCTAAGAACTGAAGCTGAAAACCTCAAAGGCCAAGGTCCACTGAACTAGATGACATTCATGTATTAATTCCATCTTGGTGATCTGTCTCTCAGGATTGTTGGAAGACCAGTGAATAAACATTTTAAATATATTTTACTTGTTTAAAAGTAAAAGATTGCTCTGCAGAGGGGCAGGATATAAATAAATAAATTGTTGTTGTTGTTGTTGTTGTGTAAATTAGTATTAGTAATAGCATGAAAACAATGTTGGATTTTCTAAAAGTGACAGAATCTGTTCTTACAGGAGAGAAACATTTAATGTATAATGGATCTGGAAAACAACTCATTGAGTTTTATGTATTTTTATAATTAGTTAAGAAGGAGAATTAAGTTAAACAGAACTAAGCATTGATTAAATGTTTGTATGACTGCATCATTTCTAATATTCCCTCAGGTACAGAAAATAGCCAGCCAGTCAGGCAAGAATTGCAAATTAAGCACATATTATTTCAGGCAGGTGAAGGCAATATGATTGAACTAGCAATGTTTATTCTGTAATTCCTGGGAAAACTGGATGAACTATTGATTTTCTGGTTAAGAGACGCAGACTGTTCATTACACATCATGCAAAGTTGACGGCCATAATCAGAGCAACCCTACCCCATCCTGAAGAATACTGATTGGTTGTTGAATCTAGGACTAATTGCAAGATATCCTGTGGCTTCTAGCAAAATATGTTGCTTTCAGTTAGCTGATAAAAACTGCATTTAAAATCCCACAAAGGAAAACCCTGCTTTTGTGTATTTTGGAAAGAGTTCACTCAAGCATTGATTGAGTTATCATGCCACATTTATTAATAAAGATCTGATCTTTCCTTGAAAAGACATAAGTAAATTGTCCAATTTGTAGTTTCTCTGAAATTTCAGGTAATGTTTATATAACACATCCCTTGAAGAGGTGGCTATTAGTTTATATCATCCCATGATGTCATATCCAGGCTGAATTATCAAACGTTACATGAATTCATCTGTTTCAGCTGACCTTTTGGCTTCCTAATATAATGTTTCTCCAACTTAAAGAAGAGGTGGAGGAGAAAGGAGTTTCTCAAGTGCTCAATAAACTTACACAGCTCTATTCCCAAGCAGATCTATAAATTGATTATTTACAATTAAGAACAGATTACTGGCCAAGGATCAGTGGCATTTTACTATTGTATCATAGAGTTCACACAAGCAAGCAGCAGGTTCTTATTGGCTAAGCTTGGTTATTACCTTTCCAGAAGTGCAATGAAAATAAGCAGATTATTTCATCCCTCCTGAAAACAGACTTTATCCCCACCCCTTGTCCCCCACACACTGCTGTCTCTCATCATTTTGTTTTCATGTAGATCTTGTGGCAACCTGAAAGATAGGGGTTTCATGCAATCACTTCTCAAAAGAGTGTTCACAGAAACTTCAGTTTTTCTCCCATTTAATTGTAGTGAAAATATTTGACATTCTGGGGTTGAAATTTATATTACAAAAGGAGTTTATGAGGTAGGTTGATTATTTCAAGCAGCCAAATGTCATCTTGGGTATGCTCGGGCCCTCAGGTTTCAAGCCTTCTGCCGCCCCCCACCAAGATGATATTGATTATTGTTGTTATTACTTGTTCTTGGGGTTTTTCTTGCCAAAATCTCCACAGGGGTTTTGCCATGGCTTTTCTGGGGCTGAGAGAGTGTTCATGCATATTTTTTAAATTAAAAAAATATTTTTTTTTTATTCATTTATTTTTGGTGCTTCGCCCCCCCCCCCCCCCCCCCCCCCCCCCAGTTGTCTGAGGGACAGCAACCCGGACCCCGGCTCAAAAAGGTTGCCTACCCCTGATCTAGATAAATGAGGATTTATTCCATTGGCAATGGCCTAATTGTATTAACACTTCCAGTTTACTTGTGTTGAAAAGCATCCATTCACAAAAATAAGGAAACATTGTCTTCGCTATGTGTCCCTCCAGTTACCTGGTTTTCTTTTCCCTCACTGGTATTGGAAGCAGTGGGACTTGAACTAGAGATCTCATCATCTGAGGCTGGAACCTAACCTAGATTACTGAAAGAGTTTGTTTTTGGACCTCTGAGTCCTGTGAGAAAGGAATGGGATGCTCAATGCTGCCATTTGCAACTACTAGACAACATGACACCTTCAGATTGGCCAAGTCCAATTTAAATATTAGGCTGAATTACAACAGTGCATTCTGCGTGCTGTGCTTTGGAGAGGACAAATCTATATTAGGATGTAGCTGAGGAAGGGAAAGGATTTTATTTGGTTCTTTTTTATGATAAGAACTTTCCAAAATGTGCAAATTTCTCCATACAATTGGCAGAAAGAACTAGGACCTACATCTAATTGCTTGTCTGAACCGGAGCACTCCCATTGAAGCAATGGCATATACATAATTCCAGCTGTATGTTCCCTTCTCCTATCTTTCATTATTCACATATTTTTTTTAAAAAAAAAACTTCCAAATGGTGGCAAAATAAATATCAGAATTAGATACAAGGGGCTTTCTGAGAGGGTAAGGGTGAAATCATGTGGGGATGTCCTAAAACATCCCAGCATTTTACTTTTCTTTTCGGTATCAGGAGCACCAGGCTGCTCAAATATACTCTCATGAAGGACCATTTCATCTCACCGATTTAAAGCAGAGGGTTGGATGCATATGGCTTCCAATACTATTTTTGTGTACATACACAAACACACACACCAATAATCCCCCCCCAGGACCACCCTTTTTCTGGCACAAAAAGGTGATTTTTTTCCCTCTTCCAGAAGCCTCCAAGAGAAGCATTCAGCTTTTGAATGGATTGCAGGGCCACTGCACTGCTTAGCATTTAAAACATTGATTTGTGAGAACCAGAAATGGGCTGTTCCCTTAACCCTGTCATTTTGGTCAATAAAACCAATGCAGCAATGACTGTGACCTGGAATGAGAAATCACACTTCCCTTTGATTATATAAATAGCTTTTATTCCTTGCTGATGCAATCCTGAAGAACTTGTTCAGTGTGGAGTACAACACACTGTCTAATCAATCAAGCCTTATAGAAGCCTAGATAAAGATGCAAAAATATAACCATGAATTGAATATCTTCCTCTATTTAAAAAATAGTTTTTTTTCTTCTGCAGTATACCCCCCCAAAGCTAAGACACAGATACCATCTTGTCTAGTTTGAAGAATTTTAGACCAGGGTCCAAATCCCTGCTCAGCTATAGAAACCCACTGAATGACCTCGAGCAAGTCACACTCCCTTAACCTCAGAGGAACATAATGGCAAACTCTCTCTAAACAAATCTTACCAAGAAAATGTCATGACAGGTTCTCCCTAGGGTTACCATAAGTCGGAAACAACTTAAAGGCACACAAGTACAATAAAAAAAAAAAAACACTTAAACCTTTGGAGGCAGATTCTGTCCCAGCTTGATGTAACACGCAAAATTCAGAAAAAAGGAGAAGGGATGTAGAGATAAATTATTGCAAAAACAGCAGGATCACAAATAATAATATGACATTCAGTTTTATTATATTGCTCAAAAATCCCACATTTTTCAACTCTCAAAAACAAAAAAGGTTCCTGATACCTGCATACTACAAAAAGCACATAGCCTTCTAAGTAAACAAGGTTTCTTATTCTGACAGTGTTGCATTATGATGAAAAAGAAATTACAATATTTTGTTCAGATGTACCTGTATTCAATACTAACCTTACCCAGTCAGAATATCCTTTACCTTAGTAATCCACCATTTCCTCCTCCATCTCCTGGCTCCATTGAGACATTTCAGGATTAATGAAACCTAGCACCAAGTGTCCAATATGTCATAGTTTAAAGAGGGGTGGAGGGATTAAATCTTAAAACACATGACAGGTTTATTCCTACTATCGTAAGTGAAAAGGACTTCACTCTTTACAAGAGCCAATTTGCTTCATTTATTATATTTCCAGAACTTACATTAATCATACTTTTCAATTATTCATTTTTAAGGGAAATCTGCCTGCTCCGTCTTATTAACTAGTTGCCTATAAATTAGGATAAGTATGAGTTGTAAAATGTTCAGCAGAAGGGATAGAGTGACATTTCCTGTGTGGATCACAAGCTGCAGGTTAACTAAATGTGTGAGAGAAAGAGAGAGAGTGAACTTTTTGTTTGTCCCAAGCAGCTAAATTTATAACACCAGACAATGGCACCTCAAAAGATGAATAACTGTGTTGGTGTATTGTAACATAAGTTGTCATGCGCTTTAGTATATGAAAGTTTGTGCTGCAGTTAATGTTTTTTGGTTTTTCAGCTGGTGCAGGATTCAACAGTTAAAGCTTGAATTTAACAATATATGGTGAAATTGTGTTGTTCTGCTTTTGTAGCAAAACATAAGGAGCATGTCACTTATTCACAAAACACATTGATTCCTTTAGGTTTACCTGAAAATACATGTTAAATCTTGAGAAGGGTATTTAGAATTCTCAGCCAGAGATTTCTAGTGCTCCTCCAAACTACAGTTCCCAGGACTCCATAGGAGTCATGGTGATTAAAGTGGAATCATAGCTATAGAGGAGTGTGAAAGGGCCCCTTGACAGACAGCAAACAGAGCATCTGGTATGGAACAGCTGCAAACCTATTGTGCTACATGTCCCAATTTTCTTTGTCAACAGTGTAATGGACCATGCATTGGATCTCGTTTGGCAGTACAGCACAGGCAGGTTTTCTGCCAAACCAGGGATGGGATATCTGTGCCTTCTGACCAGTGCAGTTCTCTTCCAAGGTGAGTCCCCATGATACTTTAAAAATTTTCAAAGAAGTAGCCAAGTCTCTTACAGCATTAAAAGGAGGAAGGGAAGAGAATGTTACAGTGCCTTTAAGACTAACTGGTGTTTTTTTTTAAAAAAAATTGCATGATCTCTTGTGCATGATCAGATGCAGTACATCCAAAGAAGTGGGTATATCCATAAAAGCTTGTGCAAAAATAAAATACAGCGAGCCCTTGGTATTTGCTCGGGTTTGGTTCTATGATCCTATGTGGATATCAAAATCTGTGGATGCTCCAATTCCATTAAATACAGTGGGGTGGTAAAATAGTGTCCCTTATATAAAATGGCAAAATCAAGGTTTATTTTTTGGAATTTATATGTTTAAAATAATATTTCCATGGATAAAGAATCTGTGGATATGGAAAGCAGACTGTACACTTGTTCCTACATTCCTTTTTCCCTTCCCCCTGTGTTCTTCCTTTTCATTTTGAAAACTGAAAATCTCTGAACAAATTCAGGCAGAACATTTTCTGCATTTTGAATTCGCATTGTTACTTATACAAAATGTTTCCCAAGGGTAGTGACATATAACATTGTATATAAATAAGCAACATTCTTTCCACCATACCATTTATTTTGCAGGAAAGGTATGTGAGAGGGGATGAGTAGGACCAAGGAAGGTGGAAAGTGTTACGTCAGAGCTAGCCCTGTGATAGGTTAATGGGGATGTATGCCTGAGCTGAAATAAATGTATTAGATTTAGTTTACAACAAATTACTTCTCGAGGTCTAAGTAAGGGTGCATCTACATTGTCCATTTAATTCAGAGCCAGCCTCGAGCATTATGGTCTAGACCAGCCCAGACCAACCAGAGAGGTGACCATATGCACTGGGTCAAGTTCAATGTGACACCCTGTCATTGTGCACATGGACTAGCCAGGCCAACACTACATCCCCTTTTTAGAGCTGCTGCTGCTACCACTTCCCCATGGGCATGAGCTCCATGTGAAGCATGCCTGACATGCCATCGTTTCTGCTGAAGACAGAAATGGATACCCAGACCAACAAGGAGTCCGGATGCCCATTTCTGTCATCAATAGGCACTCCTGCCTATGTGGAAATAGTGGCAGGCCTGTGTCGCTCAGCATAAAAAAAGGGGGATTGCATGGCTCTTAGCATGTGGACAAATGGTTTGAGCTGAATCAGACTCAGTCCAGCTGTCCACATGCCAAAAGAATCCAAGGTCACTCTGGGGTTTCTGTGAAACACCAGGCTTTCCCCCTACTTTGCTTAGTTCAGAGCAAAATTGGGTTAAGGGCAAGAAAACACAAATCCTCCCCAGAAGAAGCTATATATTGTTAGGACTGCCAGCTCTGGCTTCAACGTGAGTATGGCTTTTTTTACTGGTGTAGACCAGCCCTAAGTCTGGACACTGTCTGTTACATACATTCAAGACATGCTCCTTTCACTTAGATAGCAGAGGGTCTTAGCAGATTTGTCTGAATTACACACACTGTGGATGAGTTTATTTTTCATGGAAGAAACAAAATGTACACAGTGATCACTTGGAGAATTAGCTCACTTACAATAAGCATTGAGTTACAAATAGTGGCTGAGATGCTAAATTCTGAGATGTGTAAGAAAGGTCTGCATAGGAAGAATTACAACATGTCTCCCCTTAACACCCTGTCATAAAAACCACTTTTTAGCTGCCGTAGCCCCTTAATAGAGCCACTTACTGAAGCATCTAGTTATGTTCCTATAGCTGGACACACAGTCAGTGGCATCACTAGGGTTGGTGTCACCCGATATGGTAACTCATGGTGTCAAACCCCCCCCCATTGACTCATGGTGTCACCCTCCCATTTCACACTATACAGGCTCCTTAAAAATGCCTGTTTGCACTAATGTTACTCATAAACTGTAATTTCCATATGCCACTGAATGTAATGCTAATAGTTGTGACATAAACAACCAGCAAAGTTAAAATTATACCTTCAAATTACAATATTGTATACACAACCCAAATGTATTTACATATACAGTGGTACCTCTACTTATGAAATTAATCCGTTCCACAGC
>CM034703.1:102785302-102796309 GCA_020142125.1 Phrynosoma platyrhinos
GGCCTCGGAGACGGCTCAATTAAGCCGTCTGCCGAGGCCCTTAGTCTCCAAGATGCTACAAGATCCCTTTGCATAGTGCTGTCATTAGTTTCTCGTTTGGTAAAAGGTTATCTTTTTTAGAAGGGAGAATGGAAGCTCTATTGACAGACAGGGAGGTATTTTGGGGATGTTCAGATACCACATTACAACAAAATGAAGGAAGAGAACCCCATAATATGCCAGCTCTACAACTAACCAGCAAGTGAAAATCAGTTGCTGAATCCTGTTGATGCACTACATTAGCCATTTCACATTTTCCAGGTTTGTGCAGACAAGGGAAGGCAAATAAAATCTGCCACCTCCAAGTAATCTTTTTCTCCACTGCCTTCTTTCCTTCACAACTGCTATATCCATGGCCTTTTTCCTCCTGCCACCCACAGCTATGCCAGCCTAGTACACCAACAAGAATCTAGCCCTAGATTGCCTTTTTTTAAAAAATTAAGGGAAAGGTGACAATATTTTTCTTTTCTTTTTTTTCTTAGATGAATGCAGAGACACCACCAGATACTGTGAGAAGGTAAAGCAGCTAAAGCTCTGCCAACTCTCACAGTTTAAATCACGCTGCTGTGGGACGTGTGGAAAAGCATGAAGGGGGCAGCGAAAGAAAAGATGGATTTGGCACCCACACCAGCCTTGCTCTGCTTTGTTATTGAGAAAGGCTTCTTGAGAAAAGGAAAATTGGAATAGAATTGCCTCATTTTATTTATTTATTTTTCCTCTCTTTTTTTTTCTTTTTAAGAATCCCTTTTAACTGATTTTTTTTTAAAAAAGACCTTGACAAGGTTTCCCTACTAATGAGGTTGGGAAACAGAAATGCAGCAAGTCACAGTTCATTATGAGGCTGGAGGCCAAAAGAGAGAAACTGAGAGAGATGAAGCAATGAAATTCCCTAGAAGACTTCACAGCTGACCTTGATGGAGTGAAGCAACATACGGACGCACACCTGAGCACATAAGACGCCAAATGTCAGACTAAATTACCAGTATTTGAATCAGGATAGGACTTTACAAACCCACTTTCACCAAACCAGGGATTAAGGGGAAGGGAGGGAGTTGTCTGATGATCAGTGAAGCAACCTTGCAAATAACTTGCCAGCAGGATGTGAATACAGATTGTGGTTATCCAATTCTGCACCGTGCCACCACTTGGAAAGTTGGCTATCTGTGATGTCCTACTATTGGGTGAAGAGAATTTTGGCACATATCCTTCTCTGTTCAGAAATAGAGAACTAGGGGAGTGGTAAAATGCTTACCATTGAAAGGTTGCTACAACCAACCAGGTGTCAGACATGGTAAATAGTTGTGTGCATTCATCCAATTAGTTCAATACAATCCAAACAGTTTATTACAAAGCTTGGGAAAGTTATACCTCAGTTAGGAAAGTTGATGTGTTCCTGGACATTATTTCTTTAAACAGAAAATTTTCTACCAGAGGCAGAAATAATATGGAAAGAACAGGGATAGCTTCCTACATCACAAAAAAAAAGTAGTTGAGCATGTTTCTGCAAATATTTTATTCAAAATTAATAATATGCACACATGAATTGAAACACCCACGTCAAGCAAGCCTTGTTTAAATATACAAAAACATTTTGTACCTTCTAAAAATCACTTGCAAGCTTCTTCCAAAGTGAATCCAGAGATTTTTTTTTTCTTTCAGCAGGTCCATTTTAGGATTTCCATTTTGGTGGCGAACTTGTAGGTTTCTGCTTTTTAACATGTTGGAGGTAGCTGTTAAGACAAACTCTCTTGCTCTCCTTTTTTCTCTCTGTTTTGCTGTTCACACATATCAGTAAGGGATTATGGAGGCAGCTCTACCATTTACTTTGTGTGTTGTAGGCAGGCATACATGACTACACCAAAATTAGCTCTGAGAAAATCCCATTGTTTCCCATCTCAAGTTTTATTGCATTGTTTATGGCAGATAGGCTGCCAGAAGCCAACACTGAATGTGTATATCCAGCCTTTCTTTATCATCCTCCCCATGCCAGTGCTGCTAAAAAAAATCTAGCTAGACAGAAGATGAGAAAGAATTTGGGGTTGGGCCTACATTAAAAACCTTTGTAAAAAGGAGCTTCTTTGTCAGAGGCTTTGTTAACTGAGGTATGCCTGTATTTTTCTGGACTAAATTGGCTATGCTTTGTGACCATGCTGATGGGATGGGGAGAATATTCTCATTTTTCCATACATTGATTTAATCTGGTGTTGCATCTATGTTATGCTACAGCTTGGGTCTTCGTGCTTCTTGTCATGCTTAAAATCCCTGGGGGGGAGGAAGTAAGCTCCATTTTCGATGATGTAGCTGGAACATTTGTAACAATTCAAGTAGTATATCCTTGTTCCCTGATCAAAAACATAGTTTTGGAAGAAAGGGAGCACTATTCATGTCTCAGTTCTCCCTATCTTGATTGCTTTCTCAGCCACATCCTCAACCCTTTGAGATGTCTTTGTACATAAAGATCAATTCCATGTTCATTAATAATGGCTGAGATTTTGTATCCAGTTATGCTGTGATGCATAACTTTGATAATGGAGCGATGTCACTGATATAATACACTACCATGTTAGAGAATTATGTGCAGCGGGGCACTGTACAATATTCTGTTGTGCAATGTGGGCCCCCAGTGAAGATGTACCATTGCACAATGCAGGTTCCCACCACACAGCGGGGCACTATGTAAGATGGGGACATTTTTCCTGTTAGGCAAAAGGCAACCATTACTTTCCACTACTTTCCTTTCTGGTTTACCTGGGCCCATTGGATCTGTTGGGGTCATTGCTGCCCTCCTTCCAATGTCCTTGTATAAAGGAAACCTGTCCCTCAAAATGTCATATTGTTACACATCATCATCCCCACTTGTGTAATGGTCCCAGTGGTGCATCTAGGACAAAGTAATGCCTTCTGGGCATATGATTGTTTTGCAACACCACAATTCTAAACTACACAATCGTAAGTGGGTTTACAATGTTGTAAATTCCTAACAGGATGCCAGCCATTATTGGAATCTGGTGAAAATGGAATATGATCTCAAAATGAGATCATAAGGTTCCGGAATCCTGGACCACCAAAATGTAACTGTTGCTAATAGAAATTAAGTGGAAACAAAACAGTTCATGGTTTTTGAAATTAAGACAATATCTAGAACAAGCAAGAATAGATGAAACGGAGGGATGCCTATTCAAAAGGAAATGAAGAAAGAAATGTGTGGTAATAATTGATAAAGGAGGTATGGACCAGAGCCCAGAAACAGGAATGAGATGTGACTACACAGATCAGTTGTGTGTGGGGGGATGAGAGGTAGTGATCAATGAGACATGAAATCTATAGTGTTTATTCATTCCTGTCCTTGCCTCACCCTAGACTTTAATAAAATCAGCACGTTAGAATGGAAAGTTGCTAGAAGAGGTTCCATGAGTCTGGCATAAAGTTTAAAATTGATCAATGACAGCTGTGCAGGCATTATTAACATGCTGTCACACTGAACCTAGATTACTATTGCATGATGCATGAATTGATAGATAGGTGGTATTTTTCTTTAAAACCCTCAGACCTGGAGGAACTAATGGCATTGTCTTCTCATTCGAAGTAGCTGAAAAAACAAAAAGACTGTTGATCTGGATTTTAGGCAATCCCCAAGTGAAACTTCTCAACATTTTTTTTTCTGGATCAAAGTATTAAGCAGGTTGTACCTACAAGCTAGTTAAGTTGGACTACTTGGGCCAAAGTCATTACCCATCTCAGGCACATCTCAGCCACCCCTGTGGAGAAATACACTATGGTGTATCCTCCTATAAATTCAGAAGGTTTGCTTTCGGAAGTCTGTCAAATATGGGATGCAGTCCATGGTGCCAACAATGGGAGTTGCTCACCTATGTTTGCAGATTGCTAAGGAGCAGAAGTGATGGAAGCCCAGTTTGTATGATGCAGCTAGCATGTTTCCTCTGTGTAGCATCACTACAGTGTGTTGGGCAGAAAGAGAGCAATAGAGAAGTTGCTGAGATTCTTTGTCGTACATAGAATTATTCCAATGAGTAGTGATTTTGCATGCCAAGTGGATTTTTTAATGCTGGCCCCAGCATTATGACATGCTTAGCTTCTTCAAGTCCATGGAAATTGATGATGTCCAGGAAGAAATGCTCAAGTAGTTGTGGGGTGAGGAGAAGAACTGAATTGCAAACGTTGGATCTGAATTTTCTCCATGTAGGTGGGGCCTCCAGTTCTGGGATTTTGATTGAGCACCAGCTCAATAAAAGAGCTTAGCTGTGCCTCAGGTATCTCCGAAATGGGGCCCATAGCTTGTGCTCCAGTAATAAAACACAGTTCAAGGTAGCATTGACAGGTTACAGCTTTTATTACCTGTGTATTTTAAAGCAAGTCTGGAAGTTCTCTAGTGAGGTCAGCATCAGGTCCGTCAGATTAAATTGCCTCCTATTTGGGGTCATTACAAAATGTATCTGGCAGGGAATACATTCTCTCTTCAGATGGGTCTCTGAGCTCCTGAGTTGCTCTGAATCAATGCAACATTTATTTAAGAAAAGAAAAAAGAATGTCTTCTATGTATGTAAATGTACCTTTTGTGTATATTTATTAGAATTTCTTGTATAAAAAGTGCAATATGAATAATTGTACATTATGCTGTCTGTCCAGATGAAAACTATAGGGGGAGCACTTTTCTTTTATCCCTCTAAATTGGTTATTTTGTTTTTGGCTTTTTTTTTTGTAGTATCAGTGATAATGTATCCTCCCTTCCTTATTTTTAACAGCACTTGTGTTTATCCTTTATTTCATTGCATACAGAATAAATTGCAACACTGAAGGTGGGGTTGGAGAGGGATTTTAAACTGTCAAATGTGTAGTTACAAATAGAACAGAAGGGTATATTTCTGACTAATTGACATGGTGGTTGTTTTCCAAGAACAATAATGAGATGCTTAGCAGAGTCCTCAATAGCAGCAATCATTGAGAAAACCACCACGTTGATGTTCACTCTAATAATTCTGTTCAAATGACCTTCTCAGAGGTCAAGCCCTTCATCCAAGGTGCTTTGCTGTGCTTGGAGTAATGCACAAGACTCTTGTGCAAGCTGGTTTTCTTGTTCTCTTGTTCTTGTTCTATAGAGGGATGCTCTGTGTGTACGTCCCACTCTTGCTCCTTCAATGTACTTGTCTGTAGATTCCTTGAAGCCCAGAAAGTTCCAAATGGATATTAGAGGGCTTCATGCCCACACAAGGCCCTTTCACACAACATAATTATAGCCTTATGATTCCACTTTAACTGCCATGGCAACATCCTGTGAAATCCTAGGATTTGCAGTGTAGAGAGTGGTCTTTAGAATACTCAACCAGAGCATCCAATAAAACCCCAGGACTCCATAGGATGCAGCCATGGCAGATAAAGTGGTATCGTAGTGCTTTAACTGTAATGGTGAAGGGGTGTCCAAGTGGTCTCTGGTCTGGAGTAAATCCACATCATCTGGTTCCCACTGAAATCAGTGACAGTAGCACTGTTTTTCACAGTGCTGAGTTGCACCCATGGGCTGGCGGGGCCACTCTGCCGCTTTGCACGCCATGGCCACGATCCTCTGCACAGAGCGCCTGCATAAAGTCCCACTAAGACTGACATGTCTGTAACTGTGCAAAGGCTTGCAGCCTATGAATGTAATTTCAAATATTTGTCTGATGAATTGTGATCTAATAGCATCTGTGTAAGTTTCTTAAGGTTGACAAATATTACAGGAGGCAGCTTCCCTCCCTTTACAAAAAAACCCTTGTTTATATAATTTTTTTGTACAAATAATGCATCTTATTTATTTAATTTCTCTTGTCTGATTGGTTCTTTGTGGAGCCTTTGGAATTACCAATAGTTTATTATTATAATTTATGATATCTGAAATGGGGTGTTTTAAAGATATTCCTTTAAATGCCTGTGTTGGGTGGGGAGGAGGAGGGCTGAAATTGCATCCGCCAGTCCTGTTAGCATCTCCAGTCTCCACCGTATCAGCATAGGATCTTAGAACCTTATTACATGAGAAAAGAAAGCTAAAATGGATCAGGAGAGTAGCAGCTTTCTCCGTGCCTCTCCACACGTGGTCATAGCACTTCCATTCTCTTCTTGAGGGAGATGTCATAAAAGCATGTCTTTTGTAGTGATGGAAAAATCTGTTTGACAAAAGGCATGCGTTTATGACTGTCTCCCTCAGAAAGAGAACTGAAGGGCTGTGATGGCATGCAGAGAGCCCCCAAAAAAGCCACTGATCTCCTGCTCTACTTTGGCTTTCTTTACTCAGGTGATAAGGCTCAGAAACTAGGAAAGGATTTCAAACATCAGCCAGTCCATTGCCCTGATAGCACATGAAATCTGCTCGTGCATTTCTTATTCGGCAGGGCAGGGCAACGCAGGTCAAAATGTACTCTCAGGCTACTATTTTCTTCCTGTTGTTGTTTTTTTTTCCTTTTTTTGCATGGGGTGTGTGGCAGGGGGTGCCACCCTAAAAGGTCTCCTGGGGTGGTAGTACAGTCCCTTAGCTTCCCACAGTTGCCCATCCCTGCTTTAGTGACTGGATGGCTTCCTAAGAAACGTGTACATTGTTTGTTTTGCTCTTGTCTTGAAAGTCCCATCTGCACAGGACTCTGTACATATACACCCACACACCTACACGAGTAGTCCACATCCTGAATTACAAGATGCACATTGCACACAGAGACCCAGTGGGCTGTATGTGTGTAGGCCCCTAGGCAGACAAGAGTGTAAGCATGTAGATAAAGTCGGGGTGCTGTGAAGCTAGCAGAAGCAGCAGATGCAAACTGGAATACTTATTTGTTGTGTGCTTCAGGTCATTTCCAACTTATGGTGATCCTAAGGCAAACCTGTCGCAGGGTTTTCTTGGCAAGATTTGTTCAGAGGGAGTTTGCCTATACTGCTGACTTAAAATACACGGTGTCCCCCAAAAATGCATACATCTTAACAGCTTCATCTTGTCGGGGTACCTTAAAAAGTGGAGTTTATGCTAGAAAACCAAATACACTTGAAGAATTAAAAATTACAGTGGTAGAAAGGTGTCAAGAAATTACAAGAGAAGCTTTTAAGGGAAGCTTGCAACTCTGTTATTCAACAATGCAAGCAGCACATTGTTGCACAGGGACAAAAAATTGGACGTAAAATTGTAATGTTAGATGGAATTTGTAACTGATTAAATCATTATTATAACATTTATTCTTCAATATAAATGTATTTACTTAGCCTTCAAATAATCATCATCACTACTATTAGCTGTTAAAAGGTGTATACATTTTTTGGGGTGTTGTGTTATTTATAGGGCTAAAGTTCACAGTATTTACAGTTGGGTTAGTAAGTCACTAAAGTCCAAATAGATGTGTCATTAATTTACATTTGCATTTAACATGAATTCTCAGTTTGTGTAGTTGGTAATTGTGGACTTTAACAAAGGCTATACTCAATGTGACAACTATTTCAGAAATGGATTTATTATAGGATGTAAAGAATTTCCTGGAATAAGAAGTTGACCAACAAAGAATCAGCAAACAGAATATGCAAAGACCAAGAAATCGTAAAGCACAGACAATTTAATTTTTTTTGTCATATAATTAAAAACAAAAAAATATAGATGGTGATGACTAATTGCCAAGGATAAAATCATTGGAAAAAGAACTGTAGGAAGAATGTCTTTGTTGAAAAATATTTGGATGCAAAACAGTGTCTTTGTTAGTTTTGCCATGATCATGTCCAGCCTAAGTATAGTAGGGCATGGAGTGGGGAGATTTAATAGGAATGCTCAGAATAATGCAGATACCATAATGGAGATGGGAGGAACAATTATTGAGACCTCAAAAGAATACAGGGAAGTAGAAACCCCTTTCCCCCTGATTTGGTACCATGGAACTTCAACTGTTTTCACTTGGGAATGAAATCCCCCTATGGAGCCAAATTGTGGAAAATAAATGTGATTCTGCAGCACTAGGCTAAAGGTGCACTTTTGTTCTTGTTGTGCACTATATTTTTTAAAAAGAAAGAAAGAAAGAAGGAACAAAACCTCAGACTTCATTAAAGTTAGCCATTATTAAAAGAGTGAATCAGCATGTTCTTCATTACTAACAATTTACTTTTAGATACTTTTATTTTTTTAAAAAAAATACATCTATCAAAATGGCAAAAAATGAAAATAATGTCATTAAGGTTATGCATTAGGTACCAACCACAATTGTTCACAGCTAGTTGTTGTTTTCGTCACTATATATGTTTATTTTATATCCTGCCTTTTCCTAGTTCAGGAAGTTTTTCTAATGATGAAGTGGAATCTTTTTTCCTGTAGTTTGAATCCATTGCTCCAGGTCCTATTCTCTGGAGTTGCAGAAAACAAACTTGTTCCATCTTCAGTATGACATTCCTTCAAATATTTAAACAGGGCTATCACACCACCTCTTAGCCTAAACATACCCAGATCCCTATGTCTCTCCTCATAGAACATGGTTTCCAGGCCCTTCACCATTTTGATCGCCCTTATTTTGACATGCTGTTGTCAACATCCTTTTTTAACTATGGTGCCTAGAACTGGACACAGTATTCCAGGTGAAGCCTGACCAGAGCAGAATTTGTTGTTGTTAACTACCCTCGAGTCTATCTCAACTCATGGCGACCCTATGGATGAGACTCTCTGTCCCCCACTGCTCTGCTGAATTCCTGCAACCCCTTAATACCCATGATCTCCTTAATAGAGTCTATTCATCTAGCATGTGGCCTTCCTCTCTTCCTATTTCCCTCCACCTTTCCAAGCATTATTGTCTTTTCCAATGAATCCTCCCTTCTCATGATGTGCCCAAAGTACGACAGGTTCAGTTTTGTAATCTTGGCTTCCAGGGAGGTTTCCAGTTTGATCTACTCTAGGACCCATTTGTTTGTCCTTTTGGCTGTCCATGGGATCCTCCACACGCTTCTCCAGCACCACATCTCAAATGCATTGATTTTCTTCCTATCATCTTTCTTAACTGCCCAGCTCTCACATCCGTACATGGTAATAGGGAATACGATGGCTTGTAGGATTCTAACGTTTGTGCTGAGTTCTATATCTTTGCATTTTAGAATCTTTTCTAGTTCATTCATCCCCATTCTTAATCTTCTTCTGATTTCCTGACTGCAGTCCCCATTTCTATCAATGTTTGATCCCAGGTATGGGAATTATTTTACTATTTCTGTTCCAAGGCAGAATAGAGTGGTACTATTACTTCCCTTGATCTAGACACTATACTCCTATCCATGCAGCTTAGAATCACATTGGCATTTTCTAGCTGATGCATCACTCTGATGACTCATGTTCAACTTGTAATCTACTAGGACTCCTAGACTCCTTTCGTATGTACTGTTGTCAAATCAGATGTCCCCCATCCTATATTTGTGCTGCTAGTCTACTATCTGGGATCAAGATTTGGACCCCATCCTTTCCTCTGTCTGGAGCTGAGCTTACCAAAACTGAAGAATTTGCACCTTCATCTGCCTGGAGGTGACCCGTACAAAAAAGAGACTCCAGGCCAGGCCCAAAGAGCAGGTAAATGTATAGGTAATCAGGTAGTATACATTTATGTAAAAGATAAACAGTAAAAAATGGGACGTAGTGTTTGTTCAATGTGCCCAACAACCCAAAAAGGTTGGGGACCCCAAGCTAACTCTAGTCCACCTGGAACCAAAAACATAGTTAAGCATGACTGTTGAGAACAAACAGAATGGCTGAAATAGTAATAGCACATTTCTATACCGCTTTATAGTGCTGAGCACTCTCTAAGTGGTTTACAATGTGTTGGCCAATTGCCCCCAACAAACTGGATACTCATTTTACTGACCTACAAAAGGATGGAAGGCTGAGTCAACCTGGAGCCCTTTGGGATTGAACTCACAACATTTTGGCTGCATTATCAACATTTAACCACTGTGCCACTAGGGCTCTGGTGGTGGATGATATCCAGCAAGTGGAGTTATAATAATTCTTCATTAGCTGTCCTCATCTGCTTGTGATTAGAAGCCCCCCTAAGCATATTGGCCCATTTTAAAGCAAAAATTGGCTCACCACACACACATACACAAGATAAGGTCATGCCTGTGAGCTATATTCAATAGAGGGCTTTCCTTCAGCAACTTCCTCATCTCCTGCATGTAGGATTCAGTTCTGCTTGCTGTGGATTTACAGGAGGAGGGAGAGGGTTAGCACCATATGAAGCAGCTTCACACTTATTTAATGACAGATTCTCCCTGTAAAGAACTGTTGCTGTGGAAACCGATGTGACAATTCTGTCCTATGAGGTTCACACTTGGCTTTGTTATGGCCTTTTAAAAAAAAAAAAGAGCAATAACTTAAAGACTGACAAACAACATATTTAAACTAGAACGTTTGCTGAAAGTGGCGGGACATTTGCCACAAAATGAGCATCCAGCAGCTCTACACAAATCACATTGCCTGGAGTTCACAATTGGAATTATGAATGCTAGGTTGCGTATTCATGACTGGTTCATAGTCATGATCCCTTAATAGTTAATAAATTAGGGAATATGTAGAGACTGTGAAAGTCCCCCGGTCTGAACTGACCAGAGCAGAAATATGCTCTCCTGTTGATCATGATGCAGCAGATCAATATTTCTATCCTTTCCCTGTCAGATATCTCTGATGTGAGGAGGAATTATGAAAGAGATTTTGCTTCTGGCTATTCCTGGTTTTTACCCAAGTACCTGCTGAAATTTGCAGAAATGCACATTATTGCACATGCTGCCAGCCATCTACTTCCCATGCATTTGGTGGCTGCACATTTTCACTAGAGAGGGATGAGTGGATGCAAATAATGTGCAATAATTTGCACAAGAAAGTGAAGACGATTAATCATCAATGTGAATGGGTGAAAATGAGCACCAATGCACATAGTATGACTTGAACAGACTAGAAAGTTGGGCCAAAGCTAACAAAATGAA
>CM034703.1:102846746-102860676 GCA_020142125.1 Phrynosoma platyrhinos
GCCTTGGGTTGCCTACCCCTGATATAGAGATTGTTTCCCTGTCTGTCTCATGGGAAATTTCATTAAGCAATAACTTTCGACTGAGAATTCCTAAAAACTGTTATAATGATAGGATTTGTGGGGTCTCCCCAGAGACAAGATGCCATGTTTTCCCTAACCTTGTTCCTCTGCACTAACTTCTCCTTGCCCTCTCTAAATGTTATACAATAGGCCCTTCACATGTGCTGGGGTCAGGCGGCACAGAACCACAAATAACCCCCCTCTTTTTTTTTTACCTGCAAGAACACCTTGCTAGAAATTTCTAGGCCCTCCAGCACAACATCTACCAGAACCTGACCATAGAATTGCACTGGAGGACTTACAAATTTCTAGAGAAGTGTTCTCTCTAATAATCTCTAGGTCCTTGGGGGCAACTACAGGAGGACATTGATGACAGAGTCCTATTGGAGAAGCTAGAGATTTTTAAGAGAGAACATATTAATCAAATTTGTGAATAATCAAATCCTCAAACATTAAAACCGCAAATGTGGAGGAGCAATGAATGTACATTCTTTGCCAAATAAATCTGAGTGCAGAACTTTGAATTATACATTATAAGTCATAATAGTTCAGGGTTGTTGCTGGGTCTTTTTTAAGGAAAACCATTTACACCAGTTGTGGCATGCAATACTGCCTAAATATGTACTTGTACAGTTAATTATGAAAGTAAACAGTTCTTCAGTGAGTTACTATGTTTTTATATCATGCTCCATAAACTGTGCAGACACAGATCTGTACATATACTGTGCCATAGGATCACAATATGGCATGTGATCATACCTGAAAACAAATAATGTGGCATGGCACAACTGTGCAGGCACAGACATGATTCATATCTCAAAATGATCACAAATGTGCACGCACAGACATTTTCATATCTAAAATTTTGTTAGCTTTGGCAAAGGGAGGGGTTAACAATTGAATTTAAAACTAAGACCCAAAAACATCCTAAGATTTGGAAAGAACTTGAACTGGACATGTTCCTCAGCCTTCCCTGGAGCTCTACTCCCATCCCTAGCCTGAGTTTTACTTTTCTAACTGCATTCTGCCTGTCACCAGCCTCTGCCCATCACCATCTTCAGTACCCTTTTGCCATATAGGAAAGACCAATCGATATGTACCGATATTTTCTTAACTGGGCTTTACTGCACTGTGAATTTATGGCCAGAGGTCCAGAGCAGCAAGGGAAGTGATTTCCCTCTGCACTTGAGAACAGCTAGGAAGCAAAGATCTTGGCTTACTCATGGCTGAAACTTTTATTTGTTTTGAAACTCCCATTCTACCCTCTCTGTGGACAACCCTGTGCCATTGAAACTCACATAGATTGCATGTTACCATGCACATCTGATCCAGGTTATATAGGTGTGTGGAAGCCAGCATGGTCTGTACCTACCCACAGTCGCAGATCTCACATATGCATTTTCCAGAAGACTGGGAGAGAAGTGGAGTCACTGGGGAAGCCATTATGGGATGATAGGATGATTGCAATCTTGTTTTTTCTGAAACTGAATCTGTAAATTAACTCTTGCCAATCTCAGTGCTGCAGGTGGCAGTGGAATAAATTATTTCGCACATCCCAGCTAGTCAGCTTTCCTGGGACAGCACAGATTCTCTTCCCTACTAACCTTGCTGCTGTTAAGCCTACATTAAACCCAGCCTGCCCTACAGGGACTCATAACCTCTTGGGGCAGTAACCTGGAGAACCTTTGTGAAGTCACCATGTAGACCTTGCAAGCAGCAATATTGACAAAAGGAAACTTTGACACATTAGCCTGTCCCAAAACTAAGGGGTTATTTATGCCCCAATATATTATTACTTCAATCCGTTTGGAAACTACTAGGTCACTCCAGTTGTAGCCAGAACAAAGGAGGAAGTCATACCACAAAAATAAACTAG
This sequence comes from Phrynosoma platyrhinos, assembly GCA_020142125.1. NCBI lineage: Eukaryota > Metazoa > Chordata > Lepidosauria > Squamata > Phrynosomatidae > Phrynosoma > Phrynosoma platyrhinos. The sequence goes on from CM034703.1 coordinate 102,848,683, forward strand.
AAGAATGCAGTTTGTACATTCCTAAAAAGAAAATGTATGCTGTAGTAAAAACTGTTGGATGTTACTTGACAATATTTGTATATGGTCTCACGTTATGGTTCTTTGATATTAGTTTTAAAAAACCTTGATGTATGGATGTCACAAGGATGTCAATAAAAGCCAAATGAGAATTAAATTGATCCTACTCTAATCCTAATAAAGTTCTTACTAAATCACTTATTTTGTCTGAGGTCTGTCTTCACCTCAAACAAAACAATGTCCTAACCCACAATAGTGATTTGCTAACACTGCAAACATACAGGTTGAGTCTCCCTTATCCATAATTTCAAAATCCAAAACATTATTCATGGTAGCAGATAGTGACATCTTTGCTTTCTAATGGTTTAATGTACACAAACTTTATTTCATGGACAAAATTATTTAAAACATTGTATAAAATTACCTTCAGGCTTAATGTGTATATGAAACATAAATAAATGTAATGTTTAGACTTGGGCCATATCTCCAAGATGTACATTATGTACATATATGCAGATACAGGGATTCCAAAATCCAAGAAACTCCAAAACTTCTAGTCCCAAGCATTTTGGGCAAGGGAGGCTAAACCTGCATTAGAAAGTCATTATATAACACATCTCTTCTAGCAGTTTAATATTAATCTTACTAGGCAACTGTCCTACTGACATGGCTCACTACAATGTCAGGACCAATTCACCTGGCACACTCCTTCAGGCCTCGATTTCTATCATGTGAAAACAAGATAACCCTTAGGTAGGTAGACTATCAAGTCATAAATTGCTTTTTTGTGCAGGGGCTATAAAAACAGAACAAGTCATATACCACCATCATGTTGGTACTCCTATGGTCCAGCTTCTGAAAAGATTAAGAGCCATAGATGTTAAGATAATGGAAGTTGCTGTGTGTGCTGTGTTGCAAGTCAGAAGCTTTTAAAAAATATACTGTATGGCAGAATTGCATCTATTGTCACAGCTATTGATTTACAAAAGCTCACTGTCCTATTTCTGTTAAATATATAAACCAGTATTGATTTAATGCTGCAGTATAGCACGCAAACTGGCTATTGACTGAACACTGCAACAGTTGCCACGTCTGTGGTCAAAGAGGCTTCGAACAATCTATAGTTCTCAGTTCAGTTCCAGCTTCTGGACCAATAAGTGTGGTGTAGTGGTTTGAGTGTTGAACTACAACTCTGGAGAACAGGATTCAAATCCCCACTTGGTCATGGAAATCCAATGGGGGAACCTTAGGCTTGTTACACACACTCAGCCTCGGAGGAAGACAAAGGCAAACCCCCTTTGAACAAATCTTGCAAAGAATACCCCATGATAGGTTTGCTTTAGGGTTGCCATAAACCCGAAATGACATGAAGGCACACAATAATGTCTCAGCCCAAAAGGTACACTGTTCACATGAGCACAGAGCTCCCTATGTTAATATAGAAAACTAAAGTGAACCAATAATTCAACATGAAAACTGGGCCTCTTCCACAGATTTGAGAAAGTTTCACTTTACTCTTTAGAAAAGTTAAAGAAAAAATAACTTCAGATTTCATTGAGATAAGTTTATTATGTTATCTTTAAAAAAAAAGTTTAATAAATATTTTAAGACAAATATTAGTTTTAAGACACTACTTAATAGAACTCAGCTCTTTTTCTACAGAGCCATGTTGTCCAGGCAAATGAATTCCGGTGATACATCTTAACCAGTATCCCTATTTTTAATACTCTGTCACCCCATCATTTATCTAATAAATGTGGACAAACTGAATGGAAGTGGACAAAGCACCCCTATGTGACAATCTCCATACCATGTGCCTGTGGGAATTCACTGCCAAGTGGAAAGAAACTAATTTCTACATTACATTGTGGGCAAAGTAGTCTACTTTTAAGAGAGAACAGCTTTCAAGCAGATGTACCAAGAAGAAAACATCTCCAAGAATTGACGACTATTCTGAAATCACCCAAGATTTCTATACTGAGTAATATGAAATAAATACTTGATCTAACAAATTATTTGCTACAACATTTCATTTGAAACATATGCTAAAAAGTTAGAGCAACATGTTTGTTTAAAAATCTGAAAGTAATGTGTTATCTGTTAGGGAAGATGATTTAATACATTTTAAGGCTTGCATTCTCTTAATACTTCACTTCATCAGTATTTCTTGGTTGGACTAAAGGGACTCTAACATCAAGCAAACTGTGCAAGAAACCCACTGTAGGGATAAGCATTAGTTAAAAGCAATGTCTCAATTGCACCAAGTTTGCAAAACACTTTTAACAAAATTGAATGTACAAATATTGTATCTCAAGTCAGTGCATCATAATTGTATATACCCACAGAGTAGCTTCACCATTACAGATCTTTGCAGATGAGGATTTTTCTGCATCCACCTTCACACTACTTTTCTGAAAAAGAAATATGCTCTTCAAAATCATTTTTGGTTTTGAAGTTGGCTAAAAATATTTTTCAAACCATATAGGACATAGAAGTATTTGAGCTTTTATATATGGGGTACAAGTCTGTTTTAGAGCAATTTTAATTTTAAATGTTTTGAATTTTTTGAAAACAATTCAAGTGAAGTGTGGAGTAATATATTCAATTCAATTTATTCGGTCTTTGACCAGTATAAGAATATATATATGAGACACCCTTGCTATCAGCATTTAGATTCTGCAAAGAATTTGGCTTTGAAATATGGCAGATAGACAGCTATTGAATGTCCTGCCATGCTGCTTCATCTCCATTATGGCCATGACCCTTCAACACTAGCTGAGCCTCTAGTTTCCAACAAACTCAAAAGTGACAACAACTGAAAGTGTGGTTCCAGAAACATGGTTTGAGGATATATGAAATTGCAAGGTGAGCCAAGAATCACCCATCTCCTGAAGATCTCTGGAAGAGCAGCTCTTATGATAAGTTTCTGATAAGCCATAGAACAGCCTCAATGGACTGCACTATTCCCAGACCTCCCCTTGCCTTCAATCCCGCTGCCACCTACATGACTGAAGAATTGGAGAGTACTTTGTAGCAAGTTTGAGGTATGTGGACGAATGTGTATGAGGAGAAGAAAAGGTCCTTTTGGACAATCATATTTCTGCTCATTCAAAATTGGATTTCATCCTTTGGCTCTTACCAGTAAGAATGGCTTTATTAGATGCAATTTTGATCTTTTATTATTATTTAGGTATCTTTCATAAGTTGCTTGTACAAGGAGAATGGTGTCTCAATGTTGAAGTGGGCTTCCGCAGGAGAAACATATTTTTCAGATATGGGGATCTGGAAAATATGTTTCTCCTGCAGGAACATGCTTGAACTTTGAGAAATCATTCTCCTTGCACAAGCAACTTACAAAAGAGACCTAAATTAAAGATGAAGGCAAGGGGAATCACCTATTCCCTGTTCTATTGATGAAAGCTGATTTCTCACAAGAAGGACTTAACTAGATTCAGTAAAAAAAAAATCTTTTTTTTCCTTTATAAAAAACAAACTTCCTTGTTATATCAAACTTGTTTTTAAAATCCCCACAATTAAAATGCTGTTTGCAATGTGATATTGGGTGATGGAAAGAAATTAGTAGGCACTTGGCTGCATGGTTCTTTTGTTTCTAACTCAAGCCATTTGATCCCTTATTTTCCCTGTACTGCATGACTGCTGAAGACTAGCACATATGAAGAAAACAGGAGAAATGCAATTTGTTTTGTGCTTTACAAAACTGTACCAACAGTCTAGTGGCACTCCAAGAGTTTTAACATTTTCAGAAATTGTACAGTCATGGGGGGAGAGGGATTTTTCCAGGAAAGTTTCAAGAAAAAACTGGAAAAATTGGAAAAAATGCAATATTAGCACTCTTTACAGATTGAAAGTCACTATTACTTTAGGAACATAAAATGCATTATAATTTTGCTTGACGTGGAAGTTTAACATTTGATATATTAATAGTAAAGTTCATTCAGAAAATAATTATTAATTTGATTTTTTTTAAAAAAAAATAGAATTACATAGTCTTGAATTGTAAGAAACCTCTTTGTTTTTGCCAGTTTGAGGAATGGGCAAAAAGAAACCCAATAAAAACAGAAGAAACCATGAACATCAGTAAAACAAAGAAAATTATTTGTCTTCTCTGGTTCTCCATAGTGCCAAGAAGACATAAGGCATTAATTCCCATAATAAAAACAGAGAAAAGAAAACCAAGACCAGCAACAGCAATGATGTAGGATAGTGTGCATAGTCTTGTATGAAACTTTACGTGCTCTATAGTTTTTAAAGATAAAAATAATGTGGGGAAATAAATATATGAACATCTTGTCTTGAATAGTTTATTGATAATTTTAAAAGAAAATATTCCATAATGCATTTTTTTCAATTTTTCCAGAAAAAATGGTTTTGGAAAAACCCTGAAAAAACTTTTTTCTGAATTTATCTGGGCTTTCACATCTCTAGGTACTCTGCAAAGAAATACAAAGCTCACCCTATAACACAAAAATCATGGACACTTCTACCAGCAAGGTCAGACTTGAACTAACCCTTCAGTTTATTACATAGATCTCCTTGATTTTGTACACCCAATTTTTCTCTTGCTTGTACTGGAGAAAAGGGAACTTGAGGGGAGACAGGGATCTTTCTTTCAAGAGTCATGTGTATTGGTGCCTTGACAAGTTCTGCATCAAATGCATATGGTTTTCCAGATGAGCTAAGCACATCATTTGTTTCTAAGTCCACTGAATGAAGACTGAAGTCTGATCTGCGCCTTGAAATTTGCTTTCTAGAAGATGAGTTTTCAAGAAGCGTCTTTTTCAGTGCTTTATATCGTTCCCGAATAGAATGTAAATCCAATTTGTGCTCACTTTCTGTTAGATAATCAGGCAAATCCTTGCTATCTGGGGAGTTTTCTTCTCTTACTTCATCAAACTCGAAATCATTAACACTATTAAGACTTACAGACCCTACTTCCTCTGGAAGAGTTTCTTGAAGTATGCCAAAATGGATAGCTTCCTGGCTATCAGCACAAATGCCACCTACCATTCGGGAAGTATCCCATGACAAAGTTGTACACACTGAAGAATTCTTCTCTACATAAGGTGACAAAGTCTCTGTTGAGTTCCCTGGATCATAAGACAGCTTGCTCACATCTTTATTTACATTCCTGAGGTCTACCTCTGGATTATCAGTTACACAACAGTCTGGAACAGTACATGTCAATCCTTGCTTGAAAAATATGTCATCCAGTGGCTCAGCACGCCCTTGGTGGGTTGATAATTCATTATGACCAATAACTGTCTGCTTTAAGCTATTTGAAGACTGCATTTCTAGGAGGGGAGATTCTACTGAGTCAGACATACATGATGACATAAAGCATGCCATACTCGAATCTGACTGGTTTCCAGATGCAGGGATTGCAACCTGCGATATGTCTGTTGTTGCTTCAGTATGATGCAATTTTGCGTTTGAAGATCCTTCAGCCTGAATGGCTTTTTTCCATGAGCTTCTGATTTCTGTAACTAAAATTGAATTAGGAAAAGGTTATGTGTAACATTTTAGTCTGAAAATTCTTGGGTGCCAAATGCTTAGTCTAATACAGAGTCTGTATTTACAGTATACAATGAATTACAGACCACATGTGGGCTTCACATGGAGGTATTTGCATAGAGATTAAGGGCTAGCCTCCTGGGAATGGATATTAAAATATTGATCTGGAACATATCTATGGCATTTACAGATTGAAATGTATGGTGGCCATTACTGAAGCCTTTCTTCTGCCTTACTTGGGACAACAATCACACCTTGTTTGGCTCTTGGATGAGCCCTAACAACTAGCGTTCCACTTTCGAAATGGAAATTACACTTTGGCACATCACTCCTCTAGGCCAACACAGAAAAGTATCCCAGTACAAAACTGTCAAAATCAACTTGCTTCTGATCCCTTTTTAAGTGGTCTGTTGGAAAAGCTGCAATCAGAAGCAGAAGAGTGGCCGCTTGGTGAGACAGGTTAGCTAAACAAGGAGCCTCCAGAATAAGGGACTATCATTAGGATAGCGTCTGTTTAACAATCCTTGACCCCTTTTTTAAAAAGGGGGCTCACATATAGGAATGGTAGAGATGTTGCTGCACCAATGGATAATCACTTGCCTTACAGATGTGAAGGCAGGGGTAGGGGCATTTTCCCTCAATTTTCTACACCACAACCCCAAAAAAGGTTCACATCTCTTAAAGATTTTATTCATAATTCTACAAGAAAATATTTCATAAGCCATATTTTTCCTGTGGGGAAAGGGCAGGGAGAAATGGGGGGGGGGGGAGAAACACTTTCCCCAAACTTTGTTGTTTTGTCTCCCAAAGACTTATTTTTCAAGAATTTTTAATTGGATTAGAGAATACTTTTCTTTAGAATGATGAATCAGAAACTTGAATCTGACTGGTTTCCAGATGCAGATACTTTTAATATGCAAACATGATTATTTTATGACAAACAAAGCTATATATAACATGTTTTATATTCCTAAAGTAAAAAAGTGACTTTCAGTCTGTAAAGGGTGATAGCATTTTTTCAGTTCTCCCAAAATCTGTGTGTGTGTGAAAAAAAATGAAGAAATAGTTTATTTTCCTCAACTTTAAAACTTCTGGAAATGTTACATCTCTGTACTTGCCACAATCTCCAAGCTATGGAGTACTAGTAAGAAAAGAAAAGGATTTTTTTTTTTTTTTGCATATTTCAGAATTCAAGAATGGAGCAGTCACCAGCTGCCCAAAACACTGTACTGTTTGGCAGCAGGTCTCTGATGTAATGCCCATTTCACCTGATTCGTCAAGCAACTCACTTTTTGTAATATGGATCTATCAGACAAGAGAACTGGAGCCTCAAAAACTTAACACTAATTTTGACATGGTTTTTACCTATACAACTAACGGCTATAGTTATACTGACTTACTCACTCAGATACTTACTCAGATTTTCTGGAGTCCGTGGAATCTGTTTCCTCGTTAAGAAAGGATCTGAGATTAAGGTGCCAACCAGGTCCTCCAAATCCTTTCCGTTTCCTCCAGCATTCTGTGGTGATTCCGATACTACCACATCTGCTACCTATAAGAATATACAAATTCCAAATTTTAAAAGAAACACATAATGGAGTTTCAGTCAAGTTCTAAACCCATGTTTTTCTACAACGCATTTCAAAGAAGCTTTATGAAAACCTGGAACAAAAAATCACCACTCATTTAGTCCTGCCAAGCTAAAGCAGCTTTTTAAAAAAATAATTCAGTCACTCAAGTTGCAACCAGTTTTTCAAACTGCTAGTTGACCTAGTGCCCTCCTCAACTCAGGCCTTCCAGTTCTGAAACTAAGTAGGGTTCAGCATTTTTTCACCTGCTGGAATTTTTGTACTACAAGGATAACAGACCATGAGATGAGCCAGAGTATTGTAGCTAAGGATTCTGAAGCCAAAATACACAGAATATAAAATTCATGAGTAACAGATGAGAGCGCCATGTGAGGAAACCTAGCAGCTTAAGAAGAATTATATTGCTGCCAATGCTTAAGAATGGTTTGGCTGCACTTATCTCTTAACAACCACTCCATACAAATAAAATTCCTACATGGATAATATATTTGTATGGAGGAAGAAGCTGTCTCTGTACGTAAAAATCTGAATGAAAAGCACCTGCTTCTATTACTATATAGACACAGCAGAAATCCAAGGACAATCACACCCTACTACTATGTGTCCATGAAACACAGTATGTCTGTTTAGTATAACACAACTCTCATTTATATTGTTCACTCAATTTTAGACCCTTTCTCATTATTATTTATGTTTATAAGGAGTGGAAAATGAAAGTGGTGAAAAAGTAATGAGAACTAAAAATGTAGACCTATTTGCACTGTTCAATTTACTGTAGTTGACAATGTTCTACTCTGGTAACTTAAGTGCTTATTGAATTAGTACAGCCAGCAAAAACATTTCAGCTATGGTGAATTTCTAGCACCAGTTTTAGTGCACAAATATAAAACTATTTTTCACCTCTTCTGCCAGCTGTTCTTGTGCTCTCTTCAGAAGATCTTCTCTTTTAACTGAAGATGGCGTCCTTAGTACATTCGTTTGTCTTTTCTTCCCAAGTTCTGCTGGTTTACCTTTTCTCCCTGTGTATTTTAAGATTTGAAAATCAGAATGTTCTGTCTTTGTAGGAGTGTCAGCATTTGATTCCTGGGGGAGAAAAAATACAGGTTTTACATACTTTAGGACTGGTTAGAAATGGAAACTATCATACTTGTCATAACTGCAGATTAAAGCAGTACCACTAATACCACCACAGCTACCAAACTGTGCTTGTATTCCATTCATGAATGCTAAGAATTTGGGATGCTGCTATTGGAAAAACCCAGTGCAATTGAGAAATTTAATACACACTGCATTACACAGCATTTTAAGAGTAAATAACTAAAGGAACTACTTAAGTTTTGCACAGGATGGAATAACCAAAGCCATCATGCAGGGTTATATTTCTGTCAAAGTCAGATACATCACAGCTACCCCATATGGCACTCTTAGTGTGCCACCTTTGTCACCTTACTGTTCAACCTCATCTTTCAAGGTTTGAGGTTTCATGGTCTTCGAGCTATGGCTTTGTCAAATATTGTATAATTTAAAAAATTATGTCTATGTCTAGTTTTTTAAATGTAGTAAAGCCAGGTAAATTTCCTGTCTTGAATTCCTATGCCTTTGACCACAATTCACTCTTTTTAGTACTGTACCATCAGGTTTAGGTTGGAAGAGGAGAGTACAGTAGTCCCTCTGGATTCGCGAATCTGTTCTGGGGCCCCCCGTGAATTTGAAATTTAGTGAATATTCAAGTTCCCGTTGTCCCAAGTAGCACACCAGAGCCGAGAGGATAGCACACTGGAGCCGGGAGGCAGTTCGGGCTCTCCATTTTGGGATCAGCCAGGCAGCAAGGCTCCACTGCCCCTCCTGGTGGCAGGGAGGCAGGGCGTGGGAGCCTCTGGAGCCTGGAGGGATTCTTTCCCAGTGGCACTCGGAGCCTGCGGCACATCCTGCACCCCTCCGCCACAGCTAATGGGTGCGCGATACTTCCATTAGCTATAGCAGAGGGGGGCGGTGCATGCGCAGGGCCCCGAACGCCACTGGGAAAGTGAGTCCCAAAGGTGTCCGACGCATTTCCAGGCCACGGAAGCCCCCGCGTCCTGCCTCGTTGCCACCCAATGTCACCAGACTCCAGACCCTGGTGGCACTGGACCCTGGATGGCCAAGGGGGGGGGGCAGTGGTGCCTTGCTGCCTGGCTGACCCCAAAACAGGGAGCCCAGACTGCCCCCCCCCCCGCAACTTAAGGAAGGCACCCTCCCTGCACCTGAGGTAAAGGTAAGTCCAGGGTACCAAAAAAGGGGAGGGAAGGAGGGAGGGAGGTGCAGGCTTGCCATTCGTAAGTAATCAAAACTGTGAATGGCGAGTCTGCAGATACGGAGAGACAACTGTATAATCCAGTATAATCAGTTAATAAGATCTTTGCAAGCTATATTGCAATTTCAACAATGTGGCCGGTTTATGGCCTTTAATTCTGAAATGGTTAAGAACATTTTGGAGTTGTTGGGGTTTTTTTAAATGTGGAGGTGTTTTAAACAAATCTGTTGCTGGAGGTCTTTAACTGTAGCAATTAAACTGCAACAGGCATTTTTTGGACAGGAAAGAAGCTAGGCAATAAACAGGCTTAAAGAGATTTTAGGATTGCATATGGCCAATGGGCTGCATTTTCTGAACTCTTAGCACAGAGCTAATTAGTGAATGCCCTGGATAAAACCATCCAGTCTGTGATTCAGTTTCTTCAAAGTAAATAGCCATTCTGAGCAGTATATTATCCACACCATAAATTCCAAGTATAAACATGTTGATAGCTTCCTAGGAGGTAGAAGAAACTTCAGTGAAGAATCTTTCAAGTCTGTGCATGTGTACATATTCAATTTGGCTGTCTCAAAAGAACGTATTTATTCTTGAATCTACACGATCTCATCAAACAAGAACGCAAGACCACTCATAAGCAAATTAAAAAAAACTGGGTCAATTTATTACAAGGATACTCTTGCGTTCTATAGCTTTCTGTATGCCCTTCAGCTTTTCTTCAAAAACAGTAGAAATACAGATATACTAGAGATGGGCTACCTTTTCAAATGTCTTCCTGTTTTCAGATTCCTTAGCAAGGTTGGAAAACATGATATTCCTAGGGGAAAAAAACACTGAGTATTATCAAAAATGATGAAGTTGTGTAATTTTTTCTCCTCAGCTGCTAGAAGTTGTGTGCCCCGTATCTGTCCGTTACGATTTCCCTCAATTCGTCCCGGTCATCAGAAGGCAGCTTTGTTATAGGGAGAGCTTGCGACAAGTAGAGTATGTTTTTTCTCTATTTGAGTATCAGCCTCCCAGATGTATAAAAATTGTGAATTGTGTGGATCTCAAGATGTTGTTTACTGCAATATTCAGTGGCTGTAGCCAGCACAGACAATCATTAGGAATGCTGGAAGCTGTAGTCCAACATCCGGAAGGCCACACAATTCTCACTTCCAGATTACAGCAACAGGTATACATTTAAATGTGAACATATTTTATCTTGTATTTCACAAGAAATAGCCTATAAGAAATTGCACAATGGTAAAGATAAAGTTTCCCTTGACAAGATTGTCTAGTCGTATCCAACTGTAGGGGGCAGTGCTCATCTTCGTTACTAAGCCAAGGGAGCCAACATTGTCAAAGATGACCCCATGGTCATGTAGCCAGCATGACTGCATGGAATGCTGTTACTATCTACTTGCACTTTTTACATGCTTTCGAACTGCTAGGTTGGCAGAACCTGAGAATAATGACGGGAGCTCACCCCGTCGTGCAGCATTTGGGTCTCGAACTGCCGACCTTGCAATTGTCAGTCTGAATATTAACCGATGATAGTAAAGACCACAAAAGGTGCTGGAGTCAAAAAACTAAGTTTTGCCCTATTGGAAGCAACTATTGACTATAGGTTAGGATTTTAACTGATTTTAATCACTTCCAGTCACAAGAGAAGAAATCCACATATACAGCTGGCTAAATAATCAGCTGGATATGTGGTTCAAAAGACTTCAAAAACAGGAACTTTATATAGAACTGCATTTACAAGGTACAAATTGGTGGTAGAATGACATTTGCTAGAGATGCTTCCTAGACCTGAAACGAGAAGCATGAGTGATCCCTTCCATGAAGCTAACTTCTAAGTACAGAAGAAGTAAAACAAAATCATTTTACCTCTCCTCTTGCTCCCAATGAGTGCCTCCAAGGTACAAAGAAATGATGGAAGTGACAGACAAGGGAGCAAATACCCAATTAATTGTTAGGCTGTACTAAAGAGTTCAAACTTAGATTTAAATTAGCACCTCCAGTCACATTTCCTTAAGATCAAGGAAGGACAACTGAGGGGCAACTAGGAGCCGCTTTTTGGACTGGTCATAAGCTTGTAGGCCACCAATTTCAGCTCAAGTTTTTTTGTGGTCTTTTAAATACCCAAAAGTCCTTACATTTATTTTAACAAATTCATTATAAAAGATATTAAATATTTAAAATGAACAGATGATAATTTGATTCACTTAGGTTTAGAGATCACAATTAATAGGACACTGACAGAGCGACACTAACACACCAGCAGCATATGGCGTGAATTCCTGGCAAAACCCATTTCCACTGCAAATAAAAAACTGGCTTTGCATTTAATTATAGCTTTCCAAAAATTATTTAATTAACTGTATTGATCAATTACTGTGTCAGTGCATTTAGTGGTTTACCATGGAACAGATTTTCATAGTTTTTTAAAACTTCGTTTTTCAGGCAGTACTGACATGATGCAAAAAAGGATTTGGGTGCTTTGTCCACTTTGCCCTAGACAATCAAATGGCTAGAAGTATAAATACCGTATTTTCCGGCGTATAAGACGACTGGGCGTAT
>CM034703.1:102860776-102886312 GCA_020142125.1 Phrynosoma platyrhinos
GCTTTTCCTGCTTAGAAAGTCGTCTAATACGAAGGAAAATACGGTACAAGAACCTGTACAGTGTTACAACAGTCCATCTTTTCCAATGTATGCCCCTCCATTTTGCATAGATCAAATGTGCAACATAAGAATATGCATAAGTCATACCTCTCCGCAGTTACCACAGTTGAACAATCCTGACATCCTGATGCTTTATCAGCTCCCTTAAATTGATCTACTTGAAGATTATTTTTGGTTAATTCTAAAACAAATTTTTAAAAATGAGAATCACAATTTAGCCTCCTGGTTAACTAAATATTATTTCTATAAGAGACAAGGTGTCTTTTATTATGCAAAGGAGTGAATGCCCCCATTTGATTCAAACTGCATACATAAAGCTTCAACTGTTATATGTATATTAGCAACCTGCCTTCCAAATTATGGGAATACCTGAAGTCTACAGGAAGTCACGTTTGCCATTTACAATTAGGAATAAATACAAACATTGGAAAAAGGACAAAGAATCAGTCTAGTCCAGGGGTAGGCAACCTTTCCCCTTTAAGGGCCGAGGGACTTCAGCTCCCAGAAGCCTCAGCCATGTTGGCCAATAGTCCCATGTTGGCCAATAGCTCCTGGGATTCTGGGAGCTGAAGTCCCTCGGCCCTTAAAGGGGAAAGGTTGCCTACCCCCAGTCTAGTCAGTTGATAAGGCAGGCAACTATGGATGGCCCAAGGCTAATTTCTACCCTGCTGTTGTATGCATTTTATCCACTGCAATGTTTTTCAGACTTAAGACAACTTTTCAGATTCTGAAATATATACAAAAACTATCCATGCCAGACATCAGGTCATGGATTTATCCTAGCTTCTTCCAAAAAAATTCCCCAGTATGGATGAAATAGAGAACTACATTTATTGGAATACTTCCAGATTTGACTAGTTACATCAGTGGGTGATACACACACACACACCCCGGAGGTGGTGGAAAGATCCAGGGGATAGCGAGGGGGAAAGGGGGCAGCAGGAGGCCTTCAGTCAAAACTACTGGCGTTCAAGAAAGATAAGGGAAACCAGTGGCCTTTAGGACCATGCTGGAGATGAGGGTTGCATGAAGCTTCTTTTCAGGGTCACTTAAAACCACCATGCAACCTCACTGATTGCTTCATGTGGTAGTGGTCCCCCACTCTTTGCCTGCCCATGCAACCTCACTCCCTTAGCTAATAGTGGTGGTGGTTGGAAAACTCTTGCAAGGCTTTGGTACAGACCACTGCTTCTGTGGCTTGGAGTAGTGCCATTTTTTGACAGACTGACTGACTGCAGCAAGGAGCTCATGGTGGCAGGGGAGAAATGAGAGCAAAAGGAAGCTTTCAAATTTGGGATTCTGCTTCAGCTTTGTGAGCTATGCTAATGCTCCTGTTTTCTTTCATCAAACAGGCTGAAAGAAGAGGTAGCAGAAGAAACAATGTTTTGCGGGGGGGGCAATTGAAGCTATGTGGGGAAAGCACTCTAGGGAAGGAGGGGAAGGAATATTCAGGGTCAATTATTCAAAAGAAATCATCTTGGAACAACTCCTTCAGTTAAAATATCTCCTTTCCCTTGCCTATACCAGTCTTGTCCAGAGCATGTGGCCTCTGTGAACACCACACACACACACACACACACACACACACCAGCTGCACTCCTCTTTGCCCTGACGAAGGACTGAGAGTCCTTCTTTACCAGGGAGAAGCTTCTCCCTTTGAACCCAGTCACCTTGGGAGCAGCAACCAAGAGACTTCTCACATGCACTGGTCCTTGCTGCAAGGCCAGCATGGGTGAGAAGCTTCTTGGTCAATTTCAGCCAGCCTCATGGTTGCTGCTCCCAGGGTGACTGGGTGCAAAGGGAGCAGCGACCCAGATTGGTTGTTTTGAATTTGCAGTAGAACAGTAGACCTGATATCAAGAAATACAACCCGGGGGGGGGGGAGGCACTAGGGTTTTTACCCAAGGGAAAAGGGGGCAGTAGCCTGAAAAAATTTGGTGACCACTGGGTTACATGTATGAGAGAAGCAGCAAAAGGACAATGTGAGCAGCAGTAAGAATAATTTCCTCTCCTAATTAATAAAAACAGCCTAGCCACTGAAGAGATCAGGTAATTGGGGTGAGAGAAAACTGCCTAAAAGTTTATATGAATGTTATACAGTGGGCCCTCAGTATCCATGGGGGATCCATTCTGGATTATCCCGCAGATGCCAAAATCCACGGATGCTGAAGTCCCATTGAATTCAATGGTGACACAGCCACGCAGCCACACCACCACCACCAAGACAATGGCATTTGCTGCTCCTGGCTCAGTCGCTCCTCTTCCCTCAGCTGCCCTTTCTGAAGCCAGCCAGAGCCCGAGGAAGAGGAAGAGGAGGAAGTTAAAGCTCCCGCTGCCACTGCTGCTGCCTCACTATGGGGAGCCAGGCACCCTCCTTCCTTTTCCCCCCACCTGGAGCTGGATGGCTGTCCCTGGAGCCCCTTGCGGCCAGAGGCCCTCACCCTCGGGTGGAACCCTCCTGCTGAGCCCCTCTTTTCCCTCCCCGTCCCGGCCATGGGGTACCAGGGCTAGATGGCCAGCCCTTGTGGCAGTGGGCAAGATGTGCGCCTCACGCTGCCACTTCCTCCTCTTCCCACCTCACCTTCCTCTTCCTCCCGCCACTTAAAGCCTTCGTCCTCTGCCCCCCTCTCCTGTGATGATATCATGGGTGGCTCCCATGATATTTTATTGCTTCCTAAATTAGTGTTATGTCTCTTTCGTCAATCATTTACCTACACATGCACTATTAAGCTTATGAAAATGAAGCAGTTTACTTGTTTTTCAAAGCATCTATTGTCAAGACCATGTGGCACTCTGGTCTAGAAAATGACATGGATGTGGCCACTGAGAGGAACTGGAGCAATAGTAACAGGGTTATTACAGTTCAAGTGACAGGTGCATGAGTCAGCATTTGGAAAGCTGTGCATCATGGGAAGCCTGATGCAACATGCACAGTAGATGGGACAAGCCAGGTATGCATCATGGGAGGACTGATGCAACAGGACTGATGCAACAGGCACTGGGGATGAAACCAGCCAGAAGACCCCCTATATATGAAAGAGAGACAGAATCTCCGTTGTTGGTTAATTGTGGTTGGTGGTTGGCGAAGCACTTTGTTACTCTGTATAGCTGTGAGTATTCAAGACAGACGTCTGGTACTCTGTGTATCTTTGTAAATATTTGCAACAAAGATTAAAGCCCTCTCTTGAGAGAAGCCTCGCTGTGAAGCTATTCCTTTCTCCAAGCTGAAAGCAACAGCTGTGTGTGGGAGTTTTCCTGTGCTTCTCGAGCAGACTTCACAGAAGACCAGCTTCTGGACATTCCTGCCTACATGCATCTACTCTGCATGTGTGTATGCTAGATCCACGCTGTCTGCATACCCCAACATCTATATAAATTTATACACAGCTTTTATTTTTGAAAAGTTTTCATTTCATCCTAGAACCTAAACATTCTTATTTCTGATAAGTAGCTACTGGAGTAAGATACTCCTTCCTGAACAGTTCACTCCCACAGCCATGTCCCTGAGACATTAATTCAACTTAAAGAAACAACTAAAGCCCTTAGATCAGGCAACTGAAAAGGTTACTCTGAAAGCTTACCTGGAATTGATGCAGGATACTGGCAAAAAACACTGCTTTTATAAGCTTCCTCTGTAGCGGGGGTAAAAGAAAGGGGTGACATAGCTGGTAATAAATCAAGTGCCTAAGAGAAGGAGGAAGAGGAGGAGGAAAACCAGTATTACATTTAAGCATGTTTTGACAGCCAAACATCTAGACTAACTAAGACATTTCTATATCAGTCTATTTTAAAATCTAAAAATGTTGCCTTCAAGGTTTACTGGACAAAGTTTCAGTAGTAAGAAGGTGAGGAGGAGGAAAACAAAGAGATTTTGAAGGTAACTGTGGTGCCCATAAATATAACTATTTAAAATGGTTCAAATGCATGGCATTATCCATCATAAAAATACTTAAGGGTTCTACTGTCATATCCAGAAGTGTAAGGGTCTATCATTATAAGGGATATGAGGGAATGGGGATAAATGATATGGTGAAATAGCTCTATGGGGAAATAAAGAGAAATCGAAAAGGGAGGGGGGTGGTAATCCGAATGAAATAGAAACGGGGACCAGATGGGCAATGGCCAGAGAAGGTGGCAGTTTATGGCTTTGTTTACTTCCTAAGGAAAGATTTTGATGCTCAGCAAGACAACAAAGCGGCAAGTTTAAAGAGACCTTTGATGTAGTTGAAAGTGTGCAGACCACAGGCTGGGAAAAGGAGGGGCTGGAAGAGAACCCTTACAGGCTGGATGGTTTTGGGGGGAAATCAGATTAACACTACCAAGTCTCTGGTGAACTTCTGTCCAGAAATCCAAATAAATTTTTAGTTAATCTACACTATCATGCTGTCTTGGTTTCTGAGATCTGGGTCTGTTAAACATGACACATAACAATATACTATTTAGAATTGCATTTAGCTTAATAATTAGTAAAATGAAGAAAGGTGTTTCTGTTGTGATTTTTATAGGCCAATTTCTTTCCATTGCATATGACAAACCCTTTTGAAGATTATATATTTCTTGTTGAGTACACACACTGATATTTTTCTGCTCTGCAAATACTTACAGGGTTTGGATCTTTAATTAAATCAAAAGGTGACTGGCCAAGACAGGCTTTCCATTTCAAATCCCATTCCTGTTGTTTTTCAGTAATTGATTGGTTTATTGATATATGGTCCTCATGTTTTAATTTTAGCCTGTAAGAATATTAATATCCAAGATGTTTACTGGGTGATGTTCATTAACTTTGTTCAAGCAAATGCAAATTTCACAAAGAACAGGTTTTCCAGCAACTTCAAATGCAAGCATTTTGTTATGAAAATACAGTAGCTGTCAAAGTGGTTTTTCCCCCCGTACATTAGTTAATTTAATTGTGATTCATAAAGCAAAAAGAAATTGCAAAAGCACAACATGCAAGTTTCACTTACTCAAATTTAAAATTGCAGAAGTATTCAAGATCAGGATATTTTTTTTAATTTCTCAAACAGTTATCCAGTTACTACATTATCTGGCAATTATACAAAAGACATGAATAAATCTAATCACCCGTAACCAATTAAAAAATGCAAGCCTAGATTAATGATAGGACTGAGCAAATAGTCCTAGCTATGCTTCAGTGTGGATGCTATGGATATCAGCTTGTTTAAAATTTAATTCAGCCACCAAAACACACAAAAAATGGTCATTTGTGGCTCAGATGTAACAATGAAATAGGAACAAGTAACAGTTCACACGCACCTTCTTCCCTTCCATTCGACATACCTTACAGAGCTTGTTAAACCAATTTCTGTTACCTCTGAAGTAGAAAAATCTGGTTTAAGTAATCTCTGCAAACCAAAATTGATCCTGGTTTGAAGGGACTATTCAAACCATAATTTTCTGCTTTTGAAGTCATGGGGACACTGTAGTTTAACAAACTTTAGAAATAATGAATTAAGGGCCTTTGCAGACTGCCAGAAATAGTGCACATTAAATTGAGGCACTGCCCTGGCTCAGTGCTAGGGAATCATGGGAATTGTAATTTTTTCTGAGATATTGAGCCTTTTCTGTCAGAGAGCTCTGGTGCCACAATAAATTACAGTTCCCATGATTCCCTAGCACTGAGCCAGGGCAGTGCCTCAATTTAATGTGCACTATTTCTGGCAGTCTGCAAAGGCCCTAAGCTGTGCATTCTAAGGCTCAGTCCAGGCCATAATTTAAGCAAATTAAGATTGTTACATATGAAATGAATAAATAAATCTACACTCAGATTTTGTCTGTTTGTCTGGAAAAAACAGTGCCCACAGAGCTCAATATGAATGCCAGATATCCATGCTCACCTCAGTGACTTTAGTCCCAGAAAAGTCTCATTCTGGAATTTGGTCTTCCCTTCAAAATACTGAAGATCCAATTTTAGCGCATTCTTATCAGTGTGTCCACGCTCATAAATCAGCATTTCCAAGGCTCTGATTAGTAACTGGATGACTGTTAAAATGTTTAGTTTTCCTTCTTCATATACATTCCCCACAGGCAACTTTAAACATTAAAAACAAGAAAGAGTTTAGTACATAAATATGCTGTCATAAGACACAGTCACTATTCAACAGTAGAAAAGGAATAGTGCATAATGCAACACAAATGGAGGAGGAAACAGTGATTAGTTATATTTAATAAAGATACAGCAAGAATGGCTGTGGTCTTAAATCTATGGCAATTAAGTTTCTTACTTTATTTCTTCTTCCATAATCTGACAATTTATTACTACTGTAGAATATGCCTATACAGCTTCTCCCACTAGATCACTACCAAATCTACCATCTGCCATGCATAGGTTAAAAAAAATCTTCCTGAAACTGGAATATGCTGGACAAAGTAGGTCACACAGGACAAGTAATTCCAAATATATGTGGAAAATATCTATTTTGCCTTCACTTTAGAGAGATAATGTTATCTGTCCTCTACTCCCCAATCCTTCCTAATAATTATGGGCTATTCATCCTAATAAGAATTCACAGTTCATTATTGGATAGGATGACCAGTAGAATTTCTTTTTTGTGCTTGATTTAGCAGTTCAACACTTGTGAAGACATAATTTGAATCAAAGGAAAGAGCTTCTACAGGACACTGTGCCTCATAAAAACATTTCCCCTTATCTACAGCAATGCCTCTTAACATCTACAGCAACTTTTATAGTTAATTAAAATTAACTAAAATTTCTAGGCTCATACATGGGTATATATAGTATAAAAAAAGTTACTGTAAAATTATACAGAATTGAAAACTTTAAAAAATCATTAGAAGACAGGATACAAAAAAAATCCCGATGAGCCTTTTCTTAACTTAAAAGTTAAAGTTTTTTATAAAAAACTTGAGTACAATAGACCCACTCTGAGAATGTCTGAGGTTTCTGCAGTCTCGTTTCTATTACAGAATGTGAGAATCTAAGCCACAACCAGCAGTCATCCTAGAATCATCTCACATTCCAAACTCTATCCACATATCCTACCCATGCATGCCGTGGCACTCGTGGTGTCCATTGTATTCTTTCCCCTCTTCACATTCTCTTGTCTGTCCCCGTAACACCCCAGACATCTCCCTCAGTCACCAATGTTACAGCTTCTTCCCGATAGGGTCAAACCCAATCCATCTTGATCCTCCCAGAAGAAGATAAGGAAGGAGGTGGAGTGTATGAAAGCAAAAACTGTCACCAACATTAAAAAAAAAGGCGAAGCCTGACATCTGAATTCAATTCAGAATTCAGCCACAGCTGAATTCAATTCATTCTCTTGTCTAGTCACAGCAGGAAAATCTTGGCTTTTCTTTCTCTAATCTAAGCTCAGTAACCAATGGACATCCAATACCACATAGCAAAGCAAATGAAACATGTCAGAAACATAAAATGCAGTGTCTAAAAAGCAGAAAATTACCTTGTGTATTTCTTTTTCAACTTTTTCAAGCAGAGGTCTTGGAATGCTGATAGCAACACTTGTGCCATCTAATACATACTGGTCAACATGACCTTTAACAACTGAATCCACAACTTCTCTTTCTTTTTGCAGCAGTTTAAGTGCTTCCATTATGAGTTCCCATAAACAACGTACCTTGGGGCATTGCAGAGGAGGAAAAGGAAAGGGGAAAAACAGCTTGAAAAGCCAAAATAACAAAAAAACAACAAAATGGAAATATATAACAGCAAATATATGGACAAATATTCTTACCTTTTCAATTCTCGGTGTGATGTTACTTTGATTTTGAGGAGCAGCTTTTCCTATTCTACCCAAGAAAAAAAAAGAAACAGTTTTCATCGATAGTAGGAGTAATATTTCTTAGTTAAATCTTAACGTATATGAATTGAAGCCTTCAGCATGACAAAGCACAAAATTACATAAATAAATAAATATTACATAAATATCTAAAACTTCTTTGTTCCATAATTTATCATACCCATGAAGCATAATGCTGCACAACAAATGCATTAAAAAAAACAGCTTAGAGGAAAAACACCCTGGACACAAATGTAAGCAAGTTAACATGATACACATACTTTTGGAGCTGTTTGTCCAGATCTCCATTTTCAAATCGTAAATCTCTTATTCGTTTACTGAAAAGCCTGTAAACAAAAAAATAAAACTCAAAATCCACAGTTATGAGATTAATGCAAGCTAACTAGATAAACCCCTGCTAGTTAGAGGAAACCATGGGGGGAAAACATGGGATGGGGGGAGTTGTAAACCATGGAAATGTGGGGGGAGGGTGACTATGTGGAATTAGCATCTTTTCAAGATTGAAAGGCACTTTGTTACTTCAGGAACATGAGATATATACAGTAGACTACAACTATATAATTTTATTTGTCCACTCTATGAATGATTTTTTTTTAATTTTTGTTAGAAATTGAACTATAAGGTCTTGAACTGCAAGGACCTCTTTGTTTAGCCACTTTATAAAGAGCAGGCAAAATTAATAAAAACAGAAAAAACCATCAACAATAGCGAAGCTTAGAAAATTATTCTGCCTCCTTTAGTCTTCCATTATGTTAAGCAGACACCAGTCATCTCATAAACAGAAGTGACAGATATGAGACCAGGAATTGCAATGACCTCATGAGCAATTGGCTATGCAGAAGCTGTCTGTCAAGAGGATGGTGAAATATTTGACTGCTGACCAGAAACAAAATCAAGTAGATACTTCCAAACTGATTTTGCAGTATTTGGAGCAATCTAGTGGTAATTTTTTGAAACAACTGATTAACGTTGATGAGACATATTTGTATCACTACGCTCCAGAGACCAAGCAACAGTCCTTGCAGTGGTACCACTCGGGTTCTCCACAGCCAAAGAAATTCAAGACTCAATGGTCAACAGAAAAAGTCACAACCCCTTTTGGGGGGGGATAAGGAAGGTATTCTGATGACTATCTTCAGAAGGGCCAAACAGTTAATGCAGAATACTACTCTGTGCCAATTAAAGGAGGCACTGAATGAAAAACAGCAAAGGAAACTGTGAAAAAATGTTCTTTTTGCAGGACAATGCACCTACTGACAGGGCTGCAAAATAACAGATGTTTTAAAGAATTTAGGGTTTCAGTGCACAGACCATCCACCTTACTCACTAGATCTTACTCCACCTGAACTTTAAAAGAGTTTGAAAAGGAAGGAAATTTTCAAATGATTTAGAGGTGACAGTCACAGCAGAACAGTGTTTCAGAGACCAGACACGAAATTATTTTGGGAAAGGGTTAAAGAAACTTCAGAAACAATGTGCTAAATGCATCAAACCTAATGGTGAATATGCAGAATAGCATGTAAGTTTCATGGCTCTACATCATTCTTTTCTTGGTCAGGCAGAAAACTTTTCAGCAGCCCCTCATACATAAAAACATAATATCCAATAATAACAAACAGTGACAATCTAAAATCTACAAATCATATTCATTTATAAAAACTGGGCTTACTGGGCTTTTTTCTGAAGTTCTTGAATGAGAAAGTCTTCTTTCTGTAGACTTTGTAAAAATCGATTGTAAGACACACGGTATTTTGCAACTGCTATACTCAAGTCTGGTGATTTTGAGCTCACAGCTTCTGGACAAGGTATACCAATATCTAAACAAAAATGGAAAAAGTTATGCTGTGTCTCTTTTGTACTTGGGACCATTCCTCTAAATTTATTATAAGCAACTGGACCTCTTGAAGCAACCACTCAAGGATCCCTGTACAGAGCTATATACATGCAATCTACCATGTATACAAGAATACGTGGGCTTCAGTATTACTTGTTTTTCTATCCCATGCTTCAGCAAAATTTCCAGTGCTTTCATTAAACATAGCATAGAGAACAGCCAGAAGACTAGTGTTTTATAAAACTTTATCACGGGGTCTGCAAGAGTCAACAATGGCAGGAATGGTACAAAAAATGCCACAACAGACAGCTTGTTCATCACTGATGAACTTCTACAACAGTCTGGAGCCACAAGAGAATGATGGATGTACTCTACAATATATTCTGGTTTGATAGGCCTCATAGGCACATTTCAGGATCTTCTACAACATGCAGGCATTCTGCAACAGGTAGATTATGCAGGAAAGGATGGCACTGTTGTTGTTGTGTGACTTAAAATCGGTTCCAACTTATGCTTCTAAGGTGAATCTATCATAGGGATTTCTAGGCAAGATTTGTTCAGAGGGGATTTGCCTTTGCCTCTCTCTGATACTGAGAGAGCGTGATTGCCTAAAGTCACCCAGTGGGTTTCCATGGTTAAGCAAGGATTTGAACCCTGGTCCCCAGAGTCTAACGTTCAAATCACTACATCATGCTGGCTCACTTGATGGCATAAACTTCCCCAAATGAGATCAGGTGTCATCCTCAAAGAGAAAACATTTTAAGAATTACATCCTGCTCCAACACTACTGTTTACCTGCAAAATCTGCTTTAATATGATGCATTATGACATATCTTGAGAAATGGAACATTAGGTGAATGAACTTGGGACCACCAGGAGAAAGGAACAATGATGCCACAACTGGAGGGAAGTTTTTTCCACATTCATCCTAGGGAATTAAAAGGATTAAGAAGAATGCATTTGAAAAAGTGAATTGCAGCCTACAATACAATCTTTTATTTTATGTTTTAGCTACTACCTTATACTCATTGCAAGCAGAACTGTGCCAAATAGCTTTTGTTTCCCTCTCAGAATTCACCATAGCAAGTCTTGCCACTACCTGAGGCTAGTACAGAATGAAGCAGCCATTCTGATTCAATAGCAAACATAATACCTCTTTTCTCCTGTGCCACACAAGTGACTTTTCACATTATATGCACAGTCACAGCAAGGACAAACACTAGAACAACAAATCCTGTTATGCTGGATCTCAGGTATCATGGCAGAATCAGTTTCATCCTCATACTAGCACTGGTTGTCTTAATTTCAGCTGCACATCCTCAGACAGGAATGGGCAACTGTGCCTCTCCAGACTTCTCACGCTTGGCTGTTCTAGTCCAGGCTGATGGGAGCTTCAGTCTAACAATATCTGTCCACTTTTGCTAAGCACAGGATTATGTTCATGGTATATAAAGGATATCAATTTGAATCTGAAAAACAGGAATCTTAAGAGATATACTAATTTTCTGGTCCTAGACTTACAAAATTTTAGAGTTGGAAGAGACCACAAGGGCCACTCAGTCCACCCCCTGCCATGCAGGAATACACAATCAAAGCACTCCCAACAGATGGCTCTCCAGCCATCTGCTTTAAAAACTTCCAAAGGAGGAGACTCCACCACACTACAAGGCAGCATATTCCACTGTTTTAACAGCTCTTACCAGTGGAATATGCTGCCCTGAAGTGCGGTAGAGTCTCCTCCTAAATACAAAAAACTTCATTGACTGTTACTTTTGATGGTGCTAAGGCAAGCTTTCCACTTTAAGTGAATCAAAGAGAAGAATCAAATGAGCAAATAACTAAAAAAGTGGGGAACACTGTGGCCTTCCTTTTAAGATGTTTCCTTCTTCTGAATGCTTCTTAGATGTCATTTTGGATTATTTCCCCAGCTGAAGAAAAAACCTTCAAAAGCTGAAAAAGTACTGACAGAACAATCTAAAAACTGTCTCCACTTTTATGACACAAACTTTGAAAATAAATTTCATAGACCAACACAGGCATACCCTGACAAATATTAGATAAATAGATGGACATCAATTCATTCCTACTAATACTTACTGAAATTCTTCTCAGCCATTCATAACACTGCTTCCGAAATTCAGAATCTGCCTTTTTATCTGTAGGAGGAAAACAAAATCTTTCCATTCCAAAGGAAAGGAAAGAGACAAATTTCAAAATATGCTCAAGAAGCCAAGTATCTGCCTTGCCATAACACAAAAGGTTTTTGGTGTTACCTGGAAACACTAGCAAGATATTTTGTTTCCTGCAGAACCTAAGCGGGCAATAGGGTCCCTCCAAATATTTTTGTACTACAACTCTCATAATTCCCACCACCACTAGATAGATACACTGATATAGAATCATTTAAGAAATGCCTCATCCCATCCATAGTAGAGTTATACATACAAAGATGTAGTGCATTCTCAGACTGGTTTCAATAGTACAAATTCAAAATGGCACAATGTCGGCTTTGAAGATGGAAAGTGTCAAGTTATGATTACTGCAGTGTGGATTACAAGGAATTGTCACTGTCACTGTCCCTGAAGATCCCCAAAAACTTCAGTTCTTCTGAAATAATGTGGTAAGGATTTAAATGAGACTCTCTACCTTGTGTGTACATGGATCCTATTTTACAACACCTATACTGGTTTTCAGTTCATTTCAGAACAATGAAAGGCTTTATTACCTTTAAAATCCTAAATGAATTGGGGCCCAAGCTCCTAATAGATCTTCAAATCACAACAGCCTGCCCACTCTTTAATATTATGGAGAGGGTTCTTTCCACATCTTGTCAGTAGCAAAAGCTCTATTATGCAATGCTCTGAAACAGAAAGTCACTTTCACCCACTTTGGGGGGTTGTTGCAAACTGCCAGAAATAGTGCAAATTGAGTCCACTTTTAGGGTTAGGGTTAGGGAATCATGGGGACTGTAGTTTATTGTGGCACCAGAGCTCTCTGACAGAGAAGGCTAAACGTCCCAGAAAAAAGCAATTCCTATGATTCCCTAGCACTAACCCTAACCCTAAAAGTGGACTCAATTTGCACTATTTCTGGCAGTCTGCAACCCCTTTCTTAACCTTCATCTTTTTTTCCAATAAGCATCTGATCTACCAAGATTTTGAATTTATCAATCTTTTGTTTTAAGCTGTATTTATCAGCTATACCAACTCTTTGTTATTATGCAATCCTCTAATACACAACATTTGAGTGGCACTGAACTCAGTGAAGTTACTTCTGAGCAGAAATGCACAAGAACACACTGCTAGTTGTTTTAACATGGTTTATATATAGATTTTGAAAGTTATTTTTAATTTGTTATTAGTCATGGTAAGCTTTGTACAACAATAGGTTCTTATGTTCCCAAGGAGCACAAGATCCTCAAGGAGTGTCTCAACCCATATGAGCCTAGCTACTCTTTTTCAAATATTCAGTGTTTATAAAAGTGAGGAACTGCTATTCATGTGTAGCTATGTTCTTCAAAGAAGGGCATTTCAGTAACGCTATATTTTTCAAGTACAGAGACATAAACACATCCTTACAAAGACATCAAAAGGAAGCACAAGTTCTTTGCCTTACAAGTCAGTGCTCCCACACCTTGTGACTCTTAAACATTGGGCCTTGGCAAACGGAGGCCCCAGAGACGACGCCGGACGGAGCGCCGCGGGACCGCAGCCTCCGCACCCCGGCGCTCCTGCGGCGTCCCTGGAAAGAGCGCTAAATCAGCGCTCCTTCCATAAGACAGGGAAAGTGCACCCTAAAAGCATAGGGCGCACTTTCCCTGCCTTTTCCGCCGCAGTGCGTGCGGTCGCTGCGGCGGGAGGTTGCCCCCGGAGCGCCGGCCGTGCGGAGGGCCGGCAGCTCCGAGGGCAACCTCAGGAAGAGGAAGGAGAGCCGCGCGTGCGGCTGCTCCTCCTCTTCCTGGCCTCGGAGACGGCTCAATAAGCCGTCTGCCGAGGCCCATTGTCTACAAAGAAAAGACTTGAAACTGAATAGCCTGAGCATGGTGTAAAGAAGCCCCTTATTTCTCTCTCAATCTCTACAAAAACATAATTTAAATTCTCAAGAAATAAAAACAGGGGAATGGAAAAGAACGATCTTTATACTTTTTCTTGAACCTGCTGTAAACATCCCAACAATCCCCACATTTAATCTGCATTATCTCCTCACTGGGATGGGGGGACACAGAAAAGTGATTTCTCATCCAACGAGAGTAGATCACTATTATGCATGACTTACCTACATATCACACTATTTCTTTTGAACCAGGAACAGTCCCACAAACCTTCTGTAGTAGTAAGCTCTGAGCACTCCTAGTAGCGACGAATTGCAAATCTACTATTTTTCTCAAGAAGTCACCACTGACACTTGATAGCTCCTTTAATGGTGAGCCTGGAATATTCATGGCTTCCCCACTCCTGTCTCTTAGACGTAAGGGTTGAGGGTCCCTGTCACATGTCAGCTAATTCTAGGACTTTGTCTGGGGTCCCAGTATCAACTTCAGGCCATCCTAGTGCCCCCCTCATGATGGTGGGTAAATCAGAAAGGCTGAGTCAACATCAATCCTCCACTTAAATATTCTCAAGTCCTGAAATTTCAGGATATTTATATGGGCTCTTTTGGTACTCTTTTGGGCAATCTATTGGAATTTCAGGAGATTTATATGGGAAATGAGCAGATTCTTTTGGTACTCTTTTGGGCCATCTATTATCACACAGATACACAGATACATTCTTCTTAGGAAGAAAACAAACATGGCAATGTCTGGGCTCTTAGCTTCAGTATTACATTACATTATAGGTAAGGCATCATTCAAATCATTACACTGCAGGATATGACTATTAGAATATTACACTTTCATAAGGACTCTCATAAGGCTTGGATCATGATGCATCTTTTTTGACAGGCTTGGTAATAATTACCACATGTAAGAACATCATCCTTCTAAACCATTTAAAATAGTCTTTTATAAACATCATCATCAAGTTCTTCCATCATTTCATAATTTCCTATAGTTTCCCGTTATACAGATCCTCCCATTATACAGATCTGACTTAAAGGCTTTTAGATGTACAGAATTCTGTTCCTCATATCATATTCATAATCTTCCTAACAATGCAATCACATTTGTTGAGGAATTACACATCTCTAAAGAGGCATCTATGACTACACAGACATTCAAGGGATAATCCTCTTGTTAAATTTTAACAGCATCCATTACAACATTATTATTATAACAACCAGGCTATATATCTCTAGCCATACCAGCATAAAGCAGCATTTTGGGCAGCATGTCAGGGCTATCAGGAGCATCTTCTTTGTTGGAGGCATTCTGAAAGGAGCCTAATAAGAGCTGTTACTTGGTTTCTTTTCTCTCCTTACACCCCAGCAGCTTGCCACTGGACCAATCAAAATGGCATCATTCCAGACGAGTTCACTACCTGTGCTTCATGTCTCTTACCTCCAACTCTGCCTGGAGGTCAGCAGAAGTTGTAAAGTTGTTTTGAACCAGGAACAGTCCCACAAACCTTTAGTAGTAAGTTCTGAACAGTCCTAGTAAAGACATTCTGCAAATCTACTATTTTTCTCAAGTAATTTATGTTTACTTGCCTCAGGTAGTGCAGCTGTGAGGAGGTTCATTCCCAGTCAGGCTACTGGCTGTCTTCCTCTCTTGCTACTATAGTAGAAACTGTTTTTAATTTAATTGGTGTTTTAATCTGTAATTGATTTAATAACTTTTTAAGGGGGGGAGGGAATTAGATTTGTTGTATTTGTATTGTATTTTTATTGTTGTTAGCTGCCCCAATTGACCTCAAAGGGGCGGGATATAAATAAATATTATTATCATTATCATTATTATTATTATTAGAAGCATTATTATTATTAGAAGCATTTGTTATCTTTGATTACGTTCCAGACCATCTGGCATTTATTCCACACTGCAGTCAGTTCCTTAACAATCCTGACTGATACAGACAGACAATCTCACAAAACCTATGCTTGGATTAGATCTTATATTTATCTTACACTCTATAGGCCAGTGATGGCAAACTTTTTAGGGGCTGAGGCCCAAACTAAAAGGCCTTCTGGCACCAGGTGTTACCCAGTGCCCGGAACTCCACCCTCCAGACGTGGGACTTCTTCTCCTTGCCCTCCCAGGCCTTCAGCTGCCTCTGCAGATACAGCTGAAGGCCCAGATGGGTGAGAGGAGAAGAAGAAGAGGTGTGTGCCTGGTCCTCCTCCTCTCCCCACGTCTCTGAGAGGCAGCTGAAGGCCGGGGAAGGTCTGGAAGGAGGAACAGGCACACACATTTTCCTCCTCCTCCCCACCCTTCGTGTGCCAAGTAAAATGGCTTTGCATGCCATTTCTGGCACACATGCCACAGGTTCGCCATCACAGCTATAGGCTATACTGGGATACATTTCATCCTTTAAATTTATATGAGCAGGCTGCGAATATGACATCTGAATATATCTAACCTGTAATATAGCATCCAGGGCACCTTGACCATACAGTAACCAACCTGGGAAGCTTGTAATCAACTGTCACCAGAAAGGGTATACTAGGGTAGAAGGCAGATTCAATCCTGGTCCTAGAGACAATATTTGATTAGCTAGCAAGACTGACATAAATTGTGGACAACATCAAATAACCATAAGAAGATTTTGAGTAATAAAGCATTGTTCAATGATTTCAGAGAAATGTTATTCTCACCTGAAGGTCTCGTTGCAACGTGACTGGTCCAGCTTTGAAAACAAGAACCATGCAACGATATGAAATGCATCTTTGTTTGGTTTGTCAAACATATTCCTTTAAAAGCAAGAAAAATCAGAAAATAACCAACTCTAAAACTGAGAAAGGTCAAGGAAAAGGCAAGTCATTATCCCAAGTGCTATTCTGGAACACTCATTGGGTCTTCTCTGTTTCCTCCAAGGGAAGGTCCCTGGATGAACTTCATGACAGCAGTAATAAAATGTTGTGTTCACCATCAAGCAATGAAAACTTCCACCAGGACAGCACTTGTCTAGAGTGGGCTTCCTTTGGAAAGTCACTGGTTTCATTGCATTTCTTTATACAAAGGAAACACTATGCCAGAACTGAAGGGCTTTGCAGACACGCTTAAAGAGGTGGCACACAGCCGTCCCTGGGAGCGGCAGATCAGGGCTGCAGCAATCGCATGCCACAGCCCCGATCCTCCCTTTTGCCACCCCCAAAAGAGCAGCAAAATGTCGCTCCTTTTAGGGGCGGCAAAAGGCCGCTCTAAGAGCCGACGCCGTGGCTCTTCCGTGCCCCTTTGCTGCATGTCTACACGCTGTACCAGGAGGATGTCCTGAGGCCGTGCGCCATGTGGACAGGTGCGCAGCATCAGGGTAGGGTTGGGGTGGCCAGCGTGCTCCTTTAGGCCAATCTGTAAAGGCCCTGAGAATACTGAGTTAGCCATGAAACAATGGGCTGCCCAACTGCTCCCTCTCCAAAGGGAAGGAGTTTGACCAACTCTAATCTTCCATTTGTCATTTTTTTATTGTGACGTTCTATCTCAATCAGGCATGTTCTTCTCTTAGCCAGGCACAGATACTAACCAAAAACAAATCCTCTGGTCTGGGCTTGACTCCCCTGAAATTCTAGCAGGTATTCTGATA
Organism: Phrynosoma platyrhinos; assembly: GCA_020142125.1. Classification (NCBI taxonomy): domain Eukaryota; kingdom Metazoa; phylum Chordata; class Lepidosauria; order Squamata; family Phrynosomatidae; genus Phrynosoma; species Phrynosoma platyrhinos. The sequence goes on from CM034703.1 coordinate 102,878,146, forward strand.
CTTATTTGTCCAGGGACCTGTTTTATTGCAAGCACATGAAACTGCAACACACATACACACACACACATATATATATATGGAAAGTATTGGAACATACACATTGTTTTGCTTCCTTTACTTACGCAAAGTGTTATGTTGTGAAGGCATCCTAGTTCTAAAAATGCTCACTAACAATTTGATAGGTAAACTGTATGTCCATAACACTGCCACTTTGGATCTCTAATAAGGTACCACTCCTTATTAAGTGCAGTGGATAAGGTACCACTCCTTATTAAGTGCAGTGGATAATTAGTGTTCTTCATTGACACTTGACTTGCCATTTCAATAAAGAAAGAAGACCTTTAAAAGCACTTTGGTACCATTTCACTGATTTAGTTGATTTGTAATATTCTTTTTCTCATTTTGCCCTTTTTCAAAAAATTACTCATTATATAGTAACAAAGACAATAGATTTGTAAATAATTGTGCATCTAAACCCGCATGGCCAGGAGGAGGCGGACCCACCTGCATGAATACCCTTCCACACTATCTGAACTGAGGACAACCATCACAGCATGACCAAATGCAGGGCTATGACTAATATCATCAATTTTTTTCCTTTCTCCTGTATGATTTTTAACACCTTTGTCTGATGAAGAAGCCAGTGGAGCTTTGAATGCTTGCAACATATATTTTGTACATTTTGGTTGGCTCCCTAAAGATATCACTGTTTTTTGGATTTTGGACAATAATGACCTTTGCTATATGGCCAGTTTTTAAATATATATGCATTTTGGTTGGCAAAGTACATAAATAAAGGCATCACTGTTTTGTGGATTTTGGATGTCACTGTACTTTGCTATATAGCCTAAATATATATATATATATATATTGCACACACGCACACATACACATTTTGGCTGGCCTCATAAAGATATCACTGTTTTATGGATTTGGGGCGATGCTGTCTTTTGCTCTATGACAAACTTTTAAATATATGCCTTTTGGTTGGCACAGTAAAGGTATCACTGTTTTGTGGATTTTTGATGTTATTGTACTTTGCTATACAGCCAATTCTTAAATATATACAATGGTTTCTTCACATTCACTGGGATCCCCGTGAATATGGAAAAAACACAAATTAAAAAACACTACTCTTTTTACCTAAGAGAACACTTCTCTAGGAATCTCCAGGTATATGCATTTTGGTTGAAACAATAAAGGTATCACTGTTGTCATACTTTGCTATGTAGCAATTTTTAAATATATACATACATACTTTGTTTGGCCCCATAAAGGCATCACCATTTTGTGGATTTTGAATGCTATTGTACTTTGGTCAATTTATACATCTCCTCTATATATGCATTTTGGTTGGCACAATAAAGGCATCACTATTTTGTGAATTTGGGACAATACTGTCCTGTGCTCTATAGCCAGTTTTTAAAATATATATGCATTTTGGTTGGCACAATAAGGGCATCACTGTTTTGTGGATTTGGGATGTTGCTGTACTTTGCTCTAAGGCCAGTTTTTTTAAACATATATGCATTTTGGTTGACACAATAAAGGCATCACTATTTTGTGGATTTGGGACAATATTGTCCTTTGCTCTAAGGCCAATTTTTAAAATATATATGCATTTTTGTTAAAGACATCACTATTTTGTGGATTTGAGACAATACTGTCCTTTGCCCTATATGGCCAAGTTTTAAAATACATATGCATTTTTGTTAGCACAACAAAGGCATCACTATTTTGTGGATTTGGGGTGATACTGTCCTGTGCTCTATAGCCAGTTTTTAAAATATATATGCATTTTGGTTGACACAATAAGGGCATCACGTTTTGGTTGACACAATAAGGGCATGTGTTTTGTGGATTTGGGATGTTGCTGTACTTTGCTATATAGCCAGTTTTTAAATATCTACATACACACTTTGGCCCCATAAAGGCATTACTGTTTTGTGGATTTTGGATGACACTGTACTTTGTTAAAGGGTCAATTTATACATCCATACACACACACGTTTTGTTTGGCCCCATAAAGGCCTCCCTGTTTTGTGGATTTGGGGCGATACTGCCCTTTGAGCAGATACGGCCAGCACGGCTACCATGAAAGCCCCTGGCTGCAGAAAGGAGGAACCGCCATCACTCACGGGCCCAGGCGGAGATGAGTGGACACTTTCCCGGCCGCAGCTCCCGCGGGGTCGAAGCCCAGCGCCAGGAGGCAGAACCAGAGGTGCTCCTTCTCCCAGGCGCGGGGCGGGAGCTTCGCGCTCATCTTCGGCCAAAGGAACCGGCGAGAGCGCCTCCTCCGCGCCCGAGACCAGCCAGCTGGTCGTCCCGAGACCCCGCGGCCCTGCCTCAGAACGCCTCTCCGGCTTTCGGCCCAGCTTCTCCCGCTACGCCGTCGAAGGCGCACCCTTCAAGTCCTTCCTGAGGCAAACTCCCCGACCGCCATTTTGTGCAAACCGCCAAAACCATAACTCGGAGGCGGGGGCATTACGTCACAAGAAAGCGCTAGGGCGCATTAGCCAATCAAAGCCCGGGCTTGAGGACATGCGCGCTGCGACAGGGCGAAAGACGACGCCTTTCTCCTCCCAGCATTCATCGCGGATGGTTACGCCTAGACGCTCCCCAGCGAATGAGCATAGAGTTACGAACTGATAGAGTCACGTTGCCCGTCCTTTGAAAATGTAAGGCAAGGGTGGTTAAAGTGGTGTGAAATCATTTTAATGCTGCAGTGTGGCTGCACCCTTTGAAAGAGGCAAGTCATCTTTGCAGCTTTAAAGGGTGCAGCCATACCGCGGGATTAAAGTAGTTTGACACCACTGTAACTGTCACGACTCTGTCCTGTGGAATCCTGGGACTTGTAGTTTGGTGAGGTATCAAGAGTTAAAGTGGTGTCAAACTGGTTTAATTCTGCAGTTTGGCTCCATCCTATTCTGTTCTGTTCCCACAACTATATATACCAGGGATAGGCAACCTTTTCCCTTTAAGGGCCGAGGGACTTCAGCTCCCAGAAGCCTCAGCCATGTTGGCCAATAGTCCCATGTTGGCCAATAGCTCCTGGGATTCTGGGAGCTGAAGTCCCTCGGCCCTTAAAGGGGAAAGGTTGCCTACCCCTGATATATACAGTATATGCTTCATAACCTGAGGCTTTACTAATCTCTCTGCTGTATCTGAAGAAGTGGGTTGTTATAAATGATATAAATATAAATAAATGAAAGCTCATGCTAAAATAAAAACCAGATTTTTAAAGATGCTGCCACATTTTCTTTTTTCCCCCTCTCCATAAATAAACACTTATATGTAACAGTGCATACATTTTAAAAGAAATTAAGATCACAACCAAATGTCACACAATAAAATGGCACGCAGAGGACAGTTTATTACTATAGTAAAAAAATTAAAATGTCACTAAAATGACAGAAGGCTAAATGTCTCACAAAACTACAGTTCCCAGAATTTCCTAGCATTGAGCCAGGGCAGTTAAAGCAGTCTCAAACTGGATTATTTCTGCAATGTGTTTTTACTGTTTCAGAAGACTAAGGGTTTAAAAAAAAAACTTTCTTTCTCAATAGTACCAGCGCAGTTGCTACAATTCTCTATGAGGAAAAACAACATTAATTTTGGATTTATTGTTTTGGGATCAATAAGGATCAGTTACTTTATAAACACTTTCATATTTCAAATTAAACTTTCTCAACCATATCTAACCAGCAATGCTGGCTTAACCTAATGTGAGTTTTCCCCTTCATGTCTTTTGGTTGAACCTGTGACTCTTATGGGATGAATTATCAGATACAAAACCTGCTTGGTGCTTATACTCATGGCTTCATTGCAATGAGAAAGGTCATCAACCCGCCACACCTTCTTTCTAAGCCCTTTTTTAAAAATGCCCTTGGTTAATTCTTGCAGATCAAATTTGTCGCGGTGCTCAAACTCTCAACTGTTGAAGAACTCTCTCTGCTGAAGATGGATGTCAAGAAAGATGGATGTGGTTTTGGTCTCTGTGATGTTTATGGGAGTAGGGAGGGAGGGAGGGGTATTGTTGCATTTATTAAAGAAATTAAAGAAAATTATGCATACTTGGAGAGATCAGGGTCTGATTCCCTGCTCAGCCATGAAACCCAGTGGATGACCTTGGATAAGTCACATGCTCTCAGCCTCAGGATACAGTAATGGCAAACCTCCACTGAACAAATCTTGCCAAGAAAACCCCATGATAGGTTGGCCTTAGGGTTGCCATAAGTCAGAAATGACACAGACGCGACAAACTTGCAAGCGTGTGAACCCCGGTTGCGCGTTAATGACAATTTAAAAGCACTTTAAAGACACTTTAGCCTCCTGTGTGATAATCTCCAGAGTTAGTGTCAGTCAGGTTTTAGATATTTTAAATAAGTAATTGTTCACAGTTCAGTACATTATTTTTGTATTATCCCTTTGTGCCTCTGAGAACACCACATAAAGGCTATTGTAAAATTTGAGTTCAGTATCCTGGCGTGATAATTATTCAAGGATGGTAGTGGTGTCCAGTGAAGGGATTAAATGAATAGAGTCTTGGACAGTAATCCTGAGGACATCTAGAAGGTCCCTACATTTTATGCCATAGCAGCAGAACAGGAGGAGGTACTCACATTGGTGGTGGAGGTGGGAATCGGTGGATACCTTGCACAGTCTCCAACCCTTTTTTGTCCCTAAAGTTGTTTGTACTTCTGCAAGCATTACAGTTCATCCATACCAATCTTGTTGCAGACAAGACCAAGGTTTGATACCCAGGCCAATAGAATAAATAAGGCTGATTGAGATTTTCTGTATCATCTATGTTCCATAAGTGCAGAAACTGGAGATGTCTGCAGTTATCACTGTCTTTTCTTTGGGATTAATTGTTATTCTGCCCCCCTCCCATTCATTTTAATGAACAAGAATTCTGTATATGAGATCGTGTTAGTGCTCATTAATAAAGATTTGCAAAACCTTGACAGTGATTTTGTCAAAGGTCATCATTTCTGCAGCAGACATAATGAGAATGTGGTAATATTTCCAGGCATACAGTCAACCCCTTCATATCCATGGATTCTTTATCCAAGGAGTCAACCATCCATGACTTGAAAATACTTTAAAAATATAAAATCCAAAAGGGAAACCTTGATTTTGCAATTTTATATAAGGGACACCATTTTACTATGCCATTGTAATTAATGGAACTTGAGCATTCTCGGGTTTTGGTATAAAAACCATATAAAAAGTTCCTTTTGTCTCACTATTTCTACTCTTGATTTCTTCCAAAAACTGGATATAGAATGTACTTTACTCATAGTCTAGAACAGGGGTAGGCAACCTTTTTGAGCCGGGGGCCGGGTTGCTGTCCCTCAGACAATTGGGGGGCCGAAGCACCAAAAATAAATAAGTAAATATTAAAATAATAAAAATTTAAAAAATATGCATGCACACTCTCTCAGCCCCAGAAAAACCATGGCAAAACCCCTGTGGAGATTTTGCCAAGAAAAACCCAAGAACAAGTAATAACAACAATAATCAATATCATCATGGCAGGTGGCTGGGGGCTGGCGGCGGCGGCGGCGGCAGGACTGGCCTAGGACCGGTCCAAAGGCCTCGGGGGGCCGCATCTGGCCCCCGGGCCTTAGGTTGCCTACCCCTGGTCTAGAAGGGTCAAACATTAAGTCAGATACTCATGGAATGTTCTATGTATGTGTGATGCACTAGAATGTAGTATGAGTAGGGCAAAATGAGGGTTTGCTGATGTCAGAGACTTCTATCAGTGGGAGTTTTAAATGTTGCCAGATTGCAGGAACACAAACACCCCCCCCCCCAACTGAAACAAGCCTGAAAAGCCAAACTGGAAGTTGCTGTCTGATTAATGTTTGGAGTAAAAAAAACTGGGCCCTTGGCTCTGCCAGAGTTGCCTGCCTTACCACATTGACCAAATGTATGATGGAAGGGATCCTGACCATGCAGATTGCAAATGCATAAGGATAGGGAAATTGTATCAGCGGTTATCAGACAAAGCTCGTCCAGATTTTTTCAACGAGAACTAAAATAGGATGTTTACTTCTACTGTACGTGCAACTCCTCAGAACATTGCCTCAGATTTAATAAATGCCCTTGCTGTTGTTGAGCAATGCTAGCCTAGCTTCCAGTGCAAAAAACTGAGAAATGACCCACCCAACAACAAGTTTCACAACCCTAGGGCAACAAACAGAGTGGAAAGTTTTGACACCATAAGTGAACAAAACAAAATGAAGTCCAAGGGAAAGGAATTTGTTTTGAGAGCTGTTGTGTTACTGTTTTGAGTACAATATTGTAATGTCAAAAGCATGTGATCTGTAGAAGGCAAATAGCCTCCCTAATCAGTTGGATGCATTGTCACATGCCTGGTCAACACCAGAAATCTTTCCTTAAAAGATGGGGGGAAAGCTGCTTTAATGTATTGAAGATGAACGCCACAGATGAAGTGGATATACAGACTGAGTCTCCCTTAACCCAAATTTCAAAATCTGAAATATTTCAAGAACCAAAACTTTTTTCATGGTTGGCTGAGATAGTGACACCTTTGCTTCAGTGGTTCAGTGTACACAAACTTTGTTTCATGCACCAAAATTATTAAAACTATTATATAAAATTCCCTTCAGGTCAAGTGTATAAAGTGTTTATGAAACATTAATTAATTTTGTTTTTAGACTTGGGTTCCATGTCCAAGATATCTCATTATGTATGTATATGGAAATAATATAATCAGATATTCTATAATAAAATAAAAATCCAAAACACCTCTGATCTCAAGCATTTCAGATAAGGAAGACTCAACCTGTACTGATTAGTTCATCCACTATAGTGGATGGTATGGATCTAGTACAGAAGGCAAAAAGTGATGAATTAGAATTAGACAAAATGAATGATTTTTCTTTTGTCTGTGAAAGAGCCCTTAAAGAGAAGAGGTTAAGCATAACCTACTTATCCTGTGAAAGAGCCCTTAAAGAGAAGAGGTTAAGCATAACCTACTTAGTGTCACAAACACAGAGACAGCAAGAGAATGAGAGGAAAATTTTCAGGAACAAAACCAGTCTGATCACATTAATGCATTTATGAGTGTCCAAGGACAGACAGAGATGGAAGGTACAGCCTAGGGTCATCGTGCCAGTGCAGAAATCTGTAGCTAAAGCATCATGACAGCTAGTCATCCAAATTATGTTGCAAAGCTTCCAAAAAAGGAGAGTCTATCAGCTTCCAAGGTATTCTGTCTTACACATGACAGATAATCAAGTATTTAATGGTGACTATCACATTAACTCTCAGTGTTCTCTTCTGCAGGTTAGATGTAGTCAGATCCCTTGACAATTCCTCACAGACCTTGGTTTTCAGACCCATTATGATCTTTGTCTTCCTTCTGGTGTAATGGGAATTCTGTCAATAATAATGATCTTGCCACCTGAGGCTCTGCATGTTAAAGTCAAGGGTTAGAAAGCTAAATGTCTACAGGGCAGACTGGAAATATTACTGTTAAAAGAACAGGTTTGGGGTTTCTGCAAGCAGAGCCAAAACAATACCTCAGATACTTAAGCCAAAACAATCAGTAGATGGAACAGCTTTCTTAGAAGAAATTGAAAAGGAAAGTGACATTGATTTTGACATTATTTAAATCTGAAAGAACTACAGAAATGGAGTCTCATAGAAATAGTAGCTTCCAGATGTGGTAGAGGGAACTATCATATAAGGAGAGCAGGGAGCATAGCAGGCCTTTTGTTGCTGGCACTTTGCAGGAGCACTGAATCCATCCCTTTATTGGAGAAGGCAGCAGGTAAATAAATACTATGAAAACTATATAAAATGATAGATAAAATGATAGGGGATGATTTGCATAATATAAGCCAGAAGCTGCTTGCTGTGTGCTGAACAATCCCCCGATGGATGAAATATGTTATTTACAATCCGTTATGTTATTTAAAATGCTAGTATTTCCGATTGAGTTAGCAAGTCTCTAAATTAGCCTTCTTAACTTTTTTTTAGCTCTGGATGAATCCTTGAAATGATTTTCAGGTCTCGGTGAAGCCCTGCATTAAAATTATATCTACAGCTTTTTAAAAAGTTTTTTTTAAAATCACAGTCTCTTGCAGAACCCTACTGACCTCTTGCAGAACCCTAGGGTTCCAGGGAACCATGG
>CM034703.1:102886485-102901624 GCA_020142125.1 Phrynosoma platyrhinos
TATGTAAAAGTACTGCAATTCTGAATTAAGCTGAAAAGTATCTGAAATATATTTTGTAAGCAGCTAGATGTCATAAAGATCCAGTGTGGTGTAGTGGCTTGAGTGTTTGACTATGACTTCAGGAGACCAGGGTTCAAATCCTCACTCAGCCATGGAAACCCATTGGGTAACCTTGGGCAAGTTACACTCTCTCAGCCTCAGGATACAGTAATGGCAAACCTCCACTGAACAAATCTTGCCAAGACAACCCCATGATGGGTTCACCTTAGGGTTGCCATAAGTCAGAAATGACTTGAAGACACACAAAAAGAAGAAAGAGGGAAACCATGTAAAGTGGACATAAAGATACCTAGTGCAATACAAATAAACAACCACAATATTAACATTTTGTTACATACAAACACTTACAATTATCTCCTCCTCACTATATTTTTTGCCATCAATTTTTTGATGGCAAAAAATTGCTACCAATCCATATAAAATATCACAGGAGCTTCCTGAGAGTGACTGCCTTCCCAGAACATCTCCCTGATTAACTGATGGCGATCCTTTGCTCATCCTCTGGCCGCCATGACATGTTCACCCTATATAGCTTATTGTTTTAATTGTTATGCTCTTGTTTTAATTCTAAGCTAGTTTAATTCTGTTTTACGGGGGGGGGGGGTTGGGGCTGGGGTTGAGATTTTAACTGTTCTTTTTAACTGATGTACGCCGCCTCGATTGCCGCGCAGAGGGGCAGGATATAAATAAAATTTATTTATTTATTTTATTAAAGTAAAGACAAATGGCAGTAGTCGATGGGGGGGGGAATGGTCTAATTTCCTTCAGAAATATATATTAAGTGTTATTATAACTAGAAAACCATCTACTTTAACTTTTTTTTACGTTTGACTTTTCATTAAAATGTAAAATGTATGTGCTTTGCACCTCATCTGCATTTGGATGTGTGTTCTTCACATCAAGTTTTTATCTGTCAGTGCTAGTTAAGGTAAATAGAAATGTTTGTACTCTTGTCCCTTTCCTTTCCATTCCCTCTCATCTCACTAATTACTTCCTCCCACTGCAGCCATATGTATAAATGTCTGCCAACTGAAGCAACACTCCATGCATTTGATGAAGTGGGATGAAGTCTGGAAAATCTCATGTCAAATGAAACTTGTTAGTCTTTAATGGTAGATACTGTTGGCTAGATAAGGGTAGATACTAGATCCTATTGCTTTTCTTGTAAAAGACTAATACAGCTAATCATCTGGAAAATTGGTATTAAGGGGGGGGGGAGTAGTTCAAAACAAGTAGCAATCCAATATGGCAGGTGTGTTACTCCTCTCACCTCTTAAAACTATAATTTTACTTCCCCTTGACATAACTTTTTTTCTACATCCTTTCCCTTACAACTGCTGTTTTGTTTCCCTGATGGAGTTTAAATTGTAGAGGTAAATGGTATTCCTTTCTTGTGCACTCTTAACAGTAAGAAATACATGTGAGTAACCAATTAAAATGCCCATACCATACATCCAAGATAAATACAGTGGAGCCTTCATATTGGCGAGCTGCCAATCCACAGATTTGACCACCCATGGATTGCCATGCCCCATATTATCCATGTGCACAACATCACCATTGAATAATATGGGGCAAAACCATCCATATTTTTTATCATTGGGGGGCTCACAACTGACCCCCCACACACACACACAGATGGGAAGTGTCAACTGTAAATGTGGTATTAGTGCATCAAAAATATTAAGGCTAGAGACTTAACTTTTAAAATGAAAGCTCGGACTTCAGACCAAATGATGGCCCAAATAGGCCATGGGTGGCATGCCTGGAATTGTGGTAAAACCTAGCTAAATGGCTGCTATAGAAACCCTAACTTGTTGTTTTCTGCCTTCAAGTTGTTTCCATCAAACACTATAATAGTGATGATCTGACTGGATATTCCAAATAACCATTGGAAGTAGCCTGCTTGGCTCTCAGTGCTCCCTTCAAACATCTACCATGTTTCCCCGAAAATAAGACACTGTCTTATATTTATTTTCCCTCAAGAAGACACAGTATGGCTTATTTTCAGGTGATGTCTTATTTGTCCTGACTTCGCCCTGATGGCACGCAACCATCTGCAGGGCATGCGGCATCAGGGCCCCTCTTGGCATACACGCTGTGCCAAAAGCGTGCAAAAGAGCCGCCGCCACCACGGCTCAAAGGGTGGCTTTTTGCCACCTTCAAAAGGAGTGGCCCTTTGAGCTGCTCTTTCGGGGGTGGCAAAAAGGAGGATCAGGGCTGTGACCCTTTGAGCCGCCACCGTGGCTCTTTTTTGGGCCGTCCCGGGAGTGGCGGATCCGCCACTCCCAGGGGCAGCCCAGAAAAGAGCTGCCGCGACAGCTCAAAGGCTGGCTTTTTGCCGCTCCCAAAAGGAGCAGCCCTTTGAGCCACTCTTTCGGGGGCAGCAAAAAGGAGGATCATGGCTACGACCCGGTAGATAGCATGATTAACATAGAAGCCATTTTAGCTGTAACAAATTGATAGGAGAGAACAAGGAGCTGCAGAAAAAAGTTTGAATGGTGTAGGGCAGTGCTTCTTAAACTGTCTGATATGGGAGACTGGCAGTGGTCCAAAACACACTGCAGAAATAATCCAGTTTGAGATTGCTTTGACTGCCCTGGCTCCATGCTAGAGAATGTTGGGAACTGTAATTTTGTGAGACATTCAGCTTCTCTGTCAGACAGCTCTGGTGCCAGAACTACCATTCCCAAGATTCCCTAGCACTGAGCCGGGTCAGTTAAAGCAGCGTGAAACTTTCTGCAGTGTGTTTTGGACTAATGTTCCCCTACCCTAGTGCCTTTTTTATTTTTATTTTTTCCTGCAGCACAAACAAGGCTGACATTTTCATAGCATTATCAACCATAGCCCCCCAGATCCTTTGGTCAGTTGCTCCCAGCTAACATCCCATCAATGTATATGTAAAGCTGAAGTGTTATGTTTTACGCCAGTATGCATCACTTAGGCTTCTGTTCACTCACTTTTCGTTTACTGTTTTAAAAACTACTTCCCCAATTTAAAGGGATGCTTTTGGAATTCTTTGCAATCTCTTCTTGTTCTCACCATCCTAAATAATTTATTGTTTTCAGCAAATGTGATGACATCTCTATACACCCCTAACTCCAATTTTAATAAATTTGTATGCTTTACATTTTGTTTGGAGAGTATTATATGCTTTACATTTTGTTTGGAGAGTATTATATATTCAATCATGTATTTTATATCTCCAATGTTTGCTTTTAAATTAGAGTATTGGAGGGCAGATGTGTGAAGAGACCTTGCAGACACATTTGCATTCACTTCATAGGATCTAAAGATTTTCCCGCTTTGATTGATGTGTTAATTGTATTTATTTTTATTTTCTCAGTTTTGTAATATTTCATTTTATAATTTTGTTCATTGCTTTCAGGGTAGTCAAATTATTACCTGCTTCCATGTATAGTGAGAACAAGTATATAATATGTTTAATTTTTATATACATTGGATATATACAGTGTTTAAACTTTTTAAATTAAAAAATATTCTCTGCTTCAACTGGTGGCAGGAGTTGTTCATTTAATGCAATGCACTATACGATCTAATGGTTTTGTAAAAATGCACATGCAAATAAGTCAAATCAATAATAACCTGCCTGCCAGGGTTGAAACTCATCCACCCCACCTTAAAAAGCAGTTCTGGTGTCCCTGCTTGTATAGCAAATAAAGGCTTTGGAGCCTTTATGGAGAAATCACTACTGATACAGAGTGTAAGCAAGGAGCAAAGCATGCATTATGTTCATATTTGTTTAGTATGGCATGTCTGATGTGCTATTTTATATAGATGGAAAATGCACTTCTTAAAAGCTATTCTAAAATATTCTCATGTCATTTCAACAATGAGGTTTACGGTATTTAGTCCTCAGAGCACATGCCCAAATCATACCATTATTTGCTGATTTCTAAGGAATCAAGGGTTAAGGAAATTCAAGGTTTGGTTAAATTATTTATGACAAGATAATTTGCATGCCTGCTGTCAACTCACAATCATCTTGTTAGGGTAACTAAGTGCAGATGAAGACATGGTCATTTTTCTAGGAAACCATTTGATTTTGAAATAATGATGAGTGTAAGAGCTTTCCACATGACCCTTTTTACTCCCAGCTCTAAGACCATAGGAGATCACATCCCCAGTATTTATGCAATTAAAATGTGATGTCCTTAGGTGTTAGAGAAAGACAACTTCACCCTTAGGATTCCAGCCTCTGCTGTTTCAAATAATCCAGATTTCTCTACAAATGTCAGGGTTATAAACAGATTAACAAGGAGAAGCAACACTTCAGCATCAAATTATATAATTCAAACTTTATTTGCAAGGCATTTCAGTGACTAGTCCTTAAAATCATCATTGTTACATCTGACATGATTTTAGAACAGGGGTGTCCAGTTCATGCTAGAGAGAAAGTCTATTTCCTCCCAATTTGTGGACCTAGTCTATTAAATTAGCACCAGGAGATACCTTCATGTCCCTATAAGAATAAAACTGTTAGTGATCTTGAAGTGGTATCTCCACAGGATGTAACATTTAATGTTAACATTCATCCAGGTAAGTTCTAATTCTTTATTTTTGGTTGATTTCTGGAGCTCCCCCTAAAACTTTTGTTTTGTACCATGAAATAAAGAATTTGTTGGCAAATTACAGCAATGATACAAAGCCAGTTGAAACAAATGTGAGTTAAGTAGAAACAGTTTCTGGAGAGAGTTTTCTCACTCTCATCCATATTCTTTTCCTACTTTCACTTACATGCCACTGTATCTAAGCTTCTTGTGCGAAAATGTTTGTTTTCCTTTTCCAGCACTAGTTTTCATTTCATAAGCCTGTCCTTGGCTCTGCTTTTTCACATTATTTGTCCATTTTGAACTGGAAACTCTAAAGCCTAGTTCTTAATGAGACAATAAATCTGTTTCTGGACTTTACCACTTCTAGTGGGAGTTCTCATGATTTGATTTTCTTCCTCCCTACTTACAGATAAAATGAAGAATTCCAGCCTAACCTTTTCCTTAGCATGTTTATTTCCTATTGCAATGAACTGTTATACAAGAAAGAGCATTCATTTTAAGACATAATTGAATGCTCAATTATGACAGATCCTTCTAGGCTACAAGGCTGGCATCCACTGTTAGCTGGAAATGGAAGGCTACCCATATGTTCCTATATATGCACATCCACAAGCTCCAGTATGCATTGATGGGGAGGTTTAAACCTTCCTTGCCTGCTTGCCAAGATCTAGGATTGTGTGTTAAGAAAGAGAAAGCCTTTCCCATCTCTCAGGGGTGACCCACCCAAGAGTTCCCTGTCACTATTAGTTACAGGAGAAAAGCAATTTTGGAAGCCAAAGAGCAACATTTTCCTCCAAACAGTCCAACTGTTTGGCTTACATATGAAAAAAAAGGATTGGAGTCCTGCCAGCTTTCAGGGCTGTACAGAGAAAGGCCAATGGCTGTTGGCTATGGACCCCTGGAATTATAGTAACCCACATTCTGAAGTGGTATAATCAAGATTCAAGTTTATTACTTCCATTTAAAAAACACCTCTAGCTTATCCTTTGCTGAGATATCAGAAGACAAAGTCAGGAAGAAAAGCAATACCATGGACGTTTTCATACACACGGCTCTAAAGCCGGCTGGAAGCTGCCTGGAAGCAAAGAAGAGCCATTCCGGCGGTGAAAACAGCAGCCGCCGGAGTGGCTCCTGATTGCTTCCGGCAGCAGCCCCGTAATTCCTTTTTAAAAAAGGAATTAGAAAAACGGGGCTAAAGCCGGCCAGAGCCGGGGATGGCGCAGGGATGGCGCTGGATAGGGCGGGGCTTGCTGCAACGTCGTATGAACACGCGCAGCAAGACCCCGGAGGGACGCCGGCTAGCGCCAGGGATGGCGCTGGATGGGGCGGGGCTTCCTGCGACGTCGTGTGAAAAATTTGACAGTGGAGCCGGAGTGGGGCCGGAGGGAGGCCGGCTAGCGTCCTCCTAAAACCCCGTGAGAAAACGTCCCTTGTCTTCCCACTGCATTAGAACCCAAAGTAGACTTGTTTAAAAGTGCACTGCACATGATCAAGCATTTCAATAAAAATAAAAAGAGACAAGGAACAGAAGGTCTTAACATGTTTTTCCTTCCCGACAACTGAAAATGTAGACTCACAGTAGGGAAGTATTCTACAGATGACCTAAAGAAGAAAACATGAGGAAGCCAATCTTTTAGATAGGCTTTCATGTCAAGCGACAGGCTTGTCATTTCTGACATTGTTCTAGGTCAAATTGTGATATAGGCTAATATGGATATTTAAGACCAAGAGATGCTTTAGTCTCAAATATAAGCAAATTCTCCAGAGGACAAAAGGATCTTTTATCCCTGCTAAAATGTTAAACTATTGTATCTTCCATGACAATGAAAAAGTCAAAAAAATTGATTGACCTAAATGAAACAGAAGTGATATATAGACAGTCCTGTACTCAAAAGAGCTATCCATTCCAAAAAGCAGGCAGGTAAGTTAGAAAGTGTGTATCAATGTAGTATATACTGAAAGAAAACAAACAGTCTGCTTTGTGCTTGATGTCTATTCATCCCTTTGTCCTATGGTGACTGGGCCATTTGTGCGTGAATAGTCAGGCTGCCCTTCCTCATCCAAAGCCAAGATGTCTGGTATCTCATCAGATTCTGAAGACAAGTCTGTGATGGTGAAGTCTGGAACCTGCAAAGGAACAGATAAATTTGAAGGTAAAGTACTAGGCAACTAAGGGCCTTTGCAGACTGCCAGAAATAATGCAGCCTGAGTCCACTTTAACTGCCCTGGCTCAGTGCTAGGGAATCATGGGAACTGTATTTTTTTCTGAGACATTGAGCCTTCTTTGTCAGAGAGCTCTGGTGCCACAATAAACTACAGTTCCCATGATTCCCTAGCACTGAGGCCGGGCAGTTAAAGTGGACTCAAGCTGCATTATTTCTGGCAGTCTGCAAAGGCCCTAAGGCACACTGAAGATAACAAGGACTAACCAACATCTCCTCCCCCCCTGCTGATTTAATAATTTGTTCATTCAATATATGGCAAGAAAAGAAAGCACAATTTGCACATTCATCAAAGTTCAAAGCAAAGGATTTAGCATATTTACAAAAGATTAAAAGAGTGGTGAGACTTCTCTCTCTTTCTGCTGAATTTCCTAGAAGGAACATAGATTTGGAACAACCCCTCATTTTGCCCAAATTGTGTAACTGTAATAGAGGATGCTTCCTTAATACAAAGAAAGATCCATCCAGTTAGGGCTGCTACCACACTGTAGAATGCAGTGTAATGCAAACTGTAAGGCAGTTTGAGACTGCTTTAATTATCATGGCTCCATCCTATGGTATCCTGGAATCTGTAGTTTGTTGTGGCATCAGAACTCTATGACAGGGACGGATAAATATCTCACAAAACTACAAATTCCAGAATTCCATAGTACTGAGCCATGTCAGTTAAAGTGGTATAGTGTAGATGCAGCCTTGTTTTCATATAGAGCCTTTCACTGAAGATGCTAGAAACTGAACTTTTGTATGCAAAGCATTTGCTGTACCACTGAACTATAGCCTCTTCCTTAATGTCTGGGTCCTTTTTCCTTTGTTGTATGGGTTTATTATTGGAAACAAAGGCCTCTCTTTTGTTCAAAACAAGACTCATACCCCCAGATCAAAAAGTACAAACTGAGCTAAAAAAAACAAAACCCACAGTTCCCCAGTTGTTCTCCTAAACTGGACTCTGATACACAACACAGCTTGGATGTAACAGAAAGAACTGACTGCTGTCACTCACACACCTTTAATTATCTGATTTAAGTTGTCAGAGAACCCAAAAGTGGAAAGAAAAAAAAATCTTATGGGTAGCTGGGGGAATGGCTCATAGTCTTAGATGTCTCTATACTAATGCACAGAGCATGGGAAATAATCAAGATGAACTTGAACTCTTAACACAGCAAAGCAAATAGAATATAATAGGCATCACTGAAACCTGGTGGGATGAGTCTCATGACTAGAATGTAGTAGGGGTATAACCTATTTTAGAAAAAACAGGTTTTTCTATTTTAGAAAAATAGACCAAACAGGAGGCAGGGGAATAGCATTATATGTCAGGGATATTTACGCCTATGAAGAGATCCATGACTTAAATCCTGGAAGTCAGGTTGAGAGCATCTGGTAAAAATTAAGGGGGAGAGAAACAACAGTGATGTCATTGTGGAAGTGTACTACAAATCCCCAACCCTGATTGAGGACGTGGATGATGCCTTCCAGGAACAGATGGCCACACATTCAGAAAGGAGAGATGTAGTAGTAATAGGTGATTTCAAATGTCCTAATATTTGTTAGAAGTCAAACTCAGCCAAGAATTACGGTCCAACAAATTGCTAATTGTCTTGCAGACAATTTCATTGTTCAAAAGGTGGAAGAGGCAACAAAGAGATCAGCTATTTTAGACCTGGTCCTAAACAACAGTGATGACCTTGTTTAATGGGATGGAAGTGGCAGGATCCTTAGGTAAGAGTGACCACATCTTCCTGCAGTTTGTTATACAGTGGAAAGGAGAAGCCAATTATAGTTAGACACAACTTCTAGACTTTATGACAGCTAATTTAAATAAACTTAGTGAAATACTAGAGGTGATCCCATGGTCAGGAATACTAAAAGAGAACATAATTCATGATGGATGGGAGTTTCTTAAAAGTAAAATATTGAAGGCACCATTTCAAACAGTTCCAATGAAGAGGAAAAATGGGATGTGTTTAAAAAAAACAGGATGGTTGCCTAGGGAATTTTCAACTGTGCTAAGATTTAAAATTGACATGTACAAGAAATGGAAAAGAGAGTGAATCACCGAAGAGGAATTCAAACAAATAGCCAGTCCATGCACCATATTTTCTGGCGTATAAGACGACGCCCAACTTTTACAGTTAAAATATAGAGTTTGGGATATACTTGCCATATAAGACTACCCCTCTTATACGCCGGAAAATACAGTAGGTTCTATCACGGGGTTTCTTTAGCAAGATTTCTTCAGAGGTGGCTTTTGCCTTGGGCAAGTCACACTCTCACGGCCTCTAGGGAGGCAAAAGGCAAGGGCAAAGCCCCTACCCCTGAAAAAAGGAAGGAAGGCATTGCCTGCCATGGTTCCCTGCTGCAGTATGCGGAGCTGCATTTGGGCTGCTGCAAGACGAGCCGGGGCTCGGGAAGGGTCCGGTCCCTGCGAGAGGAGACCCCCGGCCGGGACCCACACTAACACCACTCCCACCATGGCTGGCCTTTTCCTCCTCCTCCTTCTCCTCCTCCTGGCCTCCAGCGCTGCCCTCCTGGCCCCAGGGGTCAGCCAGAGCCCTGCAGCAGGAGCAGCATCAGGTGGGTCCTGGCCTTGGGTCACCGTGGGAAGGAGATGGATGGGAGACCAAGCGAGCCACAAGGGAGGACCAGCCAAAGGCAAGCCCAAAGCCCTTCTTGGGATGGAAGCTGAGGCCTTCCCCTGAGGCTGAGAGAGTGTGACTTGCCCAAGGCCACCCAGTGGGTTTTTACATGGCCTTCCCTCGTCCCTCTGTGAGAGGCAGGACGGGCAGGGCAGAGGAGGGCAGACCAGCCCAGGGCGGCGAGGGAGGAAGGGAGGCCCTCCCAGAAACACCACGCCTCGGCCCGTTTCCTCCTCCTCTTCCCCCAGGCCAAGCCGCTGCCGCCTCCTCCTCCCTGATCTTGCTGAGGGTCTCGCTCAGTGCGGTGAGTGCTTTGAGGGGGATGTTGAGGGAGACAAAATGGCAACCGGGCTGAGGGGGGTCCTCTCGCCTGGCCTTCTTCTCTTCCCGGTGTATAAGATGACCCCCGACTTTTGAGAAGATTTTTGGGAGTTAAAAAGTCATCTTATACGCTGGAAAATACGGTAGGTAAAAAGTCTGAAAAGCTAAAGCACAGAATGAGCTCAGACTTGCTAGAGAGGTTCAAAACAATAAAAAGGGCATTTTTGGTTATGTGTGTAACAAAAGGAAGAACCAAGGAAATGGTAGGGCTGCTGCGTGGAGAAGATGGCGAAATGCTAACAGGGACAGAGAAAAGGCAGAACTACTCAACACTTTCTTTGCCTCAATCTTCTCTGAAAAGAAGAACATGCTCAATATGGGAAAAATGGAATGAATATAAGTTGTACAGGAATACCAAGCTACTCTTAACAAATTCAGGTCTCAAGGGCCAGATCAACTTCATCCAAGGATATTAAAAGAACTGGCAGAGGTAATCTCAGAACCACTGGCAATAATCTTTGAGAATTCCTGGAGAACAGGAGAAGCCCCAGCAGACTGGAGGAGATCAAATGATGTCCCCATCTTCAAAAAAGGAGAAAAAAGAGGATCCCAACAACTATTGCCCAGTTAGTCTAACATCAATACTGGGAAAGATTCTAGAGCAGATTATGAAACACTAAGTAAGCACTTAGAAAGGAATACCATGATCACTAAAACTCAACATGGATTTCTGAAATACAAGCCATGCCAGACTAATCTTATCTCTCTGTGTTGTTGTTTTTTTATATATAGCATCGCAAGCTTGGTAGATGAAGGGAATGTTGTGAATGTAGCATATCTTGATTTCAGTAAGTCCTTTGATCCAGAGTAGTTTGCCCAGGTCCCCCATGATATTCTCACAAAAAACCTAGTAAATTTGTGGGCTAGACATTGTTACTGTTAGGTGGATCTGTAGTTGGTTGACAGACCAAACCCAAAGGGTACTCAACAACAGCTCATCCTGCAGAGAAGTGAATAGGGAGGTGCCACAGGATTTTTGTCCTGGGCCTAGTGCTATTCAACATGTCTACTAATGACTTGGGTGATGGAATAGAGGGCATGCTTATCAAATCTGCAGGTGACACCAAATTAGCAGGGGTAGCTAATAGCCCAGCAGACAGGATTAAAATTCAAAATGATCTTAGATTAGAGAGTTGAGCCAAAACTAACAAAATTAATTTCAACAGAGAGGAGTGTAAGGTACTACACTTAGGCAGGAAAAAAATATGAAAGACTCAGCTATAGGATAGGTGACACCTGGCTTGACAACAGTATATGCAAAAGGCATTTGGGAGTCTTAGTAGACCACAAGCTGAACATTAGTCAACAGTGTGGTGCAGCACCTAAAAAGCCAACATGATCCTAGGCTGCATGAATAGGAGTGTAGTGTCTAGATCAAGGAAAGTATAGTACCATTCTATTCTAATTTGGTTAGACCTCACCTGGAATACTATGTCACATTAAACAGGGATATTGACAAGCTGCAGCATGTCCAGAGTAGTGAAAGGTTTGGAAACCACGCCCTGTTAGGGTACTGGGTAGGTTGTTGGATTGTACTTCTACATAGCCCAAACTAGCTCAATCAGTGGTTAGGAACAATAAGTGTTGCAGCTGAACAACATCTGGAAGGCCACATACTGGGTATCCCAATTTAGATCTTTATCTATTTCAGCAGCAAGCTTACTTCAAATCATATTCTCTACTCCACCATGACCCACTATCTGTAGTTAACTCTTGAATACTAACAAAACATATAAGCAGGCCTAAAGAGTGGCAAAATTAAGGCAAACCTGAAGTTTATGTTAGTACTCATCTATAGCAATGTTCTGCTTTAAAGAATCTAGGAATATTGTGGGAAGAAATCCAAACACTCTTCCAGTTTATAGATGTTTTGTTTTTATGTTATCTCAATTGGGAGAGACCAAAGAGAGAACATCAGAAAATCAAGAACCAGGAACTTATTATCATACATGGTGGATATGCATTAAAACCAAGAAATACTGGTTATAAATTTGTAAAATAATAGTTGAGGTTATAAAGACTAATATACCATTGGAACCAGAGGTGTTTTTGCTTAGCATGGTAATCTGGGGGGCAAAATTTATAGAATTCATTTTTATATGTTAAATGCTGCAAGGATATTCTATGCAAAGATGTGGAACAACGAGGTAACCCCAAATATTGAAGACTGGCTCTTGGGAATATATGAGATGGGTGAACTCAACAAAATTGACTTGCCTAATGAAAGAAAGACTGGGATATACTGACCAGCTATTTGAATGAACTTTGTGGGGCACACGGCAGTAATGGGTTTCAAAGATTAAAGAGTTAACTCTGGTTTGTATAAGAAAGGAAAAGTCGTGGAGGGAAATGTAAGAGGCAATATATTATATGTATAAATGTTTGGGGAATATATGAGCAATAAGTAAAAAGAATCAATATTAATAGAACTGAATGGGCAGAAATAATAGTGAGATTCCAAGCATAAAGATTAAGAACTGTTAGGGAGGAAGTCAATGTATGTGTTGTTCTTTGTTGCATTTGTATTGGTCAATTAGTGATTGGATTCAGTATGCAATGCATTGTTATGTTTTGTTGTTTTTGTTATATGTCTTTTTATGTTATGTTTTGTTTGAATGTTTATTTTTTAAAACAACAGTTGCTGTTAATTGTATAAAAATCATCATCATCACTCAATCCAGAAAAATCTCCCAATCCAGGATGGGTAGTAATGTAGAACAGATTATTGAATCAAAATTTATCAGCTATCCTGGGGGTAGCGGTTACAAAATACATTAACTCAAGTCATTTGCAGCTAAAACCTGTAGGTCCAAAGTGAAGAGATTTATAGTATTTCCATTTTTGTTCTAGATGATTGATATGGGGAGGAAATTAAAATAAATTTTCAACCTCTTACACTATAGAAAAAGAAAGGAAACTACAACTCACCTTCTGATATTGACAACAATAGCATGACAGGAATAAGATACTGAACAGAAAGGGCTTTTTTTTCATTTGAAAACCTGCTTAAATTGTTAATATGATCTCAACTACCTCTGAAATGCCTTTGAGCCATAGCAACTAACACAACTAGCCATAATGTGTGATGGTGGGGCTTCACTTAGGGGCTGTATATATCGGCCAAAAGGGCTGGCCTGAGGGTGGGGGCATGTCAACTGCACGCCGGCCGCCCCAACTCCACCCCGATGTTGCCGTCACGCTGCCCACCCAACCAGACTGTGGGCGGCATTAGGGCGCTCTCTTGGTGCAGCGTTCACACATGCTGAGCCAAAGGAGTGCCGAAAAGCCACCATGGTGGTGGCAAGGGTGGCTTTTTGCCACTCTAAAAAGGAGCAGCATTTGCCAGCTCTTTTTAGAGCAGGAAAGTACTGGATTGGGGCCACAGCGTGTGGTTGCTGCAGCCCTGATCCAGCAAGGAAAGGGGCAGTGGGACGCCGCCCATTAGGGACCATCTGTTCAGCCCCATATTCAAGTTAGAAAGTGCTAAAATGTCTCTGCAGGTATACATTACAGCAGGGTTGGGGAACATATGGCTCTCTGGTTATGCTGAACTCCATTTTTCTTCTACTCATCAACAATTGGACAGTCATATGTATCTGAGCTCTGCAGTAAAATGGGAAAGTTTTATCAAGGTTGAGAAACAGAAGGGATGCATCCCTGTTTCATCCAAGATAAATATTAAAAACAAAGTTTTGTAATTAGACTTTGCCAGCAAAAACATTTTCACTAGCATTAAAATATGGTGTAAACCATGGGGGGGGGGAGGGATAAAAACAGGTTACAGTGGGCCCTTCCTATTCAGGGAGATTTGGTTCCAGGAGGCCCCCTATGGATAAGAAAAATGTGGATGCTCAGGAGTCATATTATTAAATGGGTGGTGATGTGTGCATGTCCGCAAGTACGCAGCACTACTGAATAATAGCAGGTAGTCAATCTGCAGATAGCTAGCCTGCTGTTGCAGCAGGCTCAGTGTACTATCTTCAGTTGCTAAGCCATGCCTGTCTTGGTTCAAGTTACTGGAATACTGAAAACCATTTGACATTTGCTGAAAATTTAGACCAGGAATACTTTGTGTGAGAGGTTGCTTGAACATTAATTTTTCAGAGGATGCATGTATCATTTATATATATGCTGGAGTTAATTGGTGAAATTCATTTTAAGCAGCTCACCTCTTAAACCCAATTTGCTTCTTACATTTTCAGACTGAATGCTCTTAAAATTTCTAGCATAAGTAGCTCTTAGGCCCATCCTGCAATTCAAAGGGTTCCCAGGGTGGTGGGGAAGAGATAATAAGCAAAATACAAGAGAAAAACCGAGCTACATCATGGCTCCTGTATAGGACAAATCACTCTTCATAATTTTTTTCCTTTATTATACCTGTCCCAGCCCTCTCTAGAGTAGGGTTTTCATCTCCTGCTCAAGCTATTGTTTACTGTCACCAGAGAGATACTAGCATGGTATTATTCATCATCTCAGTGAGGCTGACAAAACATCAATTGAAAGTTTTGACTTTATATGCACAATTCAAATATGAAAACATTTCTTAGTCAGTGTTATTGAAGTTATTTTCCACACCTACATGTTTAAATTAAGAGGCTGCTCTTTTTTTGGAATGAGAACAAAGAAGTTTAGAACATTTTCCATATATCTGTGCAAGTATGCAGTTAAAGAGGAATCTGGGGAGGCATCATATAAATGTTGCCGATACAATTCAAGACTCAGATCTGCAACTCATTTTAATCTAGTGTGTCAAATAGTTCTACTACACAACTCCTCTGCCAAGATCTAAATTATGAATTTATGAAAAAATAGTGGATTGTCTACCTTAACTTAGGGATTGCCCACACAGGCTAAATGGCCTGGATTCCCCTCAACCTCGTGTCATCTAGTGTAGACCACGCAAGCCAAAACCCCATTCATAGGAGGATCTGGAAGATCTGGCCTGACCCCATGGTAAAGACCCCTTAGCCTGGGGTAATTTAGCCCTGGTTTTCCCTGCAGTTTGTAGAAAACTCTGCAGCAAAACCAGTCTGTGCACATATACCCTCATGCTCTTTACTCTAATTGCCCATCTGATACGGAAATGGGGCACTTGACCACATGGGTGCAGCCAGGCACCTCATTTCTGCATCAGACAGGGTGACTGGGGGGCCTCTCAGATAGATCAACCACCAGAAAGGTAAGGAGCAGTGCACCGGTCCTGGGATGGTGTGAAGACGGGTGTGTGAACTCCCGCCCATCCCTGCACTGACCCACGGACTAATCT
>CM034703.1:102908628-102919677 GCA_020142125.1 Phrynosoma platyrhinos
GACAGTTAAAATGGCCTCAAACTGCATTATTTCTGGCAGTCTGTAAAGTCCCTAAATTGCATTTGTATGTAACCTTCCAGTTATGCTGTACCTGGATAATATACAACTTGATTGTAATATTAATCATGTGGAGGTGGAACACTCTGCACATACTCAGACATCCTGTTTTGCACCCAAGAGGGAGTGATGATGTTCACATTCAGCTGCAAATAATAAATTGGTGTATTTTTGGCAAAGATCCCCC
The DNA here is from genome assembly GCA_020142125.1 of Phrynosoma platyrhinos. Classification (NCBI taxonomy): domain Eukaryota; kingdom Metazoa; phylum Chordata; class Lepidosauria; order Squamata; family Phrynosomatidae; genus Phrynosoma; species Phrynosoma platyrhinos. Next base: position 102,908,873 of record CM034703.1, read on the forward strand.
CCCCCAAAAGCAATTTGGTCTTTTAAAGTAAGAAAGCTAGGACTGACCTTTTGAAATTACCTCAAACATTTAAAAAAAAAACCTACTTATTAATTACTGAGTTAATGAATTGATGTTAATTATCTAATTTTTAATTTTCATGGGTATGTGGGCAGGCTAGTAACACACCTTGGGCAAATATAGTTTAGCCGTTAGATGTTTGTCAGTCTGAAGCAAAGGAAAGGGAATAGTTCAGAAAAAACAACAACAACAATAGATGATGGGTTGGATTAAACATATTCCAAGAAGCTCCAGCATTTATTTAATCCCTTTATGAAAAGTGATAAGAAACACACTTACCAGATTAACCGTGGAATTAAGTTGAGAAATTGTCTCTTGGCTTCTGATCTTAGCATCCCTAACCTTGTTTAAGGCCTGTTGGTAGGCACGTGATCGGACCTTTGAAGTCAAAGATCCTAGTCTAACATAATAACTTGGCTTCTGAACTTCAACTTCAAATCCTTCCATTTTTGTAGCTTCTTTCTCTGCAGAGAGCAAAACATTCTAACTGTGATTCTAATGTTAGGACTATACCATTTACAATCCCAAAGGTAGCAAATGCTTGTTACATCCACGTCTGTGGCCTATCATCAAGATGCATTACTTGCCCCAGGTAGCTTTGAAAAGAGCTGTTTAATGATCAAATGTATTCTTCGCATAATCATCCCAGCTAGCCAGGCTGGCAAATCTTCCAGCCAAAACCTTGATCAAAAGCTTACTTCAGATTCTGGACAGCTGCTGCAATTTGACAGACTCCAGCCTTACTCAACCTGGTGTCCTCAAAATATTTTGGATTTTACAGTTCCCATCAGCCCCAAGTAGCACAGCCAATGGTTAGACATTATAGAAGAAAATATTTGTAGACCTTCAGTTTGAAGACCACTGGTATATGATACTGGACTGATTTGCTGCTGGTCCTATGCCACACTAGAAGTGTACAATGATAAGCAAACCTCTATCAATGACTGGAATGACACTGTCTACAAACTGGGCCTCTACAGACCGGCCCAAAGGGCCGGCCTGGAATCAGGGATGAGGAGAGGCAGCCGCACTCCAGGCGCCCCAACCCCACGCCGGCAGCATCCTGATGCCGCGCACCATTACACACAGTGCGCGGTGTCAGGATGTCCTTTCGGCGCAGCATTTTGACGTGCTGCACCAGAAGGGGTGCTAAAGAGCTGCACACTGGCTCTTAGGGCGCTCTTTTCCAGGCTGGCAAAAGGGAGGATCAGGGCTGAGGCATCCGGCAGCCTCGGCCCCGATCCTCCGTTTCCTGGAGCAGCCCAGGGCCGCCCGTCTGCATCCCCCTCCCATGTTTCCCTCACTGCAATACAATACTTGATAATGATCATTCATCATTTTCTTTATAGCAGGGGTGAGAACCATGAGTCCCTCCAGATGTTATTAGATGACAATTCCCAACATTTATCCCCATTGGTTATGTTAGCTAGGTCTGCTGGAATTTGTAGTCAAACATCTGAAGAGTCCCATGACTTCTCATTCCTGGCTGTTTTAGCCACTGAAGCTGGACAAAGTATTTCTTCTCTATTCTCAAGTTATGAAATAGCAAGTTTGTCAATTAATATGCCTGCATACTTGTGCTGCTAGGAGAACTTACCCAGTTCTTCTTCTGTAAGTGGGAGGTACTGGTCTACAAGAGTTTCTGATTTACTGAGTGCAGTATCCACTCCGCTGGTCACAAGACGCACCATCCGGCTCTCCAGGACAGTGCTGATGCTACCAGCAGCAACTGACTTGGTCAGATCCACACTGTTCTGAACAGCTCCTTTTGTCATGTCGACAACTCCATTAATTGTATGTGCAACAGTATCCTTGGCACCAATCACAGTGATTGTTACAGCATCCCTTGCTCCAGCAACAGCATCCACTGCATTAGCAACTACCTAGAGGAAGAAGTCGTAGATGCTTCACTGCCAGCTGAGAATTAATGCAAATACCACAAGTAATTTTAAGCCCTTGCCACAAATTACACCATCTTAGAATGGATAAGCACATTCGTAATGTGCAAGATTTGCACAGTGGTCAAAACCGATGCCTCAACCCCACGCCGGCAGCATCCTGACGCCGCGCGCCATTACACACAGTAATCATTTTCCTTACATGCATGCATACACATTCCAATAAACTTCCTTAAACAAAATGAGTATGTATCATTACCATAATGGTGGGACATAGTAAGTATCAGCTGATCATTGTATTCATCAAGTTTTTTTTTTAAAAAAAAATCTGTTTGCACAAGGGTCTTTTAAGACAGTTATCTCATCTATCTCATTTTATCCTAAATATCCTAAATGGCTGATAGTGTTGTTTTCAATTTGGTTAACTAAGCTATATGAGAATTTGCGTACAGACTCTACAAAACTTCTTGAGATTCTACTCCTCATTACAGGAATACGTGTCTCCAAAATCCAGTTGAAGAGATTGGCGCAGATCCTTGCTCATAAAACATAACATGGAATACTCTATAGGTACAAGGAGGTCTGTATAGATATTCAGAATATTTCTTGTAACAGAAGAGACTAAATAACCATCAATGTGAATTTTGAATTAACACATATAGAAAACAATTGGTGCCAAGAAAACAATATGATTCATTGGGCAAGTTTCCTAGTTTTTCATATCGTGGTCTATCAAACCCAGACCTACTGCATTCTTTTCTGCACTAAAGCAATTTAGGGTCATTTTTCTAACCCCATTAGTTGGTGTATTTTTCCATTTGGCAGGCAATTTAGTCATTGTGAGGCAAGCCTAAAACGCTTCTAAACAACTTCTGAACACTTCTAAACAACTTACCTTATCAGTTGGTTGATACAAAATGGGCAACCTTTCTTCCATTTTGTCAAGTCCTATACAAGCATAACTGTTGGCAATAGCAACTAGAAACATTAAAAAAAAAAGTTAGGATAACTGCATTTCTGAAGTAACGTCAGAAGCTAGTTCAACTTCTTTTACTATTAAGCAACATGAAGTATTTCTGCTTTAGTGTGTTGAAAATGTATACCATGACCGTCTTGCTAACAAACTTAAAGGCCCCTTTAGAAAGTTAGTAAGCATTTCCTGGTCTTCCGCCAGTTCACAAGAATGAGTTTTCACCACTGACATCCAAAGAGTTCAAAATAGGAACTGCCAAGATTCTGCATGGCATTTGGAAAGTAGGTGAAAGGGAAAGCACAAAACAGAGCCTGGAAGTGGGTGAGGAGTTACTTTACATGCTAACTTGAGCAAGAGGCTTTTTACTTATTAAGCATCTTACAAATCAAATTCCATTAAGCAAAAAGTCATTAGAAATATAATCTTGAAGGCAAAACTTCTTTGCCTCACACCCAATTATAGTCTTAAAATCATAGCTGCTTGCAGGCTTTTACTGTATGCACTCATTACAGTCCTCCAGTGTGCTATTGTTTGAGGATGTCATCTATACTATAGAAATAATGCAGTCTGACACCACTCTAGCTGCCATGGTTCCACCCTAGAGAATCCTAGGATCTGTAGTTTTGTAAGGCACCAGCACCCTTTGGCAGAGAAGGATAAAGACCTTGTATTTTCAAAACTGAATTACAGTCCAAAAGTGGGATGATTAGTAGCAACGAACATATCATATAGCACCGAGTATGATGTAGCAGAGGTACCAGACAAATTAACATTTCCAGGTTTATTTGCAGTGCTTTAAAAACTTTGCCATACAGTGAGGAGTGAAGAAAGAAAAAAAATAAAAACTGTGGAATATTTTACAAGTTGTGGGGGAACAGCTGCCTCACAAACAATGCAATTCTCAAGCCAATTAGTACAAGCAGCCTGAAACCCGAGCATTTGATAAGAGTGCTGGACTGGGACTTGGGAGATAGAAAAGCTCCCCTCTGAATAATAAAACTCACAAGGAGGCTTTGACCAGTCACATTCTCTCAACCTGGCCTACCTCACAAGACTGTTGTGAGAATAAAGTAGGGAGGCCAACTGCCATGTACACCTTCAGCAGAGTAGAGAACAGGTGGGATATTAATAAAAATAATTATATAAGTAACAGCCTGTCCACATGTTGAGTCGATTAGAGGTCTGCACCAGATAACCTCGATATCAGAAATTTAAAAAGTGCTCATTGAAGATTATACTTTTCATTCTGGTAGTGCTATCCAGCCTTTTAAATACTCCCCAGGAAGTTTCATGCTAGTTCTATTATACCTGAGGCCTTCGAAAGTGAAGAAACCAATGCTTTAACTACTACTATTTGGTTTTAGATTGAATAAATTATTGTTACACTTGTAGCTTTACACAGCTTGAGTTGTTAAAGACACCCACAGTACTGTAATAGAAAGGTAAAAATGATCACACTTGTACAGAATGCTAGACCAGCGTACCTAGTTTATCCAGGTGTACTCTGAATGAACAGCCTGTTGATAAATGGTGTCAACTGATGTCTCCCTTTGTACTGGCAAGTAAAAATCAACCAAAGGGATAAAGGTGATGTTCAGACTTAGGACCCTCATTTGTTGCATTCAGGCAAGTCAGGTGTTGTTGGCTTAGAAAGCTGGCTAGTTTGGGAGCAAGAATCCAGGATCCCAGATTCAGATGTTATACTGCTGTACCCAGATGTTGGTTATATTCAAATGGTCTGCACATAACATCACACAGTTCCCCTGAGTAAACCAGGATAAGTAAGGAATCCTAGGTTATTGTTCTGTGAACACAACCAGTAATTTACTGAAGTCTAGTGAGTGGCTCTGTAGTCATTACCAATCCAGTGAACAGAAAACACACACCTTTCTATGTTACAGGCACCTAGTTAAACTATACTATCTATACTGAAGATGGGGAAACAATTGTACAAATATTGCTCAGTGTTATAGTGCATATATGTTATTAAGCTCTCCCACCATTCCAACTGCCATCGCCCTGGCCATAGAGGGAGAGAATAAGAAGCTGGCACAGCTCTACCATGCCTAGCCTAGAAGCAGAAGAAAGGCCCTTCCTATATTCCAACAGCCATCACCACGGCCTTGGACTTAATCCTCTGCCCCACTGCCATCCCCTTTCCTAATGTGTCGTGTCTTTAGATTGTAGTACTTGTATTGTATAAATACAATAGATAGATAGATAGACGATAGATAGATAGACGATAGATAGATAGACGATAGATAGATAGACGACAGACCGACAGACAGACAGACAGACAGATAGATAGATAGTGAATGCTCCCAATCCTGGATTGGAGAAATGTCTGGCTGTGTCTCCATAGCCAAACACAAAATGATTGCATCCTCTACGGAGGTTCACTTGGATCCTCCAGATCAGAGTGGACAATGTAATCATTTTGCATCTGGCTACAGGGATGTAGCCAAACTTTTCTTTAATCCCCCACCACTCTCACCAGTCATAGGATCACCAAACAAAGGCTGCAGCAACTGTGGCAAATCAGGGAGAAGGCCAATTTGGTTGGAGTGGAGGGAGGAAGGGAACATCATCCCCTCTGCATCCACCAAAAAGTGGTTACCTTACTCCTGCATACACCACTAATAAGATGCCAGCCAATGTTTTATTGTTGTGTTCACATCCACCCACGCTTGTCAGTAATTTGTTGTTACAATGACAATCTGAGAACTCTCAAAAATGTACTGCTACTTCCATGCCTGATCAGCTACAAGCAAATCTTATTTGTCAAAGACAGCCTAAGCCACTGACCACTTACAAAACGTGTGGCCTAAAAGAGACAGTACCTGTTACAGTATCAAGTACCAAACTGAAATTATGTTCATCATATTTGCAAGAAACTAGATTTCAAATACATTTCCAAACTTTCAAAGATGCAAAGCTAGCTACATGCTGGAAGTTAGTATTAAAAGTGCTTTCTTAACCTGAAAGAAGAATTTAAAAGCTTTCTAAGCAAAAGCTATTTTTTAAATAAAAAAGCAAAGAACAGTTACGCCTTACTTTGTGGTTCCAGCTTTTGGATGATAGGCAGAGCACTGGTCACCGCCACCGAAGTAATGGTCTTCACTCCTTTCTCTGCTATCTCACATACTGATTTCAGGTAGGGATGGTTATCTTTTGTGCTGACATATGCAGAGGAGACCATATCATAGGTGGAACTCACCAGGGGAAGGTTGGCAACCCTGGAAACCACATTCTGTAAATATAGAAGACAGGACTGTTAAACCACATGTCTTCTTGGATAAACGGCAGCTGACATTACTCAACTGACTCAAACATACCTGTTGTGCGTCGGTTGACACTACAGCCATGTTGCAGTCTTGAATGTTTTAGAGTCTGAAAAGAAAGAACACAAGTGGGGATAACATTTTAGACTTTTAGTCCCCTGCAAAGATTTTGTTAATTTACTAAAATCCTTTTGAAGGAATAGCAAATTTAGAATCCAAAACGAGATCTGAGATTCAATCCTTGCTACACATCCGGGGGGGGGGGTATCATGTCTGCAACACAACACTCTCTGGTCTATTCACTAAGAATAGAGGCTCAAGTTTAAGTGCACAAATATTAGATGAGGAAAATAAAGTTTAGACTAACACCAGAAAATTGGAAACTGGATACTTGAATACACATCCAGTAGGAATAGATGACCAGGAAGTGAAGTAAGTTCCTAATCATCTGGGTAAACCTTTGATTACTCACATACACTCTGCAGCCAAGGCTATTCCTCAAGGACAATGCCATGGACACACATTATACCCTGCCTACAAACAAAAATTAGACAGTATATCCCTGAATACTTCTTCTTTTAACTAGTACTCTTTGCTCTTTGTAGTAATAAAGACGGAGCCAACCTATTGCAAATATTTTCTGGCTGTACCACCACTACTGGGCGTGGCAGCATCTGTAGGCAAATAGACCCATTTGTGTTATAAGCCCACGTCATTCTGCTATGAGTGAGAGCAGCAGATCTGGAATATTCTAGCTCAGAAATTGAGATTTCTGGAATGTACAATTAGAAACCTAACATTGTGGCAGACACGTGTTTCTATTTCACTTCTCAATGATGCTTCTAGACAGGCATGACTTCACCCTACAGGTTTTGACCAAGCAATAGATATTATAACCAGATATGTAAGCCCTTAAAAAAAATAAGCCTCTGCTGTTAAGTTTAATTCTCAATAACAAATAAGATTATTTGTAATACTGTTCTATTAATAAGGAATTGAATGCTTCAAAAAGATAAGAGCGCGCCATTTTATGGACAAGGAAATGGACTACACATTTTATTAATTTGTAATCAGAAGCAAAGACAAGAATGCTCTTATTATCAAGCTTTACACGATACCAGGAAGAACATGAAATATTCTGGCAATAGGCAACATACACTAAAAGTTCAAATACACATGAATTTTAAAATTAAAAATATTTACCCAAGTGGCCCATTAAGACTTCTCTTCTTCTGACTGTAAAGATGATGCAAATAAAAAGCTACCCAGGCTGCTTCCGTACTGCAGAAATAATCAAGTCTGACATGATTTTAACTACCATGGCTGAATGCTATGGAATCCTGGGGCACCAGAGATTTCTGACATAGAAGATTAAATGTCTCACAAAACTAGAATTCCCAGAATTCCATAGCATTCATCAATGACAGTTAAAGAGGTGTCAAACTGGATTATTTCTGCAGTGTGAATCCAGACAAAAATTAACCTTTTTTCTGTCAAAAGCCCCGATTAACAGCAAGCAGAAGTTGCCTCTCAGCTTCCCATATGAAGTTGACAACAGATGCTGCTCACCATCCACATGGTTGAAATCACTTCAGTGAGGCATTTAAACAGAGGCAGACCTTGGGCAAGTCACAGTATCTCAGCCTCATGGGAAGGGTAGGGCAAGCCTCCTCTGAACAAATCTTGCCAAGAAAACCCCACGATAGGTTTGCCTTAGGGTCACCGTAAGTTGGAAAGGACTTGAAGGCACACAACAACAAATCACACACAGAGCACTTTTAGCTTGAGAAAGGAAAGAATACGTTTCATCCCCAAATAGGGGCCCCAAAAATCACTCTAAGCAGTGTGTTCCTGTACAGTGGGGCCCTTGGTATCCGCTGGGGTTTGTTTCCAGGAGCCCCGCCATGGATACCAAAATCTGTGGAGGCTCAAGTCCAATTAAATACTATGGCATAGTAAAACAGTGTCCCTTATATAAAATGGCAAAATCAGGGTTTGCTTTTTGGAATTTATATATATATATATACATACATATATATGTATATATATATGTATGCGTATGTGTGTGTGTGTATTAATATTTTCAAGCCGTGGATGGTTGAATCCGTGGATACAGAGTGCTGACTGTATTTCAGCCTTGTTTAAGCATCCCAAATCTGGAATGCTCCAGGAACCTGGAAAGGAGGAGAGTCCAGAGAGTGAGTTCTTCTACAAAACAAAATGCACTCTTCATACAAGAGTTGACAGCACCTAATCAATATCTTTCCCCTCTTCAGACAAGAGACATTGAAAGAAAGTCTGCTGTCAGTGTTGGTACACCTAAGAGAAAGGAGTCTTTCTTCTTGGGGGCCCCAATTGGAAAACTTTTTAGTCCTCATTCTCTTTTTTTGTTGTCATTGTGTGCCTTCAAGCCATTCCCAGCTTACGGTAACCCTAGGCAAACCTATCATGGGGTTTTCTTGGCAGGATTTGTTCAGAGGTGGTTTGGCATTGCCTTCACCTGAGGCTGAGAGCATGTGACTTGCTCAAGGTCACCCAAGGTCATGGCGGAGCTGGGAACAGAACTCTGGGATTTGAACCCTGGTCTCCAGAGTCCTAGTCCCAACATTCAGACCATTACACTCATTCTCTGTGCACCATCATCTATTACAGGGGTAGGCAACCTTTCCCCTTTAAGGGCCAAGGGACTTCAGCTCCCAGAATCCCAGGAGCTATTGGCCAACATGGGACTATTGGCCAACATGGCTGAGGCTTCTGGGAGCTGAAGTCCCTCGTCCCTTAAAGGGGAAAGGTTGCCTACCCCTGATCTATTAGGTTACGTACCTGTGTGTTTAACAAACAGCCTAACAGAAAGAGCAGAAAAAAAGAGTACGGTATTTTTTCGGCTGTGGAGTAAAGGCACATCCGCAGGGCATCAAAGGGTGCATCTACACTGTAAAAGTAATGCAGTCTGACACCACTTTAACTACCAAGGCTCCATCCCACAGAATCCTGGGATTTGCACTTTTGGTGAGAGTCAGTGTGGCTTTGAGTGCTGGCCTATGACTCTGAAGACTAGGATTCGAATCCCTGCTCGGCCATGGAAAACCACTGGGTGTAACTCTGGATGAGTCACACTCTCTCAGCCTCAGGGAAAGGCAATGGCAAACCCCCTCTGAACAAAACTGCATGATAGGTTTGCCTTAGATAGGTTGGTTCACTATAAGTTGGAAATGACTCGAAGGCCCACAACACCAGCATTCCTTGGCAAAGAAGTCTAAAAAGCCCTTGTGGAACTACACATCCCAGGACTCCATCTAGTCAAAGCACTAGAAAGCGGTGTCAAGGGGCATTATTTCTACAATGTAGATGCACCCAGCAGTGTGGCGTGGTGGATTGACGTTGGACTACAACTCTGGAGACCAGTGTTCAAATCCCGGTCGGGCCATATAAACCCACTGGCTGACCTTTGCACAAGCCACACTCTCTCAGCCTCCTCAGAGGATGGCAATGGCAAACCCTTCTCTGAACAAACCTTGCCAAGAAAACCCCATGGGGCACACAACAACAAGGAGTCACCAGCACTCTTGGGCAGAGAAGCCTAAAAGAGATTGAAACTATAAATCCCAGGACACCATGGGATGGAGCTGCAGCCCTTTAAAGTGGTGTCAATTTCTAGAGGGGTGGTTTTGGACGACGACTCTGGAGCACCAGGGTTCGAATCCAGACTCAGACATGGAAACCCCTTGGGCAAGTCACACTCTCTCAGCCTCAGAGGATGGCCATGACCAAAACCAAAACAAAACAAAAACCTCTGAAGAAACCTGCCCAGGGTCGCCATAAGTCGGAGAGTCTTGTAAGGGAGGCAATAATGTAGTCTGGCAGCCGTTTAACTGCCACGGCTCCAGGCTATGGAATTCTGGGAAGTGTAGAATTCAAAGACACAGCCGAGTTAGTATGTAGAGAGAGAGAGAGAGAGAGAGAGCTCTTGCAGCACTGAAAGCAAGGCGTTGGCAGCAGCAGGAGCTTCCCTAGACTAAAGTCTACTTCCTCTGGGAAGTCCAGTTTGTTAAACCACGCTTCCCAGAATCCCACGGCAGTTAGAGCGCTGTCAAACCGCGCTACTGCTCCAGTGCGGATGCAGCCTGGGTGTGTAGCCTCGGCCTCTCTCTCCAAAGAGGCTCGGTCCTGAAAGATATACACTGTGGAGCCCCGAAGCAGCAGCCATGGCTACTCACCTCAGAGCCGTCCCTCCTCTTACAGCCGCCCTTCTTCTTCTCCTTCGGCTTCCTCCTGCCTCTGCCTCCCGGCAATTTATGGAGCGAAGGCGGCGGCGGCGGCGGCGGCCTCCCGGCAGCCTCCTCGCCCACGATGGCCGCCCGCCCGCCCGCCTCCTCTCCTCTCCTTCTTCTTCTCAGGCCGCTCACATGATGGCGCCATGGCGCCTGAGGGACGCCCTCAGAGGAGGGAGAGCCAGGCTGACGCACTCCAAGCGCCTCTTCCTGGGCGCCTTCCCAGGCCTTCCCGAGTTTATGCCCACCCTGAGGCCAACCTGTCATGGGAGTTTCTTGAGGGGGTTGCAGACGGCCAGAAATAGTGCAAATTGAGTCCACT
>CM034703.1:102939492-102950140 GCA_020142125.1 Phrynosoma platyrhinos
CACTGAGCCAGGGCAGTTAAAGTGGACTCAATTTGAACTATTTCTGGCCTTACGTTGTGCTTCTTTTGCTGCTGCCTTGCATTCCATTTGTTACTGTAGTGCACCTTTTCATTGACAGGCAAAACTTGTCAATAGGCTTTCAGTCTTGCTGCTATTCCATTACTGCCTTTCTGTGGTAGTTCCCTTCCACTGCAGCTCTGCTTCTTAGGAGGCCATGTGATGTCATTGGGTGTGATTCAGCTCCTCTTCCCCCTCCACTTTGCAGCAATTGCAGTTTCCATGGAGGACATTTTGGACATTGTTCCTGGGCAGAAGGTGGAAATGGAGGACACGTTCTCTGAGTGTTAATTCCTCTCTCTCCCTGGCTACCATATATCTCTGCTGTTTCCGTTTTCTGCTTTTTTGTGTTCCTCAATGATGCCATTGCCAGATGTTCAGACCTCACGAAAGCCGAGGAAGGGGGTCTTTTGGGAACATGTTTTTATATTTTTTTAAAAAATTAACAGACTTTGCAAATCGTTGTGTTCGCATGGCTTCCATGTGGGGTGGTTCGCTGCCCGAGTGTTAATTCCTTCCTCCCCTGGCTGGCTCCCTCCCCTTCTTTTTGGCAAAGTGCTATATATGGCAACCCTTGTAGCTGGCCTTAATTTGAGGGGCTAGCCACCAGTGACATCAGTGGAATATGCATCAGAACTGGCAACAGCGGATATACATTGATGTCAGCAACGATGACAACGGAAGTGGAATGATGTAGATGTGCATCATTTGATTGATAGAACAAAAAATAAATAAAAATAAAGACCCAAACATGATCAAATGCGATCGATACAGAGGATCCATTTTGAATTGGTACTTATGTCATTGTGAACTTTGAGACAATTAAATTGTGCCGGAGAGATTCAATTGGGGTAAACATAGTGAGAACATCAATTCATGTTAGATTTGATATTACATTAACAAATGCTTTATCGAATCTCCCCAGATCTCCCTGGCACAAAACACTAGTGTGAATGGGGCCCATGATTCTATGACAATATTGTACTATTGTACTTGTCATCTCTTAAGTCTAACAATGGAATTAGCCCTTGAAACAGCATCCAAAGTTAAAATACGGCTGAGTAATCTTTCAAGCATAGAACCATACTTCCTAACAGATCCTTCTAGATAAGTCTCCTACACTGATGTTTCCATTAACTTTACACATTTCCTTATACTTAGAAGTTCATTTTGCAAATAATTTAAGAAACTTGGGTGCAGCTTAGTGAGTTTAGAGGAAAATCTTCTGGTACTAAAACTTTGAAAACACAGACCTCAGAGTTACAACAAGTTATGTTAATGCAGTGTTTCTCAACCTTTGGTCCTCCAGCTAAATAGACTTCAGCTCCCTGAAGCCCCAGTCAAGCTGGTGAATGGTAAAGGATTCTAGGAGCTAAAGGCAACCTTTCCCCTTTAAGGGCCGAGGGACTTCAACTCCCAGAATCCCTGGAGCTATTGGCCAACATGAGACTATTGGCCAACATGGCTGAGGCTTCTGGGAGCTGAAGTCCCTAGGCCCTTAAAGGGAAAAGGTTGCCTACCCCTGAGCTAAACCACAAGAGCAATAGCAAGTAATAAAAGCAATGTATTATATCAATGGCAGGAATGCTGTGGCTTAGTGGTTAAGATGCCAATTCGGATGACTGGAAGATTGGAAGGTTGGCAGTTCGAGGCCCGGGTGCTGCATGATGGGGTGAGCTCCTTTCACTAGTCCCAGCTTCTGCCAACCCAGCAGTTTGAAAGCATGCCAATACAAGTAGATAAATGGGTACCACTTCTCAATGGGAAGGTAACAGTGTTCGGTGCAGTCATGCCGGCCACATGACCACCAGAGTAGTCCTTGGACAACGCTGACTCTTTGGCTTAGAAACAGAGATGAGCACTGCCCCCTACAGTTGGTTACGACTAGACATTCATGTGAAAGGACTACCTTTACCTTTTACTATATCAAGATGTGATAAAGGCATTTGTGACCCGCTGTTTGAGCAGTAGTTGTTTCATATTTCATCAACTTCCATTGTATTTCATCAACTTTCTTTGCATTAGTCTGCAAATAGAAGAGGACAATACTATCTCAAGGAAGTCTAGATTTTTGACTGTGTTGATCACTAAAATTCTCAGTTATCAATGCAGGCTGTCCACTGGTTGAGTCAGTTTTTGGTAATGTGACTTGCAGCAAAGTTTTCCACAAGTATCTACAATAACTAGCCAGTGGTTTTGGAAATACTAGAAATAAGCATCCCAGACTATGGTACAAAATATTCTAATAAATTGCTGAAGCTTTTTGTTTATCTTTCAGGTTTACTACAGATATTGCTTTCTTCAGTGTTGGTGCTAGCTCCCCACATTGTGATATCCTTGGCATAAGAGTCTAACAAATGCAATCTTATTTGTTTCACTGAATGACGTAGGAGCTGCTACTTATTATTTATAGCCTATTGGAGAAGAATTATAATGGGGGAAAAGAATGAGTATGTAGGAATGAGAGACCACAGTGTACAGAAAAGATATTTTACTGTTTTTCCAGATGGACTGATGGTTTTTAATAACCTTAAGAATTATTGTTTAATATGTCTCTGTGTTCTACCATTTCCATTCAATTTCACTAAAACTTCATTCTTCTCATCTCTGTTTCATTGGCTAAATTTGTGTCCCTTTAAAAAAAAACAACTTAGGTTGTTCCACAAAGAAAAACATATGTGAAAAACACAATGTTGTGCATAATATAAAAGCAAAAAAACATAAATCACAAATTGATTAAATTCTTATGTCAATTGATGTCTATTCCATGTCTAAAAACTAGAACTGGCTTGCCATTTAGTACAGATGGCTGTCACTTTTAAAATACCTTGAATAAAATTATAAACCCAACAGGTGTTGGGGTCATTAATTGTTATTGGCTTCTGCTCCTGCATACCTTGATTCTTAATTCCATACTGTGACAAGCCTCACTTGCTGCTTTCTAGAGATTTTCAGTAGGTCTGTCTCTTAAAGAACAAGCTGTTTTTGCTTTCCTATCTGATATCTAGGCATGGCTTTTTATTTGTATTGTAATGAGGTCAAAGCATAGAGATAGGCCTTCCAAATTAACCAAATATCTCACCAGTTAATTGTCTGACCACTTTGTTGTTTGAAAGTTGTGTCCTCTCTCTTTCCTTCAGCAAGTGCTGATATATTTTTTCCAAAGCAGCAAGGATCCTGCCACTCAAGAGCAAGGCAGCTCCCCAGAGCTCAAGGTTACTTGCTTGAAAAGCAAGGTTATGACCATTACATGGAAGCTGCAAATTGTGTAAAGGGTTCTGCCTTCTCATTGGTATGAGAATAAATGATACTGAGTAGACTAAAGGACAGTTGCCTACACTCTAGGACAGGGGTAGGCAACCTAAGGCCCGGGGCCGGATGCGGCCCCCCGAGGCCTTTGGACCAGCCCCAGGCTGGTCCTGCCGCCGCCGCCGCCCCCCATCATGATGATATTGATTATTGTTGTTATTACTTGTTCTTGGGTTTTTCTTGGCAAAATCTCCACAGGGGTTTTGCCATGGCTTTTCTGGGGCTGAGAGAGTGTGCATTTATTTATTTATTTATTTATTTATTTATTTATTTATTTTTGGTGCTTCGGCCCCCCAATTGTCTGAGGGACAGCAACCCGGCCTCCGGCTCGAAAAGGCTGCTTACCCCTGCTCTAGGACAGCACTGGTTAATGAGAAATGAAGATGGGTTTTCTGTTATTGTGTGCCTTCAAGTTGTTTCCAATTTATGGCAACCCTAAGGAGACCCTATTGTGGGTTTTTCTTGGCAGGATTTGTTCCGAGCCTCCCCTGAGGCTGAGAGAGTGTGACTTGCTCAAGGTCACCCAGTGGGATTCATAGCCAAGCAGATAATCAAACCCTGGTCCACATTTTGTAGTCCAACACTCAAACCACTGCACCATAGGCTCTCTGAGTTTGTCTCCCCACACCAAATAAGATTGCTAAAGGATCTCCATACCATTAGTGTCTTGTCTGGAAAAGAATATGACAAATCCCTCTACCTGTTTCATTACAGAGTTTATATAACTGTTGTTATTTCAGCTTCACAGTCTACCAGGTGATACCAGCTAGAGATCTGGACCATCAGTGATGCAGATTCTATCCAAGAAACTAAGAATCAGTGAGGTATCCTTAGCTGTTCCAAGCAGTGAGACTTTTTGTAATTGTGCTATTGTGATCCTTTCTATGGTTCATTCAGATATTTTTGTCAGCCTATTTAGAATGGCTCCCAGAGTACCTGTTCCTACTTGATCCACAACTGATATAGTTATATTTTGTAGTTGTTTCTACTTTTGTTAGTTTCAAAACATCTTCATCCAAGTACTAATACATATTTTCTTCAAGAAACCTATAATGAAAGGACAGCAAGAACTGTGGGTTAAACCAAAAAAATGTATTGCAAAACTTCAGCTTGGGGGGGGGGATGATGGACCACAGGTGGGAACCTGAAACCCTCCAGGTGTGCATAGACTACAAATCCCAACATTCCTGACCACTGACTTTGCCAGTAACTGTGGAAATGGAAAATGGAGTCCAAATGAAGATGTGGTGGACCACATCTTCTTCATCTTTGCTTTGAAGATGGACTTTTGCAAACCACGTGGCTACAATCAGCAGCATTTTGTCAATATTTTTTTCTGTACAAAGTTTAACCTTGACTCCAAACATGTGGGGATAATATTGGTGTGCAATATGAGTGGTGGTGTGTTCAGTCAAGGTTAACCAACACTCTCCCCTTTGGCCCTCCGACCTACAGGCTGACAGCTTAGCAGCCTCCTATCCTGGCCTACCCTTCCTTGCTCCTGTGGGGCTAAAGTGGCCCTCGGGTTGGTTGGGGAGCCAACGTACCCCTTGTGCGTGCAATAAAATTTTAGCAGTAACAGGCCCTCTAATCCCAGAATGGATCCAAAGGTGCGTAAGGTAAGACTACAATTTCAATTGCATTCCTCATTTACAGGAAATGCAGTTGTATGGGGGTGGAGGTGGGGTTGTGTGATAAGGCCCAACAAATTCATATTCTACCCCAAAACCAAATTATTGATTTCAATTCACTTATGTATTGATTTTGTATATATGTACTGTACTTCTCTGTAAATTAACATATTGTCTGCATTTATAAATTACCTGATGCACACATTTCTGTCTTTATTAAAAGCCAACACCTCAAAATATGGAATTTTTGGTATCTTGTTCAGTCTATATAAAAGGAAAAACTTTCCAACATTCACATAGAAGATCCCCCCCTTATAGTAGGTGACACCTGCTATCCAATGAGGGACACATTTTCCAACCCTCAAAAGGGGACATCCCTTATAAGAGACATTTGGCAACCCTAGGATGTGCAACAACTGTTCCTCTGCCCCAGAACCATTGCTCTTACAATGAAAGCTTTGGAAGTTTTGTTTGGTGTTAATTATAGAGTTTGAAACTCCCTCTTGTGGTAAGAAGCAAAACTATTTATAGTCTGGTCCTCCAGTTGTCAGTCCAGATAGAGTTGTGTAGGATCACTACTTGGTTAAAATCTTACTCTATTCTGCTTAGTAAACTAGTTATGTAGTACTGAGAGCAAGATTTCTGTGGAACAATAGATGGTTCTGCCTTTTCCCTTCCTTCCTTCCTTCCTTCCCCCAAAACAAACGTACAAACTGTTTCAGATTATAATTATTAACAAGGGATAACTTTGTGATGTCACTGAAACTTTTCAGTGAATTTTGTAATTATAGGGGTTTGGTCTTGCTAAATGGTGAAGGAGGAATATCACATCCTTCCAGTATAGGCTTGTGCATTCCTCCACTCCAAAATGAATTATTTCTAATTACAGAGAAGTCCCATAGGGAATAAAATGGCTGCAAATAACACAAATGTTTCACATGCAAGTTAGGAGAGTGTGGATGGAGATGCCTTTTCAAATATCTCTCCTTTGGTGATTTTACAGAGACCAAGACCTATTAGATGGGCTGGTCATTATCTAATATTGTTTGGCCAATAGGAATTAGAGCAGGATATGTTTCTAAATGATTAATATTTACACATAAGGACCAATCTAATTCTGCTTGAAAGGGGAACAGCATCCATGTGTAGTATAGATGAATTATACATCTGCCCCAAATGAAATGGGAAAACTGCAGGATTTTAAGTTCTATATTATAGAATTGCTATTTTAAATCATACTGTTTGGTGTGTTAAAACACACGTTTGGAGAAAGTCTAAAAGCATAAATGGGTATGTATCTGTGAGGTCCCCCCCCCTGTCTTTTATGTGCAAACTAAATAGTGATGGCTTTTAATTCCCTGGACTATGAACTTGGGTGTGTCGTATTCAAACACCTAATACAAGAAAGCCATTACATCTGTGCACATTTATCTGGCTTTAATCTCTCATGTGCCATTTACTTTGAGTTATACAAGAAAAGCTGTTAACCAACCCATATTTATCTTCCTTTATTCTCTAGGCTGTTATTTACCATAGTCCTGTATTAAAACAGCCATCTGTTTCTATAATGAACAGAAATAATGTCTATGTAGGAGATGGAGAGGAAGTATGCTCTTACTTAGGATTGTAGCACAAGTGTTGCTTTTGCTGTGCCTGTGTGGGAAGCTGAGAAATTATCATGACTGTGGTAGACCTGTCCATGATAGAGCCCTAACTCTAAGGGAGAGAGCCCATGATCCATTACATACAGGAGTTAGCAGTGTTCATTTCTAAGCATTTCAAAGTAAAAGATCTCAAGTAATAAGACAAGGTGGACAAATGATTTGAGAAATATGGGGCAACTTCATTTGGTGAGCCATGTTTTTTTCAACGTTTTTAAAAGTTGGCAATAAACTTTGGAAACTTTAAAACAGCTTTCTGACACCATACAGACACGTTGGACTATGTCCTCTTCAGCCAGTAATACAAATAGCCCTTCTGGATGATGGTAGTTGTAATCCAACATATTTGGAAAGTGTTGGGCTGAGGAAGGCTGCCCTAGAATAATGATACTTTGCCCAGATAGTCTTCTTCATTGCTTTGAGGAAGAACTGTGCAACAAATCATCCCTGTTATTACATCTAATATGAATGTGGATTCCATTGGTTAGTCCCAATTGGATTAGACTTACTGAATCATTTGTAGAACAGTGCATCAACATGTAAGGAATCTAGTCAATTCAGTGGGTCTACTTTACTTGGGGTTTGCAGTAGGATTCAGGTAATGAACTCACATTTTCAAAGCTACTGACAGGATTATAGACAAAATGGGACCAATGACAAACAAGAGAGACATGAGCATACCTAAGAGAACCCTAAGCATTAAAAAAAGTATTTTAAACATAAGAGGGGGGAGGAATATTAAATAAATAACTCAATGAAGCTTTGACATTTTCAATAGCCACAGATTATTGACTGAAAGATATATACCCCTAAAGTCAGAATTGTCCAGGCAATTGTATTCCCCATCACCAATTTACAGATGTGAGAGCTGGACAGTAAAGGAAGCAGACAGAAAGAAAATCAACACATTTGAGATGTGGTGTTGGAGGAGAGCACCGTGGATAGCCAGAAAGTCAAGCAAGTGGGTCCTTAAGCAAATAAAACCAGAAATCTTCCTGGAAGCCAAGATGAACAAATTGAGATTGCTGTAGTTTGGCTGCATCATTAGAAAAGCAAGGAAAGCTGAAGGGAAATAGAAAAAGAAGACTACACAGACGGACAGACTCAATGGGCATGAAATTACAGAACCTAAGCAAAGCAGTGAAGGACAAGGGGTCTTGGGGAAAATCTCATCCACAGGGTCACCATGAGTCGGGGACAAGTCAAGGGCAGTTAACAACAACAGTACAAACGGTGATGGTCCTCCCTCCTCTGTATAGACAGCTCTGATGACCAGCCATGTTACATCTGATCTGTGAAATAAACATCCTTTGGAACTATTGCACTGCTTCCTTTTCTCTTCATCATGTTTATATCTGTTCACTGCCAAGGATTCATGTCTCCATGTCTTCCCTTTCATGTTTGTAAAACAATCTTACTCTAGGGAAACATAAAGGAAAATCCATTTTTCATGCATGTTTGAGTTACCACAGACAGGGAAAGATACTTAGCAAGCTATTCTCCTAAAAAATAAATACACATTAAAGTTAAAGCAAGTTAGAAAATATTGTTTTAGGAACACATCATTGCCTCCACTGAAAAAGCCAAATGTTTGTGGAAGATAACTCAGCAGTATTTCCACTTATTTCATATCTTTTCAACCAAAGTATGCTTTCTATGTCTATTTATACTAATAAACAAGAACCAGAGAGCTTAAGTTAACAGGGTTATATACATAATCAGATACCTCTGGTCAGAATATTATTCTTGCTTCCTCACCCTCTTATTGTTTATGCACTCCCAAAGGGCATTTATTACCTTCTTTCCTTGATAGCAAATAATAGCTGTGCTTACCAAGCTAGTGTTAGTACTATTGGTTATACATAGTGGTATCTGAGCACCTTCAGACCTAAAACTTCAGTTTGGCCAATACAAGTTCTGATTTCTTAATGCTATAGAAAATTGGCCAATAAGAGATCTTTGCTCAGTATTGGTTCTGGAGACCTGAGTGGGCATTCCTTTTTCTTCTTCTTCTTTTGTTTTAGAAGGTAAAGTGTTTAAAAAAATGTTATTTTTCTGGCATAAATGGCATATACTGCCCCTTCCATCCACAGATTTGAAACTGAGAATTTTGCTGCAATCTATCCTGAAATAAAAATAACTCATCTTTTAGGAAGGAATGAAAGAATTTAGCTTAATGCTGAACATTACGGAAACAAAAATAATGACCACAGAAGATCTACAAGAATTCATCCTAGACAATGAGAAAATTTAAATGGTCAAGAGTTCCCATATTTTGGACTAAATATTGATCAGAACAGAGACTGCAGTCAAGAAATCAGAAGAAGACTAGGATTGAGAAGGACATCTATGAAAGAACTGGACAAGATCCTACAATGTAAAGCTATAACTCTAAATGTTAAAGTGAAGATTGTTCAAGCCATTGTATTCCCCATCACCGTGTATGGATGTGAAAGTTGGACAGTGAAGAAGGCTGATAGAAAGAAAATCAATTCAATTGAGATGTGGTGCTGGAGAAGAGTACTACTGAAGATAGCCATGGCCAAGAAGACAAACAAATGGGTCCTAGAACAAATCAAGCCTGAACATTCCCTGGAATACAAGATTACTAAATTGAAGATGTTGTACTTTGGCCACATCATGAGAAGGAATGAATCATTAGAAAAGACAATAATACTAGGAAAAGTAGAGGGCAGTAGAAAGAGAGGAAGACTTGATCAGGGAGGCCATGGGCCTGAGCCTGGAGGATCTGAGCAGAGCAGTGGAGGACAGGGGGTCTTGGAGATGTCTCATCCACAGGATCGCCCTCAGTCAGAATCAACTGAAAGGCAGTTCACAACAACAACAAAAATAGTTCATTTTTTCCCCCAGAACTGCTTTGGGAAGCAAAAAAGAAAAAAGAAGTTTTTATTTTTAATAATATTTTAATTAAGAGTTTATAGGATATATTAGTACATTATCTTCTACCCACCCTCTCCCTTGACAGGCAACATTCTATGATTCAAAGTATAATCAGACAATACTATCAAGGACAAGATCCAAACAGGGCTCACCATGATAGATCTCAGAATATCATGTGGTTCAATGGCAGGCCCTGTCTAGAATTTATGCATGTCATATATGTTATACGTGGATACCATGTAATCTCGAAAGTGTTTTCAGTCATTTCACCTATGGTGAGGCAGAATTTAAACAGTGGGCCCTTGGTATCTGCTGGGGTTTGGTTGTAGGAACCCATGTAGATACCAAAACCCATGAATGCTCAAGTCCCGTGATATATAATGGCATAGTAAAATGGTGCCCCTTATATAAAATGACAAAATAAAGGTTTGCTTTTTGAAGTTTATAATATTTTCAAACCATGGCTGCTTGAATCCGTGGATAAAAAAAAAATCCGTAGATATGGAGGGCTGTCTGTATGTCCATTTCTCTAATAATGCAAGGGTCCAAACTCTGTCTAGCCAAAAATTAATGAACAAACCTTGTAAATTCTCCCATACTATCTCTACAATTGCTGCAGACAGCAATGCAGATTGAAGATCTTTACATAAGACATTTTCATTTTCTTTATAATACAGAATCATAGAGTTGGAAGAAGCCACAAGGGCCATCCAGTCCAACTTCCTGCCATGCAGAAACTCTCAAGCAAAGCACCCCCGACAGATGGCCATCCAGCCTCTATTTAAAACCTTCAAAGAAGGAGGCTCCACCACATTCCAAGGTAGCATATTCCACTGTCAAACAACTGTTACCATCAGGAATTCCTAATCTTCATAAATTGATAAGATTAGTAAAGTACTTTGCAAATATGTATTTTAATTATTTTGTTAATCCAGTCAAGACACCTTAAGAATTTGAGCAACAGCTAGAGCAACAAATGGGAACTTTTCCTCTGCCTGTTTCTCAGAATGGTGGCATTAAAATCAGGCAACTGGACAAATATGTCTGGATATTGTATCCTAATTGGTTTAATTCTGTTTTAAGGGGTGA
>CM034703.1:102979427-102990008 GCA_020142125.1 Phrynosoma platyrhinos
CTCCCTTTGTCCTCCTCCTCCTCCTCCTCCTTCCCTATCCAGCGTATAAGATGACCTCAACTTTTAAGACCCTTTTCCAGAGTTAAAAAGTCATCTTATATGCCAGAAAATACAGTAGTTGTCTTGACCAGCCTGCTTTCATTTCATTTTGTTTTTTGTTTCATTTTTAATGTGAGAAGTTTTCTGCTAATAGGAGGCTACAGAAGGAAAAGGAAAGCAGGTGGCTAAATTGACGAAACAGGTTGTTCTGTAGCAGTCACAAACAAATGGGTTTGCTTGCTGGAAGGAAATGAGAGCAGCTTCAAGCCAAACAAAACAAGCGCCAAGTTAGATGGTGAAGTGGGACATAGTCTTTTGTTCTCCTGTGTTTTGCAGGTCCGACTTCTCAACATTATCTTACTCTTTTGAATAGTTCGTTGACCTGCAGTCATGAAAAATTAGGCCAGTAAGGAAAGCCAAACTTCAGGTTTTAATTGCTCTTTTAGAAATCAGAGATACAGTGTAAGTTAATGTCTTGAGATATGCAGGGTCTGAATCATTGAAATAAACCCAAAATATAATTAAAATTCACTTTTAAAGCAGTAGTCTGCTAACCTTTTATTGATTTAAGTGGTGGATGTGAGAGTTAAAACACATCAGATTATTTTTTGTTTTTGTTTTGTTACTTTGAGAGAGAATTTAAACAGAGTATTGAAGATGGCTTTTTCATCTAGCAGTGTTTTAACCTGAAACTTAAGAAGCATCTTACTTCCCACTTCAGTATCTCAAAAAATCAGTTTTAAGGAGATTTATTTCCATGTAATAAGTCTGGTTAAATAAAAGGCAGATGATTAAGCCTCCTGTGGGCAGAAAGTGGATCAAGGTCCACTGATGGATTTCCAGTGATCTACAGTATACCACCAGGCATTTTTAACTCCTGTTTGTTGATTATGAGATCACAACTACAAAAAGAAAATAATTAAGCTGTTCTGAAATCAAGAAAGCCTGGTGGAAAGAAAGAGAAGATTTGTGTGTAAAAGGAGTTGTGTGCACTTTCTTCCACGTGGCACTGAAAACAAGTTCCTTAGAAACATCTTCTTCTTTAGTCCTGTGTCCCTTTTCCTGCACTGTTATTTTTGCTCTGGTTCTAGTTGGTGACTTTCAAGAGCTCTAGGGCAAAGCAAAGTTCACCTTGCCACCCAAAAGTCTTCTTAAAAGATGGTGTTTAAAATTTCTCTGTTTTCTAATAGAACATAAGGAGTCTGAGACAGTGAAGTTGATCCCCTCTCATTATTTAAGAACATATAAGCACCATAAAAGTGAGGGATTTGGAAAGGTATCTTAGGGCCTTTGCAGACTGCTAGAAATAGTGCAAATTGAGTCCACTTTAACGGTTAGGGTTAGGGAATCATGGGAACTGTATTTTATTGTGGCACCAGAGTTCTCTGACAGAGAAGGCTCAATGTCTCAGAAAAAAAAACACAATTCCCATGATTCCCTAGCACTAGCCCTAACCCTTAAAGTGGACTCAATTTGCACTATTTCTAGCAGTCTGCAAAGGCCCTTAGTCATTTTAGTGAATGGGTTTTAAGGGAGGAAAAACTCTGATGTGGAGAATGTATTAAGGGAATTATCTTATGCAGTTGGAAATTATTGCAGTTTCAAAGTAGTTCTTGGCAGAGTCTGGTAAAAGATAAACGACATCTTCCTTCCACATGAAAGTCAATCTTTTTGTGAGAGGTAGGGAGGTGTCTTTTACTTTTATACAGGTGTACCTTAGTTAACAAAGCTTCTGAGGATGAAGCTTTTTAAATTAAGGCTTTTGTGCACATAGCTAGAATCATCTTCTTCCCTCTTAGTGGAAGAGAAAAGCCTTCCAGTGGCACCAACCCACCCACCAGGCTTGAAGCTATAGTGATGAATCATCAGCTCCTTCTCTGTACTGAGGGACTGGACAGAAGACTGACTCTTTAGGTTGCTAACAAAGATTTACTGACATATGTGTAGAACAGATTAACTCTGGCTGTGCAGTGGGACATACAGGGGAACTGGCTGTTGGGGATTTCTAAACCCTTCCTCCCAGTTCAGTAAAGTATGTTAACCCTTTTTGTTCTGGTTTTCAGTGGCTCAGCCTGAGGTCTCAGATAATTGTTTTCATTTAGGTTACTACGAAAGTGAGCTAGCATGGTGTAGTGGTTTGAGTGTTGAACTATGACTCTGGAGAGCAGGGTTCAAATCCCTGCTCTGCCATGAGAACCCATTGGCTGATCCTGAACAAATAACACTCTCTCAGCCACAGAGGAAGGCAAAAGCAAATCCTCTCTGAAAAAAATCTTGCCAAGAAAATCCCATGATAGGGAATTACTGCGAGCTTAGGGTCAAGAAATGACTTGAAGGCACACAAGAACAACAAGGTTGCTACAACGAAATCCTACAAGATAAAAGAAGAAAAGACAAATGTCCATGTAGAAAGGCAAATATCCATGTATTTTAGAAGAAACCTTCAAGTGATCTCTAGAAGGTTCATTATGTTTACGTATGCAAGGCTTACTTGATCTGGTTGTTTTATTTCACATGTGTATATTGTTCCTTTTGAATAAAAAGTTTCTTGGGACATGCTGCATAGCCATTCCTTTTTGTTGTATGAAAATTTATCACTATTCTTCCCATGTTAATTTTGTCTCTAGTAACAGACTTTCTGTTAAAGAAGTAATGACCAGCAACACATCTACTTTGTTAACTGAACTGTGGCTGTCTAATAAATCGTTTTAATTGTAAGCAAGTTATTTGAGTTCGTGACCACATTAACAATTCTCTTCATAGTATATTGACAACCTGTGCATTAACGACATTTTAGGAACATGGTTTAAAACATATGTTGTAATTCAACTTTACTCTTTTAATGCAGGTCAGATAGGAACGTAGAAGTTTCTTCACCTCCAAAATATTTTTGCAAACATGGAAATGAAACTACATTGATTTAAATGTGAATTTTGCCTGCTTATACACTTTATTTTTTTAATTTGTTATTAATAAATTCAATACAAACACAAAAATTACCTTACAAACACATATGCATCTGTATCAACATTCATACCTATAAACATACTTTCTAAAAACATACATCCTAATTACATGCAAATTTTAATACACAAATACACAAATAGACATCTAACATATTTCTAATTACTATCTAAGAAATTTCAGTCTATTATGCTTTTCTTTTACTTCCCAATCTGAGCACTCTTCTTTATCTAAGTTTTCCTTATCCATCTCTATGTATCTTATTCTGTATTATGTATATTGTCTCTTTTATAATCTTTTATAGCATGCTTTCTCCGATAATAATTTTATTCTTATATTTATTTGCATATTTTCCAAATTCCAGTTTTATTGATTAAGTTTTCAATATGATTTAAAATTATTGTTTTTAGTATTCAAATTTCCCTTAACTAATTGTTACTTCCGCCTTACGTCTAGCTTTTGATCTCTCCGAAACCTCCACCACTCTTCTCTCTTTGAGCTATTTATTAATGTAACATTAATTTTCTTTTTTCTTTAGTCTTTTCTCAATATATTTATTTACCAATTCCCACTGTGGCATAGTTTTTTCCATAGATTTATCTCTTAATAAATGCGTCAGGATATCCATTCTCATAGCTTCTTTCAGTTTGATTAGCCATTCTTCCATTTGGGGAATTTTGTCATTCTTCCAATGCCTCGTGAAGACTATCCTGGCTATTGAGATCATGTACAGAAGAATTCATGTTGGTAATTTCTTTTTATTACAATATCTAGTTCCTTTGTCATATTTAGTAGAAAGAGTTTTGGACAAAGAGGTATTTTTATATTAAATATTTCGTTTATTATTTGTCTTATTTTATACCAGTATTTCCTTCTTTTAGGGCATCCCCACCTCATGTGATATAATGTTCCTTTTCTCTTTTTTACACTTCCAACACTCTCGCTTCCCAGTTTTATAAATTACATCGATCTGGATTGGAGTAAGATACCATCTATGCTTATACACTTTAGACCAGGCTTCGAATCCCCACTCAGCCATGAAAACTGGGGTGACCTTGGGCAAGTGACACTCTCTTAGCTTTAGAAGAAAGCAAAAGCAAATGCCCCTCTGAACAAATTCTGCCAAGAAAACCTGGTGATAGGTTTGCCTTATGGGCTCCATAAGTTAGATATGAATTAAAGGAACACAACAACAACAGTATACTTGATATTATAAGTTGGGTCCTCTTGCATATATAAAGTGTGTTCTTCTTGTGGAGGGCTGATAATTAGAACATTGGTTTTCATTAGAACATTGTATAGCACAAGTGAAACTAAATCCAGAGATAATCATCTTTGTAAGCAAATGTTTTTGGAAGCATGAGAACTATTACACTATCTCCAAGTTATAGAATCAGGAGCCAGATAACAGAAAGAAATGTTCAGTTCTGACTATGGAGAGAATATAAGGTTTGGGTTTCTCTGTGGTCTGTATTAGGACTGATGTTTTTTTGTACAGTTCACAAGTGAACTAGAGTTAACAGTGCAGTGACAGTTTGTGGATGATTCAAAATTATGAAGTGTGGTAGTGTGGGGTTCCTAGAAGAAATGGATTATCTAGATCCATTTCAGTCTGGCTTCAGGCCTGGCTTTGAGACAGAGGCAGTTTTGGTCACATTGGTGGATGACCTTCATAGGGAAAAGGATAGGGAGAGTTTGTCTCTGATGGTCCTGCTGGACCTCTCAACAGCTTTTGATACCATGAACCATGGTATCCTTCTGGGTCGCTTTTCTGGAATGGGCCTGGGGAAACTATTTTACAGTGCCTCCAGTCCTTGTAGCAGGGGCAGACCGGTGCTGGGGGACTCAAGTCAACATCCTAGCTAGGTGTTCCTCAAGGGCTCACTTCTGTCCCACATGCTGTTTAATATTTACATGAAACTTCTGGGAGAGGTCATCCAGAATTTTGGGGTTCGGTATCATCAGTATATTGATGACATCCAACTCTATTTCTCCTTTCCATCTGATTCCAAAGAAGCTTTTTCTGTTGTTTGTTGTCAGTGGTCAGTAATGCACTGGATGAGGGGGAACAAACTGAAACTTAATATAGACAAGAAAGAGGTGTTGCCGGTCAGTTGGAAGGCATGTCAGGGAATAGGGATTCAGCCTGTGTTGGATGGGGTTACACTCCCCTTGAAATCTCAGGCTCACAGCTTGAGTGTGCTCCTGGCTTCAATTCTGAGCCTGGTTTCACTTGTGGCCAGGAGCACATTTCCACAATTAAAACTAGAGCGCCAGCTACATTTGTTCCTTGAGAAGTCAGATGGTTACGGTGACAAATGCCTTGATTACATCCTGTTTGGATTACTGAAATGTGCTCTATATAGGGCTGTTCAAAACTTCAGCAGGTCCAAAATGCTGCAGCCAGACTATTGACTGGGGTTGGCTACAGGGATCATGTCACTCCCTTGCTGAAACAGCTACACTGGCTATAGGTCTGTTTCTGGACGGAATTCAAGGTGCTGGTTTTGACCTTTAAAGATTATCTGAAGGACCATATCTGAAGGCCAGAGTGCTAACATCATCAGAGTGGGTCTTACTTTCAGGTCCACCCACCTTTGCAGGTGTGGTTGGTGAGGACTTGGGGGAAAATGCCTTTTTCGTGGCTGCTCCCAGACTGTGGACCTCCCTTCCATGGTAGGTCAGGTCAGCCCCCTTGCTACTCTCTTTTTGCCAGCAACTGAAAACACTTTTACTTAGACAGACATTTGGTCTGTGAATTTTAATTATGCAGTGTGGTATGCTGTTTTAATGTTTTTTACTTTTTAAATGGTTTTAATTATGCTGTGGTTTTAACTTATGGTTTTAATTTTAATATTATTTTGTTACATTTAACTTTTGTAATTAATGTTTGAGACCTTTTAAAATTATTGTAAGCTGTCTTGAATCCCATTTTGGGAGAAAGGCAGCAGATAAATCTAATAAAATAATAAATAAATAATTCTGATTTGCTCAAAAAGGATCTCTCCAAACTGGGTAAAAAGGCCATTAAAAAAGTAAAATAAGGCAAGTGTGTAAGCAAGTGTGAAGTGATGCACAATGGGGCAGAAAAATATGTCTTCATCTAAGTGTTAATGTAATCTGAGCTGCTGACATATGTTCAACCCAAACAATTTGCTTTAAAAGAGTACTTTATACAAAAGAATCTATCTTCATCTAAGTAGGAAAAGGATCTTGGAATTGTGATGCATAGTTTAATGAAAATGTTGATTATGCAACAGTGTGAAAAGGACAAATTACATGTTAGTGACCAGGGATGGAGGGGGGAAAAACCCAGTTAATCCCTCAACCCAGTTTTTTTTTAAATTTAACCCATTCTTCCCATTTAAACCAGGGTTTGTTTTGTTTGTTTGTTAATATGTAGGAGTACACCAATACAGGACTAAATCAGAAAATTAAGTAACAAAATGCAGTTCAGATGTTATGGCCGTTAGTGTAAATAATAATTTTTCTGTATAAAGTACTTTTTTTAAAGCAAATTGTTTGGATTGAACATAAATTGATTTATGGATTTGTTTCTCAATGGCATTCCTTGCACTATAAAATAAAGTGATTAAAAAGAAGCAGCTGACCATCGATACTCATTTAACAATGAACAACAGCCAATAAACTTTTTAAATGTTTTAATTCAAATGGTTATTGTTGTTCCAGTAAGAGGATTAGAAAATCGTAATAATAGCCAGACTTTACAAAAAACAATAATCAATTTTTTAAAAAGTTTTTTTTAAAAAAAAAAAATCATTTGGTTTAAACCAACCCTGGTTTAAACTAGCCTGCCCTCAGGAATGTGATTGAAAATAAAAATGCAATGTTGTACTGCTCTGTTAATAATCTGTGGTGAGACAATATTTGGACTATGATCTGGTCAGCACACCTTTTGTAGAATTCATAAAGATGTAGAAAGGAGCAGCCAACACTTGTGAAAGCAGGTGCGCATGCAGGTCTTTGAATTCAAGAACTAGTATTTTCATGTTCTTCAGGCTTTTTATTTATTTAAAATACACAATTCTGCTCAGTTAACAGTGGCAAGTTAACTTTCCATTTCTGTTATATCACATTACAAGACTAGCAAGGTTGTATTTTGGATTTTCATTCTGACTTACCGTATATACTGGACTATAAGTCGAGAAATTTATGCCCAAAATTGACCCTAAAATCCTGGGTCAGCTTATATGCTGGTTAATACACTAATACTATTTAGAAAGGTCCTGAAACAAGCAAGCCTGATGTCCCACTCTTGGTGCCTTGAGGCATGAGTTTCTCTCTCTCTTTCTCTCTCTCTGTATGTGTGAAAGTCTGATTTGCAAGGCTTCTCTTTCCATTGAAAAAACACGTCATTGAACACAACTTCCTTCCCTCCCCAGTCCAATTTGCAAGGCTTCTCTTCATATGGAAGAAACACTTCATTGAACCACTTCCTTCCCTTCCTTATCTGATTTGCAAGCCTTCTCTTCCCATCAAAGAAACACCCCTTTTAACTCCACTTGCTTCCCTTCTCAATCCAGTGTTAAAACTTCTCCTCCAGCACCTGGGAATCAGTGTTAGGTGGTCGGGAGAGGTCCAGAGAAGGAGAAGGAAGGATGGAAATGGTATTTTCCCCTTTCCATCCTTTGTTATAGCCCCCTAAGTTTTACGTTCAACTTGTCCACAGCTCATATCAAAATCCATTATTTTGACCCTGAAACCTTCCCTTGACTTATACATGGGATCAACTTGTACATGAGTATATACGGTATTTTAAAATATAATGAGTGCAATTTGTAGAAGCTTAGCATCTGTACCTCTCATCCTAGAAAATATTTGCATATTCATATTTCAAATTCTTCAGTTCAACATATGGTTAACTGGTATGTTTATCATCAAAACCATCAAGAAGTTTGGTGAAATGACTTTTCATCACCTTCTGGAGCTTGATAAGGTTCCTTTGAAATTAAACTGAAAATAGTGTCACAGTGTTTTGCAGTTGTATCATGTTGCTTTGATATTATTTTACTTCTCTTTTAAAGAAAGGAACACAATACTGTAACATCTGTATATTCTATTGGCTTTACTGCATGTCACATAGCAGGAACACTGAAGGAGTTCATTGCATCTCATGTTTACCTATACAGGATGAGTTTCCGTTATTCAGAATTCCAAAATCCAGAATACTCCAAAAACTAAGACCTTTTCATAGGTGGTTTAGATAGTGACACCTTTGCTTTCTGATTGTTCAGTGTACACAAACTTTGTTTCATGCATAACATTATTTAAAATATTGTATAAAATTACCTTCAGGCTATGTGTATGTGCACAGTTGGTTGTCTATTTTCATGGGGGGATCTGTTCCAGACCCCCCCGCAAAAACGGAACTCACCAATATTCAAGCTCAATAGGCTTGAATGGGGCGCGGCCCATTGATTTTAACAGAGGCCACCCCTCTGTGAATATTCCAAACTGCAGACCTCAAATCCACGAGAAGGGAGGGGCAACTGTATATGCAACATATATGAATTTTGTGTTTGGACTTGGGTCCCATTGCCTAGATATCTGATTATGTATGTATATGCAAATACGGTCTTTTCAATATATATATATATATATATATATATATATATATATATTCTCCAAAACATTTATGGTACCAAGCATTTTGGATAAAGGATACTCAACCTACATATGTTTTGCTTCATAAATGTAGAAACTTTGAGTTATATTCCGGGAAAACTAGTGTTAGCCAAATCATGTTTCCAGACAAACCCCCAAATGTTCAAGGATATTATTATTATTTTTTGAACCTATAGGATACATAAAGGTGAGAAATGTTTAGTCCAGTGTGTTTATGAAGCAGAAAATCTGCTTACTTTTTGCCAAGCATATGGACAGTCCAACAAAATGAGAACGCCATTTAGTACAACCTTAATATCTGTATTGTAAGTGTTCTCTCTATGCATGTCTAGTATGCAGAAAGTCATTCAGTATCTGATTAGTTTTCCTTCTGCCATAGTATAGAGCTGTGAATGTGTGATCCGTGAATAAAAAAGAAATGGCTAAATTGAATTTAACCAACTATGCTCTAATCTGAACTGTAGAAATAATGCAGTTTGACCCCACTTTAACTGTCATACCTCCATCCTATGGAATCCTGGGGTTTGTAGTTTGTAGTGGCACCAGAGCTCTCTGACATAGAAGGCTAAATGTTTCAGAAAACTACAGATCATAGAATTCCATAGCATGGAGCCATGCTGGTTAAAGCAGTATCAAACAGCAGTTATCCATCAGTGCAGATTGCATCTCTCTGGTTTGATGGAGCTGGATGTGTATTATTGTTAGAAACACTGGTCTGAAGTTTTAGCTCTGAAGATGATCTCTTCAAATTACAGCTACTTTCTGCAATCTATGATTGGTGCACCCTCTTGTTATTTTTTAATAATTAAAGTTACCTTGTCAACATAATGGTTAAGATGATGAGGTGATTAGTATTGATTACACCCCTGTATTTTGTTATTTTAAGGAAATTTCATGTGTAAGTTCATTTAGCTATTAACCTGCAGCTGAACATGAATCAGGTGTGGGTGTGAGCACAATATTGGAAGAAAGCAGCAATTTCCTCTGCTTTTTTTTAATAAAAGGCATTTATGCTATTCCTTTCATAGCCTGAATTCCTCCTAATCTAGTGCTAGTTTTGTACTATTTGTACTGTTGAATCTATTTGTCACAGGATCAGATTGCTGGGTGTTTTTGCTATTCTGTCTTTTAACAGAAAGACTTGTCTTTTAACAGAAAGACAGACTGACTTTTGTTCTTGTTAAATGCAGGGATCACTTGTTTTTGAGTACTGCTGGAAGTGGAAGTTGTTTCTTGGGAGTGTTTGGTCACCAGAGAAAAGTAGAATGAAAGGAAATATGGAAAATTTTGCTTGAGAGGCTGCAAACTGCTGTTATGCCTATACAGTATTACAGTAATATGAGGCTCCCCATTAGAGATGCACATTTGCAAAATTGTTGAGGCAACTTGAAAATTTCCATATGATGATTCAGTGAAAATGAATCTGACTCACATTATAAGCATCCTTTAAACTAGAACATATTAACAAGGAAAAATGAGGCTAAATTCCTTAGCTACCATTTATGGGTGGGAAAAAGTGAGTTTGGGAGGTAGGATATATAATTACACATCTGAAAATTCTCTTTATGGACAATACAGTTTTGTGTAGTTCATCCAGCCTGCTTTGCTCTCTAGAGTGTTACTTCTGAATTCTAGATGCTTAAATAACATGTTTCTCACTTGTTTAATTTGGAAGATTTTAAATGTGTAAATTTAGGGTGTGTATCATGTTGTGTTATGCACACTCAAAAGTTACAGTTGGCATACAGATAAACTGAACAATCCTGTACATCTCTACTCAGAAGTAAGTTGTGCTTTGTTCATTGAGTTTTATTACCAAGCAATAAAATAATTACCCAATAGGCAAAGGGATCAGGCAAGATGCATCCTGTTACCCTACTTGTCTAACTTATATGCTGAAAACATCATAAGAAAAGCAGAATTAGAAATAGA
>CM034703.1:102990108-103008107 GCA_020142125.1 Phrynosoma platyrhinos
GAAAGAAAATCAATTCATTTGAAATGTGCTGGAGAAGAGTACTTAGGAAACCATGGATAGCCAAGAAGACAGACAAATGGGTTCTTGAACAGATCAGACCAGGGCTCTTTTTGGAAGCAAAGATAGTCAAGTTGAGACTATTATACTTTGGCCACATAATGAGAAGGCACAGATCATTAGAAAAAACAATAATGCTAGGAAAGGTAGAGGGTAGAAGAAAGAGAGGAATACTGCAAACCAGGTGGATAGACTCGATCAGGGGGGTTATGGGCAAGGGCTTGCAGGATCTGGGCAAGGCAGTGGAAGATAGCGATCCTTAGAGATGTATCATCCACAGGGTTGCCATGAGTCGGAATCGACTCAAGGGCCGCGTTTCCTGCACTAGAAGAATGAAGTATATTAATTTTCAGAAAGTAAACTGATGGAGGGCAGTGTTTAACACTGAACTTCTGCTGGCAGAACAGCAGAATTGACATGGGGCATTCTCCTCTTCCTCTTGCATCCCCTCCCCCCATGCCTAACCAAAAACTACTTTCAGTCTGTGAGATCGATCCCCTAGCACTGATTTTTGAGTGGCTTTGAGGACTGCAGTAAAAAGTGAAGGAAACAAAAATTTCACCGTGCCGATGATACAGTACCACTGTGTCACTGGATTTAGGCCATGGTATTTTAAAATGTTGTTGCTTATTTATTTTAACCCACTCTCTTTTTTTAAACCTGAAGTGTGCTACAGATATATATTTAAAAATAGCAATTTGTCCTAGAGATGTATATCATTAGTCTTCACTTGTTGGGAATGTTGATAAAAGTTGATGTTATGTTATGTAGAGTCCTCCTCAGAGTGGTTTATGTAGCACCTTCATTGCATGTTTGGTGAAGTTTTTTCCCCCCCACACATTTTAGTCTTTTATTTTAAATTTTTTTTTTCCTTGAATTGGTGTTGTCCTCTCTGGCTTTTTTAAACTTTAACTTATTCTATGCCTGTTCTTAATTGGCTATAGACTTTACATTAATTTTTATAATATTTAATTATTTTTCTGTATTGGGTTTTTAAGGAAAGGTCACCCCTGGTCACAAATACTAGGTGCTGTAGGCTATATTTCAAAGGAAGGAACTGCCAAAACTACTTCAGAGAATTCCTGGTCCAAGAAAACCTATAAAATTCATGGGGTCCTGACTTGTAGGTGTGCATACATGCACTCATAGAAAGTGAAGGGGAGGGAAAAACAAGTAAGCAGATAATCCAAATACAATGACAGTCATTCACAGAAGGAAAACCTTGCTTACATGATGAGCTCGTTCTCATCGTCAGGGTGAGGGAGAGCCAACCATTATAAGTTACTCTTCCAAAATTTTATATGATGCAGAGGTGAGTCATGTGGCAATGTATTTTTGCTGGAAATACAGTGGCTATTACTTGCCAGCAAACTTTCCTTTTTATACTTCCCCTGTACCATCATCATTATATCAGCTTCTCTGATAATGCAGGTACCATCTCTTGCCACTTCATTTTGGGGAACAGTCCACAGACATTTCTGTATTTTATTGTGCTGAGTTTATTTTGGGAACTGCTCAGATAACTTTGGCTCTTGGGGTTGGACTGGATGGCCTTTGTGGTCATTTCCAGCTGTATGATTCTGTAACTGTAAAAACATAGCAAAATCAGTTGTGATTCACATTGTCCAGGGGTAGGCAACCTTTCCCCTTTAAGGTCCGAGGGACTTCAGCTCCCAGAAGCCTCAGCCATGTTGGCCAATAGTCCCATGTTGGCCAATAGCTCCTGGGTGGGATTCTGGGAGCTGAAGTCCCTCGGCCCTTAAAGGGGAAAGGTTGCCTACCCCTGAATTGTCATTCCATATAATGTTTGGCTTAATTTTCTAGTGTGGAATTTCAAAACAATAGCAACAACAACTACTTCAACATGACAATCCATTTAATTGTGTTTTAATATAACGTTGGCAGGCAACCTGTTAGTGAGCTATAATGACATAAGTCCAACTAGCACATTTGCAACATGCTTTTTGGTTATTGCAGAGATCAGAATTCTGTTCTAACTGCACAATAACCAGAATCGGCTCCAAAACCCATGTTTTTGTGGTGGCAGCCTGCCATGACAATTTCTGTGCCAATGGAGAATGGATACTGCAGTGGAGAAGTGCCCAGATATTTTCATTAATCTGGAGCCGCAACAATGACATCTTTCTTAGGAACTTTGTGAGGAGCCTTCCGCCAAAGTCTCTGAGGATGGCTGTTATGCTGTGTCCATTATCTAGTCTAGTTCAACATGTGCCATTGTAACTTACTAAGAATATGTCAGTAAATTTTATAGTATTGAAACATGATTAAGCCGTTTATCATGTTAAAACAACCACCAAAGTAAAGCAATTTAAAAGCCATTTTGAAACTGGTGTTTGTTTGTTTTCTAAATTTTCCACCAGCAGCAAATTAAAGCAACTATTATGTGGAATGGCAACGTGCAAACCTCATTACTTTCATAGTCGGATGAGTCTCTGCTTCTCCTCCTAGTCTCCACCTGCATGGAAGTGATAGTCTTGGGGAGGCTGTTATACTGAAACTGCGTGGAAAGGGCCTGCATTAGGAGTCATATCATAACTTTGTGATGGAGATACTTTGGCAGATGCAGGATCTTGGCCATTGTGTTTTTTTGCTGTCTGCTTTTTAATTCATGTGATGTGTAGTCTTGAGTCCCAGTATTGACTGTGGGGTACAAATTAAATAAATATTTATATAACATATATAACTTCTTTAGTGGGAAAATGCAGTTCTTTCTTCTAACTAGCACCATCCACAGTGTGCCCTACCTAGGTAAATCTAGAGAGTCCCTACCCTCATGAATGGGAGGGCTCTTTTCATTTGTAGAGGGTATTTTCTAATGAGTCATGTCTTCTCATGATATGACCAGAGCACAACAGTCTCAGTTTAGTCATCTTGGCTTCTAGGGAGAGCAAATAACAACAACAACAACAACAACAACAACAACAACAACTTATATCCTGCCCCTCTATCATAGCAGAGAATATGTTGTTATTGGAGAGCTGAGATTTGAAAGATAACCTTGAAGCCTTATCTGTATTGACTCAGGGGCCATGGCAAGTTGAGAGTCAATAAATAAATGTCAAATAATAAATAAATATTATAAATAAATACATATTCAATAAATATTATTGAATAAATGATAAATAAAAGCAGCAGTTGGTTTTTAGGGCTACACCCTCAGCAACCTACAAAGAAAGAAACATATAAATATTTCCATGTAAGCAACCATTGCAATATTCTTTCAATCCTAAATGCTATTGTCACATTCTTGTGATTTGGATAAAGGATAGAGATGTCCCAAGTTTTCTTTTCTGAGTTCAGTTTAATTTGAAGACGTTTGGTATCATTTCCCAGAAAGCACTAATGGATCTACCTCCTTAAGAGCTCAATTCTGAAATGTGCTGGGTAATCTTGAGGTCAAAGGGATTGTTGGGAAATACAGCATGTTATAGTATGTAATGTAAAGATCTAAGCACCACCCTTTTCAGAGTCTAATCCAGGGGTAGGCAACCTTTCCCCTTTAAGGGCCAAGGGACTTCAGCTCCCAGAATCCCAGGAGCTATTGGCCAACATGGGACTATTGGCC
This sequence comes from Phrynosoma platyrhinos, assembly GCA_020142125.1. Lineage (NCBI taxonomy): Eukaryota > Metazoa > Chordata > Lepidosauria > Squamata > Phrynosomatidae > Phrynosoma > Phrynosoma platyrhinos. The sequence goes on from CM034703.1 coordinate 102,993,752, forward strand.
AACATGGCTGAGGCTTCTGGGAACTGAAGTCCCCCAGCCCTTAAAGGGGAAAGGTTGCCTATCCCTGGTCTAATCCATTGGCAGTAGGTGGGAGTTGTAAGGGCTCTGTAAAAGCTTATTTTATCTGTGTAATTCAGGGATAGACATGCTATTGGATAGTTGAGTTATCCATAACATTTGCTACAGATACATCAGCTACATAGCAAAGTGAAAGAAAAAGCTAACCCACCCCCAAATACATTCCCCTAGAGACCAGAAATAAGAGAGGTGGAAGATAGGGGTTTTTGGAGGTGTCTCATCCACAGGGTCACCATGAGTTGAAGTCAACTGAGGGCAGATAACAACAACAACAAAGACCAAACAAAATAACTTTTCCTCATCTTGGCAAAAATTTATTTATTCTACAGTTCAAGTGCTCTCTGTGAGAGTGCCATCTTCACTTCAAGTTGGAAAGATATATGAAAACAGAACTAAACTGTAGTAAGAGAAAGGAATTCAGTCCATATACATTGATGAACAGTAGATGAGTGATTTTTTTAAAAAAATCCAAAGATAACCTCGTAGTCCACAAATGAAAATGAAATATACTGTTGGCTAATACTATTATTAGGACCAACCAAAATCCACAAAAACATGAAAAAGTAGCTTACTGACAACTCTTCAGGAGTGTTCCTCACAACGATGAAATTTATGTGCAAGAAGAAAGGCAAAGGCAGCTGTTAGTTTGTTGTTATACATGGTTGTAATTTTGTTTGCAATCTAATAAACAGTTAATTATAGAGGCAAAGAACTTCACGATTTACCCAGATATAACTTTATGTCTCAACAGTAAAAACCAGATTTAAAAAAGCAACATTTCTTCTTAAAGCAAAGCAAACTTCTTGTAAAAACTAAATTGTTATTCTTGAATCCTTCTCAAAGTGAAGTCAGCTATTCTAGAATCCTTGCCAAACCCAAATCAAAACCAAACAGGTGTATTATAAATGGCAGGATGATCCTGCATCTGAATCACTGTCTTATAGTTAAATGGCCCAATTTATGGATGTATGCCAACCTCCTATGTTTTGGAGGGTTTGTTGTTGCATTCTGCAATGGGAAGACAGTCAGAATGTGCAAATTAAGTCATGTAGGCTTAATATCAGTTAATAAGGTTACATAATGGATGAGCAATGAACAACAATTAAATGTGTCTTTTATACACTTACTGAAATGTAACTGATGGCATACCATTCCATCAGTAACCTCACAATATAGTTTTAATGGGATCAGGTGAATACAAGTGAAATAGACTAATATTTTCTACTGCCCTTGACATATACATCTGCATAAACCAAGGGCAGAAAGGGAACAGCAGGAAGAAACATTCATGCCCAAGATATTGTGGGGGGAGCAAGGAGAGTAATACAGATTAATAATACAACATTAACATAGGGGCAGGGAAGTTGCAGATAGGCCTAAAGGTACTTTAGTACTTTTATTTAGTACTTTATTGTTGAAGTAAACTACTGCAGTTTGAGAAAGCAAGCAGAAACTTATCTTTATCTTTATATGTTAATGGAAGATAATTCAAGTAGTTGCCTCAATATTTATTTTATTTTATTCATTCATTTCCTAGTTTTGTCTCATTAATGTGATTCAAGGTGACTAAGAGCCTATTTAAAACAATACAGATTAAAACTATGCAAAATCTTCAATTAAAGCAGGGGTAGGCAAGCTATGGCCCGTGGGCTGGGTCTGGCCCCCTGAGGCCTTTGGACTGGCCCCTGCCAACCCCCACCGCCGCGCGCATCACGGCTGCCATTTTGTTTTCCAAAATGGCAGCCGCGACTTGTTTGTGCATATGCAGTACTTACTCCTGCGCATGTGTGAACGAGCCACGGCCGCCATTTTAGAAAACAAAATGGTGGCTGCGACTTGGCGCATGTGCAAATGAGTCGCGGCTGCCATTTTGGAAAACAAAATGGCAGCCGCAATTGGCACGGCGGCAGTGTGTGTGGCGGCGGGGGCTGTGAGCGCGTGAGTGTGTGCGCCACCATTTCCCCCCCTTGGCCCGCGGAAGACCTGGAAGCCAGCGGACCGGCCCCAGGTAAGAAAAACTTACCGACCCCTGAATTAATGTATAAATATAAAGATTATTTAGAAAACAATTTATGAAGTTAAACACATTAAACACTAAAAATATTAAAATTCATTAGAAGACTACATGCAAACCTTAAAGACAGCATCACAGCATTAAAAGTCTACCTCTTTCAATTTCTAAAAGTCTGAGAGCATAAAAATATTTTAACTTGCTGATGGAAAGAAAGCAAGGAAAGAGCCATCCTGGTCTCTTCAGGAAGGGAGTTCCAAAGTTGGGAGCAGCCACCGAGAAAGCCCTCTTCCCTTGTCCCCATCAAATGAACCTGAGAATATGATGGGACAGAGAGAAGTACCTCTTCAGAAGATCTTAGAGCCCTGATGGGCTCATAAAGGAAGATATGGTCCTTCAAATGACCAAAGCCATGTATGCCTTTTCATTCTCCTACAGTATTATTACATTTTTTTTGTTGCAGCAGACGTTAGATCAGGGGTCAGCAAACTATGGCCCGCAGGCCGAACCTGACCCGTCGAGGCCTTGTAATCGGCTTGTGGCTGGTCCTGCCACCGCTGCCTTTCTCTCTCTTGCGTGTCTCCGGCCGCTATTTTGTGTTCCAAAATGGTGGCTGGAGACGTGTGTGACCTTTCCCGTCAGGGCTTGCGCACGACTTCGGCTGCCATTTTGGAACATAAAATGGTGGCTGGAGATGCACGCGAGCCAGCGAGCGTGCAGCCTCCTCCTCCGCCCTCCTCCTCCTCTGCCCTCCTCCTCCTCCTCCTCCTCCTCCTCTGCCTTTTCCTCCACCCTCCTCTGCCCTCCTCCTCCGCCCTCAACGGCAGGCAGGCAGGCAGGCAGGCGAGCGAGCGCCTTACCCATGCGGCACATGTGCTCTTCTGCTCACTCACTTGCCTCCCTCCCCTCCTTCGCGGATCTTCGAATGTCCCGCCCCCGCATAAATAGAAGAGCGTGAAGGGAGCGTGCGAGGGAGGGAGCGGAGGAGAGAGCACGTGCGCATGAGAGAGAGATCCAGAGTGCATGAGAGAGAGCCACCGCCACAAGGACAGAGATTTGGGGGGGGGTTGCCATAGCCTTCCTCTGAGGCTGAGAGACTGTGACTTGGCCAAAGTGGGTTTGCAACACAACAACAATTGATAATAGAAATTTTGCCAAGAAAACCCCAAGAAAAAAAGTCATCATCATTATCATCATCATCAACAACAACAATTAAAAATGCTACCTTAAATTAAACAAACAAGCGCAGGGGTGGCATGAGTGGAGCATGTGTCTGAGGCTGGAGTCTCAAGCAGTTGTTGATGATGATGATAATGATTTTTTTTTCCCTTGGGGTTTTTTTGGCAAAATTTCTATTATTAATTGTTGTTGTGTTGATGCTGATTTGTTGCTGTTTTCTTGGCAAATTTTCTTGAGAGAGGGTTTGCCATAGCCTTCCTCTGAGGCTGAGAGAGTGTGATTTGGCCAAAGTGGGTTTGTATAGCTAAGCAGGGATTCGAGGCCAGCTCTCCATCCTCAGACACATGATTCACTCATGCCACACCTGTGCTTGTTTGTTTCATTTAAGGTAGCATTTTAAATTGATGATAATGATAATGATAATGATGATGATGATGATTATTATTATTATTATTATTTTCTTGGGGTTTTCTTGCAAAATTTCTATTATTAATTGTTGTTGTGTTGATGCTGATTTGTTGCTGTTTTCCTGGTTTTTTTTTGTTGTTGTTGTTTTGGCAAAATTTGTTCAGAGAGGGTTTGCCATAGCCTTCTTCTGAGGCTGAGAGAATGTGACTTGGCCAAAGTGGGTTTGCATAGGCAAGCAGGTATTAGAGGCCAGCTCTCCAGACTCCAGCCTCAGACACGGATTCACTCATGCCAACAGATGCATCTGGAAAAGTTGGCACAGAGGAAGGACCCAAAATATTTTTAGGATGCTGGGTATTGTGCAGCAAGGAAGAAAAGCATTTAAAGTTGGATTACCAATTTGGACAACGTAACAATGGGACAGATTCTTTCCTTTGCACTGAACTAAATCCACCTCCAGGGTTTTTCTGTTGCATTTGGCAGGGAAACAATAGAAATTTTAAAAAAATGGAAGAGAATTTTGCAACACCCAAAATGCACAAAATAGCCACACTTTTATTGTTGCAACCAAAATGCAAGCTTTACAAGCCCAGTACAAATATTGTATATGTTCCCATTTTGTTTTTTTTAACTTCAAAATATGATGTGTGCAGTGTATGTAGGAACAGCGACACGGCCCCCGGCTCAAAAAGTTTGCCTACCCCTGCGTTAGATAATTTAATGAAAAATTGGGAAGCCACTTATTTAGTATTGTGTTGACATGCACTGCCTTGGTGCCAAGATTTTCAGTTGAAACCTGTCTTATGACTCATATGTGTGTGCCCGCAGTACTGCTTACTGGCAAAAGATGTGAATCTCCTGTGAAATTTAAAAACTGGCTGAGCTGAATTATCACATGCTACATGACGTTGTGGTTTGAATATTGAACTAGGATTCTGGAGATCAGGGTTTGACTCTCCGCTCAGCCATGGAAATTCACTGGGTGACCTTGAGCATGTCACATACTCTCAGTCTAAGAAAACTCCATGATAGGTTTGCCTTAAGGTCGCCATAAGCCAGTAACAACTTGAAGGCACACAACAGCAACAACAAATAATCATGATAAAAATTCTCTATTATCTTTACTATCCACTTCACAGAAATTTTGATTTAGCATTTCCCCCCCTATTTCCTAGGTCCTATTATCCTATTCTTATGGAATCAGATAGTTTCCATTTGGCAGACATGAATGTAATTGTATAAACACTTGGCGAACAGTGAAATATTATACTGTCTGAAGATGCATGTGGCAATTAATTTTTAAATAAAGCATATATTGTATTATATTATTGTGACCTTGCACATTCGTTTCTTCATAATTTCAGAGACAGATTCTTATTTTGCCTGGGTGGTTTATTCTGTTACCTTTTTCGCTAAAATAATTCTTTTTGGGGTTTGTCACACATTTTCCTAACATCATAATCTTTACTATTTAAACTTTGCTATGCTACTGATATCTTTTTCTTAATGTGGAGTTCACTATTGAACTTTATCTACAGTACTATGTTAATGTTGTATTATTAATCTGTATTACTCTCCCTGATCACCCCCATTGTGTCTTGGGAGTGAATGTTTCTTCCTGCTGCTCCCTTTCTGCCCTTGGTCTGTATAGATGTATATATAGAAGTGTACATGAATTGGGATATTCCATCACTATTAGAAATAAGGATTAAAATATTCAGAGTTATGGAAGCAGTGATTTCAAATAACAGTGTGGTCATGAGGTTCACTTTTCACTTCTTCCCACCATGCATAGAGAAATTTCACAATTTTGCCTCACAATAAGGTAAGAAGAAGTAACATCTAAAAAGAGTATCAGTACCAAATTTCTGGGTGTGGCAAGTAGTTCTGGTTAGTGAGATGTACAATAGTCTGCATCCAGCAGTGTGGACTTCTGCTTGAGAAGTGGACATGTCAGTTTTGTCCTGTGTGGCCCCTAATTTCACTTCAGAGCAAATTTGGAGGTCTTTGTGGACTATAGGGAGGAGAGGAATTTGTTCTGCTAATAGATGCTGTTATTTTAGTGGGCAGGTCTTGTTCTCTTAGTTGAACATCAATGTTGTCAGTGTGCCCACCCTTCCTACTCTGTATCCTTTTTTCGTGGGGTCAGAAATAATTAGTTGTAGCCAACTAGCAGAAATAATGAGTTATAAGTAACAAATTACTTATTAATTCTTTTTCTAACAGCAAAAGTATAACCATAGCTATATTATGATTTCATTATGTTACTAAAATACAGATGACTTCACTGCTTTTGCTATGAAATTGTCAAGGTGTTTTCCAGGTTGGGCATGGGGTAAGGCTTCACTAACTGATGGAGGAAGAATCTCACATATTGTCTGAATAAGTGTTGATGAGGAAGTGAGATATTGCTCTGGAAGGGTATTTTAAAAAACACAACATTTTATATTAAACAGGAAGTTGTAGGTGTGCTATAGATGTGGTTCTGTTTTCTGTCCACTACAGAGGAATATAACTATATGTAATATATGTATGTACCTGCTGTATCTGGACATACTGACTGTTCTCAATATTACAGCAACAACAACAACAACAGAATGCCAGTTGTGAGAAGGAGAATCTTATAGGCCTTTAGACTGTAAATTTGCAACTTAATTATAATTATTTCCAATGTTAGACTTTGGATGGAATCAGCAAGGAGTTCCCTAGGTTTAAAGAGATGACAAAACTGTAATGTAACCTTTTAAATCACAGATTGGTATAAGTAAACAAAGTTGCCTTTCTGAACACTTAAACTTTCTAAGCAAGTGGTTAATTAACAGAGCCAGTACTTGTATAGTGAAGTAGGTTTGAATGTTGGACTCTGGGAGATCAGGAATCCAATCCCTGCTCAACCATGGAAACCCATTGGATGGTGCTGGGCCAGTCATACTCTCTCAGCCAGAAAAGAAGGCCTTAGAAAATCTCCTCAGAATAAATCTTGCCAAGAAAACACTCAGAGTTAGTTGCAATAAGCCAGAGTTGACTTGAAGGCATGTAATAACTACAGAAGTTAACTAGCAACATTTTTATAGAATTAAAATGGGAAGGATTTGTTCTAGACTAGCAAATTTGTGTCATTTTTATACCCAGTATCTTATTTTTGTTACTTTTTTCCTGTGAAAATGCAAAAGCAATAATTACTTTCATTGGCTCTGTCTATTTGGTTATGGTTCATGTGTGTTGAGCATGTACTTTCGTGTGGGTGTGTATGGATGTGGCCCACAACCAAATTACATTGAAATGCCACGGCTCCAGTTATTTGGAAAAGGGAATGTTATTCAGTCCCATCAAGAATTTAGGAGTGGTAGCATCAAGGGAATCCTGTTGGAATGGAAATATTTCTCCTTAAGAAATGCTGTTATCTCCATTGAGGCAGCTTGAAGGCAGGAAAGTTTATTTTGGCATGGTAACCCACAACCAGTTGTATGCTTGGATGTGTTTAACTTGCTGTGTCTTCGTTTTGTTAGTTGGTCTTTAATGCAGTGTTGTTGTCTTCATGACAGGGCTAAACAGCTGATGGACTGTGATAAGATAGCTCTTGATATAATCTTTGTTCCTTTCTTTTGTTGTTGTTACCCCAGAAATCCCAGACACAACTATGATAGAAGATAAAGGCCCAAGAGTTGTGGACTATTTTGTAGTGGCAGGACTCACTGATACCTCAACACTTCTGGATCAAGAAATAAATCGCTCTGAAACAAAGTCCCTTGGTCCGAAGGCTCCAATTACAGATCTTGCTGTCATCATCAAGTCAGCAGGGGAAACGGTTCCTGAGGGATACACGTGTATTGAATCAACTCCAACAGCACTTCAGGCCAACTTGAACTATGGGAGTCTTAAAAGTCCAGAGCTTTTTCTTTGCTACAAGAGGAGCAGAGACAAGCCTCCTCTTACTGATGTTGGGTGAGTTGGCTTCATATTGGTCATGGGCAGCAGTCTTGTGGTGAGATGGGAAAAGATCTGTGTTAATGAGAGAGACTTTGAAAACATCTGAATAGCAGAACTTTGATAATGTCTTCTATCCAATATTGTAGGTGTTGGAAAAAAATGCTAGTGGTGATTTTATATATCAGAAGGACCAGTTCATCAGCATTTGAGATAAAGGGTACAATTCTATGTCAGTTTACTTGGAAGTAAGCCCCAGTTAACTCAGTACAATTTACTGCTGAGTAATATGTATCAGATCGCACTCTATGTGAAAGAAGGTCAAACAGGAAGAACTGGAGGGAATACTCTTGTAGGTCTACTGGTAGTTCATATGTTCCAAAATTTGCCTAGGGAGTCTTTCATGGGAAATTCTCTAAAATAAATTATATCGTGTTCCTGATGTTGTCAGTCAGTGCTCAAGTGAATGAAGTTGCATGAAATTTTCTAATGGACACACTTTGTTGGCTTAGGACAGTCACAGTAATCAGTCAGAAAAGAAACAGCATGTCTGTCTTGATGAACAATATTAGGCAAGAAATACTCAGATATGGTTTGTCAGTTCTTTTCTCTGAAATATAGCCTACATCACTTGGTATGTGTTGGCAGTCTCCCATCCAAGTACTAATGAGGGCTAGCACTGCTTAGTTTCCAAGATCAGATGGGATCTAGTGGTTTTAGGTGCTTAGGCCTTGTAGCCAGCTGATAAAGCACATTCAGCTGCTACCAGGCTATCTCCTTGTCACCGCATGGCTGGCAGGGGTGGGGACACGCCAGCAACAAGATCGATAGGGGGAAACTTCAAGGAGAGAGAAGGACACATTGTTATACCTGGCAGAGCTTTGAGTTCCCCAGTGTGATGCAGGACTTTGGTCTATATATTCATGTCTCTTATTTTTTCCTCCTGCTTCCTTAACAGTTTTTGTAATTTAGAGGTGGAGAGCATCTTCCCCTTGCATTGTTGTAGAACTGCAGTTAGCCACACTGTTTGGAGCTGATGCAGTCAGACTATATATGAAGGGAGGAATATGTCCCCCAACTTGTTAGTAATCTAATCTGATGTTCTGCTACTGTAAGGCTGTATAAGGAAGAAGTGGCTTCTGTGTGAGTTTACACAGAGTTCAGGGGTCACATACAGAACGTCTAGACAGAACCATATTCTCTGTACCTGTGAGAGCAGCTTTTATGGAATACAGAAACACTGAGATAGGGCTTGATATTTATAGATCACACTAGAGTGTTAGTGCTGATTGGTGTTACAGTGCCACAGGATCTGGGGAATGCTGGCTTCTGCTTCTTTGAATGTTGTTTATAAATTACTGGTTTTGGACCCTGGGCCATTAGCACAATGGTTCTGTAGCAACATTAGCAATGTGTATCATGGCTAGCATGATACATAAAAAGTTCATGGTCCATTACATGCTTTCATGTTGGGGTGGTTAGTCGAAATGTGATTTTTGCATGGTCTGGAACAGGTAGGCAATCCGGTACCCTTCAGATGTTTTGCACTACAACTACTGTCAACCCCAGTCAGAATGACCAATGGTCAGGAATTGTGGAAAGTGTAGTCCAAAATATCTGGAGGGCACCAGGCTTCTTACCCCAGTTTAAAAAGTAACTTGATCCAGATGGATTCTCTTGCTGTATATTGTTCGAAAACTCTTGTGAAATTAAAGTTAATATAAATTTTGACTAAATAGAGAAGAAAATACAAAAGCAATACTCACATCCATTAACCTTTCATATCTTGCACTTTCCTTATTGCCGCTACATTGTTTAAAATAGGGTGACATTGATGATGAAGTGCATATGACATTTGCTGGAAAGTAACAGCAAATGGTTCTTTTAAAAAAGCACCTGTAGATCATTTTATGGTGATTAAAATACTTATAGTCATAGTCCAATCCATCTTAAATTGTTGCTTTAGTTTAAAAAATGGTTTGCAAAGCCATCTTCAGATAAGATCTTTTTGTTGTTGTCATTATCACTTGCATGCACTCAGGAGATTATCACATGGGGACTGGATAAGGACGGGATCACTCCCCCGTCCTTATCCTGTGCCTGACCTGAATGAAAGTGATTGTGGGAATCACTTTCACACATGCAGTGTGCTGCAAAGCACTTTTGGCTGTCAGCTAAAAGTGCTTTCTTCTGTTGGTATTAGTGGGTTCTTCCATTAATACAAAATGACAGGAGAAACAGAAGAAAGTGCTTTCAGCTGACAGCCAAAAATGCTTTTCAGCCCACTGCAGTGTGACAGTGATTCGTGCAGTCACTTTCATTGGTGCTTCCTGGGTGGCTGACTGTCGGGTTTAGCATGCTTACATGTGAAAGTGATTTGCACAATCATTTTCACTGGCGCTTCCCTACTGGGTCACTGACGGGTCCGGTGTGAAAGTCCTTCCTGCAATCAGTATATGCTTTGTTTCTGTGTCTATGAGTGAGAGAGAGAGAAATTGAAATAACAAGGCTAAGCATATTATGGTGCATGTACTGATATATTTCAAAACCAGTGGCAAATGAGTTTTCAAAAACTTTGGGTAAAGAGATGCCACATACAAGTGCATTTAACTACCATTTTGAAATCTACTGTATTAGGTTTCCATTCAAGTTTTGCAAAAATTGAACCTGCTTCTTGCAGCAGTTAGCAGGCAATTGGAATTGTCTTGATGTTCCCAATTTTGAGAGTAATTTTTCTGCATTTGTACAGAGAGGTGTAATTGTACAATGCATTGACATGTGCATAACTTGATTTATGTGTGTGAAATACTCATGTGTCTATTATTCCTTGCTACTTGCAGAGTTTTATATGAAGGAAAGGAGCGTTTAATGCCAGGCTGTGAGGTGATCCAGGCTACTCCATATGGCCGTTGTGCTAACGTCAATAACAGTTCAGCCACTTCCCAGCGGATCTTTATCACCTATCGGAGGGCTCTTCCAGTACGACCTCAAAACTCCTTGGCTGTTACCGACATCTGTGTTATTGTAACCAGCAAAGGAGAAACCCCTCCTCATACTTTCTGCAAAGTTGATAAGAATCTAAATTGTGGCATGGTGAGAATAATATGTTGTCTAAAACAGTAATGAAATGGTGGGTTGGGCAGAAACTCTTTGAGCTGGTTGCTGCTATTGAAGACCTGAATCTAATTTCAACTGCTGAATAGAAAGTCAGCACTTGTATAAATCCTATTTTTTTTTCTAAAAAAACTATTGTGCTCCTACCCAACATAGGAAACTATCACACAAGAAAAATTGGGGGATTAAAAAGGCATTTCCCTGGGACAGTCACATGACCGTGGATAAAATTTTCACACACACCGCAATCTGAGAGGAGTTATCCTGGGAAGAACCCGGAATTCTCCATCAACAAATCATTCATGGGGAAATCCTGTGAACGATCTGTTGCTGGAGCATTCCTAGTTCTTCCTGGGATAAGCCCTCTCAGATCACGACATCATGTGAAAATCTTAGCCGCGATTGTGTGACTGTCCTGGGAAAATGCCTTTTTAATCCCCTGATTTTCTCCATGTGATAGTCTCCATAGTGAACTTTTCATACTGTTTACCTCACTTTAATTTCCCCAGCTCTATGTTTTGCTTTTTCTTCACTGTTGCATCCAGAATTATATTTGTGATGGTGTCAAGTAGTTTATTTTCCTTCAAAGTACAGGGTGGGAATAAAAACAAGTGTTGGATTTTTTAAGAGTGCAGATGCATTTATAAAAACTGTGAGTCTTTCTTCTGAAGTGAATAAAAGTTGAGATTATTTAAATGAAAAGTGAAAATAGATTTACTTTTTATACTACTTTTATTTTCTATAATCTCTATTCATTCTCTTCAGTGTCGACCAGGGGTAGGCAACCTTTCCCCTTTAAGGGCTGAGGGACTTCAGCTCCCAGAAGCCTCAGCCATGTTGGCCAATAGTCCCATGTTGGCCAATAGCTCCTGGGATTCTGCTTCTTAAAGCAGCCCTTAAAGGGGAAAGGTTGCCTACCCCTGTTGTGGACAGTAAGTCAACTGCAAAAGCTACTAGTGAATTTTAAAATTTGTGTTTGCAGTACTAATCATTGAAGCAAACATTTCTTTTCAAAGTGGTTTTTTAAATAAAACCACTGGGATCCAGGCAAAGCAGACCTTGTGGTTATGAAGCCATTAGTACATAACTTTTAATAAAATATAGAATCAGAACTTATCAGTGATACCCCTGCAGCTTTAAATGGTGGCTTGAAAGTTTTAATGAGCCATAACAACAAAATAGAGTTTTCATGTTGCCCTGCATACATGATGGTGGTGGCCATTCTTGTTCCCATTTATTAGATGCCTTTAAAAAAACACCTCTAAATGTATCTTTTAAAATACACAGAAATTAAAAACAAAAACAATATAACTGCAATTCAGAACTACACTTCCGCCTAAAATCAACATATCCAAAGGATAACCAGTTCATATACTGCTGATCTTTAAGACATTAGCCAGTTCTCCATAGAATCCACTGAATGATTATGCACACATGTGAACCAAATTCTCTGTGTGTGTGTACACATATACACATACACACACACCATTAGTGCAAAACTTCAAAGCAGTCTTGTATTTTAGTCAATGTTTTCTATGTCTGAATTTGATATTGACCCTATCTGTTCCCTTACAGTGGGGTTCCAGTGTATACCTGTGTTATAAGAAATCTGTTCCAGCGTCTAACTCAATTGCATATAAAGCAGGTAAGGTTTAAAAAGTGTAGATATATTATGGAGACTAAAATATATTTTACAGTGTATTAAATTTTCTTGTTAAATAGATGAGTTGGAATTACTTGATTTCAATAACTTCCATCATTTCCCTTTGGTTAAGTCTTATGTTTCATTAAACAAAAAAACATATTTGAATATACTTATTGTATCCTTCTCCAAACAAATAAGAGCAGTGTGCATGGTATTCTGTCCTATCCTTAATTTTATACTTTTAAGCAGTTGAGTAGGGATTTGAACATGTCTAGCAGCTTGTTCACTATATCATATTGGTTTTCAATTCAATCAGAATGAATAGTGCAGAATTACAAAATAAACCAGTTAGAAATTCAGGCCCTGTTATGCCAGAATAGATTATGCTACCTAGAAACATATTTCCCCAGATTCATGAAGTCAGAAATTCAGGAGTAACTGACAAGCTATATTTGTTGACCAAAAGACACTGATTCTCTTGACTTTAGATCAGAGTCCCTCAGAAAGTGGTGAGTAAAAGTGGACAAGCAGGCTTTCAGGCATTGAGTCATCATACAATGTGATGCTGAAGAATGCTCCCTGGCCTCACAGTATTTTGATGGGATTAGCAGTGATAATACAGAAAACGGCCACTTGTATATCTGGTGGGTAGACAGAATGGACTGCAACACAGAATGATGGATTTTGTATCTTGACAAATGTTTATTTATTTAATTTTTATGCCACCTTTCTCCCAAAAAGGGGCCCAAGGCGGCTCACAAGATAAAATCCCTTTAAAAACTTTACAATTTTTTTAAAAAAAATAATCAAAATTAAAAGTAACTATAGGACAGATATAGGACATCAGCACATGAAGCTGAGCAGGCATAGATTTTGGTTTGGTTTTTAAATGCGCCAAAGCAAGCACTGATGATTGGTCATAGACACATTCTCTAGCCAGTTTCTAGGGATCCACACATCCCTCTTAGTTTCAAGTTCTATAGCAGGGGTAGGCAACCTGCGGCCTGGGGGCCGGATGCGGCCCAACGAGGCCTTTGGACCGGCCCCAGGCTGGTCCTGCCGCCGCCGCCGACAACCCCTGCTGCCCACAGCCGCCCACCATGATGATATTGATTATTGTTGTTATTACTTGTTCTTGGGGGTTTTCTTGGCAAAATCTCCACAGGGGTTTTGCCATCATGGCTTTTCTGGGGCTGAGAGAGTGTGCATGCATATTTTTATTTAAAAAAAATAATTTTAAAAATTTATTTATTTTTGCTTCGGCCCCCCAATTGTCTGAGGGACAGCAACCCGGCCCCCGGCTCAAAAAGGTTGCCTATCCCTGTTCTATAGGCTGTGCCTTTAGATTTGAAGGACTAGGAATGATTAGCTTCCATCATCCCCCTTGTAAATACATTAATATGGCAGTAAAGACGGATCTCTTCCGGCAGGCCTTCTCGGAGTAATCTCCCGGGTCTTCCTTTAGATGGTTTGGCTTGTTAATCCGCTCTCTTACCCCTAGCTACTATTGTTTTTCTGTTTTTGTTTTATGATTTTAATATTGATGCTGTTTTTAATACTATTCTAGTTTAATCTATTTTTAAGGGGTGGGAGGGTTAGGGGGAGTATTGGGTGATGTGTTTTATTCTTGTATTGTTTTAATCTGTTGTACGCCGCCCCGGTTGCTTCGCAGAGAGGCGGGTTAGAAATAAAACTACTACTACTACTACTACTACTACTACTACTTATTATTATTATTATTATTATTATTATTATTATTATTATTATTATGGATAAAACTGAATGGATTTTAAATTTCATTTCATATCAGTGTTTCAGATCACATTATTTTAGATAGATTAATAAGGTTTATCTCCTGTGACAAGGAAGTTATATAGGCGCCCCTCCATTCTTGCACGGACTCAAATATCCACAGAGGGGCGACCTCTTTTAATTTCAATGGGGTGCACACCCCATTCAAGCCTATGGGGCTTGAATATTGGCAAGTCTCTTTT
>CM034703.1:103014136-103030731 GCA_020142125.1 Phrynosoma platyrhinos
GGGGAAGAAAATGTGCGTCTAATATGCCGAAAAATACGGTATATAAAAATTCTCCAGTGTCACAGGCAATTGCTTGATATCCTCTAATCTGCCCCCCCTTTTTTAAAAAAGTAATTTTAATCTAATACTTTTTGTATGCAAAACATGTAATGTACCCCTTGCAAAATCCAATTGCTGAAAAACCATGTCTTTTAAGATCAGAATGGTTGTCAGATACTGTGCAGTCTCTTATGGTTGCTAGATTAAATACAGGACAGAGTGTAGTTGCTTTTAATATTACAATAGTTTTGGGGGAGGAACCACATATGCAAGTTCATTCCCAGTCTTGCAGAGAAATACCTTCAGAATCTTTGGTAGCTATGATATTAAAATCACAGAATCCAGCTGTGTAGAATCTAGTTTAATTTGTTTAACTTTCAAGCAAGCCAAACCCTCCTCCCTTTTTCCCCCCTGACCCCGTAGGCACATTGGAATAATTTTGTTACATAATTAAAACATTGGGTCAGAGGGAAACCTAGTTCAAGCCAGATATTTATGCCAGAGAAGCCAAAGTGACTGCTAGCTGAGTTCTTTATTAAAGTGGATTTATTCATAGAGTTTGTGTTTGTTGCTGCCAGAACTCTAAGCTGTTTAGTTAGGAATGCTGTGCAAACGCCTCTCAGGAATGAAATTAAAAAGAAGATGTTGACAACTTTGTGTTGATACCGTAGTTCCTTGTGAACTAGAATTATTTGCAAAACCCAAGTAGTCACAAAGAGTTTGAGATCAAAGGAGGTTTTACTCCAGTCTTCTAATTAGATCAGAGCTATTTTTACACTTCATTTAAATTGGCTTTGTTGGAGATGGAGTATTCTATCATTTATGCTCTTTGGTAGTAACATCTTCAACTTTAAACATGGCTTTTTTGAGAGGCACAGTAATCCTTGTAATAAATCTGAAATATGAGTACTAAAGAAGGGAGATGGATTTTTATTTTTAAATCTGTATAATTTACCATAAAAATGTACTCAGGGTGACAGAAGGTAATAAAATACAGTTTAAAAGCAAAATCTTAAATAAAACATGATGTAAGACCTCATTGATTAAAACATATTTAAAAACAGATCAACCAAAGAAATAGATAGCACCCAACCAATTAAAGCCCTCTTCACGATTAGATTTTCTTAGATGTTGAAGATTTTCTTAGATGTTGAAGATATGACTGAATAAAAAACACTATTTTGCAGCCGGCAGAAAGACAGCAGAAAAGGAACCAACCCTTATACATGGACTGCAAGCTCCAGAACTTGGGAGTGGTCACTGAAAATCCCATATCTTGTGTCCCTACCAACCATGCTTCCAGCAGCCTCCCTTGAGGATTTCAGATCCAGGCAGGTTATGATATGAGAAAATATGGTCTTCATATAATCAGGACTATATAGGGCTTTGGAGGTCACAGTCACCACTTTAAAATGTTCCTAGAAAGAGACAGATGAAGCAGTCATATGGTTTCTGTAACTAACCTTGGTCAAGAGTTTGTTCCCACCAGGTTTTGAACAGTTTTCAAGGCAGTGTCACATAGAACATGCTACAAGAGTTCAGAGTGTGTAAAATTAAGGCAAGTATCACCATGTTAAATCAGACATCTCCAGGCATGTCTAGTGTAGTAGCCTCAGTTGTACAAAGGCAGTCCATGTTCAGGACTGAATCTATTACTAAACCTAGACTTTGAATCAGAGTTTTCAGGGGTGTGTGAACCCACCCTACACAGGCTGAATCCCTGTTTCCTGATCTGCCTTTCAGCTAGCTAAGGCCACCTGTCTTCTTATCTGGATCACATTTGGATTTGTTTGCACTGTTTCAGTCTGTTACTCATATCAGACACTGATTTTGAACCAAAGCAGTTTTCTTGATTATAGGTAGATGAGTAGAGTTCATTGTTATCAGCATATTGGTATCACTCAACCTGAAAAACTCCAGCAAAACTCTCCCAGATCTGTTTGTTGTTGTTTTTGTGGCATATTTTAAATAGCCTGAGTATGTGTGCTAAGACGGTACCCTGAGAGATATTGCATGCCAGCATCTATAGTGTTCAATGGAAGTCCTCTGGTGCCATTTTTGGAAAGTGTCTCTCTAAGAAGAATTGCAGCCACCATAGTTTAATGCCTCTGAGCCACATAGATGTCTCAGAAATATACAGTGTTTCATTGTATTAGAAATCATTGAGGGTCCCAGGAGAATTAGCAGGGGCACCCTCACCTATCTAAACCTTTATGAAAGAAAGAATTTCATCTTGAAATAAAGAGGGATTTACTCAGCTTTTCTGTTTCTGAATTTCTGAACATGCAAATGAGTAATGCCTAGATTTTGATTCTAAAAGTAGAATCTAAAGGTTGAAAACCTAGCTGGTCAACTCAGTTTATAGAAACATTTACAACAGTTTTGAAAGATGTTAGTGTTAATTCTAGTAAAAATGTAGGAATCTTCTGTGGGCACATCTAGGTGGGTGTTCTGTTTTTTTTAAGGCTATATATGCAGATTTTAATATGAGAGAAACCTAGTATTAGCAGTCTTGTATTCCCATGTTATATGAGATCTTAACACAGTTGTGAACCTGTCAATTGAGAATTTCATAGTACTTCCAGTTTACAAGTGATGAAAAGGCTGAGAAACATTAGGATGGCTTAGCAAGTATGTGAGTAGTTTTGCTCTTTGAGTAGTAATGTTAGTACTGTTGTTTACTCTAGTCCACGTTCTTTTACTTTTTTTTTTTAACAGAAGGCTAACGCTAACCACATTTATTTTGGTAGCATTCAAAGACATAGTTTTTAGCATAGATCAGTATGCAAAAAGAATTTTGTGGCACTTTTGAGACTAACTGAAAGAAAGAGGTTTGTAGCATAAGCTTTTGTAGGCCTAGTCTATTTCATCAGATGAATAGACTCATATGCTTATGGACAGACATTTATGCACATGAATGAGCAAGTGTGTGTGTATGTGTGTGTGTGTGTGTGTGTGTGTGTGTATAGAGAGAGTGAGAGAGAGTGAGAGAGTAAAAGAAATGCAAAATGTTTGGATATGGTAATGAGTGACAGTTTCACTTTTGGGTATGGTTGTTGTGAGACAAAGTTGGGAGGAAAGATATTACCTAAAGCCAAGATGAGTAGATAATCATAGGAATGATGGACGAAATTATTGGATTATAGTATGATGTTGGCTGGGAACTAGAAAGGAGTTGTGATAAGGAGACAAGAGAGCTCTCAGGAGGTTGGGTTGTTAACTAGAATTATAATGTGTATAATATGTCTCTGTGCAACACACTGTTGATGGATTGGAGAGTGTGGAAATACTTCAATTTTCTGTTGTTTCTCTGTCCCATCTCCCTTTGAAGTTTTTTTGTGGACAGACTGCTGTTCTGAGGTTTACAGAGATTCAATCCAGGAAGATTTAAGTGTTCTGCAACTGTTTTTGTGTATTCTCATCCTTAATGTCTGATTTATGTCAGTTTCTCCTCTGGCACAGAGACTGGCCTGTTTGCCCCATGTAGACAGAGGATGGCATATATCACATTAGAGGATGAGCAAGCAAAAGTACCTTTAATGTTGTGGTTGATGTGATTAGGTCTTGTGATGTTTCCTGAGTAGAGCGTAGGCAGAATTGGTGTCTAGGTTTATGGTAAGGTCTTGTGCCTGTCTCCCCATGTCCTTCCATAGGTAAGTAACTCTTTGAGATTGGGAGATTGTATGTAGGCAAGTAAAGGCCTGCTGCCAAGAGTGCTTGTGAGGGCAACATTATTGTCTAGAATAGGCTGTAGTTCATTAATGATACATCTAAGTGGTTTCAGTTGGGAGCTGTATGTGACCACTAGTGGGGTTTGCCATTTCCGATCTTTTGTCTATTTTGTAATAAATTAGTCCTGGGTATAAGTCTTGCCTTGTTGCTTTTTATTATTATTATTATTATTTAAATTTCATATGGTAAATAATGTAACATGAAGAATGCTTGCTGTAATTTGTTGAGTTTGGCATCCCTGTCTTGTGGGTCTCAGCAGATGTGATTGCATCAGAGGGGTCAGCTGTAAACTATGCATGTGGTGGTGTGTTTCATGCCTGTCTCTGTGTAGGTCTTCTTTTGGATGGGTCACAAGGGGCTATCCTTTAGCTTTTGTGCTCCATCTGAAGCCGCCTCCCCACAGCTGTCAACCCCTAGGCTTGACTGTGAGGAAGCAGGGAGTCAATGCTAGTTCATCTCAGCTTGGAGGGAGAAGGAAAGGGGTAGGGTTGCAGATAAATTCATTAACTCCCTGCTTTCCTCTTGAAGCTACATGGTCTGAACTGCCCTCCTTTGCTTTTTTCTTTCCTTACTTGTAAGCAGCAGCAGCTGCATCTCTTGACATCTGAGTGCGGGGAGTTTGGGGCATAAAAAGCTATGGAATAGCGTCTTGTACTCTGTCCAAAAACATACTTATTTATCTATAAGCCACACTGCCACACATAGCTAACTAACACAATTCCAACCAACATAGGACTTTTGCAGACTGCTACAAATAGTGCAGCTTGAGTCCACTTTAACTGCCCTGGCTCAGTGCTAGGGAATCATGGGAATTGTTTTTTTTCCCCCTGAGACATTGAGCCTTCTCTGTCAGAGAGCTCTGGTGCCACAATAAACTACAGTTCCCATGATTCCCTAACACTGAGTCAGGGCAGTTAAAGTGGACTCAATTTGCACTATTTCAGGCAGTCTGCAAAGGCCCATACTCTATTTTTTCAGGGCAGAATTGTCTAAATTCTTAACAAGATGGTACACGTCCATATCGTTTCACTTTTTCCTTTTCTCTCTTGTCATTAGAGATTTTCAGGATTATTCATGTTTTTTGCCCCTTGATGTGGTTGATTTATTTATATTTCTTTTTGAGAAGACAATTCCTTTTGCTATCTTTGGACAAACGAGTACTTTTTAGATATTGGAACCCCCTAGAAACTATTTTTCCATTTAGTCATGCTTTTAGAGTAATCTGTGTGAATAAATTGCGCACACAAGTAAGGAAGATACAAGCTGAATAATTTTTAGTAGATTGGCCACAGTTGCAACATTTGATAAATAGTACATAAAACTGCTGTTCCTTTGTCTAAAACATTATTGCTTTAATGAAATAACAAACACAAATCTAGGTTCTGATGAACTAGCAAGAATCTAACCATGAAAATTGCCTGATCTCTATGAATATTGAATATTTCTGCAAGTTCTTAAATGATCCTGTTCACTGAAAAAGCAAATTAGTGTTTGTTGATTTCAATATCCTTTGATTGAAGCAAGTGTTTCATAAGATATTATTAAAATTCAGTTGTGAGGTTGACTAAAAAATTAATATAGTTTGTTTACAAGTTTTTTTATCCTCATTTTTTTAAATCCAGTGATTCAGTGTTTAATTTAAATCCTAAAATGTTGATTTTGAGGCAGCTAATACTTTTAAACGTTTCTTTACAGGCATATATCCCACTTCATGCATAACATATCTTTCCCATCTCCTCAAAGACCAAGAATCCTTGTGCAGGTAAGTGTCCTCTTCTCTAAATAAAGCCTGTTGCTAGCTTCCATCTCTTGTCCTAAGCCATTGCTTGGAAAGTACGTTTAAAACATTAATTAGTCACAATTGTACTTTCAGCATCCTCCAAAAGTAGGATAGTCATGTTGTTGTTACTATTAACTTTTTATTTTCTCATTTCTCAAAAGTAACTAAATATTACATTTTTTAATTTTTAAGGAAGAAAAGGCCAGAAAGCTAAAAATCTCTTCCTTGTGGTACAAAACATTGTATTGTCCTGTATGCCTCACTCACTGTTACTTCAACATCCACAACAGAGTATGAAGCAGCAGAATGAGACACAGTGGGAAATGTCTGTTGAAATCTGTTTTTCTTCCTTGATCAGTGAAGCCAAACTGCGTAACTAGAAAAGTAATTAAAATTAGTTACACTGCAAAAGGAATATCATTATTCTTCACTAAGTTATATTCTAGTTCTACTATAATGTAACCATACCTTTGTTATACAAAGAAGAAATTAACCACAAGTAATTATTTACTTGGAATAGCTGGTCACTTTTCAAGTGCTAAGCATTCAGTGTTCTTTTTTCTTTTTATATTATGCACATTTGAGATCATGAAGAAGTTTCGATTACACTCATTCACATGTTTGTAGCTTCAAAATGTACAATTCCATGCTTCTGTCTACATACCAGTGTGGAATAGTCCTACAAAACAGCACATTATGCCTCAGTGGAGAACCAGTGCACTACAGTAAATTGCAAAGTAATCATGTGCATCTCTACTGAGATGTAAGTATCATCTTTTTCAGTGAAGCTTACTCACAGGTAAATATGTATAGGATTTCAACCTTACCCTGAATCATGAAACAATGATTTAGTGTATAAATTAACCCTGGGAGTATGGCAGTAGTAATGCTGACCTACTATATAGACTTTTTGTAAGGATTATTTGAATAATGTGTGTTAAGTTCTTTGAGTACTCTTATGTGCTATAGAAGTACTATCCACGATTTCTATGCTGATAGGGCTCACATGTCCAGTCACCTGTTTCTCGATCATATTACTGTGTGACATGAACTTCATGGCCTAACAGTTTGAATACATGATTAGATTAATTAGATAGATTAGATTAATTAGAATACTCAGATGGCTTAAGCTAGTTTTTTGAAAGCTTTCAAATAACTAATATTTGTGGGGGCTTTTCTTTCCTGTTTTGCAGCTCTCTGCACATGATGCATTAATACTGTCTCAGCCAGTTGCTACACCCTTGCCACTCAGGTAATGATTGTCAATGTCTAATAGTTTACAGGTGGAAGCTGGGTAAAATCTTATTGAATTTTCAAATTACTGAATCTTAATACATAATATACAGCTCACTGGATTAAAACATGAACATAGTAATTCTTATGTAACTGAGTCACATCTAATGATAGTAAAAGCAATGTCCCATTCTTTTTCTGTGTGAAAGCCTATTAAGGCTATAGTGATTTGTTTGAATAAGTGATAACTAGTTTCTGTCAATATAAGAATGCCTTTCATAGTGCTGATATTGCTAAGAGAGAAAAACCTTGGAGTATAATGGAAAAACTGAGTATGTCCAACAAATGAAATCCTATACATAATGAATTCCTGACATATCAGAAAGCATTTCACCTGCTTAATAGATTTCCAACATGCTTAGTAGCTGATAATCTGATAAACGGTTATCAGCTAACACAGCTCCAATCTGTGGTGTAGCAGCATGTCAAGCATAAGACTGAGTTCAACATTGCAAGTGCCAATGCAAGGGGATCTCTGTTTCCTTTTCTCTTTTCACTGAATCTAAGACAGTAGGGAAGACCATGTGGAGTGTTGCCATAACATAACCTTCTGTTGCACAGACCATGTTTCCCTGAAAATAAGACATACCCATAAAATAAGCTGTAGCAGGATTTGTAAGCTTTGGCGTAATTTAGGTCATACCCCGAAAATAAGGCATAGGGTTATTTGGGGGTGGCAAAGAGCTGGCCTTTGAGCCGCAGCCACAACTCTTCTCTGGGCTGCCCCTGGGAGTGGTGGATCATCATCTTTGCCGCCCCCAAAAGGAGCGGCCCTTTGAGTCACTTTTTCAGGGGCGGCAAAAAGCCGGGCTTTGAGCCACCACTGTGGCTCTTTTATGGCCTTTTGGCGCAGCGTGTATTTATGGCCTTTTGGCACATGGCATCAGGGCAGAGTTGGGACAAATAAGACATCCCCTGAAAATAAGCCATAGTGCATATTCTTGAGGCCAAATAAATATGAGACAGTGTCTTTTTTTCGGGGAAACACGATACTGAAAAAATGAGCACAAGTGACAAGATCTCCCCCAAAGAAGGAACTGATAGAATTGAGCTAAACTTGCTTGCCTGACTTACATAAGATACATATTGTACTTGTGTCCTTCCACATAACTAGAGAATTGGAGTGCCACTGCTAGAGATGGAGGTAGGATGTGGTTTTGTGTTCAGCGTGTTGTTTTTTGTTGTTAACTGTTGTGATTATGAATAATGTATCTTAGTCCTGAGCTTTCTGATCTCATTCTAGTGGAGCAAACTTCAGCACTCTGCTAATGAATCTTGGACCAGAAAACTGTGCCACTTTGCTCCTCTTTGTGTTGCTAGAGGGCAAGATCCTGCTACACTCTCTCCGTCCGGCTGTGCTGACTGGTGTAGCTGAAGCTGTGGCTGCTGTAAGTACACAGTGTTCTTTTCAAATATGCACCGGTTTGTGTAATGCCCTTTTCATTTCAGTAGGCAGACCCATTCTGTTTCTGACCTATGTTTTGTTTTGACTAGATTTTGAATAGTAAAATGTTGTAAGTTTTTGCAAGTACAGTAGTCTCTCTGGATTTGTAGACTTCAGATTAGTGGATTTGATTATTCACGAACCCAGCCCTCCTGTCCCTTTAGCCTATGATGGGAAGCCAGCTGAAGAGATGGAAGGGCGGGGGATAAGGAGAAGCCAGCGCAAGCTGGCTTCTTCTCATCCCTCCGCCCTCCTGTCCCTTCCCAGAGCTGGCTGAAGGGGCAAGAGGACAGGGGCAAAAGAAGAAAGGGGCTTCTCCTCATCCCTTACCCTCCTGTCTATTCCCAGAGCTGGCCAAAGGGGCAAGAGGATAGGGGGATGAGGAGAAGCAGGCTTGTCCCAAAGCCAGTTAAAGGCAGGGTAGGGTGGGGGGGGAGAGCCGGGCAATCTCCCTCTGACCCCTTCCATGTCTCGGACAGCTGTCCCAGACATCAGAGCTGAGGTGGGATGGGCTTACCTTATTCACAAAATTTCCATATTTGCAGGGGTCCTGTTTCCCTAACCCCCATGAATCTGGAGGGATTACTGTATTTTGAATTAGCAATGTGCTTTGTTCTGTTAAGCAACCTTGTGCCTTCCATCTGTTTTGGACTATAGCTCTCATCAGCCTCAGGTAGCATGGCCATGGTTCACTTAGAAACTGTAGTCCAAAATGTCCAGAGGACACTGAGTTATGTATCCTGTATTAAGCTGTTTCTGTTCTTTGCCTTGTGTAGTTTAGGCTCTTGATTTTTAAAAATTGTTTTTTTAAATAATGCAGCATTGTCTATATGGATGGAAATCCTGTGATTCTCTAGATGATATTGGACTGCAACTCCAGCATTCCTTACCATTGTATATGCTGCCTTAAGTCACCTGGGACTTGGAGTCCAGTGGTGTCCAGAACGCCATGCCTGATCTAATAAAATGGAGCAAATCAGCATGCCTATGAGGGAAATAAGTAAAGAGCCAGACAGTAATATTTTTACTATTATTATAGAACCAGTTAAAGCACAATTGCACAATTGGGTATTGTGTTAGCCAACATCAATTACCTTTAAGAAGTAATTGATCCCCAAAGGGACCAATGTATCAGGGCAATTCTTGGTGTTTTCTTTGTGTGGGGAGTTTTGTGATATAGATAACACTTTGAATACAGTTTACCCTCCACATTTGGTGTGGATAGGGGCACAGCACCCCCATGAAAGTGGAAAAAACAGAAATTTAAAAAAAACCCACATTTTTTTCCTGGGAAAGGACCTTTCTATGAATCTCTAGATCCTCCAGGGCAACTCTGCTGGAAGTTGACCATATAATTGTGCTGGAAGACCTACAAATGCCTAGAGAAGTGTTCTTTCTGGGAATCTCTGGGTCTTCTGGCATGGCTTTTGGTGGAGGTTGACAATAGAGTCATGCTGGAGGACCTAGAGATTCCTAGAGTTAACACATTAATCAAGTCTTCCAATAATCAAATCTGCAAAGTTCAAAGCTGCATATATGGAGGACCAGTTGTATTTGAAAAACTGGATAGTAACCAAGCAGTGATAGTACCCAAAGTTGTACTTTAAAACTAATTTCAAACCCAACTTTTTTAATGGTGGTGGGTGGGTTTCTATTCATAATGATGTATAGCCCATTATATTTCATAGCTTTTAAAAAAGTTTATACCATTCTTTTATAAATTCAGTATTACAAGAAAAAATGTGAATGGTAATGTCAAGTTCCTTTTTCATTCCTTATGTTTATTCTCTTAAGTAGCTTCTTGATGATTGTTAAACTTATTTTTTGGCCCTTCACCCACTGGGCACAATGCAGTATACACAATACCAATAAAACAATATAATACATCACAAAAATCAGGAACTAGAAGATTCATCAGACTAAAATCCAAAAATGGTGTTATGCTTTTTGGCAGGATTCTGTGTATATCAAATAACAAGTGTAAGTCCTGAAGACTCATTTTTTTTTATTCTTTAAATCGTTTATCTTTAGCTGAACTATCACAGATTTGCTTCCTTTACATTAAAATGAAAGTTGGCTTGAAAGGTTTACAAAATACTATTCAGAATATATATATATATTGCTTCAACAGCTGGCTAAAATCTTATTGCTTGAGTCTAAAATTACATACTTCCCAAATGTGGTATTAATTCCTCCGTGCCCCTACTACTCACATATCTAAACTAGACAGTGTTTCAATAACAGGTCTGCAGGAGCAGTTTTGAGTTGGGTATATGTAGAGGTGGTTGTCTTGTCTTGATGTTCTACATTTGTTAGCATTGCTTGACATTACAGACCTTATGTTGACTTTTTAATACATGAGTTTCATTTCATTTTTCCTTCAGATGATCTTTCCATTTCAGTGGCAATGTCCCTACATCCCCCTCTGTCCTTTGTCTCTGGCAACGGTGCTCAGTGCTCCTGTCCCATTTATAGTTGGAGTTGATTCACGGTACTTTGATCTGTATGACCCACCACAGGATGTTGTTTGCATTGACTTAGACACAAATATGGTGTACATGTAAGTGTGTTTCTTTTTAGTTTTTGTTTATATTCTCTGTCTTTGTGTATATGTGTTTTTCAGGAATGAATGTAAATTATCATTGTATTTATTTTATTCATTTTATCCAATCCTTGCAACTCAGAATAGATTAAGAAGTCAATAAGGCTTGTTTAAGTATTTCCATTTGTACTTTGGACTGCTCTGTTCTTTGTTTGTGTTTTGTTTTTGTTTCCATTACCTTACCCTAATCAGTTCAATTCCTTACATCATGTCATATAGCATAGCAGACTCTTCAAATACTAGGGAGGCAAGAGGTGAGTTTCAGAAGCCTCTGTGTATGACCTGGGCAATTGACATAGTTCCTCCCAAACATTCTTTACTTGGGTGCAGAGCATGGGCTCCTTGGTTTTCTGAGGAGCTCAGTGAATGAAGCACTTGGGTAAACAATTGGCGTGACAGTGGAGAAAAACTCAGGATGAATCTGACTATGCACAGGTTAAGGCCCATTTTAGAACCTACTTTGCAGCAGTGTGGGCAGCAAAGAAACGATTCTTTGCTGCCTCTACTATCTCAATTCGATCTCATCCAGTGCAGCTGTTCCATGTAGTTAAAGGGCTGTTACATCCTATACCTCAGACTGCTGAGATCTCAGAAAAGTACTGTGACAAATTTGCTAAATATGTTCTGGAGAGAATTGCTCGGATTTGTTCTGACTTGGACTCCAAATTGAAGATAGAGACTGAGGGTTAATGGGCACGTATCTGTCTGGTTTTGATGGATGAGTTTCAGGTTGTTTAACATAATGATGTGGATAAGTTGCTTGTAGAGGTGAGACTAACCACTTGTCTATAGTTTGTTGTGGGTTTTTCGGGCTATGTGGCCATGTTCATAGAAGAGTTTATTCCTGATGTTTCGTCAGCATCTGTGGCTGGCATCTTCAAAGGTCAGGAATATGAAACGTCAGGAATAAACTCGTCTAAGAATATGGCCACATAGCCCAAAAAACCCACAAAAAACTATGGATGCTGGCTGTGAAAACCTTTGACTTCACAACCACTTGTCTGTTAGATCCATGTTCATTCCAGCCTAATTAAAGCTACCAGAGAAGGACTGGCCAGTTGGCTGGTGGAGGTTGTAAATACTTTTTTGAAAGAGGGCCACATTCCAACCTTTTTAAAAGAAGCTATTGTAAGATATGTGTTGAAAAAACCTTAATTAGACCTCTCCTCCCTAAGTAACTGTCACCCAGTCTCTAACCTCCCCTTTCTAAGTAAGCTCCAAGAACAAGTGGTGACAACACAACCCCCAGTGGTGTTGGATGAAACAGTTACCTGGACCCATTCCAGTTTGGGTTCAGGTGTGGTTATGGGACAGAAACTGTCTTGGCTGCATTGGTGGATGACCTACATTGGTATTGGACAGGGGCAATGTGCTCCTGTTGGTCCTCCCAGATCTTTCAGAGGCATTTGATACTATTGACCATGGTATCCTTCTGGGTCATTTGCCTGATATGGGACTTGGAGACATTGCTTTTCAGTCTTT
This sequence comes from Phrynosoma platyrhinos, assembly GCA_020142125.1. Lineage (NCBI taxonomy): Eukaryota > Metazoa > Chordata > Lepidosauria > Squamata > Phrynosomatidae > Phrynosoma > Phrynosoma platyrhinos. Next base: position 103,026,509 of record CM034703.1, read on the forward strand.
CCAGACTTTCTTGATTAAATGTTCCCAGAGGATAGTGCTGAGAGATTGTTGCTCAGCCTTTTGGTCATTATCTGTGGTGTTCCACCGAGATAAATATTGTCCCATATGATTTTCAACATCTGCATTAAGCTGCTGGGAGAGATCATTCAGATCTTTGGGGTTGGGTATCATCAGAATGCTAATAATACCCAGCTTTATCTCTCGTTTACAACCAACACCCAGGAGGCTGTGATGGTACTGAATCATTGCATAGATGCAGTAAAAGACTGGATGCAGATGATTAGACAAGATGGAAGTGCTGCTGGTCAGTAGGAAAACCAACCTGGGATTGGGATTGCGGTCTGTTGTGTATGGGGTTGTACTCCCTCTGAAATATCAGGTTCGTAACTTTGGAGTGTTCTTGGACCCAGAGCTGCTCCTGAAAAGCCAGGTTGCTGTGGTCAGGGGCACCTTTGCTTAGCTTCAGCTTGTGTGCCAGCTGCACTCTTTCTTGGGGAAGCCAGATCTGGCCACAGTGGTTCATGCCTTAGTTGCCTCCTGATTAGACTAATGTAATGTGTTCTATGTGGGGCTGCCCTTGAAAAATGTTTGGAAGCTTCGGCTAGTGCAAAATTCAGCAGCCACACTGGTGTCAAATGTGCATTTTAGAGACCATATTATACTGGTCCTGCAAGAACTTCATGGCCTTCAGTTTGCTTCAGTTCAAGGTGCTGGTTTTGACTGACCTACAATGCTCTAAATGTCTTGGGGCCAAGATACCTGAAAGAGCGCCTCCTCCTATTTGAGATTTTCAGAGGAAGCCCTCGTGAGTGCTCCAATACCTCTTGAAGTTAGGTTGGTAGTAACACCTTGACCCAAAGAAGTTAGGCTGGCCCTTTCTTTTTTAAGCTTCCGGTGGGCAGCCAAAACAGTTCTGTTCCGCATGGCATTAAATGTTTGAAATTGCTGTTTTAACTTCCTCCCAACCTAGAGTCACACAGTATATATACCCCTCACACTTCCATACCATCATTTTCTGGAGATGTCAACCACAGATGCAGGCAAACCATCAGGAATAAATTCTTCTAGAACATGGCCACATAGCCCAAAAACCCCACAAAAAAAACTAGGGATGCTGATCGTGAAAGCCTTCGACTTCACGTGGTTTTAACTGTTTTAAAACTGGATTCTGGAATTGTTTTGAGACTGTTTTTATGTGTTTTTAGAGAATGTTTTAATGTGTTTTAAAGATGTTTTTATCCTTGTATTGTTATAATTTATTCATTACCGTGGGAGCCTAGGTAGGCTAGGAGGCAATACAGAAATATTTTAAATAAAATAAGTCTGTGTGTATGTGTGTGGGTGTGAAAGAAAGTGAGTGATTGTAGAGGAAGGATCCTGAAAACCACTTTAGATCTTAGACCTGTAAATGGGAACAGTAAGGTTCAGTGGAAGTTACAGTATAAATGGATAGCCAATGAAACTATCTTGTCTCTAAACTGGTGCCCATCATCAGTAATGGACTGAATGAGGTTAAGGAATTAACATTTATTCCAGGCAAAATAGAGGCACTCTTGCTTGGTCCAGATCACACCAGTGAATTTCTAACAGGGAGGGGTTTTTGGCATAAATACAGAGTTTGGGATAATTATTTGGAGCACAGCTTGCTCCACAATGCCCCACAGTTCTCCAAAAAGCAAAAATATTCCTTAAGAGTATTTGTTGGATTTCAGTTAGGCTTTTATTGTAGAGAGCCACATGATGTAGCAGTTTGAGTGTTAGACTAGAACTCTAGGACACCAGTGTTCGAATACAGTTAAACCAAGTAAATCCAGTGGGTGAACTTGGGCAAGTCATAAGGCCTGTACAGACTGGCCAAAAGAGCCGGTCTGGGGGTGGAGTTGGGGCGGGGTGACCGCATGCCATGTGCCCTGACTCTGCTTTGATGCCACCGTCACGCCACGCACCCCACCGCATGGTGCGCGGCGTCAGAGTGCTCCCTTGGTGCAGTGTGTAGACACGCTACAGCAAAGGAGCACAGAAGAGCCATGGCAGTAAGGGTGGCTTTTTGCCACTCCAAAAAGGAGCAGCATTTGCCAACTCTTTTTGGAGCAGCAACGGGCCAGATCAGGGCCACGGTGTGTGGTTGCCACGGCCCCGAGCCAACACTTCCAGGAGCAGCATGGACCATCTGTAGAGGCCCATAGTCCCAGCCTGGAAGGCAGTGGCAAATCTCATCTGAATAAATTGGGCCAAGAAAACCATACGATGCAGTCATCATAAGCTGGAATTTACCTGAACGCACATAAAAACTACAATAACCTAACCGTATTTTCTGGCGTATAAGACGACCTTTTTACCTGCAAAATCTGTGGCTAAAGTGGGGGGGGGTCGTCTTATACGCCGGGTATAAGATAGAGGTGCTAAAACTCTATATTTTGACTGGAAAAATGGGGGGTCGTCTTAATACACGGGTCGTCTTATATGCTGGAAAATACGGTACATTTCTGGATAACAAATATTGAGACTGTAGAAATTTTTCTTTAATAGCGTGATCTGATCAAGTGAAGCTGAAAGGGAAATTGTCCTAATAAACATGAGCAAAAAAATAAAAATAGCTCAAATTAAATAGAATTAAGTCATGCTATGTTTAGAGCAGGGGTAGGCAACCTTTCCCCTTTAAGGGCCGAGGGACTTCAGCTCCCAGAAGCCTCAGCCACATTGGCCAATAGTCCCATGTTGGCCAATAGCTCCTGGGATTCTGGGAGCTGAAGTCCCTCGGCCCTTAAAGGGGAAAGGTTGCCTACCCCTGGTTTAGAGATTTGTCCACCTTCTAAATGTGTTTGAAAACCCCTACTGTTCATTTGCCATTCCCTCCTTCCCCCATTGAGAGGGCATTTGTGAAGCAACTGCTTTGTCTTGATCTTACTTCGGGTAACATGTGCACCAGGACATTCTGAATTTGTCTGCATCTGTATGCAGAGGATGTGGTTACTTCCCGTAGGCTGGGAGATCCCATGTTCAAATGATTCAAGATACACTGGTAACACCTTCCTGCATTTGTGACAGTGGGAATAGGGGTAATTGATAGTCTAGAATCTGCTCCCACTATCACACCAGTTAGAATTCAGTGATATTAAAAAGTTTTCAGATTCTAATATTATAAATAACCACTTCTTAGGAGGTTGCTTTTATACTTTCTGATGTGACCAATCTTTTTTTTACTCTTCTAAAGTTCAAATCTTCGTGTTTTGAAATTATGAAATTATTGTTGATTCAGGTCTGAAGACTGTTTTTAGAAATATTTGCAGCAACACTTAAAGACAAGAAATTTTTGAAATATGAAGCTTGGCCTTCCATAGTAGAATAGTGGAACAGCAAGATTATTAGAACTGCTACGACCCTGCAGAATGGACAACAAAGCTTGGCCAGCTTTCATGATAAAAACATTGGGAACCTGCCAACCTGGCAAATGCATTTTTGGTTTCTTATTGTTTAATTGTCCTCCACATGAGTTTTTCCTCTCTTGTGTGTTTGTGTGATTTCCTTTCTTTGTGTCAGGTTTTCCTATGATGGCAGGAGAGAAAAGGGGAGCAAGAAAAATAGAAAAGTACCATTCTAGTGCTACACACAAATCAGTGTGTATATTTGTTTGAGCGTTGGATTATGACACTGGAAACCAGTATTCGAATCCCTGCCCAGTCGTGGAAGCCCACTGCGTGACCTTAAGCAAGTCATAGTCTCTCATCCTCAGAGAAAAGCAAAGGCAAACTCCCTCTGAACATATCTTGCGAAGAAAACCTCCTGATAGGTTTGCCTTAGGATATTTAATAGCTAATTTAATTGCTATAAGTTGAAAATAACTTGAAGGCACACAACAACTGAACTACAAATGGCAGACAGGCCAAGCACACAGTTCCAGTGAATTCTTTTCGTTTTGCTTTTATGCAGTATATAATACAGTATATTATACAGCTTTTATACCCTCACATTGGTTTCCTTTTCAAGGATTTGATTAATATGTAACTCTCTAGGAATCACTGTATACTTCAGCATGATGCTGTGGTCAACCTTTGGAGGAAGTTGACCATAGAATCGCCCTGGAGGGCCTAGAGATTCCCAGAGAAGTGTTCTCTTAGGTTTTTTTTTTTTTTAATAAAATAGAATTTTTTATTTTTATTTATTTATATTTGTAGTTTTTCCACTTTAATGGGGATGTTGCCCCTAACCCCTGCAAATATTTG
>CM034703.1:103050046-103062254 GCA_020142125.1 Phrynosoma platyrhinos
GTCCTAGAGCAGATCAAACCGGAAACCTCCCTGGAAGCCAAGATGACAGACTGAGACTGTTGTACTTCGGACATATCATGAGAAGGGAGGAGTCTTTGTAAAAAACAATAATGTTGGCGAAGGTGGAGGGAAGTAGGAAGAGAGGAAGGCCACATGCCAGATGGATGGACTCTATTAAAGAGATTACAGGTATTAAGGGGTTGCAGGAATTAAGCAGAGCAGTGGATGACAGAGGGTCTTGGAGATGTCTCATCCGTAGGGTCATCATGAGTTGAGATCGACTCGAGGGCAGTTAACAACAACAAATACTCATACAGCACAGGAAATGGATTTCAGGCAGCTGTACATAACTGCTGCCCATCTTAGCCACTATCTCTATCAGTTGACTTGTCCAGTTAAAGTTACAGTTCCTATTGGGCAACATATAAGCATCTGCAAAGAGGGGAGCCATGAACATAGCATTTATTGGCACTGAGGTTCAAGAGGATGAGTCAGAGTTTTCTGTGTTTGCTTATGAAATACAGTAGCCCCCCCCCCAATTCACAGGAGATCCGTTCCGGACCCCCCTGTGAAAATGGCAGCTTGCAAGTATTTGAGTCCCATTGACAATAATGGCATGTGCGCCTGTGGCACGCCACCATTATATCCCTCTCTGCTTGTCCCTCTTGTGAAAAGCAGGACCATGGACTGGAAGTCCGCAAACAGGAGGGGACAACTGTAGAGCATTTTTACTATTTGAAAGAATTGTATTTAATAATTTAACTCTTTCAGGCAGTTTTGGAGAGCCCATGGCCTAGCAGTAATCGCAGTGGCATATTTCTCTGGACAAAGTTGCGGAATGTGGTAAACAGCATGGCACAATTTAAGCAGTGTCTCAAAAAGTCTACATGCAGTTCACAGGTTGCTTCAGCACCAGGTAATTCAATTAGATGTAGCTGCTACAAAATGAGATTTGCTATTCCAAAGTCACAGACCTTGGCTTTATGGTTGATGGCTTTCAGATGGTGTGGGAGAATTTTATGAAGGAGTCAAATAAGTGGCTTCGAAGTATGATGCTAGAAGCATAATAATGTATCTTGACAAAATAATACTTAGAATTAACTTTTTGCTGCATGGTGATATTATATAAGTCTTTTCAGAATTCACATTTTTGTAACTAAGGTACTGTTGTTCGTATCCTCAGCTCCTCGGATGGTCACTGGTGGAAGTGATGGGGACACGGTGAGCCATGGTAGTGTGGATAGTTCTAATGATGCTAACAGTGGGGAGCACACACTCTTCGTCAAAGACTTAGTCAGGCTTGATTCCATTGGTAATCACTCTAGCACAGGTACTAGATATGTTGGGTTTCACTAACTTCACACCTTTCTAATATGTTGCTGACTTTGTTTTCCTGAATATATTCTCTCTGTTACAAAGACTGTATATACACAATATCTTGGAAATTGTTATGAGGAAAAGAAAATCTCATGAATAATGGGATCCAGATTACAATTCATAAAGTCATCAGGAAGGAAATACATAAACTACTTACTGTGGATGCATGTATAAATGTGTATTCAACCATAAATCTCTCACTGGCATTATCCTATATCTTGTATTGTGGGCTGTAATTAATAACAATATTAGCAGGAAGGGACAGGGAGAGGTGGCAAATGGTTGTGTTATTGTTTCATAATAAATGTGGTTTTGTCTTGGCTTGGACTTTGCATCCACTCACCCCACAACAAATTTCAGTGCCAGTGGGTAGACATAATAAAAATTCTTGTACAGACATGTAGTCTGTCTGATGAGAGTACAACAGGCTGTTCAAATTACAAATCGGGAAGCAGCCTGTTGGCAGGAAATACATTGTGCTATATCCCTGAATTATAATTGCTTGTTTGAACTTGGCTATGGTATTACTAAGGGAAAGAGTAAAAATGACCAAGAAACAATTATATTCTGAGTATGAAATATAGTGTTGCACATGAACTGATAATAGCTTGCATGATGTGAAATCAAATATTAGATGGCCAGAGATAAGTTGGCAGTGAGTTTAGCATACTATTCTGAATAATTTAAAAACATTTTCCTATCATCTCTCTCAGCCTTTCGAATGATATAAGCTATTTAAAAAATCAGGATTTCCAGCCCTCCCTTAAAACTAACTGAAGCACTGCCATCTACTTCTTCTTCCTTGTAGCTTTAAATGTTTTTCTTCTTCTCTCACTTTCTCTACTAAACTTTCTGACCTCTTTTCTTTTTTTAAAGGGTAGTCTCCTGTGTAGATGGCTTGCTGTATTTGTCTAGTAGATGACATAACATTCCTTTCTCTGGTCTTTGTTGCTCTGCTTCTTGCTCTGTGCTGTCTCTTGGTGCTGCATTTGTCCTTGGCTGTCATGGTGTGGGGTACAGACTTGTGTGGCTCGAAGCCTTGGAGGCACATATGCGTTAATTCTGCCTTTGAATGTAAACCACTCCAGGTAATCTCCCCATTTTTCAATGGATTTATTTGTTAATTTGTTGTACAAGGAGTGGGGGAGTGGTTCTTTTAATGTGAAATATAAATAATAGCCAGATGCTTTGACACATATAGATGGTGTCCTTTGATTGGTTGATGTTGGTGCATTATATTGCACCCTTTCAGATGAGCTAAAAGATCTGATTTGTTGTTTAGCAACCCAAACCAGTAAGGAGCTATGGTTCTTTGGTTTGACTATCATTCACACCTTATGTCTTTTTGCTCTTAGTTTATGTAATGGTTTGAACAAAGGAAATCATAGTGGAGAACTCTTGAGCTTTCCTAAGCTGGACAAACATTTAGGGGTTGCTAGATTTGGCCAGAAATTTGGCCCTGCCTGTGCTGATCCTAGAAGAAGAGCAGCAGCACTGTGAGAAGCTGGAGGTAGCTGTATGGGTAGTAACAGGGAAAGGCCTGGCGTGAAGGCATAGCAGAGGTTGTGACAGAATGATTCAGAGGGTGTGTGAGCTTGTATGTTGTGTGCAGTAGAGTAACTAACAGTTAAATAACTAACCTCTCTGAGGGAGGAAGAGAAGGATACACATTCTCATTTGGTACATAAAATGGGACTGATTTTTGTTCCCCCATAGAGAGTTCCTTTTTTTCAGTTTCCAAAACATCCTACTAAAACCACTCTCTGCAGATCAGGCCTCCAGCAAGCATGTTCACTGCATCTTTGCTGCTGTTCTTTCCCTATTATACTTCAGATACTCTCTATGTTTATCTTTGTGCACTAGGCATTGGCAATTTTGCTTTGTCCTTGGCTTTAAAGAAAAATAAAAACTTGCAACTTAAATGGACTTCCTTTTTATAATTTTTAAAATGTCAGTTGTTGACAATATAGTTTTTGGGAGAAACAGCTAGACTGTTGCATTCTGTTGTGCAGGTGGTCAGTCCGATCAAGGCTATGGTTCTAAAGACGAACTTATAAAGGATGATGGAGATAGTGTTCATTCAACAGATCTACTTGTAAAGAAAGAGTTTGCTACTAAAGATGAAGATTTAATTGAAGGTAGATTATTTTTTATTGTTTCATTTTTATTTATAAATGTGTTTTAGTATCAATGATGAATCCAGTACTTTCCCCCCATTTGTTGAAAGCATCTTGATACAGATATAGTATGTATACTACATAGCTACCTAGTTAACTTCTTAACTTTAAATGGTAGTTTGCTATAGTACAACTAGAATCTAAATAAATAATATAGTACAGCTAATAAAGTACAGCCAAACCAAGGTGGGTGACCTTTGGGTTCTTGTAAACTAAATTGGACTGCCCAGAACATCGCCACACAGTGAGATTTACTATAGTAGCAACAACAAAACCACTTTTTTTAGGGGCAGGGAGGGCATTTAATTAAACAGAAAAGCCACACTGCAAGTCTTTTCTTGTTGTGTGCCTTCAAGTCCTTTTTGACTTATGGTGACCCTAAGGCAAACCTATTACTGGGTTTTCTTGGCAAGATTTGTTCAGATGGGGTTTGCCTTGGCCTTCATCTGTGTGTGACTTGGTCAAGGTCACCCAATGGGATTTGAATCCTGGTCTCTAGAATTGTAGTCCAGCACTTAAACCACTACCCCACACTGGAAGTCTCTAGCAAATATGATTAACTTAAAACAAGGGTTCTGCCTTTTCACACTGTGTTGACATGTAAAGATTTAGCATATTGGGGAGGGTGTGATTCTTGACAGATATTCATCAGTGCTAACTTCTGATACTAGCTATGATTAAGGCCCTACCAGCAATCTTTCTGCCATCTGACGTACGGCAGCTGCCATCCTGTTAGTGACACAAGAAAGCATAAGTCCAACTTACTCCTATGCATCCCTTCTTTTGGTCATTGTGAAAGTTGGAATTCACTTCCTTTCTCTGCAATGACCAAAGCCTTGCTGGAGGACCCCATTGGATCTTGGTGGATAGTGACATCTTTCTGTGTCCCGTTCTCCACCAGCTGCTGAGTGGTCATGAAATGGGGGCTATATCAACTAAACCATGTGTCTTGGAGGAGGTAAGAAGGGAATCATAGAATAGTTCCACCTGCTGAACTTTTACACTATGGTCCAGCATACAGGATCATGGCCAGAGAATGGAAATGTATGGCAGGTCTTTTTCAACTGCACATCTGGGTTCTAGAACATCCCTGGTAATCTGATTGCTAGCTTTTCTGAATGTACGGGCAAATCAACAAAGTATTTCTTTTACATTTTCAAGCATATGTGTTGCCATAATGGCCGTTATCATTTCATGGAAAGTATCTTAGTCTAAATTGTATTTTCTAAAATAACAGATACGGTGATACATTTGCTATTTGACATCAGCTACTGTCTTACTTATAGGAGGTTAATTAATCCCCTGTTGCCTCTTCTTTTCTAAAGAATTTTGTGGTGCCAGTGATTCTCTTGAAAAGCAGCATCCTAATGCAAAACCTCACAGTTCAGTGGAAGTGCCATTGCACCCTTCTAGCAGTATCGTGAAGATTCCCTCTGGCATTTTTGACAGCACCCACAGGAAGAATAGTGGTGGTAAGTAGAGAATACACTTGGCTTAATATAGTTATGTAGCAATAATTATACAAGGTGAGGCTTAGCTGAGAACATTTGTCTGGTTTGTCAAGGCTTTGGCATATGTGAAGCACCAACAAGCGAGAATATTATGATTACATTCAAAATGCCCTTTCTTTCAATCACTAACACAAGATTTTGATCAAATATTTAGGATGCATGCAAGTGGAGAGATGACCATCAGCATATTTCTTTATTTCTTTTTTAAAAAACAAAACTTTATAAAATTATGGCTGAGATCCTGCGTAAGAAATTATGTGTAGCACATAGCTGCATGTCTGTTGCTATGTCTCCCAGTGCTACCCCTCAAAAAGGAGTTTGTAAGCAGCACAGCCTCCCAATTATGGCCATTTTCAAGTAAGGCAAGTGGTGGGATGAGTCCAGCTATTTTCCTGTAGCTGGACAAACTACAACAGGCATCTACAATGACCTTTGAGGGTCCTTGCCAGCTCTTTGCAGTTGATATCCTTGCAGCAACTCAAGCTACAAGAAGATAGCTACACTGTCATGTACTGGAACAGTCCAGTTCAGAAGTCCAGGCTTTCCATAGTAAAACCCAGAAAAACTTTATTCAGAAACTATGGATGTTTACCACAGATGTGTGTTGTTAGGGCTGAGAGTTCACCATTAGTAAAGTATAGTTAAAGCATATAATGATTTTTTGAGCAGGTAGCATGCCATTAGTCCATAAAACAAACAGACAAGTTTCTTTCTGCCTCTTCCCCATGGTTGCACTGCCTTTCACCCCATATCATCCATTCTCATGGGACTGATCTCGGATCTCCAGGCACTGTCTCTCTTCTTCCCATCTGCTTGTTAACCATAAGGAACGTGAGTGACAGCTCTAGTAATTAACTTGTGACTGTGTGTCCCATTATCCATATTAATACTACATAAAATTTTATAAGCATAGACGCTATGGCACACAACCTGAGCATATTATAACCATGGCAGTCAAGCTGAAAGACTCAGCTCCACATGGTCATGGGCTGGGCATGTTCAGTGTTCAGTGGGAGCCATGGAGCACTAAGTGTCAGTTGATAAGGTAAAACAGGAAAGGGGATAGGGGCAGAAGGAATGGACTTGCTTGAATTCCTGTCAGCTTTACAGTTTCGGCATCCTCTGCTTAAAATATCCCAGCGGAAGGCTTGAATGGCTGGCTGGAACATTGAACAGAAACTTTTCTGTTAGGGAATACTGCAAGTTTTTATATTTGTGTGAATCCATGTTTTTTACCTATCTCACCATTTTTAGCTATGTAGTTCCTCTGCAGAGTTTTGGATAAGGGTGCCAATTCAGTAAAACTGTCCCTGTGAAGTTACAATAAGAACAGTATAAACGACTGGGGAAGTGTGTGTCATACAAAAGCAGATCCTACTCAGATATAAAGCTGGTGAAAGTTCTATTATCAATACCATATAAATTCAAGCGTTGATGTGTAAAAATATGTAGGATGGCTGAGTGTTTCTCTGAGGACTAGTTAATGCATGATACTGAATACACTTTTTAAAAGCAAGCTGAAACCACCCTTTTTCCTTTAAATAAAATAATAATAATAATAATAATAATAATAATAATATTTTATTTAAAGGAAAAAGGAAAAATATTTAAAGGAAAAATATTTAAAGGAAAAATATTATTTAAAGGAAAAATTATTATTATTATTATTATTATTATTATTATTATTATTATTATTATTTATATCCCTCCCCTCTGTCACACAATCAAGGTAGCTCACAACAATTTAAAAACATCATGCAATATTAAAATACCATCCAAATCCCACAGTTCCCCCCACCCCTTAAAAAAGAATTAAACAATTTTTACATTAAAACAATGATTCAAACACATAATTTAAAGGGAAAGCAGCCCACAGGTTTGCTTTTCCCTTAAAATAAGAGGGTGGTTTAAGTATGCTTTTAAAAAGACCAACTGATATGTGCAGTTTATTGAACTGTTATTCTGCTTTTTCTTTTCAACAGACATTTTTGTTTTTGAGATACCTCTTTTGGAAATGTGTTCTGTGCTTTTTGGCATTTGGAACTCTGCTTTATGTGAATAGATTTCCTGTGCATAATGTGCTGCTGTTGTTCTGTATTTTCTTATTTTTGTATGTAAAAGGAACTGCATCCAGCCCACTGCTCATAGCTCAAGATTCAGTTGAAGATTTAGTATTTGATTACAACACTTCTCCCAAGAGAACAAGCGAAAAAGGAAAGAAAAGGCAAAGGCTTTTTTCAGAAAGGAGTTGCAGCTTTAGCACTGAAAGCAGAGCAGGCATGTTGCTGAAGAAAAGCAGCTTGGATTCTAACTTCAGTGAGGCAGCAATCATGATGGGTGCAGATGCAAAGATTCTTACAGCAGCTTTGTCTGTGTCGAAAACATCACCATCACATAGTTTTGACAATGCAAGTGGTGCACAGTTCTTCTGTGGTACAGATAACGTTAGGACTGGTGTGAATGAAAATGTTTGGGAAACAGATTCCAGATCATCACCTGTTCTGGAGGAGCCTGAGGAGGGACAGGAACAGCTCAGGAATGGTCATGACACCAGTGTAGCCAAAGCAGAGGGCATTAATTCAAATCTTCTTGATGCTACTCAGTCCAAGTCTAAGAATACTGAATCCAAAGAGGCAGCAAATAAGAGAAATAGTTTTTATGGGATAGCCAAACCTGTTGAAAGGGAAGACGTTCAGGTGGGGTTGGACCCTTTATCTTTGCTGGCAACTGAGTCAATAGAATCCAAACCTTCTGAACAGGAAGAAAAAATGATGTCACCAGTTGTAGCCCGCAATCTGGCAGATGAAATTGAAAGCTACATGAACCTGAAAAGTCCTTTGGGCAGCAAATCATCCAGCATGGAATTGCACAGGAACGAGAGCAGCCAAGAGGCAGTCTCTCCTAGTTCGTTAGGACATTCTCTAGAGAGGAGATCAAGCTTGCCTTCTGATTCCACTCCACCACCTCAAGTTCAACATGCCACTCGGAAAAGTCCAGCTGTTTCCAGGTCCAAAACCTTTACTGGAAGACCAAAGCAACTAGCTCTTTCACGTGCTCAGAAAGAACGGTCTATATCTTTAACAGGACTGGGTCGTTCTTCACCACAGGCTTCATTAGGTGCAGTAGTTACAACTCTGTCAGGCCTGAAGCTAGACCACATATTATCTGGTCCTAAAATAGATGTCCTAAAGTCTGGCATGAAACAAGCAGCTAATGTAGCCAGCAAGGTGTGGGGAGCTGTGTCCTCAGCTTACAGCTATTCAGATGATGAGGTGAGTGCATACATGTTTTGTTTTAAAATGTGTTTCCCGAGGGGCAGGTGATGTCTTACTTGCAGCCACTTTTTGCATGCAGTGTGGGAGGGTGGACAAGAATGAACCAGAAGTTTACCCATCTCACCTATAGCAATTAAAGTAATGTCCAGATGGTAAGCTTTTTACATGGCTGAGGTGTGAACTCTTGCATACTTATAAAGATTACTCCCACTAGCAGAAAAACCATTTTAAGCACTAGACTTAACAGGTGACACCCAACCTCATGCATTGGATTGTAGGGCGAATGTGGTGTGGAAGTGGACCCGGGGTATTTTTTTTCTGTACATGGACGTACATGTTCAGATTTCACCCACATAGTACTGTCATTTATTACTGTATATACTCATGTATAAGTCTAGAAACTTTAGTCAAAAAATGACCCCGAAAACCTGAATCAACTTATCACGGATCAGTGTAAATACTGCACCTTAACTCTTATTTTAAAAAAAAGAAACCATCCCCCAGTGAAAGGCAAGAGTATAATCTATCCTGGAAGCACTGACCTCCCTCTACTCTCTCATCCATTCAGCCTTTAGGTTGAGCACAAACAGTCATGCCTGCTGGACTTTTGTAAGTTCTTTGACATTGTTTTCCTTTGCCCCAACCTTTACATCCTTTGTTACATGCTTTTAAGTTTTACCCTCGACTTATCCATGAGTTGTATCAAAATCCATAATTTTGGCCCCAAGCCTGTCCTCGACTTATACATGAGGTCAACTTATAGTTGAGTATATACAGTTTTTATATTTACAAGATAATCATAAAACAAATTATCTAGCAGCCATACAAATTTTAAATTAAATAATCATGAAATAAAATAATAATCTCTAAAAACACAATTGAAAAGCAACACAATAAAAAAATTGAGGCAAACTTGATGAAAATACAGTAATAAAAAAGATTATTGTTTGTTACACAGAACATTCATGATAGATACGCTGATGTTTTACCCTTTTGCCTTGTGTGTCCTTGTTGCATTCTGCATGCCTCTCCTTTAGTAACTTTCAACTTCTATTTCCAGATTTCTTCTGTTCCCCCTCTATATCATTTGTCATCTGCAGGATTCTTTACATCCATTCTATTTTCCTTTCTCTTTCACTTGCTGTTCTGCATTGCACCATACTATTCCCTGTGCCACATTCAGTATCAAGTTACTTATTTATTATTTATTGAAAGCATCCTTTCGTGCTTGTGACAAAAATAGGTTCCCAGAGCAATTTACAAATATTAACAATAAGGCAATCTTCAGGTGGGGGGAGGCACAGCACAAAAGGAAAGAGATTTGGAAGGTTAGAAGAAGAGAAAAAGAAAACTTGGGCAGTTATAACACCTCTGTTTTTCTGGCAAGAAAAACAAAACAAGCTCCCTACAGCTACTTTTTTACTTTGCTGATGTATTGTGCCAGGTAAATTCCCTGATTCCAGGAGGTTCAACCTAGGAAGCAGGGAATGCATCCTTCCAGTGTCCTTTTGTATATTCTGGTTAATGGTTAAGGCTAGTATGTGCTGCCCTGCACTTTTGCAGTCCTGGGGCAACTCTCAGAGTTGAATACAGTATTTCAAGCTCTCTCCAGTTGTTTCTCATCTGACAGATGTATGTAGCCTTTCCTTTTGTTCCCTCTAGAATACCTTCTTAAAAATGAAGTTTCTGTAAATTTGTTGGACCATGATTGTTCCACATGTTTTATTATCCACTGTGTGTTTGTAACTCTTTTCTACTCTGTTCATAAACCCTGCAAGCTTCTTTTAAATGGCAAATTAGAGGGGGGGGGGATTTCCATCTTTTTTGCCCTTTATATCCGTCCTCCTGGACCTGTTAATTTCCAGATTTTAGTCTACAACCCCCAAGGTGCCAGGTTAGGGCAAACTGGCTAATGTTTAACATTAAAAACCAATTTAGTACTATTTTTAAAAATAAAAAAGAACTGTGATACATTAGGTTACTGTGCCTTGGTTTTTGCAGGAAAGAGTTTCCCTTATTGTTTTGGTCACCAGCACTCTATAAGGCCTATTTCATATAAAATGGTTGCAATATGGAGAGTTCTTGAAACTATGTATTAGGTGTTCTACATGTGAAACTGTTCAAGCTCACCATATGGATTGGCAGTTTCAACACAGCTTACTGTTATGTTGGTACAAAATGTTCGCATTGGTGCTTTACAGATCAATAAAATTGTGTCATAGCGACTCATCCAAGCATAAATATTTCTCTGTATGTAGTGCAGTCATCAGTTCAGTTCAGTTCCAGTAATTCTCTATGTCGAACCATTTTTGTGTGAACTGGGCCTACATTATGCTTAATTATGTTATTTTGAAAATTGGAAGGAAAGAGAAGGGACTGGGCCAGGGCTGAATGAGTATGACAGAAACATGGTTTCTTGAAACTGCTAATTGTAAAACTATCCATGCAAAATACGAGATTGGATTTTTTCCTTGACACTTTCCTTGGGCTTCTGGGACTTAATAGTGCCATTTCTAGATAGCATGGCACTGTCACCATACTCTGTTGTACTTTCATGCGTTCATGTACACTATGTTGCAAGATACAGCTTCTGCTGTCTGCCATTTCCCTCTTCATGAAGGATGACATACTGTGTGATGGATGTAGTGTGATAGGGTGTAGTTCACCCCTGGTGCAGAAATTGTGCGGGTGCATTGTCCCCCAAGGACATGCAGTGCAACATCATGTCCTGACACCACTTGGGCTGGAAAAGATCTTCTCACTCCAGTTTAAGTAAAGTCTGCCCACCCCCTTCTATTGATATTTGTCTTTCCAAACCCCTGATAAACTTTCCTACCTGTTAAGATTAATAACTAGATAGACTTTCATGCAAGGGCTCCGTTTCATCCAAGGGCTCAAATTTGCACTTCCTTCTCAAAATACAAGGAGGCTAGTATTAAAACAGTAACTACAGTAAATGTCAAGGAAACAAGTATGACTTGGACTTATTAAGAGGTATTGTATTTATTTGCCTTTTCTTTTCTACCAAAGGAAGAAAACAGTCAACCTGATTTTACCTTTCCTGCTGGGTTTGAAGATCAAATTTTAGGTGTCTGTCAGTCACCAAAAACAGGAATCACAGGGCTTGCAGCTAGTGAACTTGCCCAAAGTACCACCAGTCTGGGAAGCAGCAGCAGCAGTGGAGACACAGGAAAGCCACACTGTCAAACAGGTATGAACTTTCCATACCTGTCAAACAGGCATTAACTGTCCTGTGTTTGAAATTGAGATATTGAAAGCTGCCTGGGCTCAGTGGAATTCATGCAGATCATTGCAAAGCCTCTTGGTCATATGTTTTGTAGCACTGAGGAAGCCAGGAGGTAGGAAAGACCTGCTCATGATCTATCTCTGTGGTGAAGACAAACAGGACCACAGTTTCCTTAGTGCAGTAATTTTCAAACTCTGGTTCTCCAGGAGTTTTGGATTGCACCTCCCAGAAGCCTCAGCCTTCTTGCCCAGTGGTCTGGGATTCTGGGAGCTAGAGTCCAAAATATGTGGAAGGCCAGAATTTGGGAGTTACTGCCTTAGTGCATCACACATTTGGTTTTCCAGACATCCAGTTGTGTAGAAATTGTGGGTGTGATCTTACAAGTTCTGCTGAAACATGCTCCTAATTATAGATGGACAATTTGCATGTTACATTGGGGCTTGCCCCCCCCCCCCATCAGCTTGAGTAAGCAGCCTGGGTAAACTAATAATTACTAATGGAAGGAATCATAGGGATGCCCATGTCCTGAGGCTTTAGAATGTGTCTCACAACAGCATCTGCATATGAGAATTATGAGCAACCAGCTTGCAGGTTATGCAAATAGGGACAAGTCCTCTGAGA
>CM034703.1:103062264-103081373 GCA_020142125.1 Phrynosoma platyrhinos
TTATTATTATTATTATTATTACATAGCATGAAATTAAATGGCAAAATTCTGCTTCACAATGTAGCACGCATAAAAACATCCACAAATACAAATTTATTTGAATGTAATGATGAGTTCACATAGCTAAGGTGAATAAATATCTCTTCAAGAAAGCTACATTTCTACGAACAAACCCTTAGCAAGAATAATATATTAATACGGTAGTTTACCCCTAATAGAAAGAGATTCCTGAAGCTTTTACAAGGATCCCAAATTCACATTAACAATTTAAGATTTTTGATTGCCTTAGCCTCATTCTTGAGTATAGGGTCATCCTGGAGTATAATCATATTTCTTTTTATACAGGTGAAGTTCTCTTCCCAAGATCTCTGAAAGCTCCAGATTCTGATAAATCTGAACATGGCTCTTCACACAATACCAGTTTGTCTAGCATCTTCCAAAATTGTGCAATGGAGGTAAAAGGAGATACTAGAAGTTGATAGCAATTTCATGGTTGTTATAAATCTTTTAATACCTTGTAGTCTCTGATTATGTTTAATTTTATACAAAATAAACTCTTAAAAACCAAAGAAAATAGTTTTTTTTAAAAAATCAAGGAAAATAATGTAATATAAGGATTTAGGATAATTTCAAAAGTTCCTCTGGAGAATGTTCACTACATTGGAGAATGTTCTATACTAGGGGTAGGCAACCTTTTGGAGACCTGGGCCAGTCCCCCGAAGTCCAGGTTTCCGCTGGGCCGAGGGAGGGGAATGGCGGCGTACGCGCGCGCGTGCATCCTCCGCCATCACGCGCACGGCCGCAGCCATCCGTGGCACATATCACAGCTGCCATTTTGATTTTCAAAATGGCAGCCGCGATGCGTTTGCGCATGCGCAGGAGTACTGCGCATGCGCAAACGAGTCACAACCGCCATTTTGATTTCCAAAATGGGGGCTGCGACTCGTTTGCACATGCGCAGTATTTCTGCGCATGCGCAAACGTGTCGCCGTACGGACGGCAAAACGCGTGACAGCAGGGGTCTGCCTGGGCCAGTAAGTCCGGCGACCTGGGCCGGAACCAGCCCGGGGGCCGTAGGTTGCCGGCCCCTGTTCTATACAAACATTCTGTAATGTCCTATACAGCTCAAGTCTGGGTTATCTGAAGGGCCATATCTCCCTATATGCATCTGCCCATATTTTGAAATCCAACCACATAAAAGTGTTCAGAAGCCACATGATCCACAGCTGAGGCTTAGGTGTATAGATTTGGTTGGCTCTTCAGATATTGTTTATACACCCACAATCAAAACAGTTGCATCTCAGGTACAGTAACATGTTGCAAGAGAAAAATAGTTATTGATGCAAACAGGCATATGAAATTAAACCTTGAAAGTACAAACTGTTCATGCAGTTTAACAACACAAGTGTACCCTTGCATCCATGCCTTCTTTTCAAGGATTTTGTAGGAATCTGACTGGCCACAATGTGAATACTGGGCTATACAGGGCTTTCTGTGTGATCTAGATGGAATGCCTTATATTCTAAATTTAAAAACAGAGTTCTGAGTTACGGATATTTTAAAGTGGATGCCTGTGTATGTTTCTTCTATCTTATTCTATTTGGATAGGTCTTAATGTCAAGTTGCTCTCAGTGTCGAGCCTGTGGAGCACTCGTTTATGATGAAGAAATCATGGCAGGATGGACTGCAGATGACTCCAATCTGAATACTACATGCCCGTTTTGCAAAAGCACTTTCTTACCTCTCCTTAATGTGGAGTTTAAAGACTTGCGTGGTCTTGCTAGGTTGGTAGATTTGCTCTATATGACATCTTTGTTATTTGACAGTCTTATGCAGCTGATTGGCAAATTGAATTTGACTATAGTTAGAACAAAGGACTGAAGCTTTAAATGCCCATTTGTTGCTTGGTTACTTCCAAAGCATGATAAAATTTTCATGATAAAATAAGTGGGTTTATTTCAGTGTCAGTCTGCCTGAACATCTTTCATTTCAGTCAAAGTATAAATCTTAACTACAATGGGATGTCTGTTTGAATCCCAGAGTCCAGTGCAGTTACTTCTGAGGTTATTGGTAAATTTGGGGGTAGAGTTAAAAGTTGCAAAGGACAGTATTTTGCATTTCAGCCTTTCCTTTTTGTTTTGCTTTTGCTCCTGTCCCTTATTTAGCCTGCTTTTGAAACCAAGTACCTCTGGTGACAGTTTACACAGCAGTAACATTCCATTAACCACTGATTCCTTGGAGCAGAAGCCTGTTTCCAGCCCTGCCACTGACTTGATGAGTTTTTCAGAAACCTCAAATGCCAATCAGACCATCATTGAAGAAAGCAGCACCACAGCATTGCAGAGGTACAGCAAGGAAGGGGCAGAGCAACAGACAAAATTAATTTGGGTCACTTAAAAACCAGTCACAGGCAATATCTATCGAGTGCTGGACTTCCACTGATAGAACTGTGGATCCAAACACAACTGGGAGAGGGGTGATCTTTCTTGCTACACTCCCTGTGCACTCCAAAATCCCACTCTGCAAAACAAATAAACTATCCATAGCCAGTTTGTGGGATGCTCTGAGGGCTACAGGAAGGAAGACATGGGAAAATGATTCCATCATGCTTGCATTTAATTTTTTTAAAATCAACATTTGGTTCTAAATATGATTTATATACTCATCTTAGGCACAGTGCTGTGCACAAGAAACCCATATTCATTTCTCAGGTGCAAGACAGATTGAGACAAGTAGATGTACGGGAGGACTGAGGCTCACCCTTCAGGACATTTCTTGTATAATGAGATAGGCAGAAATGTTTTTACAGAATTATTGTGATAATTAACAAGCAAGCTAGGTTTCAAAGCACTTTGTGTTTTGAAAGAACTATAGAAATCCCTCCAGGCAAATGTTGATAATAGTGTAACTAAAATAGAACTAAGAAATTAGAAGTTATTGGTGTACTTGGAGAATTCCCAAGGGTTGTAGATGTACAAAAAAAATATTTAGGGGGAAAGTACCTAAATATTTATTTCTCCCCCCCCCCCAAAAAAAAACCCAAGCCAATGAAGATTGAGCTTATTAGTGGGTCACAGGGCGATTTGCCTGTTTGTGGGAAGAGGCACAGAAAAGGGAGGGAATCAAATGAAATGTCATGGAAGATAACATGATGGTCTAGAACAATAAACGGGAGCACACTGCAACATTTTATTGTATTGTGTTTGAAGTACTGGTATAGAGGCAGCAGAGGATAGAGACTTCAAAGATGCACAGCCATCTGTTACAAGCAACACATCAAAACGAGGGACTTCTCTGACTCGGAGCCACAGTGTTGGTGGACCCTTGCAGAATATTGATCTTCTCCAGAGGCCATTTCATGGCATTTCAACAGTCAGCCTGCCTAACAGTTTGCAGGAGGCTGTGGTAAGTTCTTTGCTTGTTTAACTAATTCACTGTTAGCAGTAGAGATGCTTTGATATCAAATGTGTGTTATAGAACATCTTGAGCCCCTCTTTCTTTTCTTTCTTGTTATGTGTAAGAAATAAAGATGCATGTGAAGAATTTCCTTTTCTCAGCACATTTCATCTCAGTTGCATTATAGTTTTTAAACATGCTGTGGAAGATTCATCTTAATTATGCATATTTGCGTTGACACCATTCCCACCTTAATCAGCTTGAGAACTTCTTGTAGATTTTCTTTTTGACAGAAAAGAAATTGATACAGAAACTGATCCACTTATGTTTTTCAGGATCCCATGCCAAAAAGGGCAAATCCTTTGCCTCTTTCCGTGCCCTATTTGAGCCCATTGGTCCTTCGGAAAGAGTTAGAATCTTTGTTGGAGAATGAGGGAGAACAAGTGATCCATACCTCAACGTTCATCAATCAACATCCTATTATTTTCTGGAATCTAGTGTGGTATTTCCGGCGTTTGGACCTCCCGAGTAACTTGCCAGGACTTATCCTAACATCAGAACACTGTAATGAGGGTGTGCAGGTAGGTCCTGGAAAGATGTCTAATGTATTCTGTGGAATTTTCTTTCTTGTAACGGCTGATTTTGAACCAGCATCCTCTCTTCATTCTGGAGATAGAAACAAATACTGACAATATTGAATGACAGTGTTGAAATAGTCATAGAATGATAGAGTTGGAAGAGCCCTCAAGCCCAATCCCCTGCCATGCAGGAAAACACAAAGCACCCCCAAGAGATGGCTATCAAGCTTCTGTTTAAAAACCTCCAAAGAAGGCGGCTCCACCATACTCCAAGGCAGTGTAATAAATAAATAAATAAATAAATAAATAAATAAATAAAATTTATTTCTATCCCACCCCTCTGCACCGCAATTGGGGCAGCTTACAGTTTAAAAATCCCACAATACATATATCCATCAATGTCCTAACCCACCCACCCCTTAAAATAGAATTAAACCAGAAAAAAAATTAAAACATAAAATAGTTAAAAACACAACCAACAACATATTACAACAATCACAGCAGCAGAATTCCCTTTAGTTCAAAACAGTGGCGGGATCAGGGGGGAGAAGAATGGCAACCTAAAATCTGTTGATAAGATTAATTTTAGTGGATGCTGCTGATAGTGACAACATCAAAAAGTACTTCATCCTTTTTCTCTTCAACATGTTGAAGGGAAAATACATAGAACCCAAGTTAGAGACACATTCCATGAGTTTCAATAGAAAAAAGCTAAATGCTACTAGTTATTCAGTAAAAATTATTAAAATATAAAACTGTAATTGTAAACTTTTAAATGCTGGCACAGAGAATGAGAAAGAAAAAGTGGTTTTAGAGTGTGGTGACCATGCAATAATTTAAGAAATAACATGATTTGGCTGGGAATGAGCTTCAGTGATGCAGGACAGGTCATTTAGCAGATCACTGTGATTATATGAGGCATTTCAATTTGTAAGTATAATCATATGCGATATCCCTTGTTGCTGTGGAGATCCTATCCTTTGTGTAAATATTCCTAAGTAAATGGTTTTTCCCATCCCACCTTATACACAAACTTGTGTGTTTAATGTTGTGGATATGATGCAAATCCTTTTCTGCTTCTGAATTTGGCTCGGATTTAAATCAGAAGACACAAGCTGTTTTAGTGAGCCACTCCCAGTTCTTTAGAGAACTCAGCCAGCACAGTGTGAGATTAGCATTGTGTACTTGGCTTTGCAAAACTATTGGCAGAACTTTATCTGTGGGAAAGTGATAAACAAGTGTGTTTCCTCCACATTTAGCTTCCTCTGTCAAACCTTTCTCAAGACAGCAAGTTAGTGTATATCCAGTTACTGTGGGACAACATCAATCTTCATCAGGAACCTGGGGAACCCCTGTATGTCTCCTGGAGAAATCTCAGTGAGTAAAGTAGATATTTCAAAATGGGGTCTAGAAACTATGGAATATGTTTGCTTTTTAAAAAAAATTGTCTCTCTACACTTGTACCTGAAATGCATCATATTTTCCAAAATAACCACCTACTTGCAAGTATATTGTTAATTCACTTGCTCAGATCACAAGTGCCTTATGTCAGGCTGAGGCAGGAAACAATACTGAACAACCTGGGCACTAGTGTTAATAACTTAATAAGTTTGTTAAAAGCAACAGAGTAGTTTTCTAGGATAAGCTCTTCTTAGATGCACAATTATTATATATGTTAAAAACAACATTGTTCATGCTTAGTGGTACAATTTTTTGTATCTTTTAGGGACCAGGTTGGAAGAGTTTTTGGTTTTGTTTCCACTGTTTGAAAGTCAAAAATATTTAGGCTCAGTACTTATTCAAACATAGGTTTTAGACTAAAGGCTATAAGAGAGTGGATCAAGTAGGTCAATTCCTTAGCAATCCAGGCATAAAACTGTAGTAGAAAAAGACCAACTGTAAGAAGCATTTCTTCTGATCTCACTTTGTATAACTGAACCTAAATAAGCATATCAGGTCCATCTTGCTGTTTGCTGCACTTAAGAAAGGAATATGGATCAGTCTGTGCCCTATGACAAGCACACATATTTAGAAGCAATTGTCATTTTTAAAGAAGGCCTCATTAAAATTGTGCAAAATACAAAAAACAAGAATACTAAAAACAACTGGCAGACATACTTCAACTCCATCCAGTATTTCAAAATAATCCTGGCAATGCTCCGTCATAATGTCAAATCTTTTAATTTTTTTCTTCCTGCCAAAGTTTGCACTGTTCCTCCTCTTTCAATGCTGTTTCCCGGTTTCCCCCTTCTATCTCCCCCAAATGTCTTTTCTCATCTTACCTCTTCTTAGTCTCCTCTTTTCCCATACTTCTGCTTTTTCTTCTCTTCTTTTTATCATTATACAGCAAACATTTAAGAATTCATATTTCACTTCATCTTTTCAATTTATTTTTCTGTAGATTCTTCTGAGAAAAAACCCTCAGTGAATTCAGAAGAGCAACAAGCAATAAGCACTTTAGTTGACAGTATCAAACTGAGTATTCAGCGAAATGACGTCATTAAACCAATTAACCTCCTTGTGCAGAAAGTTAAGCAGGATGGAAAACGACAAAGGTAAATCGTAGGGCCACTTAAAGTTTCTAAATATGAAAATAAAGGGTGACTGCTTTCTTGGAAGTCCCCCAGCTGTCAAGCAAAGCCTTTTTGCTGCTTTGAGAGGTATGTATTGTAGATGCTTACATATGAATCTTGTTTTGTGTGTACTGATGTTTTTCCCTTGGAGAAGTTAGCATAAGGGATAGGACAGCTTACTATATGAATATACTGAGTTCACTGTTATAACCATTCTTAAGAAGTACCTTTTTTTATAGGTCTGTGGCCAAACATGATAAAAACTGTTCAGACTCAAGCAAAGTCCGGAGCCTTTAGAGAGAGCTTCCTTGTTACTTGTAGATCAGCTGAGGATATTTTGCTTGCAAGCACAGTGCAGACTGATCTGTATTGATGTTGTATGGTAAATTGCATATTAGGTCAAATAGTCACAGGTCTTTCTTCTTGCCAGTGGAAATCTAATTCACATTAATTCCATGAAAGGTAGTATGACTTGTTGGCAGTGTGATAGGAAAAGCTGAACTTGCCTTAATGTTGAAGCATATTTTTATAGGACTGAACTTTTCCCTAATATGTGCATTTATTTTTTAATAGGAGTTTTTACAGAGAAATCCTTTTCCTGTCTCTGGTGTCCCTTGGGAGAGAGAATATTGACATTGGTAAGAAATCATTGGTGGGGTGTGTGTAATTTTTTCTGTCTGTCATGAAGGAAATGTTTAACATTCTTGTACTGATTGAGGAACAAGTCTGCTATAGATTTCCAAAAGTTAATAGGTTCATGGCATGTAGGTGACACCTTTAAAATCAAGGTGGTTTCAAGTAATAGCTCCAAATGTCATGTTTTTAAAAACAGGGTGGTGGGTGGGGTGGGGTCGTCATCAACTGTTTCTCCAAAGAATATGGGAAAGCCCAAGGTACAACCCAAAACTATTTCAGCACTAGGTATATCGTCTTAATGGGTGCAGAATCATTTTGAGTTACATGTTAAAACTTTAACTATGCAGAATCCTTGGCTTGAACATCAGTCATCACCACTCCTCTTTTTGACCAATATATAAAATGTCAGTGTATAACCCATCTTGCTAGTCATTTTTTTAAAAAATTCAGAAGCCCAAAGAGGTCCTAACTTTCTGTCTCCACCTGGGAAAGGGCATCTTTTGTCTGATCTGCACTGCAAAAATAATGCAGTTTGATGCAGTCTGCCATTGCTCCATTCCGTTGAACTCTGGGAATTGTAGTTTGTTGTGGCATTCTGACAGGAGAGGCTAAGTATCTCATAAAACTACAAACCCCAGAATTCTCTGGGAAAAATCTTCTGCAGCCTAAAAAATCTAGATTGGCTGCAGTAACCCAGAGGGCCTTCTTGACTGCCGCCCCCAGGTTATGGAATAACTTGCCAGAGGAGATCCGTCACATTGCCACCTGAACAGCCTTAAAAAGGCATTTAAGACGGATCTCTTCTGACAGGCCTCCACAGAAAAGCCCCCCCCCCCATTTATTTGCTTTTTATGCAACTTCTATATTATTGTTTTCTTATTGTTTTCTTTTATTTTTATGCTTGTAACCCGCCTTGATTCCTTTTGGAAATAGGCGGGCTAGAAATAAATCTTCTTCTTCTTCTTCTTCTTCTTCTTCTTCTTCTTCTTCTTCTTCTTCTTCTTCTTCTTCTTCTTATTCTTATTATTATTATTATTATTATTAAAGCAGTGTCAAACTGCATTATTTCTGCAGTGCAGATTAGATCTTTGTCCTCTTTTTCCTCCAGTGCAAGTGGCTGGGTGACTGACTGAAAGGTTTATTGTAGAGAGCTAAAAGATTTAAGGAAAAGTAAATGTAACTTCCACAAGTTTTCTATCCACTCTAACTTTACTCTTCCTTACAGAGGCCTTTGACAATGAGTACAGAGCTGCATATAAAAGCCTTCCAACAGAAGTCCTTAAAAAGATGCAGAAAATAGATGCACCACCCAGCAGTAGTGTTGAGTGGTGCAGAAAATGCTTTGGAGCACCAGTTATTTAAACTCCACAAAGATACCATCAAGTATGATAAAAAACAAAGGAGGAAACAAAACTGAGAATGTATTGATGTGTGGACCCAGGCTCCACAACCTGAGGTAAAGTGGCTGTGCCCAGTCCATTTCAGGAGTAAATGTAGCGCTCTTCTGTGACAGTTTGGTAGTCGTACTAGTCCATGACTTAAAAGTAAATACGCTAGTTCAAAGAACCTCTTGGTTTTTAATTGACTGTTAATCTTACATATGTTCTCTCTATTCCATCCTTTTCCACCTCATGTCTGGAAGAGAATGACGGTGGAGACTGACATTTATTTGGTGTCTTCCTTTTAAAGACTTTGAATGTTAGAATATCTCATTTTAGCTGCCCACTTGCCCAAGAGCACATTAAATTATGTAAGGAACAGCTCTTATTTAAAGAGGCATCTGTTCACTGCGTGTGTATGTTTGAATTGTGAATTGCAATTCTTTTCCCTTTGGTCAGAATATCAAACTTGTTGGTTTTGTTAATACCCATTATCTCTAAATCAGTCACCATCCTGGGCCATAGTTAAAATGTAGCTTTGATTTTGGCTCTTGTAAAGTTTGTTATTTACTCTCTTTCATAGTATACTACTTTAAATAATTTTAAAACTGTATATACAATTGTTCTTTTCTCCCAAACAATGATGGGTTTCTGCCCTGAGTGATTCTAAGGCCTTTGTGTAAAAGAAAGTGGAGAGTAAATGAATCTAGGGTACATAAAAGGGTATGAAAGGGTATGACCATATACATTTTTAGAATTCATGTAAAAGTATAAATGTGCACGTGTGTATGGGAAGGGGGCAAAGCTTCAGGTGCACTAATGCCTCATCCATGCTCATCTTTCTAACCTGTGGGACAATATATTTTGTTTTGCACTGTCCAAGTTAAATTTTTATCATAAATGTATTTATACTCACACACTTGAAGATGTGTTTACTGAAAGTGAAATAATACTATTTGTAAATGTTCTTAAAATTTTTAATATCCCTGGTTAACCGCCAGTTGGTCTGGGGGGGAGTACTTGGATTCACGCCCCACATTTCTTGATGGTCCTTGGATGTTTATTTCTAACATCTGACGGCATTTGTGTGTAGTTGTCCTGCTTCAATTCAGCCCAGAAAGTGCAGTAACCCTTAGGGATGTTCATGGATTGCTTTCTGCAGAAGATCCACAGGGAGGAATTTTGTGGATAATGATTAAAGCACAACTGATTATGAGCGCATTCTGCCCATAGTCACCTTTATCTTTTATACTTCTGTAGTACTAGCACAGAAATACAGTGCAAAGCTGGGCAGGATTGTGAGCATTGTAATTACAACACAGTCATCCAGTCAAGCAGTGAGAATTTTGCACTTGTCAGAACAGTTTGGCACTTTAGGTTCAAATATATCTTCTGCTGTTTATGGTAAGCAATGTTTCAGAATATATTTGCCAAGAATGTTTTTAATGTGCCCTTCAAAAAGCATAGTACATTAGCAGTGTCTCCACTGTGTCACTGCTGTTCTTTTCTCAAAATGCAGATCATTAGTGTCTTAAACTTGCCTATAGAATTGGTTGGTAGTTGTTTTTATCTCTTATCCCTCTTCCCTAAATACTATGAACTTTCACGTACAAATGATTGTGAATAAAATAAACCCTTACAAAACACATTTCTGTATGCTTATATTTCCATTATGATAACAGTAGTAGTTTGAACGTTGGACTACAGCTCTGGAGACCAGGGTTCAAATCCCTTCTCAGCCATGGAAAGCCATTGGGTGACCTTGGACAAGTCATAAAAAATAGGTTTCTGAATGATAGATTGTAAGTCACCTGGAACAGAATGCACTATTGATAGCATGCGGTAGTTGTGGTTCCTTTGATTCTTCTATAAAGTTACATAAACTTACCACCATTGTTTTTGAGCTAATGACATGGTGGTTGTATTTGAATGCAGAACAGGTGATTACCATGGTTTCTTAATTGCTGTGAGTATGGGAAACCCAATTTCCCAAATTGAGATTAGCATGAGGAACAGCTGTAGCATGGAATCCTCCCATGCAGTCCACACTTCCGACACTATTCTGGCAGCACGTTTTGGAGCAGTGCTAGAGGAACCCATGTACTAAACTCAACTCTTACTGGATGTAACGCTGTACCAAACCACTTTTCTAGTATTTTTAATGTATCACCTTTTACACCTATAGATCCAATGGAAGCAATTTTCAATGTTTTTCAGCCACATTTTGATGAGTAGAAAATGTCAGATTCAGTTTATGCCCACAGTACTAGAAACATGCTTGATTTCAGCTATGCTACCCATTTGATATCTGTAGAAACAAACACGTTGTCTCTACAGTGTATTTCCATTTATGGTTTGGAATGTGAACAAAAAGACAGAGATAGTAATTATGAGTAGAATTCAAAGGTATAGCCATGTTAGTCTGTAGTAATTATGGGTATGTAAGTGACCATATGCTGTAGTTCACAAATATCATACCCACTTTCTTAGCCTCAAATGAGTGGAACTAATTTAACCTGTTTTTAAAATGCCCACTATGGATTCACATTCTAATATTCTGAATATCAATTAACACTTTAGAAAACATTAAATCCATCAGAGCAACTGAGAAATGAGAGGTAAAGGCAAATACCATGCATATATTCAAACAAGATGGATTATGGGCAGCAGCCTGTATGAGAAAGTAATGTAAAATATTTTAAAATTTGTACAACCAGAACCTAGGTATATTTATTTGGAAATAAACAGCACTCAGTTCTGTAGTGGTAATGCTAAACTGTGTCTTTAAAAAACAGCTTTAAGGCATAATCCTCTAGGGCAGGGGTAGGCAACCTTTCCCCTTTAAGGGCCGAGGGACTTCAGCTCCCAGAAGCCTCAGCCATGTTGGCCAATAGTCCCATGTTGGCCAATAGCTCCTGGGATTCTGGGAGCTGAAGTCCCTCGGCCCTTAAAGGGGAAAGGTTGCCTACCCCTGCTCTAGGGAGTCCCAATGTGACTTAATCATAGGACACTATACACCAGGGGTCGGTAACCTATGGCCCGCGGGCCGGCCCCAGCCCGGTCTTGCCACTGCTGCTGCTGTGTGAGTCGCAGCTGCCATTTTGTTTTCCAAAATGGCGGCTGTGACTCATTCGCACATGTGTTGGGAGTACTGGGCATGCGCAAGCGAGTCGCGGCCACCATTTTGGAGAATGGTGCCATTCCCCTCCCCCCTCGGCAGAGCTCCAGACCAGCGGACAGGCCCAAGGTAGGTAAAAGTTGCCTACCCCTGCTATATACAGAATTGCAGCCTAATCTAGCAAGTAGCATGTACAGTTTTACTGTATTTTGGCAGTATACCTCATTTAAAGGGCTCTAGTTTGGCATCCAAATTGACAATGTTTGGATTTTAAGGGTAAAAATCTTCTGGAAGTGTACATGTCTCAGAAACTATTCTTACTGTAAGTCAGCATGGAAAGTCAATAGTAGCAGCATGAACCATAACACAAGAGTAATCAAAACCCTTTTGGACTGTTTATTTTACAAAAATTAAGCAAACAACTGTAATGTGTAACTATTTTATATCACTTTTTCAATTCAATTTTTAAAATTGTGTGTTTATGGAAAGATTATTGCTGGTCTTTAAAATTTACTATGCTCACATAGAACTAACATTTCTGTGTCCAGCTTCAAGTTACTTCTTTGTGTTCAACTAATCGAGTATTTATAAAAAGTGTCAAAAATGTAGTTTGGGTCATCCATTAATCAAAGACCATACTTCTAACTCCACTAAGCTCTTACATTTCTTTAATAAGTAGCAAGCGTTCAAGCTGTGCCAGTGTGGAACTGAAGATTTCTTAGAACATTTAAAAAAAACATTTTAACATTCCTCTTATGGAGCACACTGTATCAATGCAGCAAACTTAATAGTAAGAGAACTGTTCTAGTTTATGCTGCTCTGATTCTATTCTGCTATGCATTCATTGTTCTCCATGTTAGAAAAGACTGGAAGCTAGAATCATGCATCTCACTGCAAATACAAAAGGGATTATTTTGTGTTTTTACAATTCAAAACAGCAAGAGTTCTTGTTTATTTTTATGTCAGGTGGGCAAGCAAAGATTGAATAAAATGATTTAAGATGGGAGATTTTCTATTACTAATGAAATGAACATTGTACAGAATTCAGTTATTTGAATTGTTCAAATGTGGCATGAATTCACTGATCTAACTCATGTCTTTGTAGATGAGCTTTAAAAGGCACTCATATTTCCTGTCTACTTTTGTATGGGTACCCTACGTGATTTAAAAGCCACTTGCTAATGTTATCTTGACAATTAAAGTATATATGCCCAACATCTGTGGTGTTTGTTTTTTTTTTTAAAAAAAATTAAAACTATATGTGCAGAAATACAAAGCATGGCAGAAGAAATGCTAGAACAGGTATTTCTCAACACGCAATTTGTTACAAGATGTAGCAATTACCAATGTATAAAGGAAATAAGTGTCTGCACATCAACTTCAAGCGCAAGTTAACAACAGCAAGGAAAGTGTACACCTAATGGTACATATACCAGAGTATGACCTAGAACACCTGTTGCAACTGCTGGGTTTTTCCCTATTGGACTTTAGGATAAGATCCTCTCACAGCATAACCTCACTCAGGAAGGATAATCCCCCACCCCCAAATTGCTGTGTTGCAGCTATCAGCAATCTTCACAATTGGCTGTGCTGCATATAGCTAATGAGAGCAGGCTGAAGGGCCACTTTCCCCATCCCTGCTCTGACTTAATATTCCAACAATCTTGAAAGAATTAAGATTAAGTGCCATTAACAGGCACTCCGTGCATAGCATTATTTCCCTATAATAAGCCAAATGGTACAAAAAAGAATAAAGGTAAATCAAGATGAAGTAGGTGTTAGTCTACAGCAAGGGTTAGCAACTCCAGTGGGAGCTTAGAATAAAATGCTTTCTTACTTTTCATGGCTATGTTCCTCCTTCCATCTGCTGTATCTACATTTCAAATTCCAATAAAGATACATTACAATACTGGGGTATGACTATATTTTTGACACTTCAGTATTTCACAGGCATTCTGGGTTTTGCACTTAGATCCACAGAAGAAACTAAACTGGCTTGGGGTGAGTAGGGAAGCAGCTGGAAGCTGCTTCCCCCATCAATTCCAGTAACCCCTTCTCATTCAGAATTCATAATGGAAGACAAGCAAAAGTGTTGCAGGGTAGCTGCAGCCTTACAAGGACCAGGCAATTGGCACAGAATGTAATTTTAATGTTCCCCCACTTTTTAATTTGCTGGATTGACTGCAAAGTCTGCTTGGCTACACTGTACACTCTCCCATTTAGCTGCAAGGGTCACTAAAAATACTGTACAACAGCCCCAAGAGGCGGTTTACCTTGATGAATAGCATACTAATGTTTTTCACATCCTTTGAAGAGTAAAAATTGCTCAAGAACAAATAAAAAACAAACTTAAATGGCCCATGTTAGAAAACAGGTCTGCCCCAACCACCAATTTATTTGGCACCCAGTAACGGTATTTAAAAAGCAACGTAAAAACAGTTAATTTCTCAACTTTAAAGTTTTATTTAATGTTATGAACACAGTTCATTGTTTACTTTTGACTTGATTCGGATTTAGATGTGGAGGCTCTCAAAGAAGAAAGTCTGCGTCTCTTGGCTATTTGTTCTTGACGTTTTTCCTTTGCCTCCTAAGAAAAGATGAAAAAGCACCACAGGTCACCACAAAACAGCATGCTGATTGATGGTGCCACACTTTACAAGCACATTTGGGAAACAGGGCTTTTACAGACTGCCAGAAATAATGCAACTTGAGTCCACTAACTGCCCTGGTCAGTGCTAGGGAATCATGGGAACTGTAGTTTATTGTGGCACCAGAGCTCTCTGATAGAGAAGGCTCAATGTCTCAGAAAAAAATACAATTCCCATGATTCCCTGGCACTGAGCCAGGGCTTTTTAAAGTGGACTCAAGTTGCATTATTTCTGGCAGTCTGTAAAGGCCCACAGATGTTACTGGACTAGAATTCTGATCATTCCTCACTATGAGGTATGCTAGTTAGGATGATGAGAGATATGGTCTCAAAACATCTACAAACTGCTCACCCCCAGTCGTGTATATGAGGTTTTCCCATTTTTTAACCACAATCTTAAGTTCTTATTTTTGATTTTGCATAAGAGTTCTCAATTTATCAAATGTGGAAGTACAATTTCATTAGAAAGAGTTAGGCAGTGTCCTGGGCTAAAATCTTAACATGGAAGACCTT
This sequence comes from Phrynosoma platyrhinos, assembly GCA_020142125.1. Lineage (NCBI taxonomy): Eukaryota > Metazoa > Chordata > Lepidosauria > Squamata > Phrynosomatidae > Phrynosoma > Phrynosoma platyrhinos. Next base: position 103,077,105 of record CM034703.1, read on the forward strand.
ACTTAAAATCAGCAGTGAACTTACGTACAGCCTTAAGTCACACTGGGCCTCAATTCATTGCAACCAAATAGTGAGATTATGCATATGAAATGCTTTCAATGCTTAACTAGTACTTTCCTTGTTCCAGTGCTTCATAAAAGTACCAAAAGTTATTTTTAGTTGAATGTGCTAAAAGTGAGTAATACTTATTTAATACCTGTTCAGGACTTGCATCAACAGTCATGTATTCATTTTTATATCCTGGTCTTTCATAAAGAAGACCAGGACAGCATACATGATTTTTCTCCAACCCATTTTATCTTCAAATCAGCTCAGGGAGACAGGCTGATGTCTAGCCCAAGATTAGGAAGTGACCTAACCATGGAATTCCCTAATTTTACTCTACACCACACTGACTCAAACTGTGTTGTACATAAACAAACATACCTTCATTCTCTTGGCCAGAAGCTTGGCATATTCTGCAGCTTCTTCCTTGTTCTTCTGAGTACGTTGCTTTTTTAGAGCAATACGCCTGCGTTTATGCTGCAGTACTCTGGGAGTTACCAGACGCTGGATCTTAGGTGCTTTGGTTCTGGGCTTCTTGCCTAAGCATGCAAAGACAGTGTGATTAACAAGACGGCTATCCTGAAGTTTAGAACAAGAGTTTACAGTTGAATAGCTGGACTACTCCCTTTGTCTTTACTGCTGACGTAATTTTCAAAGGAGTATCTATGTTCACTACTGCAACAGAAAGAGTCCTGTGGCATCTTAAGGACCATTGTAGTCAATCTTCTCTGGCCTCATCATCTACAATACCATTTGCAATCGTGTACAATATTTATGACTTGAAATTCCAGATATTGGCCCATGCATCTGATCAAGTGGATCACAAAACAAAAGCTCACATGATCATAATTTTTTTAGTCTTAAAAGTACTGCAGAACTTTTCAGCGTTTTTTTTTTTTTAAAGTAAAGATTTCCTCTTTGACAAGACTGTTTAGTTGTATCCAACTGTAGGTGCTAATCTCCATTACTAGGACGAGGAAGCAAGGGTTGTGAGAGATTACTCTTGTGATCACATGTCCAGCACGACACAAAGAACACTGTTACCTTCCCACCAAAGTGGTACCTATTTATCTGCTTGCGCTTTTACATGCTTTTAAATTGCTAGGTTGGCAGAACCTGGGACTAGTGATGGGAGCTCACTCTGTCAGGCAGTGCTTGGGTCTCGAACTGCCGATCTGCTGACCTTGCGATCATCAGTCAATGTCTCAACCACTAGGCCACGGCATCCCTATCCATTGTTTTTACCAGTGATGAAAAATCTCTCCTGTAAGTATATGCAAATTGAAAGCAGGCATTCATTCTGCATTTATTTATTTCCCTCTCCTCCAGAGACAGGACAAGAGAGCAAAATAATCAACAGGCAAAAACTAAATAGTATACCTTTCTGCAGAGAATGGGGGCCTGCACTATGACACGAATGTAGAAATATATAAACTGAAAAAAGCATTTGACAAGGGAAATAATACACAGGCCAGTGCATATCTTCCTTTGCCAATTGCAGAGATATCATTAAACCCCAAAGGGGGTTCAGCTACCCAAGCATTTAAAGACTGCATAGGTCGACCACAAAGCCACAGAAGTTAGGCTTACATCCTGATATGCATCCAGCTGGCACACTGGACCAGGATCTTCCTGCAGGTGAAATACTCTTATATGCATTCAATGGTCCATGCATAGAGCCCCTTCTGATGCATTCTCAATGTGTGGCTAGTAGGAAACTATGGCTAGTCTGCAAAGCCATACAACTCTTCGCTATTGTTTTTTTCAGTGCAGCAGAGAGTTCACTGAACTCCTTTCCCCAATATTAAGATTATTCATGAGTTTAATTTCTAGTTTCCATTTCCAACTTGATGCAGCTACACTCTTCTTCAAGCCAAGTTTTAACGACAGTAACTACCCCTGTCTTTATTCTGGTTATCAGCTACAATGACACTAGCGTGAAGTTCTGGAGAATCACCTCAGAGCACTGTGTTCCCAAGCAGCAACTCAAAACTTCTCCGCCACTGCCCCTAAACTTTGGAATGGCCTGCCGGACGAGATCCGTCTTATTACGACACTTGCTGCTTTCAAGAAAGCAGTAAAGACGGATCTCTTCCGACAGGCCTTCCCGGAATAACGTTTTCAGAGGGACGAGTTTTAACTGGATCTTTATTCTGTCCCTAATCTTCTCGCCGATTTTAGTATTGTTGTTGTTTATTTTTGTTGTATTTTAATTCTTTCAAGTTTAATTCAGTTTTAAGGTGGGAGGGTTGTTGATTGAGGGGATGTTTTTAACTTGTTGCTCTTTTAAAATGCTGTAACCTGCCCCGATTGCTGCGCAGAGGGGCGGGCTATAAATAATTTATTATTATTATTGTTGCTGTTGTTGTGTAAGATCATTAGTACACAGAAAGTTGCACATCTGCAACCTTGTACTATAAATATAATTTATCTGACACTTTTATGTATACACAAGGGTCAACATACATCCCAAGGAGAAAAATTGGATAGAGCTGATGTCAAATATGAATACTCTATGACCTATGCAATAAGATCAGAAACCTCTGTAAGATAGAGTAGCTACTAGCTCCCCCAGCCATGATCAATGCCTTCTTCTAAATATTTCTTGCCCATTGTTTCCATCATAAGCTATTATCACTAGAATAGCAGTCAATCAAAAAATCAGTTGCTTAAAGGAAGGCACTGCCCATCTGACACTAGCTTACCTAAATAGTTGGTGCTGTTACCTATGTACCTATGAATGTGCATGTGTGTGTATGTGGGGGGGTGTCTTATTATTTAAGTACTGTGATTTAAACAGTTGGCTAGAAAATAAAATTAAGCCAGATGGCTCCAATCCAGTTTTCCCCCACCCCCAAATCAATCTGCTTCCATTTCTGTGAAGTGACACTGCACAGTCTAAATATCTGACCACCATCTGATTTATCAGATGAATTAATAGTTAAAAATGTATATTTTTCCTTTGTTCTCCTACCTTCCTTGTTCAATGGTTTTCTCACAACATACTGACGAACATCATCTTCTTTAGAGAGATTAAACAGCTTTCGGATTTTGCTAGCCCTCTTGGGACCAAGTCGACGAGGCACAGTGGTGTCAGTCAATCCAGGAATATCTTTCTCACCTTGACAAGTTGCCAGACAAAACCAGTATTATTTTTAAGAACCACACTCAAAATCTAAACTCTATTAACATTTGAGACTCCAGCATTTTAGATGCCATGCATTACAAAATCAAGTGTCTTAAGACAAGGCAAATAGAAATGTGAGCCACCCAGTTTCTTCATTACTCTCATTATCTTCTAGCCTGTAGTGCAGACAATAACATGTATAGAATTTCCTACAACCTAGTTTCTTTCGCTCACTACTCTGGCAGCAAATACAATCATTTCCACTCCTAGTCAATGCAAGTATAATTGTGTGCTTCTGTAGCCATGTTGGCCTTGAGATCAGTGGTTTTCAACATTTGCTCTTCCAGTTATTTTGGGTTTTTGCTCTATAAGCAAATCCTACAATTGCCTTATAATTCTGTAAGACAATGGAGGCTCCCCTAAACAGAAAGAGAAATAGCTGTTTTAGGACACATGTAACTGCTTCTCTTTGTATACCTTTGACATGCACTCATCTGCCTCATCTTCTCTACTACTGTTTTCCATCCCTTAAGTAAGCAAAGGACATTTTCAGTCTTGTATCTACCAGCATCTTGAATTATGATCAAAGGACAATCTAATGTGAAGATAATACAGCATGCATGTGATTTGTTCCCACTGATACATGTTTTAAAAAAACCCAGAACCAATAAAAGCTCTCTTTAATGAAAAGGACTGTTGGAAGCTGGATACAAATGACCAAGATGTACTACCAGAAGACAGCCTTGTGAAGTAAATGGAGTCTTTTTATTTCTAAAGTATCTTCTCACATCCTCTTGTTAGCAAGTTTCCAAGAACAAGCTGCCCACCAAACATTTCCATTCTGGCTAATCCCAAAACAAATGCCAGCTTTTGAGGAAAATGGATCTTCTGAACACATGTTACAATAGTCACTACAGAGTTGTTCACCATACAGTACACCAGATCATCATCTAGAAACAGGGTAAAGATCACACAACCAGAAGCATTGTGACTGTGACAAAGACAACGTCTCATGTTTAAAATACATTAGCATGAATTCTTGAACATTCTTATAGAATCATAGAGCTGGAAGAGACCACAAGGGCCATCCAGTCCAA
>CM034703.1:103105378-103115738 GCA_020142125.1 Phrynosoma platyrhinos
GTGCGGAGGCTGCAGTTCTGCGGCGCTCCAGACCAGGGCGTCCCCGACGCTCTGGTCTGCATCCCCCCTGAGTTTCCATGGCCAAGTGGGGAATTGAATCCTGATTTCCAGAGTCGTAGTCCAGTGCTCAAGCCACTATACCACACTGGCTCTCAAAGTTAATGAAATAGATCTCCCCTTGGGTATTATTTCTTTAGCTGAAAATTGGTACCAGAGGTAGAAATAACATGGAAGGAGCAGGGATAGGTTCAAAATGTTTCAGTCAACATTTAAGTCAGAACTGAGCAATATGCTTAATTTTAGAAATGAAACAAACATTTCCTCAGGTAAGCTTTGTATAAACAAAAAATATTTTGAACCTTCTAGAGACAACTCCCAAAATACATCCATGGATGCCTTTTCCTTCATCAGCTTTCTTATGATTTACGTTTTGGTGGGCAGATTTATAGATTTATGCTTTTCTGCCATGCTTGGCGTAGCTGGTGAGGCAGGCTTATCTGCTCTCCCCTTGTCTCTCTGTTTTGCAGTCCATGCATGCTCAGTAAGAGATTCTGGAGGCAGCCGCTGTTTGACTTGCCTGTTGCAGGCAGGGATGCAGCTGCAGTAGGATGGGCTGGAGCAGAAACCCAATCTTTCCCAACCCAAACTTCATTGCACTGTTTACTGTGCTGACCTGACAGTGAAAGTCTCTTTCTCCAAGGTGCAATGAGGAATTGACTCGAAAGGACCTCATAGGAGTCCCTGCTTCTACTCTAGCTTTCCATCATTCTCCCAATGACAGTGCTGTTAAAATCCCAGCAAAATATGGGACAAAGAGGAAAAGGATGCGGCTGGAGGAGGGTTAAAAAGTCTTTGTAAAAAGGAGCATCCCTGGTAAGAGGGCTTTGTTAACTGACTTACACCTGTACTGTCCCACCCACCCCCAAAGCCCACCTTCAGGTGCACCTACACTACAGAAATAATGCAGTTTGATAACGCTTTAATTGCTATGGTTCCATTCTACAGAATATTGAGGTGTGTAGTTTTGTGAGGCACTGGTGCTCTTTAGCATAGAAGGCTGAAGACCTTGTGAAACTACAAATCCCCAAATTCCTTAGGATGGAGCTGCAGCACTTAAAGTTGGGCCAAATTGTATTATTTTTACAGTATAGATCTACCCTCACTGTATTCAGCAATAGCACAGTACAGGAGAAGCAGGTGGGAATGTTGGTATTAATTCTGAGCTTGTCCACCATTGCAGACATCTGTGCAGCTCCCTGAGTAGTAAGCTGGTCATCCTTTGGAGAAGAATTTTGTATCCAGGTTGAGTCTCCTTATCTGAAATGCCTGGGACTAGAAGTGTTTTGGGTTTCAGATTTTGGCATACACATAATGAAGTATCTTGGAAATGGGAACCAAGTCTAAACATGAAATTCATTTGTTTCATATGAACTTTATACACTTGCATGAAGGTGATTTTATATACAATATTTTTAAAATTTTTGTGCATGAAGCAAATTTTGTGTACATTGAACCATCCGAATACAAAGGTGTCACTGTCTCAGCCATCCTTGTGGACAATTTTAGATTTTGGAATATTTGAGAATTCTGGATAAAGGAGATTCAATCCGTATATCAAACTTCTGCTTATAAAACATCTGCTTACACTTTGACCTAGGATGAGGTAGGCAAAAGTGTTAGACAGTAACTCTCACTAATCCTAGCTGATGGTGTGGGATGCTGGACGTTGCAGTCTAGTGACATCTGAAGATCCATTCTTTGCCCATTTTTAGCTAGGATAACTTTACACTGGGGTATTTGAACACTATGTGCCTTAAAAAGTGTTGCCATAATGTGATGCCGCCTACACTTTTGTCTACTTTTTGAGGGGAAGATGGAAAGGAGTCTTGTAGAAAGTGGCATAATGTGCTACAATTTTATTGGCCCTTCTCTGTTCCAGATTGCCTGAAAATGGCCTCAGTATAAGTCATCTGAGGTCCTCCTATAACCACCACCACACAAGACCATGCTTAAAATAGAAGAAACTATTATTTCATTATTCATTTTTGCTTATTTAATACATGTTTTTCATTTTTCCCCCTAGATAAGCAACATCTTATTTTTTGTTTTGCCACCTATATGTATGTGTTTATTTCGACAATATGCCACCTGCTTCAACAGTGGAATATATTTAATATGGACCCTGCTAGTGGTTGTTGGTAAGTTTTTCTGTGTCTGTCCATAATGTGACCTGAAACATAATGGCAATAAAATAAAATAAATGCAAGAATCTTTGGCCTTCCAAATTTTTTGGAATACAATTCCCACAGTCTTTTATAACTGACTGTGCTGTGGCTTCTAGCAGCTAAAGTCCAAAACATGAGATGACCAAATCCTCTCACTCTTTCTATAATAATGTTTATTATTAGAGCATTATGAGAGCACGAGTGGGAGGCTTTGGTCATCTCACGTTTTGGAATTTGTTCTGCCTAATTCAGAAAAACAACACTTATCTCAAAATACTACAAGTTGATGTTATTTGGATACTCTTCTGTGCACCTTGCCATATATTTAAATAAGATAACATCCGGAGGTACAAGATAAAACCAGCAACAAGAAAAAATAGTCTACATACATCCCATTCCTCTTGTCACTTTGCCTGCCATTTCTGTAGAGGGCTAATTTAATTTAATTTAGGCTATAGAGGGCTGGTCTAATTTAATTTAAATTATATTATTTCTCATACTTGTCTCTCAAGCTCTCTATTCATGGGCATCTGAAGGAATTCATGGCCCATGGTTTAAAGAACTAGAACATATTAATCTGGTCCTGTGCTTGCTTATTTGGAAGTAAGCCCCACTGAAGAGAGTGAGACAAATTCATTCTGAGGAGTAAACATGGGTAGGAACTGGACAATGTATTACTATAACTAAAATCAAGTTAAGAATGTCACCATGCAATTGCAATAGCAGTAATAAAACTAGACATATCCACCATAAATCATGGAGAGGGAAGGAAGGAAGGAACCTTTTCTCAGCACCATTTGATCAAACACCAGGTTTTTTTAACAAGATGTCTTCATTTGCTGACAGCATATAATTCAGGAGGTGGACCAGATTCAGAAATGCCATTAATAGGAAAGGCTGTATACATTGTTCTTGCTGACTTTTCCCAGGTAAGAGATAGAACTTTGAGCAGAGTTTCTAAATGATTAGTAAACCAGCAAAGTGTAATGTTTAGGCTAGGGCTTGAAAAATCCATGGTTATGTATGCATCAGGTTGCATCTGCACAGCAGAAATAATCCAGTTGACACCACTTTAACTGCCATGGTTCAGTGCTATGGAATTCTAGGGGCTGTAGTTTTGTAAGACATTTAGTCTTCTCTGTCAGAGAGCTCTGGTGCCACTACAAATTGCAATTCCCAAACTTCCATAGCATTGGACTATGGCAGTTAAAGTGGTGTCACACTGGATTATTTCTGCAGTGTGGATGCAGCCTATGAAGTTTTTCAAGCTAAAGGGTGAAGGAAGGAACTGCAAACACTTCTCTGAGCTCTTGGAAAAAGTGTATTGTTGCTGTTAAGATTACAATAAATTGATCTCCCTGGTTGAGGTGGTATCATATGGAGACAAACACTCATCCTTTCCCCACATGATGGAGTAGAAGGTGAGCACATGAACTAAAGGAGTGTTGAGTCAGAAGGAACAACAGTTCTTAATCTTTCTTTTTGCTGCTTCAAACCCTTTTTAAAGTATATCATCTTGATTGAGAACACTATTGGGATAACAGACTGTTCAGGAGAAAAGAGAAGATGAAATTTTTTAGAAATATTCAAAACTAATTTTATTTTCCAATTTGTTTGGATATTAGTCTGTTTTGTGTTCCTTTAATAACTTTTTTCTCTGTGTATTTTGGTTAACTTACATTTTCAGACATTCATCATTATACAACCATCTACTGTTCTCAAGCATTACTGCAAATAGAGTATTACATCCCTCCTAGAATGACTGTTTATTTTTAAATGTACCCCTCTAGGAATTGGATCCGTCTACTTCCATGCTACGCTTAGTTTCCTGGGTCAGATGCTTGATGAACTCGCTATTCTTTGGGTCCTAATGTGTGCTCTGGCTATGTGGTTTCCCAGAAGATATCTACCCAAAATGTTTAGAAATGACAGGTAATGTATCTTAAAAGTACTGGTTTTCCAATGGTTGGTGAGCCATTTCACTAACGTTGCACCTACTTTCCTGAAAGAAGGAAGGCAGATAGAGGACATGAGAGAAGTATGGAAATGTAGGATTGCCAGGTTACAACCCAGATGTGGAGCAGATGTGACACTGGGCTTTCCTCCAGAACACTAAAGAATGTGCGGAGGATGGTACCCTCAAAGAAAGTTGTTTTCAAATCCACCACCATCATGTAACTTTGACACCTCTCTTTCTCCCCTCACAGCCTTACTTACTTCAAAGCTAATACCTACACTGACATTCAAGAAGAATAGGAGATATATGTATAGTGGGCACTTGCTATTCACTGAGGTTTGGTTCCAGGATGCCCTGTGGATACTGAAATCTGTGGATGTTGAAATCCCATTAAATACAATGGTGTAGTGAAATGGTGTCCCATATATAAAATACAGTGGGCCCTTGGTATCTGCAGGGGATCTGTTCCGGACACACATACCCCGCCCCCGATACCAAAATCTGCAGATGCTCAAGTCCCATTGTCTTCAATGGTGGCGTGGCCACGTGGCTGCACCACCATTGAAGACAATGGGACTTTACCTGATGCATCCTCCCTTCCTCCCTGCTTTCAACTCAGTTGGCGAATGGCTGGTGGCAAGGGACCTCTGCCGCCACCACTGCTGCTTCCTCCTGCTCCTTCCTCCTCCTTGTCCATACACAAACTTTGTTAAATGCACAACATTCTTGAAAATATTGTATAAAATTACCTTCAGGCTATGTGTATAAGGTGTATATGAAACATAAGCGTAAGTCATTGAGCAGTGGAAACTTGCTCCATTCTACAACTTTGAGAGGAGTGACATTTTTTTGTTTCCTCAAAGAAGCCCTAGTGGTCAAAATATTCATGGACTGCATTTTCTTTAGCCTGCAAATAGTAATTAAAAGTGTCTTACACAGTTCCTGGGTTTTATAAAACCCTTTATGTAACTATAACCTTTCTGAATCCACCACTTTCTAGATCCGTTTGACGATAACTTCCATCCTCCCCAACCAGCATGTTCAATGGGGGAGAAGTGTAATAGAACGGAAAGGATGCAAGTTTGAGGAAAGATATATCAATGTTATTAGCTACTTTACAAGTAAAAGGCACTACTTCTAGCTGCTCTCACTTTGAGCCTTATTGCATGAGAAAAGAAAGCCAAAACAGAGCCCAAAAGAAGTAGCTTTCTCCTTGCCTCTCTGCATGCTATTGTAGCACTTCCATTCTCCTTCCTGAGGGAGAAACACAGATTAAAAACAGTATAGCCTCAACAGGATTTTAGCCATTTGCTGTGGGAGATACAGAATAAAGGAAGATAATGGCAAAAGGAGGCTAAAAACCAGGTAAAAACAGTATTTCCTTTTAAAATCTGATGTGGCAAGGCAAGATTAATATTAGTCTACTGTGGAGGTCATTGCCTGATGGATTTTAACTGCAGCTGTACAGAATCTGGCATTTGTTGAAATTGGTTCAAGTGAAACTCCACTATCCAAAAGAAGAACAACTTCTTTTAAATAGCTCTGGGCTATAACCCAGTCTTGTGACTTGATTATTCTTGTACGAAACTTGTTTACTGTCGTGAAACTGCACACTGCCTGCCCTTGCCAAGATGCTGACAATCTGCTCTTCCCACTTCCAGAACTTAAAACAGATCACAGATTTAACTGCTGTTCTCCCACCCCACCCACTCCTGCAAGGCAGAGTTATAACAGGCAGATTAGGTGCCAGAAAATTTGGGTTGTAGCAGTAGGGTATGGTTACTTACGGATCATTGATCAGCTAATAAACCCATTAGCACTTCTGTAGTTGTTGCTCTCAGCAGACCAATTTCACTTTTGTGTTTTGTGCTTGGATGTGTATATCTGAAGGTAAAATACATGCGCTATTCAAAGTGTGCAGAATGTACTGTTTTCGTTGAAGTACTCAGGAGTCTAATCTCATCTCAGCTGTGACTTCTGGGTGTTTTAAAGAAACGCTCAGTTGTGCAAGAGTGCATCCTTCACATTTGAGAAGAAGTTTTTGGACTCTTTCTGTAGCCAAGTGGGAAATATAAAGTGAGAATTGGCTCTCAGTAATCCATGCTGTTCTAATTTGACCTTTCAAACAGACTTTAAGGTGATATGTTTTGAACAAATAAACAAAAAGTTAGCCACTACTGGCCCATAGCTTGATTTACTGCTGATCAATGGTTAGTTGTAGTAAGGAGTTTCTGCCAATGGAAATCCTGAATGCTGTTGAGCGTTTTCACTTAAGCTTTTGCTGTTATCAAAAAGCACATTTTGTTTTGTTTTAATTTATAAGTACTTTTAACTCTGCAATGAAATGTTTGTCTATTCTTATTTTGGGTTCCCCCCCCCCAAATCTTCCCCAAATACCATTCTGGTCTGAGACACTAGAAGGTTGTAAGTAGAATCCCCAAATCTCCAATAAATAGTCTAGCTAGCCCTACTCACAATATTTGTTGTTGTGTGCCTTCAAGTCATTTCCGACTTATGGTGATATGTCATTGCCTTCCACTAGGCCCACAATATACAGCTCAGAAAACTCTTGAGGTTCAGATGTCTGATATTCTCTGTCCAACTTTGGCGAAACTGCCTTGTTGAGATGAATTAATGCATGACTAGACTCCCTCTTATTTGCTCTTATAGGCCTTTCCCCTTAGCCCAGGGGGAGATGAGGCATACATGGAGATTACAGTAGTAGGAAATAGTCTTCTTATAGACAATAGACACATTTACAGTATATACTCGACTGTAAGTCAACCTCATGTATAATTCGAGGACAGATTTTTGTGGCCAAAATTATGGATTCTGATATTGGATTAGGGGCATGTAACAAGGGATGTAAAGGACAAAGCAAAGGAAAACAATGCCAAAGAACTTACAGAATTCTGGTAGGCATAACTGTTTGTCTTCACTCTAAAGTTTGGATGGATGAGAACAGAACTATGGTAAATGTTGGTTGTGAAATGTGGCGGGGAAACAACCAGGTGTGGACAGGGCTAAGAAACTGCACACATGTCTCCTCATGGTGCTCCTTTGTGAGGAAGCACCAAAGAGATTATGACGTTTCCACCATTGTTTTCCCACCCAAGCATTCAAAAAGGCCAGAAGTGGTGCTTCAGTGGAGAGAGTAAAGGGGGCTGGTGCTTCTTTTAGGCATTGTCAAGACAGATTAAGGGGCTGTGGCAAGCCGTCCCTTTGCCCGCCGGATTGGGGCTGTGGCAGCTGCACACCGTGGCCCCGATCTGGTGTTTTGCTTTTTAGAATGGCAAAAAGCTGCCCTTGCCACAGTGGCTTTTGGGCGCTCTTTGGTGCATCATGTGTGGACGCTGCGCAAAGGGAGCGCCCTGATGCTTTCTGCTGTGCATAAAGTGCCAGCCTGGGGGCAGAATTGGGCTGTAGCAACCGCATATCAGTCGCGCCGGCTCTGCCCTCATGCTGGTTTCATATCAGGGTGGATGGTGTGAGGTTGCTACGGCCCCATTCTGCCTCGAGGCCAGCACTTTATGCCGGTCTGTTCAGACCCTAAGTTCTTCCCTTTTGTCATTCTACTCAGAGAAGAGGATGGTACCTTTTTTGATGAGGGTTAAGGTACAGTACCTTTACCTTGACCCATGGATAAGTTGACCTAGATTTTTTGATGTAGAGAGATCTTGTAGCATCTTTGAGACTTAACTAAAGAAAGAAGTTGGCAGCATGAGCTTTTGTAAATTTATGTCTACTTTCTCAGATGCATTTGGACTAACACGGTTATATCTATATGCTGTGCCTCATGATTTGACACCTTAAGCCAACATTAAAAGCCAGGCAGTTGTACCAAGCTAAGGAGTTTTATGACACTGGTAAGCAGGGTGCTGAAGGAAGAAGTGTTCAGCCACCTCCCACCAGCAAGCCATGTTGTGACAACTAGAAGCAGGGCCCCCTGTGGCACCCTGTTGCGAGTCTTAATTGCACCATGGCTCACTGGTAGGAAGCAACTGGACAAGCCATCCTGCAGTGCTTCTGTCATCAGCACTGCAGAATTCCTTGCTCGGTACAGTTGTCTGGTTTTTAAGGTGGGCTTTAGGGGCATTTGTGGTTGTGTCCATGGTGCCATGATCATAAATGTGAATCTGAAAACGTTAGGAGGTTGTTAGTTTAGCTTGCAACATTGCCAGCCTGAAATATTCCTTTCATGACTCCTGCGTGGGGAGGTGGGGTGCAGTCTTTTAATGCAGCCTGGGTTCATTTTTGTTATCCTTTGGGAACTTGTACATAAGCCCCCTTGTGATGAACAAAGATTGTGTGTTTGTAAAACACGTTTGATTTGGAGATGTAGGGGGACTGTTGTGAGAGATATAAATCAACATTGTGCTGCCGGTTAGACAAAACTATTACTACTGACACTTGTTGCTTCTATCTGATAAAAGCTTATGTGACACTTTTAAAAAATTATCATTCAGGGGCCGATTTAAAGCTGCAGTGGGCATTCTTTCTGGGGTTACTACCTGCCTGGCTTTCATTAAGCCTGCCATCAATAACATTTCGCTGATGACCCTGGGTCTTCCCTGCAGTGCCCTGCTTGTTGCAGAACTTAAAAGGTAAGTGTCTGTCTGGTTACTTCCTTGTCTGTGATGAATCAGCTTTACAGTCTCATTACATTGAAAGCTTGCTTAATGCTACTGTAGAACACATTCCAGAGATGCATATTATATATTGGAAGGCAAAATTTCACACCTAGAATTAAAATGTAACATGTTGTCTAGTACAGTGGTTCTCAGACTTTTTACCCTTGTGATCACTTTTACATGCAGACGTTGCACCTCCTCGCACTTGACATAGTATATGAATAAAATACTTTGATTAGTGTGCGTATTTTCATTCACATATTCATGTACATTCATATTTTAACATTTTATAAGGAAATAGCTCACCTCCTCCTTCCCCTCCTCCTCCTCCTCCTCAAGCAGAGGCGCCAAGTGCTTGTATTGCTTTTCTCTTCCCCTCCAGGACAGACAGATTTTGGGAAGAGCAGAAGGAAGAGGAATGGGGGGATCAGGGCCTCCCTTGAGCAATTCTCAAGGGGACCTGTCTCACTGTTTGAGAACCATTGCCCTAGTGTGCCTACAGACACGAAGGAGGTTGCCTTGCACAATCACATTGACATCCACCATCTGAAACATGGTGCATCTGGAATTTTTCCACCTTTTTTTTTGCTTTGTAATCTATCTTGTCACAAAGTCAGAGTGGTAAGATCAAGAAAACAAAGTGGCAGAGCCTCCTTCTGGTTACTCTTGAAAGCTGTTGTTTGGCCCTTGAAATGGTCTGAATGCCAAGAGAGGGGACCTACGCTACCACCACAGTTTTCTAACCTAAAAAGTTGATTTGTCTGGCATTCATTATCATTTAACCAGAATATTCATTTGGAAACCAGGCATGCCTGCTAAACTGCATTGGGATTAGGGACAGCTTGGGCAGTGAATGGCACTTTAGTGTATAGTTCACTCTTCACTGTGCCTTGCAACAAAATATGAAGATGCAAAATGAATCCTGAAGTGGTTGTGAATCCATTATCTGAATTCTGTTCTCCCAGAGTGCTCTTTAGAGATGCATCATCAAGATCTTGTAAAACAAATTGGCAAAGATAGATTTTTGGAGCATTTGGGCAAAACTATCAATGGGTCTATCTTGCCGCTATTCATCGCTCACCATTAGCCAGGCTGTCGAGGAAGGATGGGAATTGGAGTGGCAAGATGGCTGGGACAGTAAAGCCCAAATAAAGTTTTAAATTTTGTTCATAATGGTTCAGGAATCTTATGTAACCACAAGCTCTTACAGCTTGAGTTGATAACGGAATAATGAAACTCTGGCCTTTAATGGATGATGACTTATATGGCTCACACTGAGTACTCAGTTTGGGTGAGCACTATATTGAGGCTAAAATATTATGCCTCTTTTAATGTTGCATTTCAAACCAGTTGAAATGGATGCAAGTCTAAGGTGCTTAAATCCAGTTGAACTGAAGTTGATGGTCTTGGTCATATTTATAACCTCTGTTGACTGTAACCACTTTTAATGAGCTGGTAGATTTGTTCTTTTACTTACTATATGCAGAGAGATCTTGTAGCACCTTTGAGACTAACTGAGGGCCAATGCAGACCAGCCAAAAGGGATG
>CM034703.1:103119842-103137757 GCA_020142125.1 Phrynosoma platyrhinos
CGTGTGCATGCGTTTGAGAGAGAATGAAAAAAAATTAAAACAAACGCTGCCAGCCCATGTGGTTGCTCTGCCTCCCTTTGCGGCATCCTTGGAGCTGGTGTTGCGGTTGCTGGGGCTTCAATACAGCCTTAGGAAAGCTGCATTGACTCCCCCAGTGCGACTGCTCCATCCCCATTTAGGGCAACCTCAGGGCAGGCAGTGCGGTTGCTGCAGCTTAGGGAAAAGGCAGCTTCAAGTCACCTTTTCCTGCCCGTGTGCATAGCCCCATTGTCTACAGCACCTGGTATTCATTGGTGGCCTCCCATCCAAGTATTAACACGGGCTGACTGCTTAGCTTCCAAGATCAGATGGGATCTAGTGCCTTTAAGGACCTTATCCCTATAAAATTCTTAATTCTCTCCATGGCTTTCCAAGTTAAGGGTCTCAGGGACAGGATTGGGAAGGGAGAGACCTGCTGCTAATGGGACTGCATAGTTCCAACTGGTGGAAGGTATTAAACTTTAAAATTTCCCTGTAAGTCTGCCTGTTTTATTACTTCCACAGAACCCTTTCTCATCTATATGTTATGTATCTAACTACTCCAGTACTGTGCTTACACATTTATTTATATATACATTTCCATCCCTGTATGATATATGCAGTTTTTATGCAGAATTATAAGGAATACTAGCTAACTTCGAAGCAACGTCCAGAATAAAAAAACAACCATTAGGTCCAAGTGTTCGGTGCTGGATTTAGCTTTTATTTCTCTCCTTTCATCTTCTCAGGCACATCCTCATTTGCATTGCTGCTTACCTGGGCTGCGTCTGTTTTGCCTACTTCGACGCTGTTTCCGAAATCCCTGAACAAGGCCCTGTCATTAAGTTCTGGCCCAGTGAAAAGTGGGCTTTCATTGGCGTTCCGTATGTCAGCCTCCTCTGTGCCCACAAGAAATCACCCTTGAAGATTACATGAAGCTTGAAGAAATACGCAGAGAGAAGGCAATAGAACTACACTGATGTGTATTTTTCCACTCTTAGTCTCTTCCTCTCTCCAAGCTCTGTGATTCTCCGTGAGAACTTTTTTCTCTATTTCTGATTTGCAAGCACACAAGTGCAACACAGCAAGACATCTGCTTTGGGAAACCTTGATTTTGGTGGCTCTGGAACTTTTCTATTAAATGTCTTCTTATCAGTGCCGGCTTGGTTTGTTTGGCACATTTTGTCCTGTGTTCTCCAAATGCTTTCTTGGGGTACAACAACGCATAATAAGAGAGCAGACCCATGTCCTCTTGACCCTCTCTAGGAGTCTAATTGTGTGACCTTATCAGCTCTGTGCTGTGCTCCACTTCATTGCCTGCCTCTTCCCATGGAGGACAGAGAAACTCAGTGCATTTTGGCATCAAGTTGTGCCAGTTTTCTTAGCATTATTGGGAGGTGGATGTAGTCACATACGTCCCATAGCGCCTAGCTTGAGACTGTATTTTAAACCTCTGTAGGTTCTAAGGGCGTTATTACACATGCATTGTTTTTGTTGCTAGTTGGAGATGTAGCCATAGGATACAGCTGTTACGGAAGCCTTTTAATAGAACTGCTTTGCTGTTCCCACTCTTCCACCCACCCACCCTTTCCACCCACTTGGAGTATATTTATACATAAATCAACTATGTTATTGAGAGGTCTCCTAAACCATTTTGAGGGAAAGTTGGCATATAAATACTTGAAAAGCTGGGTGTTTTTAAATTCCTTTGGTTCATATGCTTGTGTACTTAGGACCGGTGACTGTTCTGCTATATGACTGCACATGATACATGGTAAACTCTCATGTCATGAGGACTACCAATTTTTTTCCTTACCAGTCTTTGCCTCTGTGATTTTTAACAGTGGTTTGATCGCAGACATTAGCTGGTCATCATAATACTGTGATAATTTCACCTATTCACTTGTTAGGACTGTTGTAAAAGGGAGATGGGCAGACCAGGCCAGTATTACCATATTTTCCTCATGTCAGTTGGCACTCTTATTGACAGGATTACCAGGTGGATATATCCATATTATTGCTAAAATGTCACTTGAACTCATTCAGACGTGGGATTGAGGTGGCATTCACTTATCCTTCTCTTCTTCACCCAGCAATCACTTCTCTGTTCTTCACCCAGCGATGAGAATTGCCATCTTTGATTTATATTCTGTTTTCTCAGCACTAAGAAACCAAACATATGGAGGTCTTTTTGTGTCTTTCTGCAGAGCTGTGGGCACAGCCATCACCCAACCATTGTTAGAATTGTGTCATCTAGTGTCACCTTTGAGATAACTATATTATTGGTTGTGATTTGACACTGCCAGCAGACTGGGCAAACTTAGATAGATCTTCTTTCCTCTTCAGGTTCTTGAAGACCATACACTGATATTGCAATGCCAGCTCTTGTCTGCAATCCTGTGTAATGTGCATTTCTTAAAAATCTGTTGTTCTGAAGTACTGAGATAAGAAGTTTGTAAAGCCAGTGAAAAAGTGAGGAGAGTGGAAAGTCAGCTTCACAGATAATGGCAGGCATTTAAGGCCAACAGAGTTCCCAGTTCCATCCAGGTCCTTATATTATAAGACATGGAAAATAAAACAAAAATTAACCCTTGAGAGGGTGTCAGTAGTAGTCTGCTTGTGAGTTAGGGCTTCAGGATCTCCAAATGCATGGTAATTTCATTTTCAGTTTGAGACTTTGAATTACCAGGTCTCTCAAAATGTACATCTGCAGATGTTCGGGGGAAAATTGGCCCACTTTAGGCTTCTGAGTGTATGATATAGGGCTATTTGTCAGTTCTGACAGTGAATTAACAAAATACAAACAAAAAGATCCTCCTGGTAGTTGTGGATGAGAAAGCAATTTGTTATTGAAACACAATACCAAAAAAAATATATCTGTTTTTATTATATCATTAATATGTATATCATGGTACCCACTCTTCTGTCTACCTTTCATTTGAATACGTAGGTTTTAATTTTATCCTTGCCCCACTTCACTGGCTTAAAAAAATGAGATGTTTAAAAAGGGGGAAAATTATTTTGATCTTACTAACAGAGTGCAAGTTCTTCCCAAACAACTGATGGTGGCATCTGTTACCCTTTCTTGGCAGTCAATATTCTGAACAGTTAAATAATGTACAACCAACTTTCTAGGAAAAAGATTAAAAGGTAAATTGCTTTTTCAAAAAATCTGATAGATTATTGCTGCATTAATCTGTGTTTAAATCTTGGACTTTTCCCAACAAACAAATGAATTCAGAAAGGTTAAAGTGTTAATCTTTTTGGCCACAAAACAATTTTGGATGGTGCTCATGGAGCAAGAACTGGCGTTCTGGCATCTGTTTTACTTTTATGGAGGTAACTGGATTTTTTTCCCCCCCAAGGACAGCAAACACTCAGGTTCAATATAGCCTCCTGTTAAGTCATGAAAGCTGTTTCAACTTCTAGGCTAACAAGGTGCCGATTGTCCAGATGTTTCCAGTTCTTGAAGCTCTTTACACTTGCTGAGAAATAGAATTGATACATGTGTCTGTGCCTACATCTTAATTTGAGAGACTGCAAACTTGCAACATGGTTTGTGGTAAGGAAGTTATATTTAAGGCTTATAGAAGGTACAGCTAGTCTGTGTCCTAACCAAAACTGAATTAACTAATTGTCATAAAATTTCTATCTGCAAAATGTTTTAATGCTGAATAGGTTGCATCTGTCTTCTTCCTTTTGTATAAATGAATGAAACCCACAGAATGTTTTCCATTAACCATAGATTCCTGTTCCATTCAAACCAGGAAAGTGTGATAACCAGGTTTAGAACAATCCAAGATATTAAACCACAGTTTGATGTTGGCTTAGTATCCTGGCTTGTTTTGAGCTTGGAAATCAAAGTTTCTTGACTTGGATGAAAAGTAACCTACCTTGTTTTTTTGTTTTGAAATGTATGAAAGAGCTAAGTGTGTTCATAATGGAAGGTTATAAGCCAAGAGATGACAATCTAGATGGGTCACTGTGACAAAGCTAGCTGATTTCTTATGAGCCAGAATTAGCATGATGCAATTGTTTTTGCTGGAACAACACAATCATTTACTCTCTTGTGGGGAAAAAAGCTTGGTAAATGGGACAGACCTTCCCAGTTGTTCCACTGCCCATACACAACCGACTGAAAGCAGAGAAAACTTGCTGTGTAAGAACTAAAAGCCAGCTTCCCATGTCATTTGTCATCTCTGCAGCATAAGTAGGGTTTCATGTTGTTGTAGGTCTTACGTTTATTCCATGATTGGTAGATTTGCCCAAACTAGAAGATAGATTTCTTAGTTCAAGGAACTGCAAAACTGAACTGATATTTTAAACATCACTTTAATTCTACCATGATGCTGAGCTCTTTTATCCATTCAGAGGAGCAATTATACAGTGGACAGTCTTGTCAGCCAAACTTGGAGTGTAGCCACACTGCATATTTAAAACAGTTTGACAGCACTTCAACTTTCATGACTCTATCGTGTGGAATCCTGGAATTTGTAGTTTGGTGAGGTATGGACCAGGCTGAGTATCTCACCAAACTACAAATTCTAGGATTCCACAGGATAGAGTCATGACAGTAAGTGGTGCTTTATTTGTGCTGTGTGGCTACATCCTCACTCTTTCTTGAATTAGTGTTGACTTTGAACACTTTAACTTTGGTGTTTTTAAAATAAATTTTATTGATTAAAAAGCACTGAACACAACATTCCATTCTAACATATGTAAATAAAGTATAAAAAACAAAACAAAAAAAGGAAAAAGGAACTGTTATTTTGGTTTTATTCAGTTAGTAGTCTTGGGAAAATATCCTTCTCATCTTGCTTTAATATTTAAACTCTTTGAATTAGTTGATATGTTGAGAAAGACACGGCATATAGACATCCCTTAGATTGTATTGTACCACTCTAGTATTCAGATGGGGAATCACAGCTAGGGAAGGGGTTCGAGCTATAATCCTTTTTTGGAGATATTTATTCTTTAGTCGAAACTTAAACCACATGTTTCCACTGGTGTGTTGGTCCATTCCTAGTATGTTTCAACTGACCTGAAGTGTAACTGAGATCTTGAATACCACTAGCAGTTTTGCTATAGAGACAGTTTGTGTATATTTCTCCTCAATCTCCACACTCCTCCCCACTTTTTTTTGGTAATGAAGTCAAACCTGCACTGCAGAAATAATGCATCTTGACACTGTTTTAACTGCCATGGCTCAAAGCTGTGGAATTCTAACATTTGTAGTTTTGTGAGATATTTAGCCTTCTCTGTCAGAGACCTCTGGTGCCACAAACTACAGTTCCCAGAATTTCATAGCATTCAGCCATGGCTGTTAAAGCGGTGTCAATCTGCATTAATTCTGCAGTGCTGATTAGACCTTAGGTTACCATCTTGCCAGCTTCTTTTTAGGTTTTCTTAGAATTTTTGACAGCCTTGTGCAAAATCAGCAACCCTATTTGTTCCAGTGGATTAGTCTCCTTAGGAAATCTTGGCTTGCTGTTTTTTCTTCTGACATGGATATGACATAACTCCTAGCCATAAGATGTGGTGGAGGTTGCTCTATCACTTGGAGAGGGATACTCGGGCTCTCCAGGTGTCTTGGACTATAAATCCCACACTCCCTTACTATTGGCTATACTGGCGCTGATGGAGTTGCTAAAGCTTCCACTACCCACCACTTTACTAAATATAAGTTTATTCTGCACTAACCAACAGGTTTTTGCACTAGATATCCCACCTACCTCCACCTTGCATAGATTGGGTCCTGAAACTTCAAAATCTGCTTTTGGGAAATCCAGTCTCTTGCCTCCAAAGAAAATCCTGTTCTTTTTAGAACTGCAAGGCAGGGAAATGCTAAGACGCACCTATTTCTTCCAGAATTTGAGCTCTGCCGTTGGAGAGGGCACAGCTGTATTAGCTTCCTGTGTTCTTGCCGCTACCAAAGAAACCATCCCTAGTGAAACTAGTAACAATTAAAATATATGTCTTAAATATATGTCTCTTTTCCAAACCAGAGACAAGAGGGCTATATGAAGGAGTGGCAATCATAGTATTGGCACACTGCCCCTAACTCTGGCAAAACCATCCATTGACTTGAACCCTTGATCCAATAATGACCCTGAATATGAATGTGCATGCTTGATCATTCAGCTGTTTGAAACTATAGAATGGCTTCTGAGATGGAATCAGAGGAGGCTTAGCAGGAGTGGCTTTGGGAGACAAACTGGTGTGATGCTCCTCAAAGCAGCCTTTTGTGGGGGAAAGTTTTCTAAGTGGTTAAAGGATCCCAGGTACACACTGGGTAGGCATGCACAACTAGGTTGCCAGAGGTGGACTTCCACATTCCCTCCTCTCTGTGCATTCTCTTTAAAAGGCTAGACCCAAGCTTGGTGTTTGTGGTATGAGGGAGAAGAATCCATAGAAGAGATGGAGGCAGTTTTCTGTTTATGGAAGACAGATTTTAAATTCAACTCATTATTTTGATTTTGCATGATTTAGGAGCGGATAGGTGAATTATCCACTGCAGAATTATTGCGTTAGCTGTTCAACACCAAGAAAACACTAAACCTGAGGTGCAGGGCCAATCAGCATTCTAAAATACTTCAAGGACTAATGCCCTTAAAGGATTTTTAAAAACCCTCTTAGTGTAAGGGAGGGAGTTGCATGGCTCTCCAGATGTTGGACTGCAGGTCCCAAAACACCAACTAGGAACATAGTTTAATCACATTTCCTGTAGGTTTCTGTTGGCCTGGGATCTTTATGTCTGCTGGCCTCGTTTCACATTTTGTCTTGTATGGTTTGATATTCAGCTATATTGTATTACCCCGTCGACTTCTGTTGCTCTAAGTCCTTTATGCTCACAATATATGTATTGCCATGTTTACACTTCTTTGATTTTCTGTTTGGAATCTCCCCCCCCCCCACACTTTCTGGTTGATGTTTTGTTTATTCTGAACCCTCCCTTGTTTACTGTTGTATGGACTACAGATCCCAGCCAGCGTAGCTAATTGTGAGGGAGGTTGGGAGTTTTAGTCCAGCAATCTCTGGAGAACCGGAGAACTGCATGATTCCTATCCCTGTCTTAGGTTATTGCCACACTGCAGAATTATTGCAGTCTGATGTCTATTTATTTATTTATTGGATTTAACTGCCACGGCTCCATCCTATGAAATCCTGGGATTTGTGGTTTGTTGTGATATCAGAGTACTCTGACAGAGAAGGTTGCATTTTTCACAAAACTACAAATCCCAGAGTTCCATAGCATGGTAGTTAAAGTGGTGTCAAACTGCATTAATTCAGCAGTATAGATGCAACCTCAGTGATTTCTCTTGCTCTTAAATGCAGGCTTGTAGTAGTTTTTCGGAAAGGGTGATGGATCTTTTGCTCTCTTCACCCTTCTATAATGTAAAATGCTCTCATAGTAGGAAACTACATGTTGAATTTAGGAAATTACATGTTGAGGATATAATGGCCACTGATGGTGTGGGGTTTAAGCAAGTTCTTAATGCTACTAGTTCCTCCCCCCCCCCTTGAATTTCTCAATACGGACACCCCTCTACATTTGCAGCTTTGACTTTTGTGCATTTGATTATTCACAAATTTGATTACATATGTTTTCTCTAGGAATCTAGTTACTCCAGTGTGACTTTGGTTAACATCCATGAGAAGTGCTGGATGACCTACAGATTCCTAGAGAGAACACTTCTCTAGGCATTTGTAGGGCCTCCAGCACATCTACCAGAAGTTGACCATAGAATTGTGTCGGAGGACCTAGGGATTCCTAGAAAAGTGTTCTCAAATTAAAAAACAACAAAAACAGTTTTTGTTATTTGCGTTTTTTCCACTTTCACAGGGGTCCTGCACTCCTTACCCCAAGGAACGTGGAGGACCCGCAGTACTTGCACAGCAACACGGAAATGTATTGTTGGGGCTCCTTGATCAGTTCTGTCACCCACATCTCAACTGAAACTAATCACACACCCTATTTTAATGAAAAAATTCTCAGGACAGTATTTGAAACATAAAATATGCTAAAAATCAGGAAATTGATTGTATTATTCCCCTCCCAGTTATGGCTTAGGGTGCCTTGCCCACTTATCCTGCCATTGGCTGGGTGATGGGGCAGTGACAGAGGTCCTTTTAAAGTAAAAGAAAACCTATCGATTCGAGGCATCTTCATTATTAAGATCAAGCTGTCTTTCCTGGAAACATCTGGTATTTTTGTATGGGAGATCATCCACCATAAATCAACCTCTGCTAAGTGAAAGGTATTTCTGTATTTGCTTTGAGGAGGGAAATATATTCTTGGCTTCACAATAGTATTGCATTTCATTCCTCACCTGAGTCATTTTGTGTGTGACACACTCATCTGTGGATGTTGGACTCATGTGAGAAAATTTCTTGCAACTTTCCATATACCTCCCCTGCCTTGCCTTTTTGAAAGTTTACAAATTGTGTCGTAATTCTCAGGTACAGAGTTAATAACACTTACTGAGTGCTTCATAGATTCCCACCCAGCCACCAGTTTATACAGCTAGTAGGTATGGATACTGTGAATTGCTGAAGGCTTCAAGAGACTCAAAAGATAAAATAATTTGCCTAGGAGAAAGGATGGCAAGACTGGAGTCGAGAGAACAGTATAAAAGGCCATTAAGCTTTTATGTGAACTCAAGCCTTTTAAATTCCTGCATTCCTACTTTTATGAATGGTTTGATAAACGGTTAAATCTTTATTGCTGTTCTGCAATAAAATGTTTTCACTGAAATCTATTTCTGACAAGTGATTTTTATATAGACTGTACACTAGCAAAACCACAGGCTTGTGGTATTCCCTTTGCCACCTGTAGAGCAGCAAAGCTCAATATGTCTTCTGTTTCTGTAGCCCCAAGTATGGAACTGTCTGAGCAAAACAGAGTTGTTCTTGCACCCATTACTTTAGAAGAAGAAGTAGAAGAAATAGAAGAAAAAAGGAAGACCACATTGCAGATGGATGGATTCAATCTGGTCTATTCACACTAGACTCAGGGTTTGGGCCATGTATTGTCTGGACATCCCGCCAAGAGGCTAGGGGGAGGCTGATTTATTTGGGCTGTGCAGACATGGCCATGGTTTCAAACTGATGGGTCTATTTTGCCACCAGTGCTAGTCATCTCTGTATTTTAGATTCAGTTATTGCCCCTGGCAGCATAGGTTATGTCTTAAAGTTGTGAGATTGTTGGGGCCGGGAAAACAGTTGCAGTTTTTTTTTAAAATTAGAAATGTCACCAGAAATGTGCTTGTATTTATTTACTATTTAATTGAGCCATATGGACTTTAAGGGCTCAAACAAATGGGTGTGGAATATTTTATAACTCCTCTGCCATAATATCAGACTACTGAGGTACATATTCACACACATATGTCTCTAAATGTCAGTTTTGGAGAGTATCAGGATGGTCCCTTCCTCCTGAAATCCACAGCTCTGTAATGCATTTGACATGCCCAAAATAACCAATATTTGTAACCAAGCACTAACCTTGTACTTGCAAAACACATCTATATAGACTATCAAATCCTGCCCAATATGTTGAGATTTCCAGGGTTACAATGCATATTTCTCTCTCCTTTTCTCTCAACACTGAAAATAGGTAAAGTTGCACAGAACATCCTGTATTTGGTGATATTAAATTACCGTTAGAAGCAATATGTGATTCTTGCAGTCATTACAACTGTTAATTTATTATTGGAAATTTATTGCTAGTGTGTATCTTCAAGTCTTCGGACTTAATGGCGAGATTCCACATAACAATATGAATGGTCTAATTGCTAGAAATATTCTTATGTGGAATCTCTAGGGAAACAGGTTTGAGTTTAAAGAATATCTAAATATCTGTATATTTCTACTGAAAGAGACCAAAGAAAGAGACAGGGAACAGGAGAGTGTTAAAGGTAATACAGTGGGCCCTTAGTATTCACTGGGGTTTGATTCCAAGACCCCCCCCCCCCCCCGTGGATACCAAAATCCATGGATGCTCACGTCCCATTATATACAGTGGCATAGTGAAATAGTGTTCCTAATATAAAATGGCAAAATCAAGGGTTGCTTTTCGGATCAAGCCATGGTTGGCTGAATCTGTGGATACAGAATCCATGGATACAGAGGACCGACTGTATACAAAACTTGGGGAGGTAGGGAAGTTAAATAAAGATGCTTCTTTATAAATATGAGAGGGCATTGTACCTCCAGCCATGTGGATGTTGGACTAAGACTGAAGAGTTATAGCTTCACCATGTTGTAACCCGTTCACCCTCCAAGCTACACATTCACAGACTGGGGGCAGGAATCCCTGGGTCTTTCAGATGTTACTGGGTTGTTGCTCCCACATTCCTCACCATTGGCTATGCTGGTAAGAGCTGCTGGGAATTGTAATCCCATGAAATCTAAAAGGCCTCATGGTCACTTCCACCCCATCATAGACAAAGCTTGGAAGTAATTCATAGAAAACAAACTAATTTCTTCTAATTCTTTACAGTTTTCAACAGTGCTTTCAAACATTATTATTTTATACCGTTAAATGTAATTATACTGTACTAATAAGTAACAATTAACACCTCACATTTTTGTTATATAGGGGTGTCCATTTATAATAACTAACTGCTTTTTAAAATTTAAAATTAATGTGTTACTAATGTTGCTTCAGTGCAACAAATTAATTTTACAGTCCTCACTAAAACAATTAACATTAATGAATTGATTCCTGAATTGCCTACATTAGTTTTAACACTACTGTGTCAAAGTTTTCTTCATAGGCTTGTTATGAGACGGAAGTGAAGAATTCTTGAATTCCATGTAGGAAAGGAGGAATATAAACATTATTTTGTCTTTGGGGCCAGAAAGGATACTAAGGGGATAGTGCATTTTGTGTGGAGCTATAGTTTGGCTTCATCTCGATCAGGGATGGGCAAAATGCAATGTTTGGCCTCTGAAACCAGGCAGATGGGTTTTAGAGCCCTTGCTAGCACCATGGCCAAACCTTAATAGCTGCCCAGTGGAATAGAAAGGGTTCCTTTGGATTTAGCTATTCTGCTTTAGCTTGGTCATTCAAGGCTGGGAATGATGAGAACAGTGAATTTTCCTCTGTTACTGAGCTGCTTGCACAGTTCTCATTCGTAGCTTTGGGATCCATCTTCCATCAGCCTAGCCCAGAGGGATGGGGATGCAACCCAGCCAGGAGACCCTGCTTAGCCAACCACAGGGAAATGGATTGCCAGCCTTAGGCTAGTCTGGAAAGAATTAGTTGTTGGGGCCCCTAATTCTACCATCAGCAAGGAGGAAATGCTAGAGCCTTTCAGCCAAAGGCCTGGGATGCTTCATTGCTGCAGACCATCTGCTGCATCACTTCCCACCAATAAAGCTTGTAAGAGTAATGACTGTCAGTGTTGGGTATCAAATGAACTCTTGGGGAGACAACCAGTGCAGCTCAGAAAGGACACGCAGTCGCCAATGTTTTTGAATTGCAACTCACACCAGCCCTAGGTAGCATAGCTAATAGCAAGAAGCGCTAGGAGTTGAAGCCCATCTCATCTGGAAGTCAGCCATGCAACTCTCTCCTTTTCTTTGTTTAAACAGTGCTCTTGGTGCAAAATCCTTCTTGCACCAGTGCAGAAATTCTGGTCCTTAGGTTTCCATGTTAAGGACCTTCCATTAATCTTGCTACCACCAAGAATCTCTCTTAAGGTACCACTGAAGAGCTGTTAAACAGCTTCCCCTACCTCGGATGCTGCAATTTCTCCTGCACACTGAATGAGGCTTACAGTTGCCTGCCATTATCCTCGATCGCCCTTCTTGAATGCCAGCCAGGAAATTCTAAGCCTGGATCCTGTGGTTTATGAGGCTTGTGCCCTGGCTCACAGATCTGAGCAGTGAAATAATCAGGATACGACAGAAGCAATGTCAGGAACAGGAGGAAAATGTGTCATGGTTCTGCTCTAAGGACTCCTCAGAGATGTAGTAGTTTGGTGAGGAGTTCAGGATTGTCTGTTAGAGCTTTAGTCTGCTCCCCTGAACTACAGTATTAGAGCTCTCAGGGAGAGAATCCTAAGTACCTTACCAAACTACTGTAAATCCTAGGATTCCACAGGACTGACCCATGACTATTAAGTGGTAGGTGCTATAACTACGTATATGTCAACCATGGGAATCAGATGACCTCCAGAGGTTGGAGTGTAGGTCCCAGCACTTTCCATCATTAATTATGCTTCCTGGGACAGCTGGGATTTGCAGTTCTACAACATCTGGGGACCACATGATTCCCATCCAAGGGGTGGATAATTCTAGCCAGCATATTGTTAGTGAATTTGTTGTTGTGTGCCTTCAAGCTGTTTCCAACCTATGGTGACCCTATAGTGTGATTTTTCTGGGGCTGAGAGTGTGTGACTCACTCAAGGTCACCCAGTGGGTTTTCACAGCTGATCAGGGAATGGAACTGTGATTCCCAGACTCATGTCACATAAATGCAATTTATGTGCCTTTAAGTCCCTTTTTGATTGTAGCAGGAAGGGCTATTCTCTTGGCCTTGTGGGCCATCCAAAAGCCTCTCAGGCCCAACTGTTGTCATGTCCTGGAAGGGGCTGTTTCTCTTCCTCCTTTTCAGAGAAAAGAGGAGTGAGAGGGAAGACAAGTCATGAAGGACCTTGAAAGTCCAGGTACACTGGGCTCCGGGGGGGGGGGGGGGGGGGGGGGGAAGGAAAAGGGAGGTACACTCAATTTGAGAATGCATCTTCATTTCCTCTCCCCTGAGATGAGACCAGCTCCTTCTTTGTGGTATGAGTCACCTTCTTCTTTTCTTCTCCATAGGTAAGTGACAGCAGGAGGAGGAGGAGCTGGAGTGTAGGGTTGCCAGGCTAGGGCCATCCCATCCATGCCCTGTTTTGGAGCCAAACCCTGAAACCCAGGTATGTATGCCCTTATAGGGCAGGGCCTGGTGATGCCATTAAGCAGTATGCACTGAGTAGGCAATAGCAAACCTCTTCTGAACAGATCTTGCCAAGAAAACTTGAGTGTTGGACTACAACTTTGGGGACCAGAGTTCAATTCCCAGCTTGGCCCTGAAAACCACTGGGTGACCTTGGAAAAGTCACATGCTCTCAGCCTCAGGGAAAGGCAATGGCAAACCTCTTCTGAACAGATCTTGCCAAGAAAACCCCATGATAGGCTTGCCTTAGGGTCACCATAAGCCGGAAATGACTCAAAGACACACAACAACATAAAACAAACTAAGTAACAACTACAGTTTCTCACGGCTTTTAATTCAAACATGCAAATATAGGACATTGTTCAGTGTTCAAATAAATGACATTAGAACCTGGGGGTTGAAAGAAGCTTCTAAATCTTACACAGATCTATCTTCTTTTTTAAAATCCTTGTGAAATGTTGCGTCAGAAAAAAAATCTTTAAGTCTGCTTTTGAAAATGAGTATGAACCTCATCCACTACTATTATTAAAAGTGATTTGCGAGAAACAATTGCAACTAATTTTGAGTTAAGTAGTCATTACAGATTTTTTTCTTGCACCATCACTTTCTATGACAGAAGCTCAAAAGTTTCAGCCAGTTAGCACTCATCCAAAACTGCAAGTGTTCTGTAATAGAGCAAGAGCACTTAAGCTAGCCATCTGTCTGGTTTACTGAGTGTGCATTTGCAAACTAAATTGACGTTTGAAACCTAATTCTTATTTTTTGCTATTTTAAAAGGACAGAAAAATAGTGCAAAGCTGAAGAGCATAAAGTTAAAGCTAAAGAAACTGACCTAATGTTTGCAGCTATGTTGCTCCATTAGAATTTTTAAAAAGATAAAAACATTGACAAGACAGATATTTGTGATCCAAAAGTTATAAAATAGTTAAGCATATTGCAGTAATAATTAATAATAATAATAATAATAATAATAATAATAATTTATTTATATCCTGCCTTTAGCCAAGGCTATCAAGGCGGCTTACAATTTAAAAATACAATCCTGTACAATATAGAGGACATATCACCCCCTCTTAAAAATATATTAAATCCATAACAACATTAAAATTTAACTTAAAACAAATTACAAATCTAATACAATTAGACAGGGCACTCTGATTATAAAGGAGTGATCTAATGGCGGGGGAGAGATTGTGGAAAGTATCATTCTGGGAACGCCTGCTGGAAGAGATCTGTCTTGATGGCTTTTTAAAAGCCATCTAAGTTGGTTGTCTGATGGATCTTCTCTGGCAGGGCATTCCACAGTCTATATGCTGAAAATTGTTATTAAACAAGAGCAGCAAAGTTTAATACTATTCATAAAAGTAGACCATATAATAGTAATTCCCCAATGACTAGTACAATTCTCTTCATGGTTAGGGTTGCCATGTGAAATAAGGGACAGGGGTATCCTTAACTGCTATCCAGGAGAGTGAAATTCAGCTGAAACCTGCTGAAATTCTCTCTTTTAGTTGATCATTAAAGGTACAGGATACTGTCCCTTATTTCACATGCCAGCCCTATTCTTGATAAACAAGATGGTATGTATGGGAGGATCAGTGCTCATCTCCATGTGGGAAAAGAGCTCATTTTACAAATTTGTAGCAGCTCCCTAAAAAATGCTTGGGAGCTAGTTGCAACAAAGAAAACTGTTTATTCATTTCATTTCATTTCTATGCTGCCTTTCTTCCAGAAAGGGACCCAAGGCAGCTCACAAAATAAAAAGAAATATTTAGAAAGATTTTAAAATAAAAATGTAAAAACAATTAAAATCATCTAGATAAAACAATATTAAAATTAAAACGCAAACATACAAAAGTTAAAAACATAACTAAAACACCCCATATAAAAACCACCCAGTCATGTTTAAATAGGTAAAGGTAAAGTTATTCCTCGTTGACAGGTTTGTCAAGTCATGTCTGACCATAGGGGACGGTGCTCATCTCCATTACTAAGCCAAAGAGCCAGCATTGTTAGAGACTATTCTGTGATCATGTGGCCAGCATGATTGCACAGAACACTGTTTACCTTCCCACCAAAGTGGTACCTATTTATCTACTTGAATTTGTATGCTTTTGAACTGCTAGGTTGGCAGAAGTTGGGACTAGTGATGGGAGCTCCCCCCATCATGCAGCACCCGAGCTTGGAACTGCCAACCTGCTGATCTTGCAATCAACAGAGTCAGCATCTTAACCACTTTAGCCACTGCATCCCTTTGTCATGTTTATATAGTAATAGTATCTCCTAAGAGATATTATTTGGTTCTCCTATTTTAGAAAAATCACAAAAATACATTGTGCAAGCTTTAGAAGCTCAGCTGGCTTCTTTGTCTGATGAAGAAGCCAGTGGTGCTTTGAAAGCTTGCATCATGTATTTTTTGCATTTTGGTTGGCCGATTAAAGGTGTCACTGTTTTGTGGATTTTGGATGTTATTGTACTTTGCTGTATGGCCAACATGTGCTTTAGAAACGAAGCTGTCACACTTATGTCCACAGGAGGGCAGTGTTGAACTGTGAATGTGCTCTGCATCAGCCAAATTTGGGGAAACTTGACAACATGTTGTGAAGTGGTATTTCAACACCTGTTTTTGTGATCTTTTAGTACTTGAGGTTTATCATGTCATTCCACGACTTTCCTGCTTCTGTCTTTTCTCTTGCAGCTCATTTTCTTTCATCCAGAAGAGATGAATGTGTGTGAGTGTGTCTGTGTGTAATAGGCAAACTGAAAATCCTCCTACCTGCACTGCTATGGCATGAACACAGCTGTAATAATCCTGGCATGGGCTATATAAGTGTAGATATTAATCAATGTAAACCCAGATCTTAATAAACACAGATCTTGAATATAAATAATCTAAGAGAAAAGTAAGGTTAAAGGAATGGATGACTTGTCTTTGTGAGCAGGGTCTGGTGTGAAGTGGTTGTAAAACCAGGTACTGACAGAGCTTACTTATGACTGTATAACAGGAGTTGTAAATGAATAAAAGAAAGCGTGAATAGCAGTGCAGGTTTTTGGAGGTGATATTGGTACGAGGAGCACAAGGATGTAAATGCCTGCTTTTGAAACAAAGCAGGTTTGTGCAGCTGTATACAAACATTTCAAAATACACATTGCAGTAAGTTTTTGCAAAGTTAAACTTGGACTCCCGTCCTGTTGAAGAAATCTGAGGGTACAATCCTTTGCTTACTTAGGGCCTTTGGGGGGAAGCAGACTGGCGGCTCTGGGAAGGAGCGCCGCAGGACCGAAGCAGCCGCACGCGATTCTGCTGCGCTCCTTCCCCGTCCCTGAAAGGAGCGCTAAAATAGCGCTCCTTTCACAAGTCAGTGAAAGTGCGCCCCAAAAGCGTGGGGCGCACTTTCACTGACTTATCCGCTGCAGCGTGTGCGGATGCTGCGGTGGGAGGTTTCCCCCGGAGCGGCGGCCGTGCGGAGGGCCGGCTGCTCCGAGGGCAACCTCGGGAGGAGGAAGGGGCGCCGAGCGTGCGGCTGCCCCTCCTCTTCCCTGCCTCGGAGACGGCGCAATTAGCCATCTGCCGAGGCCCTTACAGACTGCCAGAAATAATTCAGCTTGAGGTCACTTTAACTGCCCTGGCTCAGTGCTAGGGAATCATGGGAATTGTATTTTTTTCTGAGACATTGAGCCTTCTCTGCCAGAGAGCTCTGGTGCCACAATAAACTACAGTTCCCATGATTCCTTAGCACTGAGCCAAGACAGTTAAAGTGATCTCAAGCTGCATTATTTCTAGCAGTCTGTAAAGGCCCCACTGAATACAGAGGGACTTAACCCTGAGTAAACATGAATAGGTTTGCACTGTTTGATAAGTGCATTCATTTAAATGATTTATAATGGCATAACATTTCCGTATGAATAAAACAATAGTGCACAAAGGGAGGAAAGTGCCCTATATTTTCCAATAATGTGCATGTAGTACAATGCCTCTCAAGGTATCTGTAGTGAGTAACTGACAATGATTTTTTTCCTAATGTGTCAGGGACAAATGTCGTAATTGTAGTGAATGCCCATTGGCTACAATTCTCTTTCTTTTCTCAAAACT
Organism: Phrynosoma platyrhinos; assembly: GCA_020142125.1. NCBI lineage: Eukaryota > Metazoa > Chordata > Lepidosauria > Squamata > Phrynosomatidae > Phrynosoma > Phrynosoma platyrhinos. Next base: position 103,136,897 of record CM034703.1, read on the forward strand.
TGCCACAAGATGCTGGTAGCTGATGTCTCAGGGACCAGCACCGGTCCAGAAACTGCCACTTTGAGTAGCTCTCTTCTAGCAGACACCGTCTTAAAGGCATCCTACTTCTGTTGATGAGAAAAATAATGCCTTTAAAGAGGCAGTCCTCCTAATCCAGTTTATTGTTAGTTGTAGCATGAAATAAACATTGTGCTATTAGTCTATTTAGGGATGTAACTCATCAACAAAATATTGTAGCCCTGACAAACTATTGCAGGCTAGAAATGCATCTGCACAACAGAAATAATGCAGCTTGATACCACTTTTACTGCCACAGCTCAATGCTATGGAATTCTGGGATTTGTAGTAGGTTGTGGCACCAGGGCTCTCTGACAGAGAAAGCTAGATATTTCACAAAACTACAAATCCCAGAATTCCATAGCATTGAGTCCCAACAATTAAAGTGGTATCAAATGATATTATTTCTGCAGTGCAGATTAGACCTTAATTATGAAAAAAAATGGGGGGGGGGGTAGAAGTATGAAGAGAGATACAGCCTAGATTAAATCAACAACTTGGTGTGAGGTGTGACCTTTGGTCTGACAGATGTTTTGAACTAGAGCTTCCACTGTCTCTTACATTTTGGATTGGAGTGACAGGTCAAAACATCTGGAGGGCCAAAGTTTCCTTTCCTCAAGTAAAAAAAATGCTTCCAGCTGTTTCTGGACTGATTTTGGTTTAGCATTTAGCTGTCAAGCGATTTGCACAGTCGCAGTTAATCCCCTCTGTTGCAAGTAAGGCAAAGGCAAAGGGTGCTCAACCTAAGTATAATGAATCAGAGGACAGAATAGGAGAATTTCAGCACAGAATAAGTAAAGAGAT
>CM034703.1:103140667-103162110 GCA_020142125.1 Phrynosoma platyrhinos
AATAGCAATAAAGTTCAAGTCTTCTGAGAAGTCCAGTTGTGGGAGTTACTCCTGGTCAAGTGTGCACAGAATCGTAGACTTAGATGCATATTTATTTATAGCATCATTCTATGCAAGTTTATTCAGAAGCAACCCCACTGGGTTCAGTGGGACTTACTTCCAGGGAAATGTGCAAAATATAGTCGTTCCAGTGGCTTCTGATCACTCTTTTAGCTTAATTTATTCTCTTTACTTATCTCCATAGTGTACTGGCTTGCACTTTTATGAGCAAATAAATACAAGAAGTGGGGCCAAAAAGACTCAAAGACAGTCTGTAAGAGAATGCACATTTGCTTGTCTAAAATATGATAGTTTGCTTTTGCAGAACTTGTTCATGAAGCAGGTGAATTAGTACTCTTGGCCCAGTGGTGGGCAACTATTGTGGGTTCAGAGGCCAATTTTATTTCCCTGGAATTCTCCAGGGGCCACAAGAAATAGCAAAAAATACCTCCATTCAAAGTTGCCCAAAGTTATTTGTAGAAACAGATCCTTTTCACACTGAAAAGTGCAGGGCGTCCTGCAACCTATTTAAAAAGTGAATTTTCATTTTTGGAGGCTTCAAGAGACTGTTGGTTATTTTTTCATCAGAAAAAGTATTGTGTGTGTGTGTGTGAGAAAGAGAGAGAGAGAGAATCTGGAGGGGCTGAGAGTCACAAAACACGCCAGAGGCCTAGGGCAACATGATGTCCATCCCTGTCTTAGCAGCTTCCTCTCCATAATATTTGTTGCTGTAATTGCTGTAGGACAAAACCAGATGAAACTTTGATGAAACTGTACAGTTCTCATAGGAGAACTGTATAAGAAAGAGTTGCTGCTCTAGCTTTCTATTGCTCACCTGGTGTGCCCCAGAATTTCTTCCCTCTCACAACTACTTGGAATTGCATTCATTATATACTGTTCTTGCCCGGTAATGACAAATTTTGCAAACAGCCATCAATAAACCTGCAGTTAAGAAGAACACAGGCATTCACAGACTCCAACATGAAACATATATATCCTTCCTGCCATCAGCCAGATATAGTTTGAGTCTTCGAGTTTGGAGACATGATGGTCTTTCATTGAATTTACTTCTCTTTTTGCTTATGGGAAAAGGTTACAGACACTTCGCTGCCTATCCAGTCCCCCACAAAAAAAATTAACATCTGCAGAAAAAGTCTCTACCTGACCTTCTTCAGGCCAGCTGCATGTCATGAGGTAAGCTTAATAATGGCAGATGCCAAATCAGGGTCAATGAAATGTTTTGGTGACAAGGGCAACTTCTTCTTTTCATTGATTGAAAGCAAAGTCGACATGGATCAAACATTCCCTTTGAGCACGAAACCTCCCTGGCTTTGAGGTCCATATGTTGCAAGGTATTTGGTTGCTGTCCATCAATTCAGAGGAGAGTGCAGGACCACTCAAATCAGAAAGCAGAGGACATTTCACTAAGAGGGCATTTCAGTCTGTTACTTCTTTGTGGCTAAGCGGCTTTAAATCTAAAAATAACCAGGGCCAAATTTGCAGTGGAGCGATCCATTCTCTCTGATGATTAAAAGGGCTACATATTATAAGAAACAAAGGATTGCTGTTCTGAATCTCACACTAAATTCCTCCTCCACCAAACAGAGTTACAAATAAGCACTTATGGGAAGTGGATAAAAGGAAAACCAAAGATTTGTTTAAATATTTCACTTTTTAAAATGTGTTCATTTATTTTTTTAATATTTAGAAGATTTAGTTTACACAGAGTGCCATAGGGGGAGAAGTGGGTGCCATTCATACAGAATAACTGTGGAAAAGTGCACACAAAGCACAAATAATTCAGTATTTATAATGAAGAACACATTTGAAAGATTACTTCTGCAATGATTATGTACAAACAGAGCTTTTGCGCTATATACAAACTTATATTCACAGAGAAAATAGTGATTCAATTATCCCATTTTCATTCCTTGAACAGCATTCAATAAATAAACAAAATTAAATTATTATGTGGGGACTGCATATATTAACTTCTTTAAAAACATTATTGAATATAAATAAAATATTAGCAGCTCAAAATAAAAACATTCCCCTTAAATTAGAAACAAAGGGATTTTAATTCATTTGGGGTTTTAAAAAATTTTTTTTTATAAAAAATGTACTTGTCATTCATAATTCTTTATCAACATTTTCACCATTAGTGTTGTTTACTGGCTCAATAAGTTAGTATTTGTTCAGACAGGATTTGTTCAGCGAAGTTTTATTGACTTAGGTGAGTCTACTTTATAGCTAGTCATCTGTGAAGTACAACAGTGGAATAAAACATATGCCATTTCCCACATTGTTCCTACAATGAAAAAATGTGATGCTTAAAACCTCCCCAATACTTTTTTTGTCTGAAGTAAACTTCAAAATGTCAATTAACTTACAATGTGCTCATCTAAATTCAGAGAACCAAACTGTTAGCATCATGGGTGAGGTCCTGTACCAGGAGAAATATATGTATCACAGAGGTACATTTCTATACTTATACTTCCTGATGCCCCTGCCATCACCTGGCATACAGTGACTCTGGAAACCAGGGTTCGAATCCCTGCTCAGCCATGGAAACCCACTGGGTGACCTTGGCAAGTTATACTGTCTCCGCCTCAGAGGAAAGCAAAGACAAGCCTACTCTGAACAAATCATGCCAAGCAATCCTTAAGGCTGCCATAAGTCAGAAATGACTTGAAGGCACACAACAGTAACAACATGGCCAGTTCTGTGCTTTTGGGCAAGATTAATAAGGGCTAAGTATTTAGTAGGCTGCCATTGAAAAACCCAGTCTGCACTTGTTTTGATGACCACTCACTCACTGCAGGATATTCAGATTATTGCTATTTCAGTTAAGATGCAGGCAGTTTTATTCACTGATTCATAAAGCAGCCACATTTGAGTGTACCACTTGCAAATTTCCCACCTGTCTTTTGACCTGAAATGTTCTAACACGGAAGTACAATGGACCCTTCACATTCACTGGGGTTAGGGGTATAGGACACCTGTGAAGGTGGAAAAAACTGCAAATTAAAAAACAAACACTTTTTTTTACCTGGGAAAACACTTCTTTAAAGAATTTCTAGGTCCTTTATGGTCAACATCTGCCAGAAGCTGACTGTAGAATAGGACCTACAAATGCCGAGAGAATTGTGCTCTCTAGGAATCTCTAGATCCTCCAGTGTGACTTTTGGCAGAGGTTGACCACAGAATTGCGTTGGAGGATCAAGGGATTCCTAGAGAGAGAAAATTAATCAAATCCATGAATAATCAAATCCACAAAAGTCAAAGCTGCAGATGTGGAGGGCCGACTGTATAGTCCCCCTCACTAAATTGGAGTAGCACCCTTTGCACATAGGAGGGCACAAGGTTCATTCCTAGCTTTCCAGTAGAAGGGATTTTGGACAGCCAGGATTTAAACAGCCAGGATTTTTGCCTGGCTTTCCAGAGTGGCTGCCTCAATGAGCGAACAAGGGATGGCAACATGTGTCCCTCTAGATGTCATTGGACTGCAACTTCTATCAATCCTAGCCAGCTGAACTAATGAGGAATGATAGGAGCTGCAGTCTAATATCATCTGGAGGGCCATATGCACCTCATCCCTGGTGCAGGCCAGATGAAAGAATGATATGTCTCAATAGAAAACCTTTTTCCCCCTGTTTTTTTCCTCTTGCACAAGGCATTTTTGACGCACACTATTTTTGTGAGTTATCTGCAAACCTACAATTACATTGAGGTGTATTTAATGGCTAAATTGCTCAATTTCACAAATAGTAATGCATTCAGGTTTTAGATTACTGAAATGTAATTCTTACCCTAATGGAACAAGGTTGTTCTTTTATAAAATGGCAAGTCAGACTATTCAAAAAAGCAACCCCACACACAACTTTGAGCACCTTTTATAGAATGTCTTTCAACACAAGTACCAGAATCCTGTTTTAAAATATTCCTTGCATTTTTAAACCCCCATACCTTAAAATATAATAGCCATCTTTGTTAAAAGAGGTATTTGTTTATGGCAATGCATATTGTACATAGTATAATTTACAGGTAATTCATAAGTCTGACTAAAAATGAACCCTTTTCCTAGTTAAAAAGGAATCATTTAACCATCCAGTTATGTACAGGACACAGCATTCTCCAGTGCTGGCACTAACTACTCTCTCCACCTCAGCACAACATACCTTTTGGGGGATCAGTACTGGTAAAAAGCAGTACGTCTTGTTAGGCCTGATGTGATTGTCTATATCATATCTTCATCTTGTATCCTGGAGTGAACACTACTTCAGTTCCTTAGGTGTCAAGCTTGAATAGAACTTCATTATGTTTATCCTTTACTAGTTTCTATAGGAAGTTGTATGAGCTTGCAAGAACAATGACATATAAGACTTGAAGTTGTGATAGAGACAATTCTCTGTGAAGTTGGTTTGTTTATTATTCCTTTACTACAGCTTGATACTTGAGGGGGTGAAGTAATGTTTAATCCAGGATACAAGACTTGAAGTTGATGTGATAGAGACAATTCTTTTCATGGACTTCCATTTAGCACTTTATGACAAAGTTCTTTGAGGCATCCAAAAGACACTCCCCCCAAAAGAAGGTGTGTATTTAATAATTTTCCAGGGAAGGGTGGGATTTTGAGGAAATTGTACCTTTCTTCCCTCATCAGCTAAAACCTGGGTGGCTTGAATATATCCAGCAGTCTACCTTCACTTAGGTACATTAGAAGGGTGCACTGGCTGCATCTATAGTCCATCCTTCATCTCAACCTTCTCTAGGGAGAAAGAACCAACAGCTGAGAAGTAACTGCAATTTGGTTTTAATGAAGGTTCTTTCTTGGTGTATTTTTAGGAGTAAGTCATACCCATCCCCTTTTAATGCCAGTTGGGTATCTCATGGAGGCAAAAAGGCAGCATGCAAATAGATTCAATAAAGAAATAGCCATCTTTTAATTTTGTATTTGGATGTAACTGTGCTGCAAATGTGTGTGTACATATGCACTGGAAACAGCTGTATTTAAAGCTAACATCCAGACTCAAAACTCAAAATCACCATTTGTTTTTGTGGTGAAGATACAACAGGCCAGGAAACTGAAGTTCTTTGCCAATAAAACCTGAATTCTACAGTCTGGAAAAAGTATGTGTACAGTATTTGCATAATCATTCACACAACATAATTGGTGCTGATGTTATTAAACCAGGAGGGGAACGAAGAACTACATAGGGAATAGAAACCACACTTCCCACTGTAAGAAATTCAGCCAGCTCTTTGGTTTCTGAGGTTTCCAATGGCTGAAAGACATCTCCACAGCTGAAGAGGCTAGAAAGTTGCTTAATAAAAGCCACAGCTGAAAGCCAAATTCTGTGCTTAGCATCATGACGTTCCTGCAGAATCACAGAATGCACACAACATTAAATATTATTGAGCTTTGTTGTCACATGCCCAGACTGAGGATTGGAAGAAGCCACAGAAAATGAAGAACCAAAGGTTCTGAAGGGATGGTGATGAATAAAAAATGGACTGATGGATGAAAGATGCATGGATTGAAAGAAGGATAAGTGCTACTGTAAAAGTCTGTGCGCTATTGTAAGGTACAGAGAAAGCAGAGCTGGGTGTATCATTAGACAGAGTGAGATAGCCAGCTTAGACAACAGATGCAGAGGGTCATGAAAGGGAGCCATTTTTCTTTGGCTATTTACTTTGTTCTTATTGTATTTTTACTCTCAGGGCTGGAAGGGGATAATTATGGGATGTTTTGCCAAAATAAGTTGGCATAACTTCAGAAAATTTTGAATCTTGACTTGGGTGAGTGGAAGACTCAATTTTCTGCTCTTCCTCAGGTAACTGACCCAGAGGAGCAAGACCAGTCAAGTGTCAGGGTGACTTGGAGAGCTGGTGGGAGGTCTAAATCCTAATAGATGAATGCTGCTAGTTGTAATTTTAAAGTTGGAAAAGCTGTTTTGGATAAGAGATATTCAACCTGTAGAGGTACGTTCTGCTGAATTTAGGGGCTTCAGGTAATACTTCAAGAATCAGGCTGCAAATTTCTGAACAAACATGCACAGAATCAGGGAGCATTGACCTGATTCTAGACTACAACCTTTGCCACAAAATATTGCAGTCTAAAGAAATAATGGCAGGCATCTTGTACAGTAATTACGATGTTGTCAACCTGACTTATGACATAATTATTCCAGTTCCTATTTATGGTAATTTCATGATCACAGCCACCAAACCTAACAGCTCCCCTCCAACATGGACATTTCTGAGGCACCGAGACAAACAAGCATGACACACATGAAGGGGTCTCTGCAGCTGCCTGAGTTGGACTGCCCTATGCCCAGGCAAGGGCTAGATCTGCCCCTCTTCACTGCCCCACCATCCAGTGCCTCAGAAATGGCTGTGATGCTTTGAAACTTCAAAGGTAGGATTTTAGAGGGTAGCTTTAAGAGATCACAGCTATGTCTCCCAATGCAGATCTCAACCAACATTTCCATGCTCTGATTCCATATAATGGTTTCAGGTAACTAGCTTGTTGTTTGGTTAAAGGCCTCCAGTAACCTAAGAGTACAATGTATTGTGTGAAACAGTGAGGAATTCTGGAGCCATGGAAACCAAGCAGTGCAAAGCACACAGTTTAATGAAGAACACCACTGTCAAATGGAAGCTCTAGCAATTTGTTGGAACTGTTTGTTCCGTAAAAGTTCTCTGTCCCCTCGAAATGTCACTGTTCCCATTCTGCAGAACCACCCACCTCCACTGCTTCCTGCACAGTTGTCTTCCCAAATGGTGTTTTTGCAAAGCTAGTATATTTATTTCTCCATCAAGGGCTAAGACTGCTTGTTCCTTCAGCCTTTCTTTCCATGACATGCATTCCAAAACCTCAGTCATCATCATCTTTGGAAACATCTCCAAGTTTTGCTGGAAATTTTGATCTATACAAAGTAATATGTAGTGATTTCTTGCCACATAGTCAGAATATATTTTGCATATCCTTATTGCAGAGATGAATTCATATCAAAGGCCATGACTTTTACTGGATAAAAGTAAGGCCTCAAGTACTGTCAAACAACCCATCTCAGCCATTTAATGCATATTGCTTTGGTGACAAGGAAATGTACCTGCCTCCTTCAACAATGTCAGTACTAAATAATTTTTGGAAGTAAAGCTACTGAACAGCAAAGTAAGATTTTGAATCCCCTTTAAAATATTTACTGTGCTAGTTCTGTAAGATGTGTGGTAGTACTGCAACCACTTTCTGCCATTGGTTTCACAAAACACTATGCAAAATTTTGTGCAGGCTTACTCAGAAATAGACTCCACCATGCTCAGTGGGATTTCTCCCCAATCCTGTATTTAGGATTGCAGTCCAAATTACCATACTGCATAGAAAACAACCATGTTCTCAAGTGTTCTTATGCATTCCTTTATTTGAACTACAAATTGTTGCAAGAGAAATTTTATTTTACTTCCTTCAAAATAGACTGGGTGAAGCCTCTATGGGTTTGAATAAATCATGCCACGATCGTAAATCTAAGCATGCTCAAGAACTTGGATGTACTCAGAACATTTTAAACCTCTCCCCCCTTTCAAACCTCTTCCACAGCCAACCATGATTTTTAACAAAACTTGTATGAATTCTGTTTTTAAATAGCATGGCTATTTGAGAAACATAAATCCAAATGTTGGGTGCATGTACGTAGCATTCAGATTCTTTGATACCTGCTCCAGATATTTGAATGTGGATGTTGCTTACATATATAATATGGATTTTACTTATGGCTGTAATCCTATTCATATTTAGATAATACAGTTTAAGTATCCCTTATCTGGAATTCCCAAATCCAAAACATTCCAAAATCCAAAACTTTTTGAGCTATATACCTGTACTGTATTTGTGAAGCTGGAGAGAGATGCAAGGATCTGTGAACTAGTGGGAGGCATAGATTCTTTTCAAGTACTATGCTTGGATTCCTGCCATTTCACACGTCCTCAGTCTCTCTTCAGTCTCATTATGTATATGCAAATACAGGTATTCCAAAATCCAGGGAAAATATCCAATACAGAACACTTGTGGTCCCAAGCATTTTGAATAAGAGATACACAACAGTAGTATGGGATGTGGTGGTTTAGTGGTTAAGACGCCAATTTTGATGATTGGAAGTTTGGAAGGTCGAAGCCCAGGTGTTGCATGATGGGGTGAGCTCCTGACATTAGTCCCAGCTTCTGCCAACCTAGCAGTTTGAAAGCATGCAAATGCAAGTAGATAAATAGGTACCACTTCGGTGGGAAAGTAATTGAATTCAGTGCAGTCATGCTGGCCACATGACCACCGTAGTTCTCGGACAACGCTGGCTCTTCGGCTTAGTAACCGAGATGAGCATCATCCCCTAGTGTTGGTTACTAGACAATCATGTTAAGGGACTACCTTTACTTTTACCTTTACCAGTAGTAAGTTCTGCTGAATTTAGGGGCTTTAGATATGCTTCAAGAATCAGGCTGTAAATTTCTGAATGAACATGAACAAAATCAGGCAGCATTGACCAACACACTGGCTAATAAAGGGAAGGTATGTGAGAGCCTCACACTCTCCCCTGATCTCACTGCTTAGTAAAATCATATGTGTCTTCAACTGTGTGCCACTTCCTCATAGCAATGGATGTTACAGGGAACAACTAGAAGATGGGCTGGTGGCTCCCATGGCAGAGATTGGTGAATCTACTCCAGTATGAACTGTAAAGAGGTTACCTAAGGTACTGAACCTATATTGGGGACAGCATTTGGCACCCTGTTTAGCTCCTTTTGAAGTCTAGATTAAAATCTAGAGCATTCAATGACATGAAAACCACCAGCTGCCATTACAACTATGAGCAAAAGTTGAACCAGTGAAATGTTGATGAACAAGAAATTATTTGCAGGGAGACTATTAGAAAAGCAGGGTGATAGTTTGCTGTTTTTCTTTATTACCACACTTTCCACACCTTCTAAACAGACATATTTTGTTTCTGCTGGGGTTGCTTTTGTGGGTTCTGTGATTTACCTGGATATAGCATACAGTGGGTCCTTGTTATTCACTGGGGTTTGGTTCAAGGATCCCATGTGGATAACAAAATCCATGGATGCTTATCCCATTAAATATAATGGCATAGCATAATGATGTCCCTTATATAAAATGGAAAATTAAGGTTTGCTATTTGGAATTTATACTTTTTTAAAATATTTTTAAGTCATGGATGATTGAATCCATGGATAAACAAATCCATGGATAATGAGGGCCGACTGTATATATAAATTTAGCCATGGACAGACACATGCACATATACATGAAGTTCAGTGAATACTGCAAAGAATGAAAGCAAGAGACAAACAAGAAAACTCAGCAATAATGCAATAACACCAGAGTCATAGCAAAGTTGCTGAAATCCCTATTACACAGTCCTAGGTATTCAAGGTAAAGGTAAAGGTATTCCTTGTTGACAAGGTTGTCAAGTTGTGTCTGACCATAGGGAGGTGGTGCTCATCTCCGTTACTAAGCCAAAGAGCCAGTATTGTCAGAGACTATTCTGTGATCATGGGGCCAGCATGATTGCATAGAATGCTGTTTACCTTCCCACTGAGAAGTGGTACCTATTTATCTTCTTGCATTTGCATGCTTTCAAACTACTAGGTTGGCAGAAGTTAGGACTAGTGACAGGAGCTCACCCCATCATACAGCACCTGGGCCTTGAACTGCCAACCTGCCGATTGTGCAATCAAGAGTCAGCGTCTTAACCACTTGAGCCACTGCATCCCTCCCAGGTATCCAACAGGTAACTTAATACAGAAAGAACGCTGATAAAGAGCCACTCATGGAAATAACATTGCATGAATTTGAACAGGAGAGAAAATAGAAAACAGACAAGTACTGATTATTGTCAAATAAAACAGAGTTGTTGTTTTCAGCCGATCTATTTAATGCTGTGACTTAGCAAATACAAAATCTCTTTTGGTTTTATTCCTTTGATACTGAGCTATCTGTCTTCCTGTGGTTTGCATATGAACAGGATGGAGCTGTCTTTATCCATAAGGAAGTGAGTACTACATTAGACATTTCTTGTCCATTTCAGAAAAGCCCAATTCAATTTTTTCATTTCATTTTTGCAGAAATATTTTCCTTTCCTATATCTTTCCAAAGACTTTGCAGACAAAGCAACATGAGAACTGTGAAATTTTGTAGAACCGCATATAAAAAAATGAAATAGCATACAAAATGTATCCCACTTTTGTCTATGTCTCCTTCATGCAGCAGTTTTGAAATTCTATTTTTAAAAGTTATGTGGAGGCTACTCCAGCCTCTCATATGACCAGCAAATACACCAATGGATGTAACATTAAAATGACTTAATATTTTAAGATTATTGCTGCACTAGTAAAAGGAGTTTAGTTGGTAGGTATCTAAATTTTCTACTTGGATAATAAGGGGACAACAGAACAGACTCCAAATCTTTAGTGTGGGTTTTATCTGTGGGTATTTCAGATAGCCTTCTAAGAGAGGGTCAGTTTATATAGAGAACAAAAAAGCACAGTCTCTCCTAGGAAGCCAGAGTAAGTCAAGTAGTATTGTTACTGACTATGTGGTAGGGTCACACATGCATGGACAAAGCTTGCTTATTCATCATCTTTAAATGTGCCGCTGAAAATGTAAACTCTCCATGGATGATATCGTTAATGAAGCAATATGAAGGCTCTCTCTGTGACATCTGATATCTAATGATACTACCACACATGCAAGGAATCACTTGATGCTGTAGTAACACAATGATCAACATGCATTTGCAAGCTGGTCTAAATTTTGAAACTATAGAATACAAGATAATCTGAATTGCATAATTTTTTTTAAAAAAAGTGTCTGGATCCATAAATGTTATCACCTCACTTGTTGGGGGAATCAAAACCCCTTGTGATTGATCCCCAAAGCTACAGGCTTCCTAAACCTGTAGCCTTGGCATCTACACCATGTGCAAGCTGCACTGGAACAGCACTTTGTCCACAGACAGAAGACCAGCCTTCTCTTGTCTGTCATGCTACTTGTGCTAATGGTATTGGATAATACCTTCCATCAGCATATATGAACAGATAAAATCCTGTTCATATAAGGACCTGGGAGATTTGGGCCTCCCAAAGACTGATATTAGCATTTCTCCTGTATATTGATAGATATGGTGTTTCTTCTCTCTTTGAGTGTCATGTGTATGTTAATATAGAGAGAAAGATATATGGAAAGAGATACTACATGTAGCATTCATAATAAGCTGAACATTGGTTATACAATACATGCACAATACCTCCAATAGATAAGCAGTAGAACCATCCCAGGAGCATGCTCTGAAGCAACCAGCTGTTCATTGTTTGTCATTTGTTCAGCAGCAGTAAATGGATCAGCTGAATATGTCCATATCTGACTTCAGACCCCCTTGTCCCCAATGTTTTAAATTACAGGGTTCTAAAGACACTGCTTATATTGGGTTGCGTGAGATGCTCTCTGTTCTTGTCTGTTCCTGATTTGCTGTATTGTTCAAGAAACAGAACCTCCGTCTTATTAGATGGACACAGGGCATACAATGATCCTATCTTCTAGCATGACGCTGACGATCAGAAACACAAAATAAAGCCCAAACATGGTGAATCCCAGGATTTTGTTCATTTTCCACTTGCAGGCCGCAATAGAGAGGATGACAAAGAGCAGCATGATGAAGAGGAGAACAATTGCACAGAATAGCCCATTGCTGCTAACTGCCACTGGGGCAAGATTGTTGATTGAAGCATAGAGAAGCCACGGGAGAGGTAGACTGTAGGGAAAAGAGACCATTGGCAATATTGAAGAAGGCAGGCTTGGTTAATGAATGAAAGACTGTGGGTTAAATCCAACATTAGTCCTACCTAGAGAAGGACAATTTAGGTCTTTCTTTCCTAAATTTGTTATTGAAAGAAATAATTAGTAATTTCAGCAGTTCGCTTCTTGCTGTGAGAAAATCTTTAAACACAGCAGTTTTCAACAGCTCTTTATAGTTCAGAAATTGTTCTGCATAAAATTTGCACATGATTTTTTGCACAAAAACAGCATTTTCTGCACCAAAAATAATATTTTCAATATAAATATTATTTTCTGTATAGAAAATATTGCTTCATGCACAGGAGATACTATTTTCTGTGTGAAAATGCCATTTTCTGTGCAAAATGTGCAAATTTTGCACAGAACAAGTCCCAAATTGCAAGGATTCTCTTATCAGTCCAGGATCTCCATGTCAGAATTTCCCAATAGTTGAGGAACATGTTTTTCACGGATCTCTGAATATTCTTTCCATCCCTAGTCAAGTCCATTGGAATGAATGGGACTAAGGTTAGTTGAGACTAAAAGGTCCCATCCCAGGTAGGGCTACCATTGAATCTGGCTCTGTGTGTTTTAAACTCTAGGCAGTTACTTAAAAGAATATCACATGGAACCAGTGAAACATTCCTGTTTAAATAAACGGTGCTGGTTTCTCTAAATTAGTGAAGATAAGGCAAGGAAGCATAGCTAAAACCTTCCAAAGATGGCAACAACCTTTCAAAGCTGGCAACAACAGCAAAACTGGTGTTGAAGTTTTTTGCAAGGATGGCCAGCTTCTGCAATTATGGGGGGGGTCACCTCATTCCAGACAGGGTTCAAGTTGTGGGAAAAAGAAGTGCATTTTGCTATACAATTGGTATTTTCAGTGGTAATTTGGCCACCTGTAGCCAACATTATATAGCACAATGATTATATGATTTTCTATATAGAGAATCTTCCTGCTTCCCACTCACCATTGTCTCTTAGCACTCTCAAACTATTAAGGTATGCCATACCAAACAGTTCAATACTGTGAGACAGCAGGTATCCTCTCTGTAGCATCTACTGAAGATGCTGGAGATTGCTGTGGGCTGATCATGGCTTGAGGTAGCTGCCATCCCTCACTCTCAGCAGCAAAGGGCCAAAAAGGCTGAAATCTACTGCCGTCGTAGCTTGTAGACTTATCTTTTTTGATTCATCCCTTTTATCTGTTAGAATGGGTGAGTAGCAAGACTGCTAGCATTTGCCTGTGGGTCAGATTCATCCACAGAGCAGTCAGCTCTTTACCATGGTCTGCTTCCTTCTCTTAAGATTTAGGACCTCTACAGATTGGTGCAAAGGGCCGGCATCGAGGTGGAATGGGGTGTGGCAACCGCATGCCACACACCCTGACTCCACCCTTATGCTAGTGTCACGCCGTCCGCCCGCCCAGACATGCTGAAGAAATGGTAAAAAGCTGCTGCAGCAGCAGCAAGAGCAGGCTTTTTGCCATTCTAAAAAGGGCCGGATTGGGCCCTGATCTGGCCCTGAAAGGGCGGCGGGAAGCCGCACCTTTGGGGCTGTCTGTTGAGTCCCTTAATGGCCATAATTCTGTATGTGAGTTATGTCTTCATATGCTGGAATTAGAATTGGCCAATTTTGTAATGTTCATTTTTATTTTATTTTATTTTATTTTATTTTATTTTATTTTATTTTATTTTATTTTATATGCTGCCTTTCTCCCAGGACAGGACCCAAGGTGGCTTCCACAACAACAAATTAAAAATGCTTTAAAAAAAGCTTAAAATCAATTTTAAAACACCATGTTTAAACACTATAAAACTGATTAAAACATATCTGGTAGAGGGCTGCTGTTATATTACTACACAGCAGAGCTGGCAAAATGCCTGATGTGTACTGTGTACAAATGGGCCCTCTTGCTTGTGTCCTGATATGCATCTTAATTCACTAACCTAGTTTCTTAATGCCTCTGCTATGTATATCTAAAGTATATGTTTATATGTTAGCTAAGCATACATAATGTCACATCAAGTAAAAGGCTATATAGGATTCCAGCTCTAATTTCTAATCATAGTGACTTCAGGTTCTATATGGTGCTTTAATTATAACAGTGTTTTTAATGGCTGTACTTACCCCACTGTGATGTCAAATATGTTACTTCCCACAGAGCTGGACACTGCCATGTCCCCTAGCCCTTTCCTTGCCACAATAACACTGGTAATTAGATCAGGGATAGATGTGCCAGCAGCCAAGATGGTCAAGCCCATGATTTCTTCACTGATGCCAATGGTTTCTCCAACCTAAATACAAAGGAATGCACTTAAATCAGAATGAGCAAGAGTCTTCCTTGCAAATCACACTTAACTTCCTGGCTGGGGAGAGGGCAGGGACTTCCATGCAGAGCTTCTTTTTACTCGGCTGTGATCCATTCTTTTGCCCAAACTTTTCTTACTTATTTACTGATATATAAAAAAGGATATCTTATTTCTAAGGACCCATTTCTTAGCTGTTCAACCCTTAAACAGCAAGTTCTCCCACATTAATCTGCCTCAGTTCAAAGATGGTTCTCAGAGGTCTTTCTCCCAGGTGAGACGAAGAGGATATTTTTATACTGCTATGTACTGCTTTGTTGCTGTTTTTTTAAGCTATGTTTAATAGTTCTGTTTGGACCCTAGAATACAGCATAAAACGGCAACAAAAACAGTTCCAACTCCCAGTCCTTACCCCAAGCCTGTGTCCTACCTTTCTACACCTGCCAGACTGCCAAGGTAAAATCCTAAAGAGCCAATAAACCCTTAAAATGCTTAACTATAAAATGAAATGCATAAGTATAAAGGCTATAGTTTATCATGGGACCTGCATCTTCCTAAGTAATCTTATGTGTGAGAGAAATAGAATTGAGTAGCTTCACAATGTCTGCATTCATCTAGGGGCTGCCATGACATTACAATGTATGGGTTTCCATTCTGCAATGGTAGCCAGTGGAGTGACTAATGTGTTATGGCCCCAATTTGCAATCGGCATCAATGTCTATTGGGGCACTCCCAATGGGTGTCTGGACACTGGTTAGGAAGTACCAGAGCACAACAGGAGAGTTCAGTGAGGATAAGATGTGCCCAAGGCACATCAGAACTGCCCAATACACATTGGAAGCATCCAATGCACATCAGAACACTCAGATGAACATCTCCTTAACTGGTTTTTGTTGCATTTCTGTAACTAATGATTTGTAAATAAGGAAGTGATGAAAGTTTGTTTCTGTTTATTAAACATACAGGATTTTGAGTTTTTCCATACTTTGTATTTACAAGCTCTGAAATTTGGCACCTGCTCTACCAAATTTGTGAGAAAAGGTGTGAGAATTTGCAGATATGTCATTTGAAAAAGAAGTAACAGGGTCGGCGCTTCAGTGAGAAATTTGATGTTCAGGACTTTCTTTTCTTAAGTAATAAAAAGTAACAGTGTCTCAGACATCCATTTTAGTTGTGTGAGTCTCAGTCAAGGCAATTTGAATTACACTTGTCCCTCCATATTTGGGGCTTTGATTTTTGCAGATTTGATAATTCATTTTATTAATATGTTATCTCTAGGAATATCTAGGTCAGCCAGCACAACTCTATGGTCAATTTTAACCAAAGTCTCACTGAAGGACCTAGCGATTGCTAGAGAGAATTATTATTACTTCCAGGATTTAGAGAATATTCCACTAGGCATATGTAGCTGCTTCAACACAATTCTATGGTCAATCTTTGGCAGATGTTCACCACAGAGTTGCACTGGAGAACCTAGCGATTACTAGAGAGGCGTTCTCTCAGGTAAAAACATAATGCTTTTCTTATTTGCATTTTTTCCCACATTCACGGGGGTCCTGTGCCTCTAACCCCAGTGAATGTGGAAGGATGAGTATACTCCACTGGGCTTGAGGAGGGGAGGTAGGATTTCAATTCTAAAGATAAACACAGGCTATCCCTCTTTGTTAGATATTTTGGAAAGCAAAGACAACTGAGTGTTTTATGGCATTCTCTAATCACCACAAAAAGATCAATTGAATTTTTAAATTATAAAAGTATATGAATGTGTTTGTGTTTCATGTGCACCTGGCATTGTACATAAGCATACACAATTACAGTATGATCACCTAGATAACTTGATATTTCCCATTTTAATTGTGTTAGTCAAGACAATTTGATCTACTCCATTGGGCTGCAGGAGGGGAGGGGGGAATTCCATTGTAAAGATAGACACAGACCTTTTTAGATACTGCTAGCTGATTGTTATGGTTTAAACTGCTAATTGGAAGAATTAGAGAATGAAAGCCAGCTGATTGTTTTATAGCCCTGATTCTTTGAGAATCTGTCAGGGATATTAAGCTTCTATTTGAAATATGTAGGGGTCCATGGAGGAGGAAGAAGAAGAAGAAGAAGATTTCATGCACATCTTCAGGGATGGGAAGAATAAAGAGAGACATTTACGTCACTATTTGTAAAGTTACCAAATGCAGATTGTGATGTAGACTCTTGGCTAAAATTAACATGCAATACAATGCAATGTTCAGACTGAAATAATTGAATACAGATAAAGCATGAGGGCAAATCGACCACTAACTTACCTGATGTGCCCACCAGACCATTAGGTATGAAAATACTGCTATCCAAGAGATTGATCCAAAAAATGTGAGAGGAAAAAATTTCCTTGATGTCTAAAAGATAGAAAGAATGGAAAGTGTGAGTGCTGTTTTTTTTTTTTGTTGTTGTCAAAAGCTTACAAAATGAAAAATAATATTTGGATGTAGCGTGCACTTAACACTAGGCTCATTTATGCTTTACTCACAAATACCAATACCAATACCAACAAGAGTTGGCACCTTTGGCTGATTTGGGGACAACTTCAGTTCCTCAGATCCTGCTGCAGGTCATGAACTACTACAAATGTGCAACACTGACAACCAGCAAAATGGGACAAGTAAAATGAGAATGGTCCACTTTTGCTTTACCCAAAAACGTCCCCAAAGGCAGGTTTTTTGTTTTTGTTTTTTTGCACTGCAGAGTTTGGCACTAGAGGCTCTGAGGCTCATATAAATGGTATGGCAGAGGGGAGCATATGTAGCATCACAAGTCATGTATTGTGTACCTTAATGCACAGGCCTTAATTGCATAATTACTAACCCACACTGTATCTGCAAAAGCAATGTCACTTGATATCATGTGCAGTAGAATTTTCCAGATTTGTTACATTGCTATGTGCTCAAGAAAGTTATCTCCATTTCTAAATTTGTGCATTACACACTCTGGCTGGCATTCTGTTAGTTAGATTTGCATGTGTAAGTCATGCTACACATGCAGGGCAAATTATTTGTGATAGTTTAACAGACATATTAGGCTGACAGAGGCAGACTTAGAGTTGCTCATACAGAAATGTTCCATATTGTGGTTATGCAACATGGTTGCACATAATGGTAATGCACTGAGCACTGCAGTTGCACCTTGTGCATTGCACATGGCATTAAGGCCTTCACATATACTACCCAACATTGTTATTGTGCATGGGGTTATACACTGCAACAACAACAACAACAACATAGTATAGTATAGTATTTATATTATTATAAATTGCTATTCTGCATGGGGGTTCAGTATAGCTCCACATGCAGATATTTTTGCTATGCTGAGGGGATGTTGGATTGCTGACACTGATTGTATCTGCTACTTATAAGCAGGATCCTTTTTTTTTTTACTTTAAGTTTAAAGACATCTTGTAAAATGCAAATGCAGATGAATCTATATATTGTCATTTATTTGAAATGATTAATTATATTAATTATGAACTGACATTAATTCCCCTTTATAAATACCTATCTTGTATTCTTATCCCAAACTTGTGGTTTCTCATAAAAAAGTAGTTTTAGGTGGGTCTTAGATAGGTGGCCTTATCTTTTCATAACCTATAGCCCTCTTACAACTCAATCTCACCCACCACAAACCCCTGTCCCACAAATGTAATAATAGAGAAATATGGGTAATCTTTTGGCATATCCATCTTATATGCAGGAAAAGAATGCCTTTTAATTAGTTTTGTCATATTTAAAAAAGAAAATGTTCATATTAAAAAAATTCAAGCACAGTAGTTAAAACTAAATTTTAAAAAACATCACCAGTAGATTACATGATAAAATCTTCAGTACCAGAAACTGAATACAATTGGTTGGAGAGGGAAAAATGGTACATAAAACAGATCATCATCCTGATAAAACAAACTTTCACCAAGAAGATTGGCCCATGGAGGGGGGAACTCTGCATCATTATCATTAACATTATTAAAACATTCACTGTGTCTCTCAGTGTTACTTAACTCACAAAAAGTTAAAAGGAATCCTGTAGCAGAGAGAAAAGTTTGTAGCATAAGCTTTCATAGGCTCTGCCTACTTCACCAGATGCATGCACATTAATTCGTAAAAGTGATCTGTTGGATCTTTCATTAGTGCTAGAAGCAATATCATATTCTTCTACAAATCTAAAATAGTTCATTATAATTTTTCTAGCTCAGGACAATATCTAGTCCTGTTGCTAAGTATAGGAAAAGGAGTCAATTTTTATGAAGGAAAATTCAATTACAGGTAGTTTTCAAGAATAAAGACAGAAGACCCAAAGCTGCTGAAACTTCTGATTAGTGGTCAATGCCATTTCAGATACATTTGTTAAACCCCAAAACTATTAATTGGTAGGCAGAGCCAGCAGATACACACATAACTGCCCATTTCTGATTTACATCTTCAGCATCTAGCATTAATTTCTCTGCTTACATAATGTAGTTTAACAAGGATATATTATCATTGAAAATTGAGGCTGATGAAGTGTTATCTGACTTTCCATCGAATCAACTAAGTTTTTTTCACTGGGGATAATTCTCAGATATCTTTCTCAAAATAATTTCCAGACAAGAATATGCCTATAATAATTACATGTTCTTGACACCAACTCACACAAACTATAAAGAAACTGCACAATCAGCCCTTCAAAGGGTGAGTGGCTATGTTGCTTATACCTTCACCATGGAGACTGAAGTAAAGTGTGTGATTTAAGCACTTTTAACTATAACTATGATATAGAAGAGTTTCCAAATAGGTTATGAATTTGATTTTTTTTTTAACATACTGGCAATTTGATCACAGAACCATAAAACAGATCTCAAAATTGAGGCTATTAGTCTGCATCACAGAACAGTGAGTGTTTTTTTTTAAAGGTTTTATTGTGGAGGGAATGGTTATTTGTTTTTTCTGCTACCTTTCCTTATCACAAGGGCTTCCTAGAGAATTAATTGGCAATATGGTAAACAATAAATCCATTTTGAAGGTACAAATGGAAGGCCTTTCCATTTTAGAAAATGATAAAAGACAATTAACAGCAGCAGCTAAATGCATGACGTCTGGTCACCTAATAATCAATTGTCTGAGATGGAAGGCTACCATGTAAAATTTTATATTGCAAATACTCCAAAATCCCTCATTTTGGCTCAAGCAGATGGGCCCAATAAAGTGGGCTCTGGCTGCTCCAGTGACATTCACATTGTGCCCCAGTGACTGCATGCGCCCAGCCACCACCGCACTTTTCAATCTGGCTGGTAAAAGGAGAGGTTTTCCCTGCTCCTTTGGTGGCCAAGTTTGGGCTGCCTTAGGTGGCCCCGGTGCAGCTTCCATGTGTTTTGGGGATGTGCATCATCTAAACACCACACTCCCAATACAGCCCAACAGCAGACCTTTTGGTCCCTCTGTTTTGGGCCTTTGTTTCTCAGAACTGAGGTAGTGACAGCAATTTATAAAATAACAGTGAAAGAACTAAAAATTGAAATCACATTTTTACCAAAGATTTACTTATTGGGCATGACCAATGAGAATATAGAGAAAAAGCATGGCATACCCTTATTTTATATGACAACATGTGCAAGGATGAGTATGTTACAGAGATCTTGTAACAGCGACTCTGTCTTCTTCAGATGCTTTTTTCTGAGGAAGTAGACTGAAGTCTACGAAAGCTCATGCTGCCAACTTATTTCTTTCAGTTAGTCTCAAAGGTGCTACAAGATATCTCTACATACTGATTCTACAGATTAACATGGCTATATCTTCGAATGTGCAAGGGTGGTATATGTAAGATGGTGGAAAAGGAGGAAATACGGACAGTGGCACAATGACTGATAAAATTGTATGAAATGGCAGTGCTAGACAGGATGACCAGTTGGATGAGGGAAAAACCCAAAGAATCTACAAAAAAAGGAATGGCAAATATTATAGGAATACTTGGGAAAGAGTTGGGGAGAAACTATAATACCAAATTAGCAGAAAACAGAATAAAAATGAATATGTCCAAAAACAGAATTCAAAGTTTACCAGACAAGAAGAGCGTAAAGATAAAGCGATTTTCCCCTTTTGATTAAAAATAGAATCGTACAACTAGGTTCAACTTAAGATATAACAATACATATCAGAAAAAGTGAGATCTATATGGAAGGAAATCAATATAAATGTTTAGTGTTTTTGTAAAAAAATTGCTAGAGAAAATAGCTGAATGGAGATTGTTTTGTTATTATTTTGTCATTATATTGGTTTGTTTATTGTAGTATGATACTAACCATACAATATATGTGGTATGTTATTTATTTTTGGTGAATAAAGATAACAATAATAAAAAATTGAGGTACTGACTCTAGACAGTTTGCTTCTTCTATAAAAAATAATAGCTATCTTTTGGCACTGCAGTGGAAGAGTGTCTGTTTATTGGCAAAGTCTGAAATATTTTAATATTTTAACAATATTTAATATGTTAGTATTATTTTAATAGCCTTCTTGCTACTAGGCTATGTCATGTGTAATTTATACATTATCTCAGTTTTTGCTTAACTGGGGTCTCATAGTTTGTAAATAAGAATTAACCTTATTGAACCCTCTTGACTCCCAAATATTTTATTGAATTCATTGTGACAAGAATAACTATCATTTTGTGTATAGTTTATCAGCTCTTTTCAATGTAAGGCTCAGTATTTCAGATTTTCTTTGGCTAATTGACAAGCCTGAGACAACACCATACACTTAGTAATACCTGGAAACTGAGACATTTCAAAAAGGTGTTGGGAACTGATTCTGCTATATCATCCGCAGGAGATTCTGCAGACATTTATGGCTGTTAATAGTAACTCTCTGGAGCAATACTGGGACTCCTCTTGTCAACTGGCCAACAGCTCCATCACTAGAGCAAACTGTAAAGGGGCAACTGGACATCCTTGCTTCCTACACCTATTTCTGCCAACAGGGTGAGAATCTACGCTGTATAGGACACAAAGGGTATTATATAAATACAAATAAAACTAACAGAAAGATTTTATCCAGATGTTCACAGGCCCTTAGAAAGAAATTCTATTTAGGACTACCTGAAAGCCTTAGCATCCAAAGGATGCTATGACCAAAGACTGGGATGCATGTATATTACTGTGATTTTCTTATCAAATTTGACAATTATCTGTTTTTCATAAGCTCATATTGATAATTGTCTACATAGGAGCTGGCAAACTC
>CM034703.1:103170602-103188420 GCA_020142125.1 Phrynosoma platyrhinos
ACGTTGACCGGTCCACGGCAATAAAAAGGTTGGGGACCACTGTCCTAGCCTATCTGCCATTCTTTCTTTTTTATCAACTCCATTCACTGCCAAGCTATAAATATGCAGTATTACAGAATAGCATATTTTAATACCAGCAAGAAGAAAATATATGTCCAGTAATGACTGACAACTTTTGGATAAATACAACTAACCTCACACTTCCTTCACTATCTGAAAAAAAATAAGGCTGTAGTCTTATACTCAGACCCAAGAGAAAGGCCCACAGAACCCCAAAGGGCTTTTCTTCCCATTAAAATCCCCAAATTCCCCAGTAAGACCATTGTCCAGGCCCACTCAGGATTCTGAGCACTGTAGTCCAAAAGTAAGGCTTCTTAGCTTTGGAGTTTACTTCTGAGTAGACATGACTAAGATGATACTATGTATCCCAAGATGATTTGGATATGTAGTTCAAAAGTAACATTTCTTGGTTTTGGAGCCTATGTCTAAGTAGACATAACAAAGTGGTACTGTAAAACAACTAACCATTCTTCATTTATGTAATGGTAAGACACTGTCCTAATAATTTGCATGCAATGTTAGAGTAAGACTGGTTTTGCCCTAGGCATGGATGAGAGATATGGGATAAAAAAAGACTTTAAAAATCTAATTTTTCATTTTGTGACATGATGCGTGAAAGACATATAAGTTTGGTGAAATCCCCCCTCCATACTTTCTATCAATATTTCCCATGTCTTAGAAACAGAACATGGGCAGAAAATATCTCCAGTCCCAAATAATAATAATAATAATAATAATAATAATAATAATAATAATAATAATAAAAAATTTATTTTTATCCCGCCCCTCTGCGTAATGCAACCAGGACGGCTTACAACTTTAAAATATTCATTCATATCCCACAATGCCATCCCCCTTAAAATACAATTAAATAATGACAATTTAAAACACATTTGCCCATACATGGCATGCATGTAACACAGCCTTTTGGGGTTTCCTTTCTGTGTGGTGCCTTTTGCTGTGGAACTGCTATGAGGCCTGATAAATCATTGTATATGCATCCCATACATACAAAGCTTTCAATGAAGTAAAAAATCCATCATGTCTAAAATCTAATGGTCAGAAAGTACGTCTAATTGTGGTTCCAAAACCTGGCTATCCAGATGTTTTGGGACTACAGCTCTGAGAACTCCAATCCAGCACAACCACTGGAAAGTAGTGCTCCTGGGAGTTGAAGTCCAACAATATCTGTGGTCTAATGGCTGGGAACCTCATATGTACATTATGTACCTCATTCCTTCAGATAACAGAATTCCACAGAGAGTCCACTACAAGGAGGCTCTGGAATGGAATGCATGGCACAGAAAAATATAATTAATTATTGGTATACATTCTTATTATAAATGTTATATTTCTGAACAGAGAGTGGGCACAAAAATAAATACCATAATTTGTCTTTGAAAGGACTAAATCTGATTTGTGCATTCTGTCTCCAGTCCAAAAATGAAACTTGCTTAGTTTAGTATTTATGAAATAAGATCCTTAGCATGATGGCAAATGAGGGATAAGGTTCTCAGGATTCAGTGACATTGAATTTTTATATGGCTACACTAGAAAAGCGAGCCAGCATGATACAGTGGTTTGAGTACTGGACTATGACTCTGGATAACAGGATTCAACTTTACATTCATCCATAAAACCCACTGGGTGATGCTGGGAAACTGACACTCTCTCAGCCTCAGAGGATGGCAATAGCAAACCCCCTCTGAAGGAACTTGCCAAGAACTTGTGATAGGTTTGCCTTAGGGTTGCCCTAAGTCAGAAACAACTTGAAGGCACAAAACAACAACCACCACGACTATAAAATATATTTGTGTAGCCAGATGTATGTTTGCTTCATTCCCATATTACTTTTGAGTCTTTTTTTGTGAGAGAGAATTCATAGAAACATAGAATCATAGAGCTGGAAGAGGCCATTGAGTCCAATTCACTGCCATGCAGGAATACACAATCAAAGCACCCGCAACAGATGGCCATCCAGCTTCTGTTTAAAATCCTCCAAAGGAGACTCCATCACTTTCCGAGGGAGTGTGTTCCACTGTCAAACAGCTCTTATTGTCAGGAAGTTCTTCCTAAACTTGAGGTGGAATCTCTTTTCCTGTAGTTTGAATCCACTGCTCCAGGTCCTAGTCTCTGGAGTCATGGAAAACAAGCCTCTTCCCTCTTTGATATGACATCCCTTCAAATATTTTAATACAACTATCATGTGCTCTCTTAACCTTCCTTTCATCAGACTAAACACTCCCAGCTTCCTAAGTCATTCATCATATGGCATGGCTTCCAGCCCTTTCACCATTTTGGTCATTTTTCTCTGGACATGTTCCAGCTTAACATCCTTCTTGAACTGAGGTGCCCAGAACTGGACACAGTATTCCAGGTGAGGCCTGATCAAAGCACAATACAGTGGTACTATCACTTCTCTTGATCTAAACACTATAGTCCTATTGATACAACCAATAATTGCGCTGGCTTTCTTGGATGCTGCATCACACTGCTGACTCATGTTCAGCTTGTGGTCTACTAAGACTCCTAGATTCCTTTGGCATGAACTGTTGTCTAGTCAGGTGTCTCCCATTCTATATATGTACATTTTATTTTTTTGCTGCCTTATATTTCTTTCTTTTTTTAAATGTGTTTTTATTAGTATTAAAAATACAAAAAAGAAAAGGGAAAAATAAGAAAAGAAAATTGGTATAAACATTACATTTCATTTCATAGTATTCTTTACAAACCAAACAGAGGAGCATTTAGAAACAAATATTGGCTTGTCTCTTGTTATCTTTAGTCTTGAAAAGTTTTAAGTCTTATATTTCTCCCTGTTGAAGTTCATCTTGTTAGTCTTAGACCAGCCCTCTAATCTGTCAAGGTCATTTTGAATTTTAATCCTGTCCTCTGGGGAAATAGCAATCCCTCCCAGTTTGGTATCATCTACAAATTTAATCAGCATGCTCTCTATTGGTTTTTGTTGTTTTTTCAGGCTGTGTGGCCATGTTTTAGAAGAGTTTCTTTCTGATGTTTCACCAGCATCTGCAGCTGGCATCTTCAGAGTTTCTCCAAAGATGTTACCCACAGATCCTGACGAAATATCAGAAAGAAACTCTTCTAGAACATGGACACACAGCCCGAAAAACCCACAAAAATCTATGGACGCCAGCCATGAAAGCCTTCGACTTCACATGCTCTCTATTACTTCATCCAAGTCACTGATAAAGATGTTGAAGAGCCCAGAGCCCAGTACAGATCCATTAGTCACCTCTCTCCAGGATGAAGAGAAGCCACTGGTGAGCACCCTTTGGGTTCGGTCAGTCAGGCAATTACAAATCCAACTAAGAGTAGCACTGTCTAGGACACATTTTACTAGCCTCTTTGCAAGAATATCATGGGGAACTTTGTCAAAAGCCTTACTGAAATCAAAATATGCTACATCCACAGCATTCCCTTCATCTATCAAGCCTGTGACTCTATCAAACAAAGATTAGTCTGGCATGACTTGCTTTTGAGAAACCCGTGTTGACTCTTAGTGATAACAGCATTGTTTTCTAAGTAATTGCAAACTGCTCTAGAATCTTTCTGGATATTGATGTCAGGCTGATTGGGCAATAATTACTCGGGTCCTTTCCCCCCCCCTTTTTTTTTTTTTGAAAATGGGGACAACATTTTCCCTTCTCTAATATGTGGGGATTTCTCCTTTTCTCCAAGAATTCTCCAAGATTCTCAAAGATTATTGTCAGTGGTTCTGAAATTACTTCTGCCAGTTATTTTAATATCTTTGGATGTAGTTCATTTGGCCCTAGAGACTTGAATACTGTGTTTCCTGTAGAGTAGTGAGGTATTCTTGTACTACTTCTCTACCTATTCTGTGCTGCATTTCCCCCACTACACCACCTAATACTTGCTCCTCAGGTTGTGCACTATTTTCCTTTTTAGAGAAAACCGAGGCAAAGAAGGTGTTGAGTAGTTCTGCCTTTTCTCTATCCTTGGTTAATACTTGGCCATCTTCTCCACACAACAACCCTATCATTTCTTTATTCTTCCTTTTGCTGCAGACATAGCTAAAAAAGCCCTTTTTATTGTTTCTAATTTGTCTGGTAAGCCTAAATTTATTCTGTGCTTTAGCTTTTCTTACCTTCCCCCTACATATACTGGATATATGCTTGAATTCCTCTTTGGTGCTTTCTCCATTTTTCCATTTCTTGTACATTTTTAAAAAAACACTTAGCTCAGTTGAAAGATCTTTAGTTAAACATCCTGTTTTCTTTAGACACCTCCTATTTTTCCTTATTGGAACTGTTTTAGTTTGTGCCTTTAGTATCTCACTTTTAAGAAACTCCCATCCATTCTGAACTCCCTTCTCTTAAGTTATTCAAAGGATACAGAAAGAAAAGGGAGTTCAGAATGGATACAGAAAGAAAAGGGAGTTCAGAATAGATGGGAAGAGCGTTGACAACTAACTGATAACTTTTTCCCCCACTTGGACCTCAAACTTTCAATTATGGCTACAGTACATTTTGAATTAATATCAGCCAAAAAAAGAGAGGGTAAAGATAACTCTGCAAATTAGCTAGCATAATGTTTAAAGGAGTTATAAAATATTTTTTTAAAATTGCAAAATACATTACTCTCAGGTTTTGACTGATGTAGAACTGCAATTGGCAGCATGGTCTAGTTATATAAGTTTAGTGTAGGCTTATGGACTTTTAGTGATTGAGGCTCCTTCTTAGCACAGTCTATTTGAAATAAATCAATCTCAACACTGTACAAAGATTACAGTTTCTGACTCTGCAGGTGTTTCCAGTAGGCTTTGAAAACTCACCAGCCTGAATATTTTATGAGATGCAATTGTATTTCCTTTTGCCTCTGTTCTTCCTGAATAATTTCTGAGGTATAAGCAACAGGAAGGACAGACCACATTAATTTATTCAATACTAGGCTCTACTGTGTTTCCTCTATTTTTTTAAAATCCTTGTCAGATTAAGGGCAAGTTCTAGACAACATTAAGCCTTCTTAAATCCCATTGAGTCAATGGTAATTCTAAGCACTGAATTCAAATTAAAATGCTTGATTAGTCTCAATTTAGACCAAAAATAATAGAGTAGCATTCAGATGAAAAACTGATCAGTTGTATTCTCCCCACCTTTTTTTATGCTTTGAAGACAGTGTTGAAATGGTTTAAAAAACAAATGCAAGCTACTGGGACACATCAAAAGAGGAAACAACCTCATGTTGGTTTTACCTCTAATTATAGGCTCCATTGCTCTTTATAGACTCACAGGTAGGGACCTAGTTTTTTTTTTAAAAAAACACTCTGTCTCATACATAACTGGCCAAGATCCTGCATTGTCAGTAGCAGCTTAAATTATGGAGCTCTGTTGCTTTTAGGTACTTCTGCTGATGCCATCTCTCCCCACAAAAAACTAACTCTTAAGCCAGGCCGCATCCCAGACAATCATGCAAATATTGAACAGTATGCTAGCCAGTTTTGTGTCTTAATTGCTCTTCCATGTGAACAGACACCTATCTTATACTTCTCCATTTGCTATAGGTCCCCAACACTATCTAAAAAAATGAAGGTTCTTTTTGAGTCCCCAGCCTACAGAATTCCATCCTTCAAGAAGGAAAAATTAACCATCTCAAGGAAAGCCAAACTCTCTCTCTGTCCCCCCTTATTCTTTTTAAACTAACCACAGGGACAAATAATTCCCAGCTCCTACTTCAAAACTTTTCCTCCCTACCATATCTTAATATTTTCCATTTTCACACAATGAGGGGAAAGCCAGCCTTCTTCCTTCCAGATACAGAGGAAGAAAAAAGCCCAGGAACTCCCAGGAATGTGGTAAGACATCCCTCCCTCCCTCTCCAATGGTCGACATTTGTGGATTATTTTTGTGTAAGAAAAATTGGGGGATGTGTGTGTGTGTGTGTGTGTGTGTGTGTGTGTGTGGCCAGAACCCCTCAGTTCAGTGTGGCTCCTATCCCTGTTCTAACTGAACCAGATGCACAACTTTTACAACAATGCTATTTACCACAACTGCATGTGAATATTTTCACTCCTGCTGCAGTATGTAGGTTTTAGATTAGTGGGCCCTGGGTGGCTTACTAATTCATTCCATTTATTATCTTTCCACGACATTAGCTAGAGCAGCATCAGTGGTTCCTCAACCACCATTTTATTCTCACAAGTTCATGAAGCAGGCTAGGTTTGAAAGATGATAACTGACTGAAGGCCACCAAGAGAGCTTCATAGCCAAGTTAAGGTTTTAATCTGAGCCTCTCCTTTCCTAGACTGAAACCACAGTAAATTTGTTAGTTCCCTGACATTCTTTGCTGTAATTAATCTTTAAAACCACAATACGCATGCCCATGAAATCTTGCAGAAAGAGTTGGCTTACACTGAATTCAATTCCTGTTGTATCTGTCAATATATCAATAAGAGAATATATTCGTGAGGTATGTTCCCTAAATGGATTCTGTTTGTTCTTCATCTAATGATGTTAGCCACTAGAGAGTAAACTATCCAAAGGAAACAGGAGGCAAATGAGTAAGGCCACTTCCTTTGCCTGTCCACGATCCTTCTGTCTGACATATAATGCTCCCTTCAGTAAGAAGGACTTGAGGGAAATCTTTTCTCCAAATAAGTGTAATTCAAGAATAGCATAAGTAGGATTTTTTATCTGTTCCTCCTATCTCTGTATATCTATACACTCTATTCTTACCAGCTTCCTCCTCTAGCCTTCTGGTTACATGTCAGAGCAAACCCGCTGCTAGAATGTCTAGAAATAAGGAATGCAGGTTAAGTGGCAGAACTTGCAAGAACATCCTTTTATCCAACCTGTTAATCACAGCTGACAGGCTTTGGGCATAGGAGACAACATTTTTCTCAGTACAACAAAAACAATTGCTATTAATAGTGCCGGGGGTGTGCATGAAATTCCCTAGGTAACATGCTAGAAATGTATCCTGGAAGGAAACACTGCTGACTTTGCCCTTGCCTAGAATGAAGTGATAATTCAACAGATTGTGTATGTATATTTCCATGTGCTATAATCACACTGCACTATTATATGAGTTTCCGTGAAATCACAATTTCTCCTTAATCTCCAAGGCAAATGATCTTGTGGACAGATTTTTCCTCCTTTGGACATAAGAGCAGATTTTCATAGACTAAAAACATCAGAGAAACAGATTTGGAAGCAATCACAGCAATCTAGTCCAGCTTCCTGACATGTGGCCATCTAACTTCTGTTTAAAACCTCCAATGAAGAAGAGTCCACTACCTTTTTATGTAGTCTATTTTGTTACTGAGCAGCTTGTACCATTTGGAAACTCTTCTTAATGTTAAACTGCAATTTTCTTTCTTGTAATCTGAATTCACTCATCCTACTCTCTGGAACAGCAGCAAACAAGTTCACTCTATCTTCTACATGTCAGAATGGCCCATAACTCTGGGGTTCTGGGAGCTATTTAAAATAAAAGAAAAATTTCAAAGACCCAGTGACCTTAAATTGGAAACCACAGCTTTAAAAATCTATCTGAACTTGTGGTCAACACCCAATTTGAGGCAGTGAATTCCTACAACTACCATGAATTTTATGGCACATACAGTGACTCCTTGGTGAGGTTTGGTTCCAGGACCTCCCAAGGATACCAAAATCCATGATGCTCAAAATGGCAAAATCAAGGTTTGGTTTTTTTGTGTGAAATATTTTCAAGTTGTGGATGATGGAATCCATGGATACGGAATCTGTGAATACCAAGGGCCAAGTGTATACCGTCAATGGATGACTCTGAGTCCTAATATCGAAAGAAGGAGCGAAGTTTCCCTCTTGCCTAATTGTTCACAATTTTATGAACATCTGTTGTATGGGTTGAGTGGGACCAGAAATATTTTAGATTTTGGAGTTTTTCAGGTTTGGAAATATTTGTATGTACATAAAAAGATATCTTGGGAATGAGATCCAAGTCTAAATATGAAATTCATTTATGGTTTATATATACCTTATACATATAGCCTCAAGGTAATTTAATACACAATATTTTTAAAATAATTTTGTGCATGAAAGTTTGTGTATACTGAACCATGAGAAAGCAAAGGTGTCAATATCTCAGCCACCCAAGTGGAAAACTAAGTTGAATATTTTGAATTTTAGAATTCCAGATAAGGGAGACTCAGCCTGTACTCCTCTGTGGAACTTTTTGGATAACATGAAATCAAGTATAAATACAATTAACAGAAGTGAATTGGGGGGAAAAGGAGGAAAAATAAGTGGATAAGGGGGAAAATGAGAAAAATAAATAACCTCATCTGCTCCGACAGCAGCTCCATTCTGCACAGGTCCTGAATCATCATTTGGAGGTGTCACAGCCACTTCAATTTTTTCTGACCATAACCCAGAAAGAAACAAAAATAGAAAAGAAAATCTGAGAAGAAATTATTATTTTTTTACCTCATTTGTACTACAACATAAAGCATAACATAGTATATATGCAAATATATCAGAAGAAAGGGAGATTTTTTTTAAAGTCCCTTATGGAAGAAAGAATATTATACTCTTACACCTACCGGCACGATTAGCAGTTCCATTCCGCTTTTCACCATCCTCCACCTGGCACTTTTTTGCCATCTTATGAAGAATTGATGCCCTTTCTTTGAACTTTCCTAAAGGGAAAAGCATCCATGTTAAAACGCAGCTAATTCTAGGCCATTGCATCAGCTTCTTATTTCACATCATAAATGTATGCCATGCTGAATTGTTCTAATGCAAAGAGATTGTGCCCTTCTCTTGCCCTGCCTTCCTAACACCTTTTTAGAAAAAAATAACAGCTGGAGAATTTCTGTGTATCATAGAAATTCTGCAACTTTGAGGGACAGTACCTGCGGGTGAAGGGGACATATTGATTTAGATCCAATTGACTCTGAACAAAGTGAAACGCCAAAATTAAACCATCTTTTGAATTAAACTAACACTTTCTTTTCATATTCCTCAGAGACCAATTTTAGAGAAGATTTTTTTTTTGTTCTGAAAAAGCAACCCTGGGCTTAATGTGATGTATATTTATTCAAAATATGTTCCACTGAATGCAATGCACTGAAGGCTAAAGTGGCACCCTAAAGTCTGAAAAAAATAGCACTGAGCGTTTGCATGCTAGCACCCACTTAGTCATAAGCAGGAACTGCTTTCAGAGGCCTGAAAATACAAATTCCTTTTGCATTTTTTTTTAAAAAAACAAGCCTTCAGTCAAGCAGTCTGCTTGTTTAACCCTGTAAGGCCTTTATGTAATTTGGAGTATTATCAACATATTTGCATGACCTCAGTATGAGTCTGTTTCAGATTATTTTCTCTTTTTAAATACCAAATAGTCATGTTGAAGTATCTAGGGAAATGCCACGACCAAATGCCCCAATTAAAATTAATGGCATTTTAAGGCCTAGGAAAGAGATTTTGGTTTACACTCCCTATCAATCCCTTTTCTCTCTTTCATCTGAATATGAAAAATTATAGCTAGCATAAATAGCTTTACAAATAAAATAAGGTTTCATCTCATGTTGGATGCATATATTTGTATTCTCTTTTCCTTCTTGCCTTTGGTCAAACTGTTGTTGTATACTTCTGAAACAATGCAAAAACCAAGGTTGGTCTATAACAGGTGAAAATCAAA
Source organism: Phrynosoma platyrhinos (assembly GCA_020142125.1). NCBI lineage: Eukaryota > Metazoa > Chordata > Lepidosauria > Squamata > Phrynosomatidae > Phrynosoma > Phrynosoma platyrhinos. Next base: position 103,180,320 of record CM034703.1, read on the forward strand.
TGAGTGTATGAGCCATAAGTGGCTACACTTTTGTCAGACTGTCTCATTGACTACAGGGTTGTCATTCAATTAATACCTCCCAACAATAGAATGGCTTCCATCAGTAAATGGGAATGGGGGAATTATAGCCCCTCTTCCCTGCAGCTCTCTGTATACATTTATTTATTTATTTATTTATATCCCACCTTTCTCCCTATAAAGGAACTCAAGGCAGCTAATAACAAATTTAAAACAGTACAAATTAAAAACAATGCAAAAATACTGAAAATATAAAGTTAAAAAAATTAGAAAATGTATAAAGTTAAAAACCACACACACCAACAATACTAAAATGTATTAAAAGCTATATACAAACCTTGACATCTGAACTGCATAGCATTTAAAAGCCCAACCCTCATCAGTTTGAGAAAGCCTAATGGCTTTTTCTTGCTGATGGAAGGAGAACAAAGACGAGGCCATCCTGGCCGTTCTAGAGAGGGAGTTCCAGAGACTGGGAACCGCCACTGAGAAGGCCCTTTCCCTTGTTCCCACCAAACAAGCCTGAGAAGGTGGTGAGACAGAGAGGACCTCTCCAGACTATCTTAGTGCTCTAATGGGCTCCTAAGATTTGCTCTACAAGGTTGGAGGACCCTCCAGAGCAGAGGTCCTTGGACTTTTTGATCCGGGGGCCGGTTTGCCAGCCCCCAGATCCTCCGGCGGGCCGGAGGCATGCGTGCTACTCAGGCAACATTTTGTGTGAAATAAGTCAAGACACAAAACATTAAGAATTCAGATTACAGTAATTTATGAAAATGTATCATTTTTAGTTTTCTGAGAAACTAGCTGGATCAGTAAGGCAAAGCATACTGGGAATAGAAGCACCCATCTATGAGAGCATAGACCTTAGATACAAGCATGTTATGAAATAAAGGGACCTTAAAATGGAACAGCCACCAATAACATTTGCCATATCCAATTGGAAGCTGGATCATGAACCCATTCAGAATTGCTCTTATTTTACCATTAAAGTTTCAGAGTAATTTTTAAAAAGCTATTAGTTTTGTGACCTAAATACCTTAAAAGTACCTGATCCCATCTGATCATAGAAGCTAAACAGGGTCAGCCCTGGTTAACACTTGGATGGAAGACTGCCAATGAATACCAGATCCTGTAGGCTATAATTCAGAGGAAGGCAAAGCTACCTCTGAGTATTCCTTGTCTAAGAAAACCCTAAGAAATTCATAGGTTGCCGTAAATCACCAGGCAATTTGAAGGTGCATGCACACACGCACACACACAACTTGTACATACAACAATGTATTTGGTACACACAAAACAACTTGAAAGTATGAGCACGGTTCACAAGAGAATGCAACAGCAGTTCACATGGGAGGCAAACATTAAAAATTAAATTGAAAGATTGTTAAGGAGCCATTAAAAGGAAGAGGGGTAATGAAAGAAGCAATTAATGAAACAATAGTCCAGTCGTTGGCTTATCTTAATGTAGTGCAAAACTCAAAACTGAAATAATATCATATCCTCTCACATTGAAAATAGTCAAAAAAGCACATGAGCAGAAAAACAGACACTTGTCTATTATGGAGACAGAGATGGATGTACACAAAGTAATGTGTTCATGTTGTAGCAAAGTAGATTTACAATCTTATTCTACAGTTAACTAAGGGTGGAAAGCCAGACATATTGTTCTTGCAGATACTGAAGGAGATGTACAGACAGCTGCTCCCTTCCCCCTTGAAATGTCATAATGAGACTGGCACTGCCAGGGCCATAGTGGGCATAAGGGAGAAGAAAAGTGATGATGTTCATAGGCCTACATTTTGTCTCAGATATTACTTTTGTTGTTGGTTAAGGTACACTAGAAGAATACCAATGCAGGCAGAGGCCACTCCTCTTTTTGCACATATGAAGACTGGGTAGAAAGGGCAGTAAAGCACATGCAATAATATTTCAAATCTATTAACAGCAGCAAAGTAACTTCCATTGAGGTCCAGGCAAACTCTGCTCTGTGTAGGGCTAACTGTTCATTTCTTAGGCAAAGAACATTTAATTGTTCAACAAGTCTCTATACTGTTACTTTTGGAAAAATGTTCAGGTGCTGTATAATAAAATTAGATTGGCATAGTGGTTTAAGTGGTGGACTTTAACTCTGGAGACCAGGGTTCAATTCCCCAATTGTCCCTGAAACCCACTGGGTGACCCTGGGCAAGTAACATGCTCTCAGCATCACGGAAAGCAATGGCAAACCCCCTCTGAATAAATCTTGCCAAGAAAACCCCATGACAGCTTCATCATAGAGTCATCATAAGTTGGAAAATACTTGAAGGCACACAACAACAAACAAATATGTAAAACTATAGGAATGGGCATAGAGTTCATTTCAGTGCACAGGTCACATGAGTTTCAACTGATTTTTTTTTTTAGTGCTCTGGCAGGTTGCAGGCTTACAGGTTATGCAACCTGAACACAGCCTGACTGAAAGTCAGGGCTAAGGCGACTTGCCAGGAAGACAGACTCCTTTGTTTCTCTCTACAGATACGGCTCCAGTGCTTCTGTTCCCACAGCAAACCTCTGAGTCCACAAAAACCAAGGAGACAGGTGTAATTCTATGCATACTAATAATGAAAAACAAGGTTGTCAAGAAGGGTGGATTTTGTGGGGCAAACAAATTATTAACAGGAAGGTTTACCTTGCATGGCATGGACATTTCAAATAACTGTGATTGGGCAGGGTCAATGGATGGAGAGACACCTTTTGAGTTTATAGATTATCCATGGATTTGGCACAATTTAAATGAGGTAGCGTGAAAATACCACCACTTGCCCTTTAAAATGCTATCTAAAAAAACTCAAGGAAATTTGAGATCTAAGTATAGAAGTTATGCACAAACATTACAAGAACTACATTGCTATACTGAACTCTCACCATGGCCCACAGGAAATGGGAGCCACACTTTGTAGCACAACATTACTTTTCTTTTCCATTTTGGATCTATTCAACACTAAATAAAATCACCTAACATGAATGTGGGTGGAAGGGTTTTTCCCCACTTAAATGGGCCACATACCACTCGGAGTTTCCAAGAGTGGAATTCCATATTGTACAGGTTGTGTCCCTTATCTTGAATTCTGAAATCCAAAATACTCCAAAATTGTCCACATGAATGACTGAGATAGTGATACTTTTGATTTCTGATAATTCCGTGTACACAAACTTTGTTTGATGCACAAAATTATTAAAATTATTATGTATAAAATTACCTTCAGACTATGTGTATAAGGTGTATATGAAACATAAATGAATTTAATGCTTAGACTTGGGTCTCTTCTCTGAGATATCTCATTATGTATATGTAAATATTCCTAAATCTGGAAAAAAAAATCAAAAATCCCAAACACTTCTGGACCCAACCATTTTGGATAAGGGAGATTCAACCTGTATCAGCAAACAAGTGTTTCCTAAACCTACACTAGTTAAGATGGATATAGGAGCAGCTGTTTTTTCTCACCTGGCCTTTGCTATAAACAAGGGGGGCACCAGAAGGAAATTTTAAGTAGCTCCCTTCCTTCCAGTGATTCTTCCTGAAAATGCTCCCTTCTTGCATTAGGATTGTGAAGGAAAACTATGGTTGAGAAACCAAAGTGTAGTTGTACTTTAATTTCAATGTGGGGGGGGGGCGTGGCCAGCATCAACACCTTTCTCTCATTCATACTTCACTTATACTTCAGGTAAGGATTGCATTTACCAGCAGGGTTATATAAAGTGCTCTGTCTTTAAAAAGGTAAAGGTATTCCCCGTTGACAAGGTTGTCAAGTCGGTCTATTCTTTCCCTAACCCAAACCTACCCTTACCCCTAACCCTTTAGGGCCTGAGACTGCAGATTTAGAAAAACATTAATGAGAGATACAGCATCAGTATTATGGAAACTGATTAATTCTGGTTCACTACTAGTAAGACATAACATGGTCAAAGCTGGGACTTGCTCACCATGACATTGGAGAAATCAAGTTGCTGTATAATGCCCTCTTTCTGTTTCCTTTGGAATGGGCTCAAGAACAGGGCTATGGAAAATAATCATTCTGATAACTGAGTTAAATATGCTTCTAATGTCATTCTTCAGTTTCCTTTTGCAAATGTTTGTACAGTGGGCCCTTGGTATCTGCTGGGGTTTAGTTCCAGACCCCCCTGTGGATATCAAAGTATATGGATACACAAATCACATTATCTACAAAGGCACAGTAAAATAGTGTCCTTTATATAAATTGACAAAATCAAGGTTTGCTTTTTGGAATTTTTTGTGGGTGGGTGTGATATTTTCAAGGTGTAGATGGTTGCATCCATGGATGTAAAATCTGTGGATACAGAAGGCTGTAAGCCATGCAGTTCTGACCCTCTGAACTTACTTAGAGCTACTCCAATCCCACCTCTGGAAGATATGGACTAATTTCTGCTTTTATTTTTCATAGGTTTCATGTCATAAAACAGCTGCAAAGAGCATTTGAAAACCTTCAGCTATCAGGTGCTACTTTCTTTCCTCCAGCTATTAAACAGAAATAGAGGTAGCACTTGAAAAATAAATAAATGAAAAAGGTCATTCCGGCCTGAGACCTATTAGTTAGTCCAACCAGGCTGAACCAATCGTTGAATGCTTGGTCACTACTTATGCAAATTCCACTGATACAAGAGGTCTGTTCTATTTGGGATGACAACAGAATTTAGGTGAAGAACTGAAAGTATTGATTACATGCCCACTACTACTTTGTTAATGTAGGGTTTTTTTTTATTATGAAGAAGTAATAGATGGTGGGTGGGTACGACATATTAGCTCCAGTGCAAAACCTTTAAAGAGAATTGCCAAACTTGTTGCCACACCCCTTTTTGTACACCTTATTTAACAGCAAAGTGTGCTTTCCCCCCCAGCATGAAGTACTACAATAATACAGTAATTAGCATATCTGCAAGACTTACTTATTTCCCTCCCCCATATGCCATTAGCCATCCACCCACAAAATGATAATTTCATTTGCCAAATGACAATGTGGTTGCTGAATTCAACCACAAGCACAACAACCAAAGCCAAACCTATTGCCAAAACAAAAACCCAAAAGGATGTCAGCAGAATGACTCCAGCATATGCTCAACAATTTCTATGCATTTGCAACAGTAGGATTGGGCAAATACTGGCATTCCAGGTGTTGGGCTGCAATTCCCAGCAACCCTAGCTAGCATGAGTCCCTACAACAATCTCACAATGTTGTAGAAGATCCTTTGATTCTATTGCCTTGCACGGTCAGGGTGTAGAAGACATCAGGCAGACCTGGAAGGCCACATTATGTCCTCACATGAACTGAAAATATGACAGGATTCTTGGAAGTCAATACTGTTAATGGGCTAACCTGGTATTTTTTTCAGTGGAGATTATAACTGATCTCACTGAATAAATCCTGATAGGCTTTCACAGAATCCCAAGGATCCTTGGAATACAATTTGAAATTTACTTGGCCTTTTACTGACTTTATTTAGTCTATCAATAGGACTAAACTGAGACCGTCATACTTTGGCCAGATCATGACAAGACATGCTTCACTACAAAAGACAATAATAAGGTAAGATAGACAGCAGTAGGAAATGAGGAACACTGCATTGCAGGTAGATGGACTCAATCTAGGAAGTCATGGTCCTGAGCCTACAAGACCTGAGCAGGACTGTTGATGGTAGGGTGTCTTAGAGGTCTCTCATTCACGGGGTTGCTATATGTCAAAGAGGCAAAACATACCGGTTGGAAAAGCTGGCTTCTGGTGGCTTGAGGGTGTGGCATTTTGACGACACCCCCCAAGTTACCTGGACGCTGCCCTGGGGTACAACAGCTGATTAGTTGAGGGTGACTTCAAGCTACTCTAGGGGCATGACATTTTGATGACACACGCCCCCAGAGCACCTAGAAGCCACCTGGGGGGTTCTGCCGGAGCCACCTGAGGCGGCCCAAAACAAGTCCCAAAAGGAGCAGATCTTTTGGGCCACTGATGGAGGGTATCTTTGGAATGGCAATGTGTGTTTACCACGGTCTTGAAGAAACTTTGGCAGGGGTGCCTTCAAGCTGTCCCTTCATGTCCATCTGTTTTGGCCCTAAGTTGACTTGATGACAGTTGAAAACAAAAACTAATAAAGTGTTTCCCAGAATATCTAAGATACTTCCACTGAAATTAAACTGAACCTTATTTTAACTATGTATGTAGCTTGCAGTCTGTTACCAATCATTTCAGTAAAATCTGTCAAGCGATGCTTTTGGGTATTTGGCTGAAACTGCAAATATTTACACATGTGTGTTTGCAGAACTGACGTGTCAATTGATTTTTACGTGGGGTTTTAAATTTTATTGTCAGGTTGTAGATGATTCTTTCTTTTTGTGAGACACCTTGACAACCATATCAATAGAAAAGTGGCATATAAAAGGAATAAATAAATAGCTCAGAGAGGAAACTAGCCATTTATGATTTTTTTCCTGAATTATAGACTTAATCATTACAAGAACATTTAATTTAAAAAATGATTATTTAAAAGTGTGTGTTCAATATTTCTGTATTAATTAGTCAAAATGTGGGCCATGATAAAGGATAAAACTGTATTTGCAGTATGACAGTAAAAAGAAAAAATGGGGAATGCACATTAATAAAAAATTCAAAAGTATTTAAAAATGTTAATAAGTATGGTAACACATCACAGTATGTCAGTGAAATCATGCAGAGGAACTGAAAAACCTCAAAAAAGAGTAACAATAAATTTGTTTAAAAAGTAAAAAAAATGATTATACAAAAATTCTAAAATATTTCTTACCTTCTTCAGTCATTGTGTCATAATATTTTAGCTTTCCATATGATCCAAGCTCTACAATATCATAGTAAAAGACAAAGATAAGGAACCAGCAGACATTTAAGATAACTGACATCCTTTCACATATTTTGAATAAAATTCACAGCAATGATCAGTAGACTAACACAAGTTGTCAAAATTTGAATTCCACAAGAATCACTTCTATAATAAATATATACATCCTATCCAGAAAGATCTGAATACAAATTATTGTTCTCTGCACCAGCAGATAGTAATGTTTGGATGGACTTTGGGAATTATCTGTTTCAGGACTATTGTGCACAATTTTATAGTTGCATATTACAATGAACTTAATGCAAGCAGAGGTATATTTTGTTTCTGTGACATGGCAATGCCAGTCCATGTAGGTACCATATAGGCAAAATGCAATGCAATGGTTCTTCTCCACCTACATGTTTCTCAGCCAGGAGAGTAAGGCTTGTACAGGAGGCAACTAAAATATTGGCATCTGCTATCATTCTAATACACATGCAGGCATACCTCAGTTAACAAGACCTCTGGCAAAGAAACTCCTTCAGCCAGCAAATTTTTTCTTCCCATCCTCTGTCTAACTGGAAAGTTTTTGCTTTTTTTAAAAGCAGCAATGGCATGGGAAGGTGATGAAGGAGGGCTGGAGAAACACAAGATTTTCAGTACCATGTACTGAAGCCATGTACCTACTCTAAACAACACAATTAAGCTTGAGCTACGAAAAAGCGGAATTCTATTCTAGCCAATCCCAATGTAGTTGTGTGTGCCTGCCTACAAGAGGCAAGATAAACAGCAGCTACCTCCAAAAGTCCCTCACTGTGCAGGCATGAATAGCAAAACAGAGAGAAAGTGGGAAAGCAGATAAGCCTGCCTCACCAGCTACATCAACATACATAAAAAAATGTAGATCTTTGTTTGGCCACCAAAATGGAAAAGGGGGGGGGGGAGTCCCTGGGTGCAATTCAGAAGATGCCTTCAAAATGTTTTTGTCTGCTTAACTAAGTCCTACCTGACCTGGTTGTTTAATTTCACATTTGCTGAAATATGTTGAGCTGCTCTTTTTTGTGTTGTAGGAATCTAACTCTCTGGTTTCAATGTTATTTCTGCCTCAGGTGTGTTCCACTGTCACACAGCTCTTACTGTCAGGAAAGTTCTTTTTAATGTTGGGATGGAATCTCTTTTCCTGTAGTTTGAATCCATTGCTTTGGGTCATATTCTCTTAGAGGTGCAGAAAACAAGTTTA
>CM034703.1:103206077-103217134 GCA_020142125.1 Phrynosoma platyrhinos
GACATGAAGGAAAACAACAATGCAAGAACTGACCAACAAAACAAATTATGTTGCATGGGCTACAAACTGACTTGCTGAACACAATGTTTAGCACTGTCTAATTCAGTACTAACTCATCACATCCCCTTGTGACATTTATTCAGGAAGATAACTTTCCCTCACATTGCCACTGCCATGGGAATGCACTATAATGGTAACTTGGTTGCCAGTTAATCAGAATGAAGCTGCACAAAGCCTGAACAGCAAGTTCCTCATTACAGATAAAGTGTTTCACTCCTACTGGGGACTGCAGCTTTGTCTCACCTAATTACTTCTGGCACTTTATCTATCAAACAGAAATGGAAGGGGGAGCCTCTTTATTTCCTCCACAGGCATCATGCTATTTTGCATTAATCAGAACATGACGAAGAGATCCGATGAGGAGACAATATTTGCTTCTTTCCAGAGGATGGAAACATTATATTTTTGAACTACACCTCCCAGAATTTTGCAGCCAACACGGTCAAAATATAACTTTTCCAAGCTTGTCTGCCTACCTGCCTCCCTCTTTTCCTGCCTCCCCCCTTCACAGAACAGAAATAATGCCCACTGCATAGTCATGCTGTGAATTACTGCATGGATGGATGAAATAATGGTTTCTTGCTCATCCCCAGTTATGCCTACAAAACATGCTCCACACACATTCCAAGAGCGATAATTAGAAAGGCCTGAAAACAGGATATATAATCACTTTGTCTCAACATTGGCAACCTGAAACTTGACTCATCATTGGCCATCACGTTGCTCTATAACAAGCCAGGCCACATAGTTAAATACAAAGAAGTTTCTGATTACTTCAGTTGAAGCAGGTTCTGGTGGGATCCTGGAGCAGGTTCTGGAGGGTGGGATTTTAGGTGGGAGCCAGGAACATTATGATAATAGAATGTAAACTGCTTTCGTTAATGTATAATTGTTTGGGGTTTACACAGCTTGTGATCTGGATTGAATACCGTATATAAGTCATGTACAAGCTGACCTCATGTATTAGTCAAGGTCAGGTCTGGGGGCCAAAATTATGGATTTTAATATGACCTGTGGATAAGTCGAGGGTGTGGGCACTGCTCCTCTGCTCCACTTGCCTCTTGCACTCCTTTGAGCGGCTGCTGCCGCCGAACCGTCCCTTGATGCTCTTTCTGCCTTTTGGTGCTCCGTCCATGAGGGCAAGCACCAAAGAGCCATCTCTGCAGCCGCATCAAATGCATTATTTCTTCCTTCCCTGCTCCCTCTCTCTTCCCCTTCCCCCTCTCCCATCCCTTTGCCTATCTATTTGGGCTCTCTAACTGAAGGAGCTGCTGAGATTTATGTGTTTGTTTCTTTGTCTGTTTTGGAGAGAAAAGAGTTCTCTTTTATGCTAGTCAAGGGGCTGGGAGATTTCACCATATCGGCTGCTTCAGGATAAGAGAGGGTTTTTAAAGGAGCAGAAACATTAACACTCACTGGAGCCACTCAAGTATCAGGAAAGAAAAAGGAGATGGACAGAGGGTCTCTTTCTCTGGTGAAATCTCCCATCCTCTGTTTGAGCAGCTAGCATGAAAGAGAAGCTTTCTCAGGAAAAGGGGGAAGGGAGCTCTATTCATGTTTTTAAAGGGGAAGAAACACCTAACTCTAGCTCCTCATGCTACAAAGCTCAAACGGAGAGGGAAAAGGACAGAGGGGGGATATCTCTTTTTTTCTCTCATGAAATTAGCAAATCACGTAGGCCTTGGGAGCTCAGGCCTAAAGTTTATGAGAGCAAATACATTATAAGCTCAAAACGGCTTGTAAGAGTAACAATCCTTAAACCCTATTATAACCTATTAAGGGAACCAAATAAAGCACCCTGCATTTTGGTATGGGTCCAAAAGACCTATTTAGATTTGTGTACCTGTCTCTTTGTGCAAGCTGGGATCACATTTCTGTAGTCACTCCAGACTTCACAAAAATAAGAGATGAAAATTCTAAATAAATAATAAGCTGAATGTCAATATGCTTTCTTTTCTTTTTAAAAATGTTATTTTAAAAACTTATTTTCCTTTTCTGAAAAACCCTCAGAAACAAATGGCATGACTAATACATTTTATTTTGACACCTAAAGAATGCAATTGATATCAAGCCTCCTATGGTCTTTGTGACTTATTCCCAATCTGCCCTCCATCTGAAATGGTTTGCCATATATAGTCCATTTTCACTGCCCTAGGACTCTCTGAACAAAGTAGTTTGCACCTTGTTCCTGAATCACTGAGTTTGTGTGCTGCCAGTTGTATGATCGTGTTCTATACTGTAACACAGGGGTAGGCAACCTAAGGCCCGGGGGCCAGATGCGGCCTCCGAGGCCTTTGGACTGGCCCCAGGCTGGTCCTGCCGCCGCTGCCACCGCCCACCATGATGATATTGATTATTGTTGTTATTACTTGTTCTTGGGGTTTTCTTGGCAAAATCTCCACAGGGGTTTTGCCATGGCTTTTCTGGGGCTGAGAGAGTGTGCATGCATATATTTTTTTAAAAATATTTTTATTTATTTATTTATTTATTTATTTATGGTGCTTCGGCCCCCCCAGTTGTCTGAGGGACAGCAACCCGGCCCACAGCTCAAAAAGGCTGCCTACCCCTGCTGTAACATTTCAGCAGGAATACAGATGCAACTTCCTAAGAATTGTTACTGCTCAGGTTATTTCTCTGATACAAAATACACGCTGTTAAGATATTAGAAAAATAGTCAAAAATATGTTTTTCAAGTGTAAAGAATCTGGACCCATAGATGGCATCATTTGAAGGGCATCATTCCAAGTGTAAACAATATGGCCCTTCATATGATGCCATATGGAGGGATGCTTCACTGTTGTGTCTCACGTCTATTTTATTTCAATGTTTATTGACCCACCCACCCATCTTAAAATTTGGTACAGGGTATGGCTCCTCACCTTTTTGGGGATGGGTAGGAATTTTACTTCTCCCTTTGCCTTTAGGGGGAAAGGTCATTTGTGCCTACCTTGTACTAATTCACCATGGAACTATGGGAAAATCTGCTTTGGGTGGTGTTTTAAATATTTAACTTTTACCACCAATGGTGGACATGTAAAAGAGCAAGAAAATATTGGTTAAAAATTAGGATGAAAAATAAGTTTCTGAAAATAGAAATAATATCTAGAACTGAATTGTTTCTCTTAAATGTGACAGACTTTGAAGAGGAATCAGAAAGAGAGAACGGTATTTTAATCTGTTATATGATTACACTGGCAAGATTATAATATACAAAACAGTGGAAGCACAAGAAAATTTCGAGCATTGAAGAATGGGCAGAAAAATTATTGGATCTTGCTGTATCAAATTCTTACTACATAGCTTTTCAGTATAATAGAAAAGACTGTTTATACATAGTTGGCCCCTCACATCCATGGACTTTGCACCCACAGTTTCCACCAACCATGACTTGAAAATATTCTCTCCCCCCATTCCCCCCCCAAATTCACATCTTGGTTTTGCCATTTTCTACAAGGGACACCATTTGACTCTGACACTGTATATAATGGGACTTGAGCAGCCTCAGATTTTGGTATCCACGGGGGTCCTGGAACTAAACACAGCAGATATCAAGGGCCCACTGTAAATGGATGTAGTTTAGAGAGGAGACATTATATGCAAAGGTGAATGACTGTAGCCAGAGAAGTGTGGTGAAGATGCGGGGCAGTGGTGGAATTGTTCATAATTTTTGTTGTCTCTTGTCTCTGCTTTTTTTTCTTCTCCCGGTCTCTCTTTTTTTGGTTCAAATTTTTATGTCATGTTTCCCCCTTTTTCTCCCTAACAACTAAATACTAATTAAAATATCTTAAATAAATGAGACATTGGCTTGAATACAATTTAAGTAGGTTATGTAGAATGTTACTTATTTACCTAAACTAACATTTAATTGTAATAATTAATATTTGCTTACTTTTATCAGGCTAGTGCAGGAAAATGAAATATATATTGGTCAATAATGTGCAAGCACTTATAGGCACCTTTTTGTGAAGGGCAGTTCTCTGGACCTCTTTATTGTGTCCTGGGACTGTTGATGAGAAGAATCCTGGACTGATGAGACTCTTTTCACTTCAGGACTTATTCTATGCAAAATTTGTACTTGCTTCCCCCCTCCAGAGAAAACATTTTTTTCTGTATAGGAAACTGCATTTTCTGCACAGAAAATGCTTTTTTGTTGTTGCAGAGGCTGTTTTTTTTTTTTTTTTGCAAAGCTATGTGCAAGTTTTGTGTAGAATAAGTTCCAAACTGCGAATAATCTTTGAACATTTTACAGTTTTTGAAAATATTCTTGGCATGAGAAGAAAATTGCTAAAAATCATCACATTGACTGAGAAGAAAATTACCAAAGAAATACATCCCTACTATATAGCTTTACATAACATTTATTATAAAGTGTCATAAATGTTTGACTTGAAGACTTCATCTATAAAATAAATTTGCATAATGAACCAAATTATTTCTCCTATACAAGAGCATCAACTGGCCATCAACTATATAAAACATTCTCTCATTTCAGCATTGTTACTTCTCTCTTCCAGACCAAGCAAAAATATTCTAATTACTTCTAAAGATGAAGATAATAATTGCATCCCAATTGAATGAAACAATATTTTGTCATTTTTGCAGCTAGAAGTAAATAAGATTTGTTTCTATGGCAAAACATAACATGAATGATTCAATTCTATAATGATAACTGATATTGCAAAGAAAACCAGAAACAAAGCCTGTTACCTTTTAGTAAAAATTAATTGCAGACTAGTATTCTATCCAACTAGTGACCAAATCAAGTCAATTTAATTAGAAAGCACATTAAAATACAGAACTTTCTAAAGAGCCCTTTAAAAACAAGAGAAGAAATCAAGTTATTAATATTTTTTCTTATGGGTAAATTTTAAAATGCTAAAAATTTCAACATTGTGGCTCATTAAGTAACTAGCTGGAAAAAGAAAATAGGCCTCTGTATCTTGCATCATTTTTGAAATATACATAGTTTTTAGGGACCTCTAAAAAAAGAAAAAAAGCTCTTAAATCCAGAACCAATCTTCAAAAAACCTTTCTGTTCTTTAGCTAATCACAGTAACTGCCAGAGAGAAAGAGAGAGGGAGAGATAAACATAGTAATGAGCTTAGTTACACTTAAAATGGTTCAGGATTCATAAGTCAAAACCAATCTATACTTCAGCTGCATTCATTGCAGCTGAAGGCATGAAAACCAGGTAGTGAAGAGCATTACTGCAAGACACAGCTGCTATAACAGATTTAGATGTACACAGCCCTAAGCAGAATATGCAGAATGACTTGCTGGCTGGTACCAGAATTTATCTCTGATACTCAAAATACATCCTTCACCTGGCTACAAAATATGAGTTAAACTCTCACACCATAATAAATCAATTAATACCCAAATGAAAATAATGAGAACATTCACAAGCAATTGGAATAAATAAGTGCAACTTTATTGACCTATAACCTATTTATGTGGGTTGAACTTGGAGATAAGCAGAAGAAAGGAGTAACCTGATCCAGGTCAAGCTGAGGCTAAGTGTCAACCAATGACCACCTCCTTAGCCTTCCCTTGGACAAAACACCTGACTCCAAGGGCAATCCAATATTATGGGTTGCTCCCCGTCCACTACTGGAAGGCAAACTCACGGCATCCCTCAAGTGCCACGGCAAATCCAGGTCAACTCCTTTCCCAGATCCCAGGACCTGTATGTTCCAGAGCTCAACCCTTCATGAAAAGTTGCCAAGGTGTACACCGAACTCTTACATTCTCCCAACGCTACCTGCAAGTGACAACCTATTTACAATCAAATTCCTTAGATACAGTATGTGATGTCAAATCCCTTTTGCCTCTCTGGGGTATCTGTACTGTTTTTGGGGAGGTGGACCTTTTCCCTCTATCAAAACACATGCATCCTTGACTGTGCCACACTGAATCTTGTCTTTGATTCACATTTCAGGGAATTCTGACATCCATGGGTCTGTAGTAAGGGGAAAGAGGTATCAGGGCTTTTTAAGTGGCACACCTGTGGATGGCTGAAATCTGCAAAGGAACCTCTTCAAGCTGCCAGAGGAATCCATTTGCCAGGTGTACAATCAGCTGTGTTGTCTTAAGAATCTTACACCCATGATACCATCATTCTCTCCCTGATTCTTGCATGCCTAAATGAGATCTAGGATGGAGCCAATTTGCAATGGACTCTTTCCAAATTGTAGCTTGTTGCCATCCCTTCCTGTATCCCACCAGTGCCATGATCACTGGGGTTTTTGAATCTAAGCTAGCTAAATCCGGGTGTAGAGTATTGAGTGTGGCTCCTGAATCCACTAGCAATTTGATGTGTTTTTCGTAGGAAGCCCTTCCAACTTGTGCATCCACCATGGGTTGTCACCAAAGGCCCAGGGTGAGAGTGCCTATTAAGTGCTGACATGGAGGTTTTTCTTTAGAGGCTATAGCTGATGTTTTGCATTCTGTGGGGCCAGCTTGACTTTGGTGTCCTTCTTCAATAACTAATGCAAGTGGATTTTTGGTGGGATTTTTGGATTGGCTATCCATCTTGATCGGGATTAAAGGGGCAGGAAGCACTTCAACCTGGGGGATCCTTGACCTTGCCCATGTCCTCGGCGAGGGGATCCTGTTTGGCCCTAATCCCTTCCCAATGTGTTGGGTGTATCGGTTTCTCGCCTGTATTTTTCCTCCATGGCTTGGCTTAATGCACATAACAATTCCAGTTATGTCCACCTAACTTCTTCAATTCTGCTCCTAGCCCCCATAATTGTGCCCAGATGGCTTTCCTAACCTCTGAATACACAGAAGTGTTAGGATCCAATCCTGCTGAAAATTCTCTCAGGGTGTTCTTTGGAGGCTGGTTTGATCTGAATCACTTCCTTGCCTTCTGGTTTTCTGTGTCCTGTGAGAGAGGCTTTGAATGGGGGCCATGGTTTCTGTAAATGACTGAGTGGATCAGATTCTCATACTTTTCATTCTTCCTATTCCCAGATTTGGATGTTTTGCCTGAAGTGGAAAGCAACATCTCTTTTGCCATTTCTTTCTGTGCTTCCTATGTCCAGAACACCTGGGATGCCTCATGAATATGATTCATGAAACCACTCTAATCTAGGGTTTGGAAAGTGAGGGATGCTGATCCTACATAGGTCTTAGCAGATTCCTGGAGCCCTTGGTATACTTCCTTAATGACCTCAGTGTCATTTAGAGATGGTTCTCCCATGTCATTATGGGATAGGCTCCCGATAGGATGCCTAACATCTTCCTGGCTACATAAGTGTCTGGGTATTTGTCTGGGCTCTGCAATTCATTCTGGTATCTGGCTCTCAATATGGTGCCCAGCCATATTATCTGTACCATTTGTTGTACCCAGTCATGCAGTTCGAGATTTGATAAATCATAGTTCGACACTGCAAATTCAAATGCTCTGGAATACCCAGGATCTATACACAACCTTGCCACCTGGATCAGATCTTGTCCTTTTGCCTTGGGATATGAATAGATCACAGTGGACATCCATTTTATCCCCATTTGGGAATTAAGCCTTCCCAGCTGATCTGCTATGGTTTTAATTTCAACCGCGGTCTTATGGGCGATCCCTATGACAGTTTTTGTAGTCTTTCCTGCTTCATCTGTCTTTTTAGTTTCTATTGTCTTTCCAGTCCTTACTGGTTGTACAAGGGCTGGTGTATCTGCAGAGGCCTCATTTTCAGTGGAAACAGGTGTTGCAAGGGCCACTCCTTCCAATTTTTCCCATTGTGGATTAAACGGATGGAGTGCTTTCGCATCTTTTGGTAAGGGCTCATTAAAACCCATGGCCTGTGATGCTGATTCTAAGAGCTGAGGGTGTATTGTTGCCACAATGGCACTTTGAATGCTTACTATGTCCTCCAATTCTTTAATGTGATGTGCGCGTGCTGTATGATCGGCCTGTGTCACTTCCTCAGTGTTTTTAGCAAGTAGGAAGTTGGCAGCATGTTTTGCCTGTTGCTGTTTCATCTCTAGCTCTTCTACATACGTAGCTGTGTAAGATGACATTCCCTCTCTCTACCTTTTCTGCTTGGAATACTGCCTCATTTGTATTGCAAACAAGTTAGGCATTTTCTGCTACTTTTTCCTCAAACCTGTGTGACCAGATCTCCTACCTTCATGGTTTCTGTGTCTTGTTTTAGCTTTTGGTATTCTGGACCGAATCATGGGCAAGCATCCAAATTCCCCAAGCAGCCCATCTATCTTTCTCAGCTTGAGACACTCCCTTTAACAATCCTTTCTTGGCAGTTTTCACATCATAAACCTCTAGCAAAGTTGCAAACGGGTCCTCAGTAAGAAAACCTGTCACTTTCCAGGGATTAGGTCCCTTTTTGAGTATCCACTTTTCCAAGTGGTCTCAGGGCTGATCCTCTTTGAACAGCCTCGCTGCTGTGGATGACACATTCTTCATCATCTCTGGGTTTGCTATCCCAAACTACTACCTTTTTACCACTTCACCACAATTTTATGGGGCGTTCTCCTCGACTATCATAACAACCTTTTCACTAACAACTCAACATGAATTCCTTCCATCCGTTCACTAAGGTCCTGTTGCAATGCAGATTACGAGCCTACGGACTTGCTCCTTAGCTAGATCTGGACAGATGGTCAGAGCAGAGCACTGCCAATCTTTTTACCAGGAAGCCCTGACACATTGAAGTTCTACTGGAGCTCAACAGTAGACCAGTAAGAATGCCGAGCTGTGATCTCCAGTTAGACTTCTGTTAAACAAGGATATTATTTTAGTCTTCCTACCACTTCCTCGCAGCTTACTGGAGTAATCTCAACAGCTTGGCTTTGGTTCAGGAGGTCAGACAGCGTGTTACCTTCCTTATGTCCTCCATGTGAAGGTCTTATTACCAGAGGAGAAATGGCTGGTTTCTCTTGTGGCTTTACTGCCTGCAATGACCAAGAGGATTTTTAGGATGAGGGAGTCTTGCACAGGGTCTTATGACCGAGAGAGAAGATGTCTCCTCCCTACAGCAGCTTTATTGGGGATTGTATATTGTGGTGTTTTATTGCTGTAAGCTGCCCCGATTGCATTTGCAGAGGGGCGGGATATAAATAATAATAATAATAATAATAATAATAATAATAATAATAATAATAATAATAATAATACTTATTATTATTATTATTATTATTATTATTATTATTATTATTATTATTATTATTATTATTAATTACTGTATGTGGCCTTCTTGATGCTCTTGAGCTGCTACTTCCAGCACTTCTCAACTTTGGCTATGATGAACCGGGCCAATGGCAGTTCAACAACATCTGGAGGGCTACATAATTCCCAAATAACAAAAAGGCAGTGGTTATTCCAAATTATGGGAGATCATTGATTCTTTCATTAGAGTCTGAAGATCACTATGACCCTGGTGGTTTTAGGCTCCCTGTGCATCCCAATGAGCTGGTTCTCTGGCCACTTACTACATCTATGTGGACATTAATGATACCTCCTTGAAAAATACATTCATCATCAGCTATGTGTTTACTTTGAAACATTTACACATGCCTTGATCATCTCAGCTTTCCAATGTTGTGTATGGCTTGGAAGGTATTCAGTTGCCTGTAAAACAGATTTCTGTCATATTTAACTTGGTTTGTTTCCATTTCTTTTGAAAGGATGTAATTTTGTGGAAATATTCCAAATGCCATGCTTAATACTACAAAGCAGTTTAATAGATAAGTGAAAAGCACTCCTTAGCACTACTGAGTGTACCAGATCTTGAAATATGCAAACTGTAATATAGCAGCTACAACAGAATTACAAATGTAACAGCAGCTGTACCATATCTAAAAATACACCCAATCCCAGGGTCTCTCTCTTCATTAAGGACAGTTCTGAATCCACTCCCCTATATGATTGTAGTCAACATTACAACAGCCCTGGAGAGAATGTTACTTGTGGGATTTAAAAGCAGAGATACCCAGAAAATCCTTGGTTAGAGTGAGAAGTGAGCCAAGGACATCAGCCAGCTCACAGCTAGTTATCTCACCTACTAGGCTACAACCTTATGCAAGGATGCATCATCAAATAACTTTCTTTACATCCATCTGTATAAACATCCTAGCTTGATTTTTTTTAAATGTTGCCAAACATACATCATACAGGATGAGCCTTCCTTATCTGAAATGCTTGAGACCAGAAGTGTTTTGTATTCTGGATCCGCCTGGACTTTTAAAAACAAACAGTTTAAAACTGGTTAAAACTAGCTTGAATAGCACACTATAAAGCAAGTGCAACTTGTATAAAATTAGTTTGGCCAGAAGGCTTTAATAAAAAGCCAGGTTTTAACTTGGTGCCCATCTGCCAGAATCAGTCTAGTACAATGCCATGATCAATGGTATCAAAAGCTACTGAGAGATCCTTCCATCTTGTTCTTGTTCATATTAGAACCATGAACACTCTGTCTTGTGAAAATGTTTCTCCCCCGCCCCTTTTCCGGTGTAAGACCTTTGGCACTATTTTCATTTATAACAGGCTGGGCTGCCAATCCCAGAGTAAACAACCGTTGGTTCAAGAACTAGGGCTTCATGCCTTGTATGGTCAACACATAAATCTATGTAATACAACCAACAGCATTTACATTTCTATACCACTTCATAGTGAACTAAGCACTCTCTAAGCATTTTAGTACTGTGTAAGCCAGTAACAAAGCCAGAAAAGTTACATGTAAAAGCAGTGTTGCTATTACAAGCACTGTGCCATTTTGCAATGACAACATCAGTAACAACATTTTCATGATCAGGAAGTCTGGCAAGTAAGGAAGTACATGCATTAAGGAGTTCTTTTACAACTACAAATATAGAAGCAGTGACTCATACAGTTGTTCCTCCCCGTTTGCGGACTTTGAGTCCCCAATCTCACTCTTCGCAGGAGTGACAAGCAGATAGGGATAAAATGGCTATGCACGCCATTATTTTCAATGGAGCTTGAATATTTGTGATCCGCTATTTTCGTGTGTGTGTGTGTGTGT
>CM034703.1:103217144-103232443 GCA_020142125.1 Phrynosoma platyrhinos
TGGAATGGACTTCCCAAGAATTGGGAGGGGCTACTGTAGTTTAAAGCAGACAACTGTTTTCCATAGTAAAAGACACAGAGGGCTAACTTGAGAGCACTGGATGCCAAGATCAGCTTCTGTACAATTGGAAATAATTTGAAGTCTCTTCCTGTATTTGAGAGAAGATCTCTTTCATTGTCCTGATGACTAGGAATATTTATTGCAATATTTTCTTAGTATGAAATGGCAGTGTGCACAGCTTATAGTTGAGTATAGTTGAGAAGAATGAAGGTACACAGATTTTATAGAGGCTGGTGCCTTTAGTTTTTTTAAAAAAACATAGCTATTTATTTATTGGCTATTTACTGACATTAAGCATTCAAAAATTCAATGAGAAAATGGTGTTTTCATTTTCATCTCCTTGCTCTTATGACATCTCCTATTGATATTAATAGTGAAAATAAGCTGGTACTTTACTCGAAGCAGATTACCTGGCAAATGAGTTTTTAAAAGAGAAAGGTAAAAGTAATGTGTGTCTGAACATACAGTTCAGATTTCTAAAATAGCAACAATCGTTTCTTGGGATAACTGCAAGGGGGTCTTGTAGTACCTTTGAGACTATGTAGAAGATGATGTAGCATAAGCTTTTGTAGACTTGGTATAGTTCCTTAGATGGAATGATAGGATCACTTTGGATGCTGTACTATTAGCTGATTCACTGGCACATGACATTATAATTAATGTGCTATATTGGGAAACACACTTTGATAAATACATAGGAAAAGTAAATAGTGATGAGTTTAGGAAATTCTACAACTATAAACTCCTTTATAGTGCTATTAGTAACAACAACTCTGAGACTGAAATCCTGATTCAAACACAACCTTGGACAGAAACTTTCTTAGTGAGTCCCAATTAGTGAGGCTCACTCTGTGAGGCATGCTGAGAAGGCAATCATAAGGATTGTTAAGGAATTATATTTCCAGTGTTCATATATTATGAGGACAAACTTTGTTTGACTCTATTGAATAAATCACAGGATAATATGTTCAAGAGATAATGCAATCTAAATTTAAAGCCATTGCCCCACACTGTCTGCTGTCTGGTTTACAGCAGGAAATTATCTGCACCATACCATGCTAACACAAGAATAATTGGCGGCCATTCAACTGATGGTTATTTGTTACATGGAAATCTACAACAAAATGTAATTGCCTTACAGATATAGTTGGTTGATGATGGATGCTCAACATTGCCATAAAGAGGGCCTGAGATTAAATCCTAAGGAGGCAAAGTTATACTAGCATCTAAGGAAATATATGAGATACTTCTCTTGTTATTTGCAAAAAACAAATCTGTAGTATGAGAGAATTTAAGATAAATTATGGTGCTAATTTGTTTAAAAGCCAAAACACAAGAAATATATAACCCAAATTGCACTTATGATTTGAGACTTTCCAAGAAAAATGTTAATAACTGAATATGTCAGTTTACATTTTCAAAACTAGCATATAATGATTAAATACCCTCATCAGATAGCATAGCTTAACTCAGCAAAATTTTAATTAAGGGAGTAAAGTGAACACATCATAGGTTCTTTCCATCTAGCCATTTTCAGTTACAAAACAGAACTAGGTCATAATAGATGGGGGACATCAACATAAGTGTTGCTTTTGTTATACAGAATAGTCTTCTGCCTTTGTCTCACATGAATCCTTTGGCTTGGCAGGGATTTCCACAGCAGTAGAGTGCTGCTCTCCATGGTACTGAAATAACTGCTGTCATTCAGTTTTAAATAAAATACGGGCAGAAGGCATGCACCTTGCTTACTTCTTTCCAGCAAATATTTGTGGTATTATTGAAAAGCTTCCATCAGCATTTTGGAAAGAGTTAACAAATGTGTCAAAAGAGAATACAAGTATTCACCTATTAGAAGTGAGGACATCTTTCAATTTGACTTATTGTTCTCAAGTGATATCAGCATGTAGCCAATCCTGACTGGCTATTTAACATAATGTTGTTATTCAGTTTCTTATAAGAGTCCTGATAGGCTGGAATCATCCACGTGATTGATTCAAGAAACACTGCCTTTGCTTTGGCTATGTAGCACTTTGATAACATTCCTACATGAGCTCTTATAGAATAGTTAACTATGTGCTCAACTTAAGGAAAAACATACAGTAAGCAGGTGAAAATTCAAAAGAATAGCAGAAAAGGCAAAATATCCTCCTAGTTATTGTTCAGGAAATATTTTGTCTCCAGGAGAAAAATGAAGTGGAAGCACAGTTTTTCTTAAAGTGAAAGTCTCAAGACTTATTTAAAAACAACTGCAGATAATTTGCTTCTCTTACTGATGCAACCTAACTAGTATTGTATGCCATCCACAAGCAATGCATATTTGTGCAAACTGCTTAACTTGCATTAAACCATCTATACAACAATAAAAAGTTACCACACAGTACAGTGACCAATCTCAGTACTTACTAAATAATTGTTTCATTCCACATTCAAGCTGGGGGGGCACCCCCCCATGCTTCTTGCTGAAGGACTAGAAAGAAGGCAACAAGAACATCCTTGGTCCCTTTCTGAGAGAAAAGCAGCACAGAAATGAAATGTTGTCATTGTTGTGCCTTCAAATCACTTCCGACTTATGGCAACCTTAAGGTGACCATGGGGTTTTCATGGGAAAATTTGTTCAGAGGTTTGCCATTGTCTTCCCCTGAGGCTGAGAAATGAAATGAAATGAAATGAAATAAAAATACACCCCCCCCCATCTTCAATTGACTTATGGGAGGCTTGTGGAGGGAGGAGGATGGGAAGAGGTGAGCTGTCATGCCCAACTCACCCACACATTTTGTAGCATGAGGGATAAGGTTAAGCATCTACAACTACTGGGGCATCCACTCTTTCACACGTTAAGCTCT
This sequence comes from Phrynosoma platyrhinos, assembly GCA_020142125.1. Lineage (NCBI taxonomy): Eukaryota > Metazoa > Chordata > Lepidosauria > Squamata > Phrynosomatidae > Phrynosoma > Phrynosoma platyrhinos. The sequence continues at coordinate 103,220,048 of CM034703.1, forward strand.
AGTAATCAAAATAGATGCTCCAAGAACATAGCTGAACCTTCACTCAATGTGACAGCATGATGGGGGAAAACAAAGTTCTTTTCATGTATGAAGAACAGAGCTATTTCAAGAGAATACTTCTCTCAGCACTAGTGAAGCACCAGGCAGCTGTCTCAGATCATGATCATTAGTACCTACGTATTCAGTAATCATTCACTATCTGATTCACATTTTGGAACTTTGCCTCAGTTTATTCCAGCAGAATGATGCATTTCCAGCTAACATTTGCAGGTTCCAAGCTTCCATTTTAACTAGTATACAAACTGCCCAAAACCCTGGTTTGAAGTGAAGGTCGTATAAGGATTGATGTCACATTGTAAAAACACAGCAATTGAGCATCTAGTGGCAACTTTAATTGTCTTAACAAATACAGAATCTGGCTTCATGAGAAATGCAATTTCCCCCAACTCCTGCCCAAAGCAGTAATGAAACTGTAGGTGAGAGAAAGCTTGTACAGACCATAATGTAATACATGGAAAGCTATGCTGCCACAAAAATGAATATTCATATTCATGTATACGCTTATTCAGATTGTCTGGTATATGGTATCGGCAGCTAGATTAGTCTATGCAAAATACTGGAAGAGTCCAAAAATTCCAAAAAATTGATGAATGGTGGGGGGAACTGATGATCCAGATGATGGACAAGCTGATGCATCTTATTACAGGGAAATCTATAAACCAGTGGTTCTCAAACAGTGGGACGAGACCCCTGGGGGGCACAGGAATTGCTCAAGGGGGGCATGAGGCTTGCTGGCTCTGATCCCTCCTCCTCTTCCCAAACTTTTTAATGTGTAAAGTTTACACATGCATTGAGTTGAATATTGAATTTACTTAAACAAAGCTGTTCTAATTTGAATGATGTTATTTCACAATTTGAATGATGTTATAATGTTCAAATATGAATATATATGAATGTGCAAATGAAAATACACACACTAAACAAAGTATTTTTATTCATATGCTACTTCGAGTGGGGGGCATATGTGAAATCCTTAAGTAGATGTAAAGGGGGGTCTCAAGGGCAAAAAGTTTGAGTGTCATTATTATAAATGGTTTCTTGAAAGAATGGAAATTATTTAATAGAATATGTACAACAGAAGGAGGGGGAAACAATGGTAATTAAGTTTTAGTAGTTGATGTTAAAATAGTTAAAGCTAAGAACTGTGTGTTAGTTGGAGCTAAGATCACAGTTTGTGGACTAGAAAAGTTAAAATAGGTTTTATCTAATTGCTTAGCCTTATGTGATATGACAAAATGTGGAAAAGTTAACAACTTTGGCAGAGGAAGCTCTTTATTGTGTTCACTGTTAGCATGTATATTATATGTGCGTTAATATGTGTTTATTAATATCTGCAAGCATAAGTAATGTCTGTAGGTATAATTGATTATTTCCCCCTCTTCTTTCTTTTTTCTGTGTTGGTATCTTTGGTTTTAATAATAAAGTTTCAGGTGTTGTTTTTTTTAAATGAGTATGTAAGCACAGCGCCAGAACGTAAGCTCTGACACCAGAGCAATATTCTTGGTGTCCCTGTTCATATGCTACATTTGATAAAGATCCTAGTTTTACCAGATTATCCAGCCCTTAACATGAGTTCATCCACTATGTTCAAATATATAGAATGGTAGGACATGTGCTTTGCACACTGAAGATCCCACTTTCAGTCTTCAGGATCATATGATAACCTGGAGAGTCACTGCCACTCAGTATAAATATAGGTGGTACTTAGCTACACGAGATAACAGTCTGATTCAGCACTAGATGACTTTTAAGACAGAAGGCTTATTTAACATGAAGATCTGAAGCTAAACTAACATTTCTCTTTCTGTTGCACTGAAATTCACTTTCAAGGCACCAAATATCAGATCAGGCCATTCCACAGTCTAGGTAGGGGCAGCTGAAGAAAAAATCCTTTGCCTGACAACCTAGTTCTGGGTGACTGAAGTAAATGTCCCACACAGGACCTCAGTGTACCAGCAGATTATACAGGAGGAAGTGACATACAAATCATAACTAGCAACATGTTTAAGTGTAGTATTAAAACAGAGCCAATACCAACATATTATTATATATCTGCTGAATAACTTTCATAAGTTTACATACAAATCACTACACAATTTGCTGAAAGACTGTTCATTCTGATTATTTTGGTCTACTAAAGACAGCAAAATGACATATTAAAAAATGTATGCAGCTTGTATAAGTTTGCCAGAGTTACTAAAATTATGGAAGCAAATAACTACCATAAAATGATTTTTTTTTTTCAATTACTGGTAAATGCTTCTGCATTGTGTATGGTTACTGAAGTCAAGATATTGACACCTGGAACTAAATGGCATATCATTTGTGATTGCACACAAAAAATTACAGAATTATTGAACTCTCCCCCTCAAAATTATTGAACTCTCCCCCTCAGGGTTAGTTTATGCACTTCAAGTTGGGTGTAAAGCATAATAGTTCTATAAAATAGAATTTCGATACAGAGATATCTCACTGGTTCAATAATTTTGGGCCCATGAGTCATAAGCAAAAACTGGATTGGCTTATGGAAAGAAGATAGTATATAAAGGCTAGCTTTATTAAAGTCTACTATGCTAACTATATTTTGCTCATCCATTTCACAATCCAGCACAAAAGTCTATATGCATCCTTAGTTTGGGCAATGCCTAGTTACACAAATAACCCTGAAATGAATCAGATGTGTTTAGTCATCGGTAGCCCTGATGTAATGCATCCTGAAAATACTGCTTTGAATGCATCATTCTGCAGTATGTCCTCTCTAATACCATGATTCTGACATTCATATCATGACAATTAGTTCATTAATTTTCATTAGGGTTAGATACAAAGTTAGACCCAACAGATCCACTGAAACGAATGGCACTTGTTTAACACTCTAAATTAAAATAGATCTATTGAAACCAAGGGGACTTGTGAACATCATTATTTAAATGGGTCTATTTGGGGCTAAAACCAGATTTGAACATTAGACTGCAAGAAGATCCAGGGTTTTAAATATTACTTTCTCTTGCGTGTTCTAAAATGGAAATTGGGCATATAGTAGTGTAGATGCCATCTAACTGATTTCATAAAACTGATTTTCTCCAAATCAGCATACGTACATTTTTAAAAAATGTTTTTAACTTATTCACTGTTTAAATTAATTTTTTTCTACACTTTTCTGAAAACCCTGGATATAAAATGTTTTCATCATCATCATCATCATCATCATCATCATCATCATCGCCATCATTATTATTACTGTCATTGTCATTATTGTTGTCAGAATAGTAGACATATTTCAAACTGGGACATCACAAACATTTCTTCACTTATACAAAGTAACTAGTTGCACATAAAAATTAACATCACTCTGAGAAGAGAAAGGGCTTCTGTACATTCTCATGAAATAAAATGTTAACCCCAAAGATGATGTTATATTTGTTATAAAAAGTGCATATATGGTATTAAATCCATTAAGATTCCAGTCAGAAAGGGCATTATGGCATTTGTGTAGCACAAACATTACTTGTATTAAAAAAAGCAAAGCCAGCTCTTCTCTCTGACATGTTATTATGCATACAAGTCTATAAAACTCATTAAAGATACATATGTTTTTAAATACTATTGTCAATAAAACAGATCCGTATGCAAGCTTTCCTAAGCTACTTTGAGAGGAAAAACCTCACATTTTCTTCCATAATTACAATATTCAACATACACTTTGAGATTTTATACCAAATTGAGTTGCAAAATTTTTAACATTAAAAAAATTCCCAACACACTGGTCTTCAAAGGATTTGGACATGTATGCTGACATAGTCAGCTTCAAAATGGATCCCAAAGGAAAGATAACAGAGGCTAATTGTGACACTTTACTTTAGTCAGAAGTTTACATGATTGACAGTCCTGGTTAACTTCTCTATTACATGTGTAATTGTATGTGCCCGCTGTTGTTTTTATTCATTGTCTTACAATTTACATGATGGTCGAGATCCTACATCACATTCACAACTATGGAAACTTAGTTATGAATAATCTATGGAATTGTCTTATGAAAACCAACTTAAACTCAAAGGAGCTGCTTCAAATGACAGGTGTATGTTGTGTAAAACAGTGGGGGTGCTTCAGGCTGGCACAATGAGACCTATCTCACACCGAGTTGCAGTGCAATGAGCACAAAATCTGCTTGTTGTGCCATGACTCAAGGTGGAAGTGGGCTAGCTGTGTCATCCTGAGGCATCCCAGAGTAAGGAGAAAATCTTTCAGACTAGATGAGATGGATAAAGTAATCCTGAGTTGTATCCCTTGAAATTTTAGAATGTATTGGCATGTTTTATTTTAGTGGGGTTATGGGAGTATAGGATATGTTTGAAGATTTGTTATGGAGCAATAAAACATGAATTTATTAGTGTAAAAGGGAGGAGAGCAGTATTGCAATAAAACTCCTATGAGTCATTTAATTTTTTACTCTCTGTCTAAACCCACGGTTAGCTTTCAATTAGTCTGAAAGGCTTGTTATCCTGCAATATATTTCTGAAAGCCACCTCATTCAGCAAGATACAGTCGAATAGATTTCTCATTAACAGATGGAAACACCCTCCCCCAGAAATTAAACATATTGACTATCATCTCATCAAATGATCTGTAAGCCCAAATCATAGAGCTGGAAGAGCCCAGAAAGGCCATTCAGTTCAACTCTCTGCCATACAGGAATACACAATTAAAGCACTCCTGACAGAGGACCTTCCAGCCTCTGTTTAAAAATTGAAAAAGAACTCAAGAGGCAACATATTTCACTTCCAAACAACTCTTACCATTAAGACGTTCCTCCTAATGTTTAGGTGGAATCTCTTTTGAATCCAGTGCTCCATATCCTAGTCTTTGGAGCAGCAGAAAACAAGCTTCCTCCATCCTCAATATGACATCCCTTCAAATATTTAAACAAGGTTATCATGTCAGCTCTTAACCTTCTCTTTCCCAGGCTGAATATACTCAGCTCCCTAAATTGCTCCTCACAGGGCATGGTTTCCAGACCTTTCACCATTTTAGCCACCCTCCTCTGGACACGCTCCAACTTGTCAATATCCCTCTTGAATTGTGGTCCTGGAACTGGAATACAGTATTACTAACAGCAGAAAACCCTGCTTTGGCCATAACTGTTATGCATGTTGTCCAGTCATAATCTATTGAGATTACTATTTGTCTTTTCCATTAGCTGATCCTGATCTTGAACTAGATTTGTCGTGGAAGGAAGCCTAGAAGTTAGCAGTTACCTCAACATCTATCCAGCCTTTGTGAATGGTGCTAAACAGACAAACCATCCTCACTTCAAAATCATAATCTCCTTTGGGTTTCCTCACTTTCTAGTTGAGGGAAGACACTCAGAACAGGGGCTTCCCAACATTGGCACCAAGACTCTGGAACTACCTCTGAAGGTTTATTCATTCTGCCTCATCATATCACCTTTTTAGCGCTAGAAAATGCAGGAGCCTTACATTCTATTTCAGAAACTAATGTCTTTGATTTTGCAAGTTGCTACAACCTGGTTAAAATTTAGGCAATAACCAGATGGCCAGTGTTTTGCTTTGGCTTTTTGATGGCTGATAACTCCTTAAACTGGACTGTAATATTAACTAATGTTTCTTTAAATAACGAAATCTGTTGTGCGACTGCATAATGGTGCTGCCTTAACATCTGTCATGCATTAGGCTGAGCAGCTTTTCTTACCTAGCCACCACTGCCAGCCAGAGAGTGACTTAAGGTTGGAGGTTAGAGAGGTCAATCCTGCATTAGGAACATTATTATTTTTATGAGAACAGCTTGAAGCAAAATATATTAAAAATTGTTATACTTTGATCTCTGTAAAGGAAGGCAATGAGATAAAGACTGCAAATCTCCAGTCCACAAGCTACTGAACTACAGTAGCAGAACTAGCTATGTACCCTTCCCGGAGAGCCATGCTATTCATGAAAGTAGTAACTATCTAAATAGCTAAGTGGGAGCTTTTCTTCCTATGCAAACCACAGGGACTGCACTTCTTATGCTGCCATTCTGCATATGCTTATATCAACAATTCTAAATTAGATTTCACTGGCTTCCCAGGAACTGAACTGAATGAATCTGAAATATTACAAGCAGGAACCCATGAGGCTTACAAATGCCATAGATCTTCTTATGTCCATATTCATCTTTGGAGATTTAGTCTAAACACTTCAATAGGCTATGAAACTGATGGTTGATTCGTAAATGGTAAAACATTTCCCACTGCTGTATCAGATTAAGAGACCATACATTATAAGCAAATCTTGACATAGACACTACAATCCTATGCGTGCTTACTTAAAAGTAAGACTCTGAGAAGACATTTTCTTGAAGGACTAAAACACAGTAGGAGCAGAATTTAATTAGAACTGCATTTACATGGGGGCATACCATACAGTCGCCCCTCCCAATTTGCAGGGGATCCATTCTGGACCCCCCCCCCAAAAATTGGAAGTTGCAAATATTGGAGCTCCATTGAAAATAATGGCACGTGCGCTGATGGTGCACACTGTCATTTTGTCCCTCCCCGCTTGCCGTCCTGCAAAAACCGAGGTCATGGACTCCAAGTCCACAAATGGGAAGGGACAACTGCAATTTGTTTGTTTTTTGGTAACTGAGCTAGTAGCTCAATATAACTATAAATTTATATGACACTCTGACCATCTCTTTTAGGAGAGTAAGGGCCGATGCACACGGCCCATAAGGGGTGGCTCTAGGCCGTCCCTGGGAGTGGCGGATCAGGGCTGTGGCAATCACACACCACGGCCCCAATCCTTTTTGCTACCCCCAAAAGGGCAGGCAACTGCTGCTCCTTTGGGGGAGCCACACAAAGCCGCCCTTTGAGCCACCACGGTGGCTATTTTGCACCCTTTTTGCACCCACTGCACATTGCACCAAGAGGGTGCCCTGATGCTGTGCGCTGTGCAGATGGGTGTGCAGCGTCGGGCCAGAGTCGGGGTGGAGTCAAGGCGGCCAGCGTATGGTTGCCCCACCCCAATTCCACCCCCAGGTTGGCCCTTTAGGCTGGTCTGCATCGGCCCTAAGTTAAAAATAACAGAGATTTAGCACAGCAAAAATCCAATCTCTCCAACATTTCAGATGAAAACTGGGACAGGCGTGAACAACCAACATCAAAGTGTGGTCAAGATGGCAAAAGTTATTAATGATAAAGAAGACACAAGCTAGGAGAGTCTGCAACAGTTTGCTGTTGCCTACATAATAATAATAATAATAATAATAATAATAATAATAATAATAATAATAATTTATTTATACCCCTCCCCTCTGCATAGCAATCGGGGCAGCTTCCAACATAAAATACAAACAATAAAAATCAATCGCAACCCAACTCTCCCACCCCTTAAAAAGTTATTAAACAATCCTCAGTTAAAACAGAATTTAAAATTTAAGCCAATGCCAGCAATTTGCAATAATAAATCAGAAGCTGATTGCTGCCCAGTTTTAGTGGCAAGCTGCATCCCTACTAGCTTCCATTGTTGGATTTTGGTGAAACTGTTAAAAAAGAAACTTTGGGCCTTTGCAGACTGCCAGAAATAGTGGTGTTGTGCAATGGTTGCATCGCCAAGAGAGCAGCATTACTGTAGCAGCACCATCAGGCCTGTTACACAGGTGGAGTGAGAGTATATATGGCAACTGCACAATGATCATGATACGCAGCACTACAGCACTTAGTGAGACTGGCACAATGACAGTGCTAGGAGAGGGTAATGACCATATAACCACAAGGTCCTGGTAACCCAGAATGGAGGTCACCTAGCCCCACACCTGTTGTTGGAAGGGAACTATCATTTCACAATGGGACATCTTATGTGGCACCCTATTATGTGATGGGAGCTCCCACTATACTATGGGACATTTTGTGCAGTGCCTGGTTACACATCATTGCAATTCTCTAACATGGTTGTGCATTGTGTCATAGCTCTGTTGTTGTAAAGTTATGCATGGCAACCCATGATGGAGGCTCTCAGCCCTTATTTGTTATTAAGTAAACAATAAATAATAAGTAAACAATAAATAACAAACAAGACCCAGAAGAAGCTGTTGCTGTTTACCAATGTGGAGGGAAAGGGGGGGTAGGCAATTGGCATAATGAATATATAGCTGGAAGGAAAAAGAGGGTGCCCTCTTTATGGGAGACCTGACCATCTGCATCTTCATTGCTGGGATATCCCACCATTTCCTCACCACAAGGTAGTAGTATCAGGGCCCCTCTCAGGGCTTGAAAGCTAATAAGACAGGGGGAGAAAATGGAATTGTATGATGGGATCATTTTTCTTTGCCTGGATGATGTAGGGTCTAGGCCAGAATGTGAAATCCTTCCTCTTCCATGATCTGCTATTGTTTTCTATAGGCACAGGTGAGTTTACCTACAGAAAACTAAACAATGCTAACATGAGGACTGGCCTAAATAAAGTTACTTATGTTTCCTCGCTAGATTGTTTTATTTCAGATTTAAAAGGCATGTGATTTTAGAATTGAAAAAACCCTCAATATGAAAGTGCTCAATTTATATGACTGTTGCTTGTCAGTCAGGAGAAGAGAAGAGAGAGCACACCAGTTTTTTAAAAGTTATATGAGCTAAAATTACCAATGATTACCAAAAGAAAGAAAAAGAAAAAGAATTCCTGGGTCCCATCACATACATAGGCCTCACTCAGATCAACATCCCCTCAGTGTAGCATAAAGATCTGCATGTGGACATTATGCTTCACTGATTCAAATTCCACCCCTTGGTTTACTTTAAAATCCCGCATCTGCCTGACACAGGCATTGTTTCATGCTGTAATGTGTTCAGCAAGGATTGGAGAAGGTCTGACTACACCCCCTCCAATAGCTGGATGCACTACAGTGACACCAGGGCTGAGATCCAGGGGATGAGCATCTGGAGATCTCAGTGCTTCTATAACCATTTTGTGTTTGGCATGGGGGCAGGATTGCCAGATGCTTCTCCAATCTTACCTGCTCATGAATAAGCATGGCATGTCTGTGTGAGGCAGCTTGGGACTTCAAAGGAGATCAGGAGGGGGGCTTGGATGCTACATGGAGTGAATGAGAATTACTGTTGTTTACTGCCCTCAAGTCAACCCCAACTCATGGCAACCCTGTGGATGAGACATCTCCAAGACTCCCAGTCCTTCACTGCTTTGCTTAGGTTCAGCAAATTCGTACGTGTGGCCTCCTTCATTGAATCTATCCATCTAGTTTGCGGTCTTTCTCTCTTTCTGCTTCCCTCTACCTTTTCTAGCATGGTTCGCATTATGTGACTGAAGTATGACAGCTTCAATTTGATCATCTTGGCTTCCAGGGATATTTCAAACTATCTTTTCAAGGACCCATGTGTTTGTATTTTGGGCTGTCCACAGTATTCTCAGCACTCTTCTCCAGCACCATATCTCAAATGAATCGATTTCCTTCCTATCCACTTTCTTCATTGTCTAGCTCTGACCACTGATGGATAAACTGCAGTGGGTGAAACTAGCCATCATGGTGTACTGCTTTGAGTCCTAGTCCACTTATCCACAGACACTCACTGGGTTACCTTGGACTTATCACACTTTCTCAGCCTCAGAGGAAGGCAATGCCAACCTTCTCTAGAGAAATCTTGTCTAGAACACTCTAGGATAAGGTTGCCATTAAGTTAGAGTTGGTTTGAAAGTAAGTAACAGCAACAACAAAATAATCTCAACGATTTTGTATTCTAATGTTAAAAATACTGGAGGGCTGTATTTTTGCTGGAGGGCAAACATAATTTGTGCTGGAGGGCAAACATAATTCATGAAGGTAAATGAGGGAGATTGTTTTAGAAAAGCATACTGAAATAAAGGCCCAGTGATGGAGACAGAATACTGGCGATTGAAAAACAGCTAGAAAACAGCTTTTTTTAAAACCAACTTCTCAACAAATCATTGAACTCCCTGAGCTCAGTGGCTTTGCTTCAACCTGCTAATTCATACAGCTTGTTGAGCTCCAATAGGAATTTCAGTCCATGGCCATTCCCTAGGTCACCTCCTCCCATCTTTGCTTTTTGGACACCCTAGCAATGATAGGGAGTGTGGTGAGACATGGATCTTTCTGGAGATAATTCTAAATGCCCCTCTCTAAAGTGAAAATCTCAGATTCCATAGGATGGAACCATGATAGTCGAATTTAATGACATAACCATGTTAGTCTGGAAAAATATACAAAGGGATCTAGTGGCACCTTTGAGACTAACTGAAAGAAAGAAGCTGGTAGCATAAGCTTTCAAAGACTTTGGTCTACTTCCTCAGATGCAAGTCTATGAAAGCTCATGCTACCAGGTGTTTTCTTTCATTTAGTCTCTAAGGTGCTACTATATCCTTTTGCATGGGAGTCCATAGTGCTACACTGGTGGAATCTGGTCTCCTAATTGTGTTTTAAATCAAGTTGCAGATGGTATCCTCATTTGTCATCTTCCAGCGTCCTAACATCTGGGCCCTTCTGGCATAATGGTTTCCTTCTTTTTTCATCTCTTCTTCTTTTAATCAGTACAGTCACCCCTCCATTTTCACAGGGGATCCATTCTGGACCCCGCTGTGAAAATAGAAAATCGCAAATATTCAAGCCCCATAGGCTTGAATGGCAGTGCGTGCCCATGGGCATGCACCCCATTTTGTCCCCCTCCGTTTGCTGCCCGCTAACAGGAGAGGGACACAGACTTCAAGTTTGCAAAAATGGAGGGGTGAGTGTACTGAGGTTGGATTCCATCTTTTTTTTTTAAAAAAAAAAATCCTGTCACAACAAGCCTATGCATTAGTTTCCTGTTGGTAATTGTAACTCTGGCAAATGATCTCTTGCTTCCACAACAGAATCTCTCGTGCATATACAGTCAGTTCTCCATATCTATGGATTCTTTATCCATTCATCCATCTTTATCCATTCGACCATCCATAGCTTGAAAATAACCATTGGGCGGTACAGAAATAAATTTTATTATTATATTATTATTATAAAAATATATAAATTCCAAAAGGCAAACCTTAATTTTGCATTTTATATAGGAGACACCATTTTACTACACCACTGTATTTAGTGAGACTTGAGTATCCATGGATTTTAGTATCCACTGGGCAACCTGGAACCAAACTCCAGCAGCTACCAAGGGCCCACTGTACAAGATCAAGGAAAATTATGTGAGGCCCTACTTTTGAATCTAGAATAGTGGAAATAAACTGTTAAAAAACAACTAAAGTAATTTAAGTGTCAGATATCTCTAGCCTACTGAAAAATTCATTTCACTGGCTTGATTTAGTAGCACAGCTTCTTCCATGGTGCCTCCTTCCATGCTGTTACCTACATGTATAATACATACAGAACAACTTCTCCTGAAGAACCTAAAATATTTATTGTGAGGCATAAATCTAAAAATGACAGAAATGCACAATCCACTGCTGGGAGACTGTAATCTACATTTACTTGCTAGTCTCAACCAGTGTCTATCCAATAAATCAATTTCTCAATGGTAAATCAACATTTACATAAATCTAATTAATTTAATAGGTCAATTGTATACTCTAGCATTGGATTTAAGCTTGTAATGCTAGTGAAGGCTCATTCCTATGACCCATTGTGTAAACATATGAACAGTAAAAACTATTTCTGATGATAATGCAACTTGACCTATTATGGATGTAGCACAAACCAACCTGGGATACTGCATTAGAGCCACATGGTACATTTATGTAACTATACCTTGAAGAATTTCTTACTAGATACATTACTAGTTGTTTCAGAGAGAAGGGAGATCATTGAAATTATACCTCGAATGACAGAGCATATAATTGAAACTGAATCTTCCTTAACTGCATAGTATATCACACAGAGAAAACATACCAGGAGCAGCAAATATTGTTTTCGACACAAAAACCACGGTTATTATTACAAGGAGCGCTGGTGGCGCAGTGGTTAAATGCACGTACTCCAGTCATTCACAGCCACAAGGTTGTGAATTCGATCCTAGGCAGGGCTCCAGGGTCCACATAGTCTTGCATCCTTCCGTAGGTCACTGAAATGAGTACCCAGCTTGTTGGGGGTAATTAGACATTACACATTGTAAGCACTTAGGGTGTACTTAAGTGCACTGATAAGTGGTATAGAAACGTATTTGCTATTGCTATATATTATTTATCTAAGGAGTTGCTTATTGCCTCTCAGCCCACAAGTATTCCAAAGGGTATGTCCAACACCAACAAAACAACAACAACAACAAAAAAAACCAAAACACATTACAGGCCTAAGCAGACTGCCAGAAATAGTGCACATTAAATTGAAGCA